>JAHRHZ010000016.1:24620024-24815493 GCA_024137785.1 Ginglymostoma cirratum | reverse complement strand
CCCTTCATCAGAAAATGATTTTCTGATGAAGGGTCTAGGCCCGAAACGTCAAGCTCTCCTGCTCCTATGATGCTGCTTGGCCTGCTGTGTTCATCCAGCCCCACACCTTGTTATCTTGGATTCTTCAGCATCTGCAGTACCTTTTATCTCTCATGTCCTTAATATTTTGGCATGTTTCTAGGATGCAATGAATTTACTGTAATAAGCCTTATTACAGTAAGGCTGATAGTATTCTGTTGATCGTTAAACATAATATTAGGGTATACACTTGTGATGTATCTGTTTATCAGGTGCACTGGTGACACTGGTCTTCCAACTGAAAGATGGTAGGTGGTGATGATTGACCTGCAATAGTCCCAGGTCATTGAATAAAAAGAAACTTTGCATTCAAATTGCACCTCCTTGACACATCCCTAAGGGCTTCCTAACCAGAAAAAAAATTTTTTAGTTATGTCACTGTTGTGATGTAGGTAAAAACTCGAAGCCAATTTGGCACAACTATCATACAATAATTATTGAATCTGTTTTCGTGGTAACAGTTGAGAGAGATTTTGCCAGGACATCTGCCCTTCTTTGATTATTGTTTTGGCAGCTTTTACAACCTCCCGAACACAGACAGGACCTTGATTTATTATCTTGTCAAAAAGATGGTGCGTCCATCAATACTGCTCACTTGTCAGCTAGATTCTGTGCGAACTTTTCTGAAGTTGCCCTTAAGCATCCAAGCTCTTGAATTAGTAGTGAAAATGTTTCCACTGAGCAAAGCTGACACTGTGAAGTATCTTCCACATTGTATCTGCTAGTGGTATTTCTGATCAGGTCTGGAACTACTTAGGGCACTCTTCTTTTTATCTGTGCCCAGTCTTAACTGGAAATGGGACAAGAGCAGTAATGCATATGACATTGATGAGGGGGTGTGGGATAGTGATACGTAAACAATAACTGCTTCTTCTTAGCGTTGCTTTACAGTTTTTAGTGCATCCTTGTGCCATTATCTCATTGAATTGCACTTTCTTTTTATGTCGTTCCTATTCAAGAACTCTTAAAACTGGTCCTTAATCAATTTGGAAGTTCAAGTGTTCCAAGATATTCATTTGTTTCTTTTAGATGGAAGAAATATCACATTCTTCTCACTTAAGATTTGCTGTCAATATAGTTGTTCTGAGAGAGAAAAAAAAACTTAGACCTTTACATATACTTGTTTTGGGGAGATCCAAGCAAGTTATTGCTCTGATTTATGGCTATTAACAAGAAAAATTGAGTACTTTTGCCTTATGCCTTCGATCCCAGATGGTTGGCTTACTGCGGCAGAGCAAGTTTGCATGTGACTGTCAGAGTCAAAGTTATTTTCCACATGGTAGTTGTGAATTTAAATCTGTGCTTTCAAGTAGTGAAACAGGGAAGCAGTGTTAAAATCTTTTGCTTTTATGAAGCTGTACCTGGAAACCACATGTACGGTTTTATTCTCAAGCTTCTTATTCACGTAAACACCAGGCTGTGAAGTCACAGAAATTTGAAGTAAACAATGACATTCCTGCCTTGTAAAAAAAAATGACGTGGGTATAAAGCAGTGTTTATGTAATATTTATATTTACTTTATTGCTAAAGCTGAGAAAGATAGGAATTTCTCACATTAGTAATTCACAACAATTTTGTTTTACTATTCTTCAATGTTTAAAAGATTTATTCATAAGTAGAAAGTTCCTCTGAAATAAACTTAAATCTTTAGGATTCAAGGAGCTTCTTCCAGAAACAGAACAACATTTTTAAGGCCAAGGCAGACAGTGCAGGACATCACAAATATCACAAGATTACGAGGTAAATCAAGAAATGATTTGGTCTCACCAAGTTTAGTTTGAAATAATTGTAGATTATAGATTTAATGGAAGATTGAAGAAGGTTAAGAGATTCCATTTTTTAATCTCACACCAAAGAAAGTATCAGGGTTGGAGATTTTGCAGTGCGATTAATTTTTGACAATGTGAGGATGCAGGAAGTGTTCTGTTAGAATATTAGTCAGTCATTTCTTAAATACTCATCTGGATTCTCGATCTGAAAGAGAGTGTAAACTGAAGAATCTAATGGATTAATAAAATGTATCCACTAGCTGTGTCACTTGGTTTGTATTGAAAGTCCAAGAAGTGAATACAGTTGGGATTTTGTAAATTGTATTTTCTTTTAGAAGTTATAGATCAGTTACTTCAGAGCTGAGAAAAGGAGGATCGATTTCAGGAAAGCCTCGAAAGGCTTTATTGGCTCATGACATTTAACAGACCTTATTTTTGAAATTTGTGTAAAATGTGAAAGACATTTGGATCTTCAACTCTGAAAATAAATTTTGTGACCGGTAATGTATAGTAGAATTCTGTACTCAGTAGTGACTTTGCTGGATAGTTAGGGAATTACAATAGGGTGTAATGGATCTTTGTGGAGCATATGATATGTTTTAGGCGAATATAAAAATCTTGTATTTACCTAGCTCCTTTTGTGATGTTGCTACATCCTCATGCCTCTCAAATATTAAAGTGATTTTGAAATGAAGTCACTGTTATAAGGTAGGAATTATGGTGGCCAATTAGCAACAAGGTAGACGACTAGATAATTTGCAATTGGTGTTTTTTTTGTTGAGAGAGACAGTGGTGGCCAGGACAAGGGGAGAATTCCTCTACTTAATTTGAAAGACGTCATGTAGACTTTCATTTGAGTGGAGATACAGGAGATCATTTTAATATCTCATCTGAAAACAGCACCTGTGACAGTGCGCTGCTCTGTCAGTACTGCACTGAAGTATCCACTTAGATCATGGGTTTAATTTCCTGGAGTGGCACTCGATGACAAATTTCTGACTTAGGGTGAGTGCTACTATTGTGCCAAGTCTGACACTGAGATTGTTAAAGAAAACTGGAGAATTCTAACTGTTATTCTGAGGCATGCCAACTCAACAAAGTTATGGATCAAATTGGAGTCCATGTGGTCCACTTACCAAAGTATTGTACCAGACTTGATGCATTGTCATAAGCATCACTTAGGAAATAATTATCTCACTCTTTGAAATTTAAAATAAATACACATTAATCAAAAGTAAAGTTTGTACAAATGTAAAATTTTGCAGATGTTAGAATAACAGAAAACGTGGAAATAGTGGTTTACATAGACAAAGTTAATAGAGTTTAATGTTACAGGTTGATTACTCTTCGTCAGTTTTGCTTTGTACACTGACAATTGTGAGAAGAGGTATAGAACAGAGAAAGAGTATTGTGTTCAAGTTTCGATCTACAGAAGGCCTCTGCAGCAAATGTTATTGACTTGCTGTTGTTGAGCTGCTCTGTTACTGTCCAGAGATGTTAGCATGGAAAAATTGGTTGCTCTAGTTTCTGTAGTCATGAAGTTATAAAATTAACAGAGGAGTTCAAAAGTAAGGGAATGAACACGGATTCAGCTGAAGTTGAAGAAAGGTGCAGTGTAAAGTTTAAGACAGTAAGAGGCAGTCTGAGAGGGGCTTTCCGAGAGTAGGGATAGAAATCATCTCTCATCAGACTTACGTACTTTGTGCTCGTAATGTGTTCAGCAAGACAAGTGTGTCTTTTACTTTCCTTCAGTCCTCCCCTACCAGCTGCATGAACAACTTTTATATGTTTGAAATAACACTTGAATTCATACGGCACTTTTCACAACCACTGGATGTCCCAAAGAGCCAATCAAGTCCTTTTTTGAATTGTGATGTAAGCAACGCGGAAATCAATTTACACTTAGAAAACTCGACAAACAACAACGTAATAATGACCAGATAATCTGTTTTCTTATGTTGTTAATTGTAGGATGGATAATGGTGAGGATAATAAGTGTTGTGCCCCCTGCTCTTCTTAGAAATACTGCTGTGGAATATTTACTTTCACCTTAGAAATAGTGCTGCGGGATATTTACATTCACCTGACTGGGCAACTGGGACCTCAGTTTAATTTTAATACAGCAACTTATCTCAAAGGTGGCATCTCTGAGAGTGTAGTGCTCTGTAGTACTGCAGTAAAGTATCAGTCATGATTCGGTGCTCAAGTGAGACTTGAACCTGGAACCTTGTGATTCGTACGTGAGTATATTAC
Source organism: Ginglymostoma cirratum (assembly GCA_024137785.1). Taxonomy (NCBI): domain Eukaryota; kingdom Metazoa; phylum Chordata; class Chondrichthyes; order Orectolobiformes; family Ginglymostomatidae; genus Ginglymostoma; species Ginglymostoma cirratum. Next base: position 24,811,393 of record JAHRHZ010000016.1, on the reverse strand, counting down.
TAACTGAGCCATGGCCTTCAGTGTTTTGAAAAGTTAGTTTACATTTTTTTTAAAAGGTCTTGAGCTGTAATGGAATATGTTCTGAAGTTTTCAACATTTTTCAATGTCTGATTTTACAATTCAGATTGACACTGTTTTGCAATCACATATCCATATATTAGAACATTGACCAGTACAACACAGGTACTGGCCTTTGGCCCACCATGTCTGCGCCATTCTAAACTAATCTCATCTGCTTGCACATGGTCTATATCCCTCAATTTCCTGCTTTTTCATGTTTCTGTCTCTAAATGCCTCTTTAACTTTGTCATATTTGCTTATACCACCTCCTCTGGCAGCGCATCCCAACTTTTCCCCATTTCACCTTAAACCTATACCCCTTATATAGTTGATATTTCCATCCTGGGAAAAAGACTCTTGACAGTGTCTGCTACAGGTAAGATGTTATTAAACTTGAAAGGGTTCAGAAAAGATTTACAGGGATGTGGCCAGGATTGGAGGGTTTGAACTACAGGGAGAGACTGAATAGGCTGGGGCTAGTTTTCCCTGGATCGTTGAAGACTGAGGGGTGACCTTATAGAAGGCATGAATAGGGTGAATAACCAAGGTCTTTTTCCCATGGTAGGGGAGTCCAAAATTAGAGGGCAAAGGTTTAATGTGAGAGGGGGCAGATTTAAAATGGACCTGAAGGGCAACATTTTCACGCAAAGAGTAGTGTGTGTATGGAATGAGCTGCCAGAGGAGGTGGTGGTGGTGGGTACAATTGCAACATTTAAAAAACATCTAGATGGGACATGAATAGGAAGGGTTTAGAGGGATATAGGCCAAATCCTGGCAAATGGGACTAGATTAGTTTAGGATACCTGGTCGGTGCAGCCAAGTTGGGCTGAAGGATCTGTCTCTGTGCTGTATAACTCTGACTCTGTGCACCCTGTCATACTTTTCATAATTTTATATATTTTTATCAGGTTTCCCCTCAGCCTGTGATGATCTCGCAAAAACAATCTAAGTTTGTCCATCCTCTTATTATAGCTGCTACATTCCAATTCAGGCAACGTCATGGTAAACCTCTTTTGCACCCTTTCGATACCTCCACATCATTCCTATAGTGCAGTGATCACAACTGCACACAGTGCTCCAAATGTGGCCAGACTGAAGTTTTATACAGTTGCAAAATGACTTGCCAGTTTTTACACTCAATGCCCCTACCGATGAAGGCAGTCATACCGTACACCTTCTTTACCATCTTATACACTTGTGTCGCCTCTTTCAGGGAGTTATCGACTTGTACCCAAGATCCCTCTGTATATCAATGCTCCTGCTATTTACTGTACACATTCATCTTGCATTTTACCTCCCAAAATGCATTACCTCACACTTGTCTGGATTAAACGCCATCTGCCATTTCTTTGTCCAACTTTCCACCTGATCTATATCCCATTGAATCCTTCGACAATCTTCCTCACTATCCACAACTCCACTAGTTTCATGCCACCTGCAAGCTTACTAATCAGACCACTTACATTTTTGTCCAAATTATTTATCACAAACATGGGGGGTGCCAGCACAGGTTCTTGTGGAATATTATTGGTCTCCACAACTGCCCTGCATTTTCTATGACTAAGCCAATTGTGTATCTAACTTACCAACTCACCATGGATCCCATGTGATTTAACCTTCTGGATCAGCCTACTATGAGGGACCTTGTCAAATTCTTTAGTAAGGTCTATATAGACAACATCCAGTGCTCTGCCCTCATCAGTCATCTTCGTCACTTCCCCAAAAAGCTGAGTTTGTGAGACAAGACCTCCCCTACACAAAGCCATGTTGACTTCCGCTAATAAGTCTGTTCTTTCCCAAATGCAAGTAAAACTTAAGAATCTTCTCCAGTAATTTCCCGACCACTGATGTGATGCTTACCGGCCTATGATTTCCTAGATTATCCCTGTTGTCCTGCTTAAACAAAGGAATCATATTGGCTATTTTGCAGTCTTCTGGGATCTTGCCTGTGGCTAAAAAGGATACAAAGATCTCTGCCAAGGCCCCAGAAATCTCCTCCCCTGCCTCCCTCAGTATCCTAGGACAGGCCTCATCAGGCCTTGGGGACTTGAGGTGTTCTGAAAGAGAAACCAAGACTCCAACCATCAACAAAAAATTGAAAGAACTGTGGATGCTGTAAATCTGGAACAAACACGGAAGTTGCTGGAAAAGTTAGGGATCCTGACAAAAACATTTCCTACCCAAAATTCCACCATCCCTATTTAAAGTGTGGAAACCAACCAGTTGATGATTGGAACAAAAACAGAAGTTGCTGGAAAAACTCAACAGGTCTGGCTTCATCTGTGAAGAAAAATCAAAGTTGATGCTTCGGGTCTGGTGACCCTTCCTCAGGACAATTCTGAGAAGGTCTGAGGAAGGGCCACTGGACCCGACAAGTTAACTTTGACTTTTCTTCACAGATGATGCCAGACCTGCTGAGCTTTACCAGCAACTTCTGTTTTTGTTCCAATCATCAACTGGTTGGTTTCGACAGATTGAACAGGGATGGTGGAATTTTGGATAGGAAGTGTTTTTGTCGGGATCCCTAACTCAGAATCCAACCTGATGTGACAGACCTACCTTCCAGTTACAGAGCCATAGAGTTTTACAGCATGGAAACAGACCCTTTGGTCCATGCCGACCAGGTATCCTAAACTGATCTAGTCCATTTGCCAGCATTTGGCCAAATGCCTCCAAACACTTCCTATTCATATACCCATCCAGATGCTTTTAAATGTTGTAATTGTACCAGCCTCCTTCACTTTCTCTGGCAGCTCATTCTACACCCTCTGTGTGAAAAAGCTGCCCCTGATGTCCGTTTTAAATATTTCCCCTCTCCCCTTAAACCTATGTCCTCTAGTTTTGGACTCCCCTACCATGGAGAAAAGATGTTGGCTATTCACCCTATCTATGCCCCTCATGATTTTACAAACCTCAGCCTCTGACACACCAAGGAAAATAGCCCCAGCCTATTCAGCCTGTCCCTACAGCTGAAACCCTCCAACCCTGGCAACATTCTTGTAAACCTTTTCTGAACCCTTTCAAGTTTCACAACATCCTTTCTATAGCAGGGAAACTATAATTGAGTGCAGTATTCCAAAAGTGGCCTAACCAATGTCCTGTACACCCACAACATGACCTCCCAGCTCGTATACTCAATGCACTGACCAATTAAGGCAGCATACCAAACGCCTTCTTCACTATCCTGTCTACCTGCAACTTCACTTTCAAGGAACTATGAACCTGCACTCCAAGATCTCTTTGTTCAGCAATACTCTCCAGGACCTTCCCATTAAGTGGTATAGGTCCTGCCCTGATTTCCTTTTCCAAAATACAGCACATCACATTTATTTAAATTAAACTCCATCTGCCACTCCTCAGCCCGTTGGACCATCTGATCAAGGTAGTATTGTACTCTGAGGTAACGTTCTTTGCTGTCCACTACACTGCCAATTTTGGTGTCATCTGCAAGCTTACGTGCGATTACCTCCTATATTCACATCCTTTTCATTTATGTAAATGACAAAAAGTAGTGGACCCAGCAGCAATTCTTTCCAAAATGACAGTCCCAGATAGCCATGGGCCCAGGTAGCGAGTCTGCAGGTGCCACTGGGAGCATGATGGGGTAGGTCTGATTGCTGATTCCATGATCCTGATGTGGTAGGAAGACTGGTCTAATACAGGAAGAAGAAGAACCTGGGAATCCCACAGGAACAATTCTGTTTTTCCTGGCCTATATGCAGTGCTGTTAAAGCAGTTGCCTTCTCCTAGAAGTTGGCTTTGCTTTCTCTTGGAGTAGAAGGTTTTCTGAGAAATGAGCACTATTGCTAACCCTGCAACGCAGGTGAAATTTGAGACTGCTAACCTCATTAAAATGTTAACTGTCCCATTGGAAATAGATTGGCATCTAGTCCAATCACTGTCAAACCTGGTAGTGTGCACGTTTGGAGAAGTTTGAGATTTTATCAGTTTGATCTTACTGAAGCTAGCTCATCCATTGTTGCAGGTTAAAATTTAGCCTAATGTGTATGTGAGCTGAAGCTGCAAAGGACATCCGGTATTTTTATATTTAAGGCAGTTGGAATTTCATGGTGGGAGTTGGCAGTTGATGCCAATGCTTACTAGACCAGCAAATATACATGTTTTGACTTGGGCAAATTTTTGCTTATGTGGCATTTTGCTCTTAAGATTTCTGAAAGGATAATGCAATGTTTTAATATTCAAGTTGACTGACGTCATCTACTTTGTAGACTTTTTGTCAATTTGTTAGTAACGTCAACTGAGCATTTTTTTTATACTTTGCATCCAACACATATCTGTTGGAATTTCCTTAACTCACTTTTCCTTCACAAATATTCAGATGACTATTACTTTGCAAGCAATTGGAGGAACAGTGTGTTTTAGGTGAACAATTTTAGTTGAATAGCTTTATAATTTGTACAGATCAAAATAAAAACTATCATTTTCACCTATGTGCAAAATAATTACTTTCTTTATTGTTTGTAGAATGAGAATAACAGGTTAGCTGAAAGATTAGTTAACTTGGTGATTTTCTTTTTCAGTTTCTCCCCTCCTGTCCTGAAGTAGCTGATTTATGATGAGATACATTCCAACAGCGTCAATAGTCCTCAAGTACCTCTTTCTTCAAGTGTCTGTCTGGACAATCAATACAATATTTATGGAAAACAACCCATTTCGTAGCTGGATATCAAGACCAGCATTTTGATCTTTGAGAAATTTTAACAGAAAAATAGGAAATTAATTAAAAATGGACTAAAAGTCACACCATGTAATTGTTAATAGGTTAGAGCATCAACTTCACTTTGGGTCCCAGCTGAGGTAAATCCTGCCCTTCCCAAAGTTAACAATTTTTTTTTAGCAAAGGTCACTAGGTAATGAATAAACATAGGCATGCTGTCTCATTTTGTCTGTTGTCCAAGCTTAGATTTTCTATTATATTTTAATCAATAACTTGTTGAAATTTGTTTTGGCAGTGATGTTACTGGCCTTATTTATGAAGTAGACGTAAAACTTTGACATCTGTCTGTATATGAGATTCATTATGGTTCTAGCTGGGCAACAAAACCAATTACTACCCTAATTGTCTCATACTTGTCTTATGAGAATTTGGGTTGTGGTGGCAGAACCTTTGTAGGTAAGTAATTCTGAATTAACTGCAATTGATAATCATTTTAAATAAAACAGAATTTCTTGTTTACTCCACCTTGTTTTTTTCAGAACCCCTTTGCTGTCACAATCCACTTGAAGGGTAGGGTGGTCTGGGCCACAGATGTCTCTGTGATTGTCTTTTATACTTGCCTGAATGGAGGCATAAAAGAACAGTGATGTGTGCGTATGCATGTGTGATTTTTGATGCGTGAATATTTGTGATAACTTATTCTCAGTTGATAATGCTGATGAGTGGTTAGACAATGATGCTGGAGGAGGAGGTACGAAGTATAAATATTTGGCTGTTTTCTCTCTCCCCACCTCTGGCAAACTGTTTAATTGTACATCATCGTCCCAACATGGCTCATCTTATTTACAGGTATCTTCAATTGCAACAGTAGAATTGGCTTAACCACAGATTGTTTCACACCCATTCTGTGATTGGTTGATACCAAGTGTGAGTCACATGGAATAAGTTGTTGGAATGGAATCAAATATAGCCACAGCCTGATTTTGTATTGTATATTGTATTGTGTAAAACGACATTTGACAAAGTAGGCTATGAGGAAACCAGTGGACACCGAAGCAGAAAGAAAGGAAGAAGTTGGGTCAGGCACTCAAAATCACAAAGTAATAATATAAGTAGGTAGTTTGTTCAGAGACTTTGAAAGTTGCATTTGCTTGTCCACAATACAGTTAGCTTTGCTTAGAATTGTCACAGTTCACTGACTAAATCAAGTTGAAAAGGGCTGACTGGCAACACTGAGCCTCAGTAAAGCATACAAACTGCTGTACAGACATTGTACTGTCAATGTGAATGTGACTCTTCTATTTCCTTGTAGGTTTAAATTAGACAATAAAGGACTCTGTTTGTTAGAGTTCTTTAAAATCATCGAATTTTGCAGTACAGAAGAAGGCTATTTGACCCATCGTGTCTGTACTCGCTCCTGAAATAGCTACCCAGCTAATCTCCACTCTCCAGCCCTGTCTCCTTGGCCCTCTAACCTTATCATTTTCTTAGTTTCTACTACAAAAACGTTTAAATTGCTGAAATAAGCAAACATTTTGGTTATGGCTGATACTTTCATTCCAATTCTTTTATTTGGAACAAATAAAATGCTTAATCATTCAAAAGCTTGACATTTAAAGAAACCGATGTATGGATTGCACCATCATGGCTTTTATTTGTGTCTGATGAGTAGCTGCTGGTTTACATATATGTCGCAATGCAACACTTGAAGTATTCTCTTTGGAATCTTACTGAAATTCCTGCAATTGCTGTTACACTGAACACATACTAGGGCACATCACTGATGTTGGTTTTTCTACGAAAATAAATTGCTTCTGACTGTCTTGACACTCAAACTAAGGACCTCCCTGGGGCCTTTTGTGTCCAGAAAATTCCAAAATTTAGTATAGTTCAAACAAAAAATAAGCAATTTTTTGTTTGAATATTTCCTTAATTCAGGAAAAGTTCCCCCAGGTTGGAAAGTAACAAATATTACCCCAATATTAAAGAAAGGAGGGAGGCAGAAAACAGAAATGAGGCCAGTTAGCATGACATTGGTCATGGAGAAAGTGATAGAGTCAATCATTAAGTTGATTATCGCTACGTACTTAGAAAAACTTAGCGTAATCAGGAAGAGTCAACATAGTTTCATCAATGTGAAATTGTGTTTAACCCACTTATTGGAATTCTTTGAAAGAGTAACTTGTGTTATGAATGTTTGGAAATGGTAAAGGTACTGTGCTTCACCTTTCAGAATGCAGTTGATGAGGTGGCTCACAAAGATTTATTGCACAGAGTAGGAGTTCATGGTGTAGGGAGCACCATTAACATAGATAGAAGATTATCCGGCTGGGAGAAAACATAAAGGATGCATAAATGGGCCTTTTCTAATTGGCTGGATGGGATGAGTGAAAATGCACATTGGGTTGTGCTGGAGACTTAACATTTTACAATTTACATCAGTGTCGTAACTGGACAGAAGCTAAGGCATGGTAGCTAAATCTGCAGTTGACAGCAAGATAGGTGAGAAAGTATTTTGTGAAGAAGTCATTATGAGGTTGCAGATGGATATAGATAAGTTGAATGAGTGAGTGGGCAAAAATCTGACAGATGGAACATAATATGGAAAAAACATGAAGGGTTTCACTTTGGCAGGGGGAATGAAAATGCAAAGTATTACTTAAATAGAGAACGACTGCAGAATTCCGAGGTACAGAGGGATTTTTTCTATTCCTTCACAGGATGTGGGTGTCACTGGCCAGGCCAGCATTTATTACCATCCCTAATTGCCCAGACCACATTGCTGTGGGTCTGGAGTCACATGTAGGTGAAATCAGGTAAAGATGGCACTTTCCTTTCCTGACGGACATTAGTGAACCAGGTGGGTATTTTATACAATCATTTCGTAGTCATTATTAGACTGCTAATTCCAGATATTTATTGAATTCACATTCCACGATCTGCCATGCAGGATTCCAACCGTGTTCCCCAGAACTTTACCGGGGTCTCTGGATTAATGGTCTAGTGATAATACGACTAGGCAATCTCCTCCGCATTTACGTATTCTGTTGCATGAGTCTCAAACAAGTTGGTACGCAGATATTGCATGCAATCAAGAGGGTTAATAGGATGCTGTTCATTTTTATGAGAGAAGTTGAACTTAAAAGTAGGGATGTGATGGTTCACTTGTCCAGGGTATTGGTGAGACCACATCTTGAATCCTGTATGCAGTTTTGATCTCCTTATTTAAGGAAGGATGTAAATACTTTGGGGACAGTTCAGAGGAGGTATACTAGATTTATCTGGAATGAGTGGGTTGTTTTATGAGGAAAGCTTGGACCAGCTGGACTTGTTTCAGCTGGAGTTTGGAAGAGTCAGAGATGACTTGATCGTTTGTAAGATCCTGAATGATCTTGACATGGTGGATGTGGAAAAGTTGTTTCTTCTTGTAGGTGAGTCCAGAACTAGCCACATCATCCACTATAATTAGGAGTCGTGCTTTGAGGTCAGAGATCAGAATTTTTTTCTGTCATGGAGTTGTGCGACTTTGAAACTCGTTGCCTCAGAAGGTGGTGGAGATGGGGGTCATTAAACATTTTTAGGGCAGTAGTAGATTGATACCATTATCAAACAAGAATCTGTGGTTAGCAGGTGCAGATGGGAATGTAGAATGTGAATCACAAACAAATCAGCCATGATCTTGTTGAAGGGTTGGAGCAGCCTTGCAAGACTAAAAAGGCCTACTTCTGCCCCTCTGTCATATGTTTGTATGTGAACCCCTGAAAAGTGAAAGTATCAATCCTTTTAGAAAAGTTATAAAATTATTATCACTTGGCAACAATTACTGTAGCAACAGTACACCTTCCCATTGTGCCTTTCATTGAAGCAGACTTCGGGGAAAGTGGGCTTTGCTGGGAAAGCCTGCATTTATTGTCCTTGAGATGATGGTGTCCAACCACATTTTTGTTGTTGCAGCCAATGTAATGTAAATACATTCACTGTGCTATGAGCAGCAGAATTCCAGATTTTTGATTTGATAACTATGAAGGAATAATGATAGAGCTTCAAGTCAGGATGGTGTGTGACTTGAAGGGGAACCTATGGGTTCTCATGCATCTGCAGACTTTGTGGTTCTGGATGATAGAAGTCATGAGGTTGGAGGATGGTGTTGCAGTGTGTCTTCACACTTGTACACATTTTAGCCATGGTGTGATGGTGATGGAGGGAGTGCCAATCAAGTGGGCTGCTTTGTTCTGAATGGTTTGAGGTTTTTGTGCATTTTGGAGCTGCAGTCAGCTAGTGAAAGAGGAAAGCATTCCAATACATTCCTGACTTTTACCTTGCAGATGGTGAACAGTCTTTGGGGAGTCAGAAGATAATTTACCCACCACAGAATTCCAAGCCTCTCACCTGATCTTGTAGCCACAGTATTTATACAGCTGGACCGATGATGCTGTTTTTAAAATGATGAGTGCGAGGCTCTTGATGGACTCAACAATGGTAATGCCAGTAAGAGGTGATCAGATTCAGTCTTACTGGAGATAACTATTGCTTGTGGCTCGTGTAGCACAAACACTGCTTGGCACAATTAGCCAAGTCTGTATGCTATTCAGATAAGCACAGACTGCAGCCTAACCTGAGGAGTTGTGAATGGAGCTGAACATTTTTGCAGTCATTAGCAAGCATTCTCAACCATGACTGTATGGTGGAGAGCAGGTCATGGATGAAGCAGCCGAAGATGGTTTGGCCTAGGACAGTACCCTAAAGGAACTATGGGCTTTTATGGCGCAGTGGTAATGTCACTATCTCTGGTAAAGGAAGCCTGAATTCAAGCCATAACTGCTCCAGAGGCGCGTAGTAAGACCTCTGAACAGGTTGATTAGAAGAACCTAAAGGAACTTTGAGATTCTTATGGTGTAATGGTGGTATCTTGACTTCTGAGCCAGCTAGCTCTCATTCAAGTCTCACCTGCTCCAGCGTTGTATCATAACCATCTTTGCATAGGTTGACTAGAAAATATTTACCCTGCAGAACTCCTGCAGAGATGATTGGACTGTAACAGTCACAACCGTCTTTGTTTCTGCAAGGTATAACTCCAGCTAGGGGAGAACTTTTCTGCAGTTCCCAATGATAATTTTACTTGGGGTCTCTGATGCCATATTTGGTCAAATGTTGCCTTGGTTCTGAGGTTAATCACCCTCACCTCATCTCTTTTCTTTCTTTGCACCAATTCTGTCATGAGGTCTAGAACTGAGAAGTCTTGAGTGGTTTGGCTGGAACCCAAACACAGCATTAATAAGTGGGTTACTACTTAATTGGAGTTACCACTCAAATAATGTATAATGCACCAGGAAACGACAAACACAATTAGATGATAGAAACTTAAAAATTAGTCAGATGTTACTAATATACAAATAGGATACAAATAGGGTGAACCTATTTGTATCAAATTTCTCTGACCACAATTTTAATGCAGGTCATTTAATTTTGTACATGCTGTTAGTATTTTCACTGGAATAATGGACAAAATGTGTTGTCAACACCCATTAATGGGTAGAATTTTAACTGTGTAGCACATTCCCGCTGGCAGAACAGGAATGGATACCACCCCTACTGTCTTGCTGGTTCCTAAGCAATTCCAATTAAAATTGAAAGTGCTGCTGCATGCATGTGAATAATGTGCAATAAAGGTGTGGGAGTGGTTTTCATTGGTGAAAGCAGCCGATAATGCCACACTGTCCAAGATCACCCCCAGTGGAGATAATTGAAATGTTTTACGTAAACTCAGTCCGTGTAAGGACTGTGCCAGTCAATACCCTGAGATGTGGCCAATAATAATACAGCCTTTAGGCCTCTCATTTTCTTTCTTTGATTGGCAGGTCACACCATGCTGAGGATAATGAACCTTTTCCACTTGATCCCTCCATGCCCTGAACCTACCCTTTGCCCTCTCTTGGTTACTTCTTCTACTCCTCAACACCCTCCCACCACTGACTTACTCTTGTCAGTCCCAAGTCTCCTTGCAAGCTGCCGTTTTGTTGTGTCAGAGAGTTCAACAAGGAAAACCAGTGACTTCTAGCACAACTGCGCAAACCGACCATTGCATGCCATCTTTAATCAATATGAAAAGGAATGCCACGATGTTTTCATGCATTGCTAACTTTATCATGAAGGTAAAACATAATTCCGAAACGTTTTAATGTAATGGGAATTCATGGCATGCGAATATGTTACAAGTAGGTACTTGCACCCGGGACAGCATGAGGCCTCATCTACCACAGACGTTCCAAGATGATCTCCAAGTTTGAACCTACTGCCGGATAAATGAATTTTAAGCTCCCGTCTATTTAAACCATTCAGTCAGCCAGGTTTTTTACTCTTGCACACCCCATAAAATCAACCACGTACTTCCAACTGTAATTTCTAGGCCACTCTAATACTATGCTAATTAAAGAATAGAAGAATGTCAACCGAGAGTGTGACATTTTTCATTTCCCAAACTTGTTCAGATAAGGTTGTCAACAGTTTTACATCTAGTTTTGGGCTCATTAGGAACTGATTTGGAAATGTTTCTTTATAACCAGGGAGGAGAGACATTTCTTCTAACAGCCCAGTTCATATTAATGTCCAGGTTTGGAGGAGAAGTCAGATTTGGTGTAGTTTCATTTTTGCATTAGATTCAAGAGAAATATTTTTACTAAGGTGGTACAGTGGCTCACAGTTAGCTCTGCTGTCTTACAGCACCAGGGACAGGGGCTTGCTTCCAGCCTTGAGTGATTGTCTGTGTTGAGTTTGCTTATTCACCACATGTCTGTGTGGGTTTCTGCCAGGTGCTACAGCAGGGAGTTTCCTCCCACAGTCCAAATCAGGTGAATTGGCTGTGCTAACTTATCCGTAGTGTCCAGGGATGTGTGGGCTAGGTGGATTAGTCATGGGAAGTGTGGGGTTATGGGGATCGAGTTGGGGTCTAGGTCTGGGTGGGATGCTGTTAAGAACTTCAGTGCAGGTTCAGTGGGCCAAATGGTCTCTTTCTGCACTGCAGGGATTCTGTGAAACTCCAAGGTGCTTTATACATATATAAGAAGCAAGAGATAGCAAGGGAAAGGATAGATCCTCACAAGGACAAAGGAGGGAATTTATGTGTGGAGCCAGAGTTCTTAACAGAGCACAGTACACCATATGAACAGGCCCTTTGGCCTACCAACACATAATGTCTTTCTAAACTAAAAGCCTTTTGCATCCACGCGGTTCATATCCGTCTGTTCCCAAATAGTATTCCCGAATACTTTACATCGGTATTCATAAAGGAGAAGAAATGCAGATGGTGAGTCTAGAAAGGGGAATGTTGATATTCTAGAATATGTTGATATTAGAAGAAAGGAGATGTTGGGTATTTTGAAAAGCATTAAAGTATACAAGTCCCCAGGACCTGATGGGTTCAATCCCAGAATACTTTGGGAGGCAAAGGAGGAAATTGCTGGGGCCTTGTACAAATTGTTTATAACCTCTTTAGTCACAGGAGAGATCCCAGAGGACTGGAGAAAGTGAATGTTGTTGCTTTGTTTAAGAAGGGAACAGAAATAAACCGGGAAATTACAGACCGGTGAGCTGTGTGCCAGTGGTAGGTAAATTACTGGAGAAGACTGTCAGGGACAGGATTTACTCATGTTTGGAAAACTAGCGACTTATTAGCGATAGGCAGCACGGCTCTCTGGGGGGGGAAGGTCACATCTCTCAAATTTATTTGAGTTTTCTGAGGATGCGATAAATGTGATTGAGAGCAGGGTGGTGGATATTCTTTACATAGACTTTAGCAAGGCCTTTGACAAGTCCCTCAAGGCAAGCTGATACAGAAAGTGAGGTCACATAGGATCTGGTGAGTTGGTAAAGTGGATACAGATGTGGCATAGTCATTGAAGACAGAGCGTAGTGCTGGAAGTGTATCTTTCAGGCTGGATATCTGTGACCATTGGTGTTCTGCAAGGATCAGTGCTGGGACTCCTGTTGCAGATGATTTTGAGGAGAATGTAGGTGGTCTGATTAGTAAGTTTGCAGTCAACACAAAGATTAGGGGGGCTGTGGATAGTGAAGAGGATTGCCAGATGATCCAACAGGATACAGATAGATTGGACACTGGGGCAGAGAAATGGAAGATGGAATTTAATCCAGACAAATGTGAGGTGATGCGTTTTGGAAGGTCTAGTGCAGGAGACAAATAGACAGTAAATGGAGGAATCTTTAGAAGCATTAACATTCGGAGGGATCTAGGCATACAAGTCCATAATTCACTAAAACACAAGTTGATAGGGCGGTCAAGAATGTGTATGGCATGCTTGCCTTCATCAGTTGGGGCATAGATTATAAAAATTGACAAGTCATGTTGCAGCTGTAAAGAACTTTAGGCTAAATTTGGAATATTGCGTACAGTTCCCGACACCACACTACTGGAAGAATGTGAAGGCTTTGGAGATTGGACAAACATGGTTTGTTTTTACATGAGTGTCAGAGGCTGAGAAGCAACCTGACAGAAAATTACAGCTCACTAGGGATCCCATGTGACTTCACCTTCTGTATTAGCCAGCCTTGCGGCATGGATAGTCAGAGACTTTATCCCAAGGTAGAAATATCAGTTACTAGGATATATAGGTTTAGGGTAAAAGCGGACAGCTTAAAGGAGATGTGAGAACAGCTTTTTACACAGAGGTGTAAGTGACTGGAATGCACTGCTGGAGGAGTTGGTAGCAACAGATACAATAGCAATGTTTTAAGAGGCATCTTGATAGATACATGAATAGACAGAGCATTGAGGGATATGGACTGTGTAGAGGCAAAGAGTTTTTAGTTTAGAAAGTGGTCACATGTCAGTGTAGGCTTGGTGGTCTTAAGGACCTGCTCTTGTGCCATACAGTTCTTTGTTCTCTTTATGCCCTGTGTGGCTTACTTCTCCTCCTACATTTTTATGTTCTTAAAGGATGGTGCCCAGAATAGGAATCAATACTGTTGCAGATGTTTCACCATTTAATGATTATGTATAAATTTAAGTTGATGTTGTTAGCATGTTTTAGAAAAGCTTTAGTATAATTTAGTGGGTGTCGGTTAGCTCAGCTGGCTGGATAGCTGGTTTGCTATGCAGGGCGATATTAACAACAGCATTGTTTCAATTCCAGCACCGGCTAAGGTCACCATGAAAGTACTACCTTCTGAACCTCACTCCTTGCCTGAGGCATGATGACCTTTAGGTTAAACCAGTCATTTCTCTCTAATGAGAGAGCAGCATTATGGTCCTCTGGACATTTGGTGACTTTATGTTATTTGCTCTTTTTTGCAAATATGAGAATCCTAAACTTCAAATTAACTCTCAATTTACACTTCAAGAGTTGGTAAGTTAATGCTGATTAGCTAACACATTGCCATGGCGAAAGTGATGTGGAACAAAAGCTCCCCACGCTACTGGCTAAGTGAGAAAAAGGGCACAAGGCTTGAATATTTTATTGGGTCCCTGAAAATGAATGTATGCTGCTTCTACCAAGTTTAAATTACTCACAAGTTTAATTTTTATAAAACCAGAAGCTGCCAAATTTCGGAAGGTAGGTAAGGTGCCCACTTGTCTGTCTACTCTAAGGCCTATTTGACCAATAATCCACCTTCACAGCCATTATATGCTGGGCAGATGTTAAATTTGAGAATGTTATTTTGTTTAAAATAATTTTTTTGGAAAGCCATGTAGAGTAGGGTGCATAATTGGGAATTGCTTAGTACACATCAGGGGTACCACCCTAAGATTTTACTCCTGTTATGTGCCTCTGGTGGTCTTCAAAACTACAGACTGACACCCTGTCACCCCTCCCCCAGCTCCCCGATTCCTCTCCATCCGAAACCCCAGACTTAATTCTCTCCCGTGGCAATGTTTTCTTCATCCTGTGGTCTCCTTGCAGTCCCAGTACCACACTATTAGTGGAACCTGGTGGCGCTTCCACTCGCTGAGAGGTGAAAGACCAATTCTCAACTTGTTTAGGCTGGCTGGATTGTCATCATTGGAGTGACCTTATTGCAGGTTGATTGGTTTGAAACTGACTTATCTCCCAGTGTCCATGTACTATGATCACACAGGAACATATGCACCTTTTATCCAAGCCACCCCTCTGTAAAATCTGGTCACTAGTGTTACATTCAAGAGCACAAGTGAAAGTTCAAAAGATTCAAGGGCTGTGGCAGTTAGTGCCAATAATTAGAATTGAAGCAATTATAAATCATTGACTTTCTATGAAATACTGTCTCTGTGTCCATAGATAGCGCTGTTATTTGAAGCTAAATTCAGTGACAATTTTCTGTCCAGATGTGAATGAGACATTGAAAATTATTGTCTGTTTCAGCCAGTTGAGAATCATTTCATAACCGGGGCTTCCTCAGTTAAGGTAGTGAATTCTTAATTGATCAATTGAGGATATTCTATTTAATTAGTTAATTTGTTTTTTTTAAACTGGTATTCAAAATAGTATACATTTTGTCAGTAAAGTAGAATTTTGCTGTTGCCGTATTATTGAATCTGACTACTGGTTTGAAAGCAAACATAAAAATTGAAGTTATCAGTTTCTTTCCGCTTTATTATAACCGATACATCTATTTTTCCAAAAATAAAAATTGGCTGTGGTATCTGATGGTCCGTACTTTAATGCATTGTAATACATTTTTTTACTCATTTATAATATAGTTGGTGCATGGCTCCCCCTAGTGGTAGTGTAAATTCATACAGTTTTCATTGGCATGAACTTTTCAGTCTCACAATTTTTACGTAGTGTTTAGCAATTTTACTACATTAAACATTGAACAAATTCTTTGGGATTGTAATAATGACATGTGCTTGGGAAAGTATTGTAAGTAGTTAAGATATTTTTGTGTTGTTTTTAAATTCATAGTATTGTAAATGGAAGAACTATGTTGTGTTATTGATCATTTTTGCTTTCCACTACTTACCTTACTACTTCACCTTAATATGAACATGCACCAATAGTTTTTCTTTCAAAAATTGAAACATTATTCCAAACCTCTGATGTTAACCCATCTGCTCTGCAGGATGGAGTTGGTGAGCAGGTAAAACTGGGAAAATTGTGTTACTGGTTCACTGTTGTCTGCCTGCCTGCCTACAATTTCTAGATGACCATGATCAGGAGCACTTTCTGTAAAAAGACATGTCTGTCTTGTAAATTACATTCAAATATAGGTCCAGTTATGTCATATTGACCCCCATGCAATCAGAGTGTTCGATCAACCCCGTGCTGGTCAGAAATCCCATCTAGCAGCTGGCTTGTTGCAAAAAACCTAAGTGGCATTAGCTTCATAAACTATCAGATGTGATTGCAAATTGCAGTTAAAGGGACACACAGTTGGGCACACTGAGGCCAGGGGTGGCACAGTAGTTAGTGCTGCCTCACAGCGCCAGAGACCCGGGTTTGTTTCCAGCCTTGGGTGAATGTCTGTATGGAGTTTGCACATGCCCCCATGTCTGCGTGGGTACCCTTCGATGCTGCAATTTCCTCCCACAGTCCAAAGATGTGCAGGTTAGGTGGATTGGCCATGCTAAATTGTCCCATTGTGTCGAGGGATCTGCAGTCTAGGTGGATTAGCCATAGTAATTGCGGGTTGTGAGGGTGTGTATCTGAGTGGAATGCTCTTCAGAGGGTCAGTGCAGACTCAATGGGCCCTTTCTGCACTGTAGGGATTCTATAATTCTATTAGTATCTGTGTGACACAGTGAATATGATACTTATCATGGATGCTGTTTTTGTTTTGGATGGACAAATATTTGGTGGAGTAGCAGCATCCTGAAAATCCAGCATGAATAGCAACATGTGAAAGGAGCTACTTATAGAATGTCTTACTGAGTATTAAAGGGTCGATAGGCAAAATGATGCATCCATGAATATTTCAGAAGAACAGCACAAGTGGAGGCTGTATTTCACTAGGGAGGCTTGTCACTGATACACACAGCCTTCTGCAGCAAGATCCACTGCTTCAGGGATGCCATTTTTATCATTTTTGCTACAGGCTTCATCCAGGCCACAGCATACCATATCTACATATCCCAGTTTGCCAAAACTACATAAAACAGTATTAATGCCTACTTTTGCAGATGGGTGCCACAGGCCAGAATGGGAACCTCTGGAATTTGTAGAAGTGGTTCACTTTTTCCATTGTGCAGCACAATGGACAATGTAGGTAACGATCAAAGTACCACCAGTCTAAAACAGATTACTGATCATTTATTTCATTTCTGTTTGTGTGACTTGCCAACACACTTAGTTTCCCTACATTAAAACATTTCAAAAATACTTCATTGACTGTAAAGCAGTTTTTGGATTTTCTAAAGTCATTAAAGGGGAAACATAGAAATGCAATCTCTTTCTTTATCACAACTTTTTTTTAACTCTTGCTTGCAGGGATATTTATTCTCTTGGGACAAATGTTAGGAAGTATTGTGTGGATATCAGTAGGCCTAGACTCCATTTTCATGGAGGTAGCGTGCTAAAATTATATTTTGATAAAATACTAAAATGATAAAAGGATGCTCCTTAGCTTCAAGGTGTTTAGAAACGTGATGGTAAGATGAAGAGAAGCTCCAGTGTAAATTTATTTTTTACTTTGTTAGGTGGTCTCCTTTCCGGTGGTTTTGAAAGCAGCTGAAGTGCTGTAAGCACACTCCTGTTTTCTATATTGGTTCCACTTACGTGCCGTGCCAGGTAATCAACCTGTTCCAGAGGTTGGCACAGGTCATATTATGGCTTTGGAAAATACACGGAGGTATCTCTGTTCTTGATGGATACATCTGATTTTGGATGTGGTTTTCCTTTCCATTGCAGGGCTCCAAGAAAATAGGCAGTGGGATCTTTCTAAATAATATTTGTATTTGCATTGAAATCTCATAACTTAGGATGATGGGTCCAATTATAGTTTCAGAATTACATTCCCTGTTGATATCAGCTAAATCAGCAATTGCATTGATCTCAAATTGAAATAGTATAAATTACGAAGTGCAAGAAATACCCAGAATTGTTGCCTCTGACCTGGTTGAATAGTTGCAGGATGCTGTGTGCAATTCAAAAATTATCTGCACAGCATCAGTAAGGCAAAAAAAAAAGTTAGGCTAATGATTTGCTTGCAGGTTCTTCAAGAGAACCTGGGACCCAAAATGTATTTAAGGTTCTTAATTGGCTTGAAATGATTGGAGAAAAAGAAAACAATAGGTAGAAATCAGTAATCATCACAGTAATCATCAATGAATATTAATTCATTAGGTGACCATCTAAAAAACTTCTTGAAAATTGGTGACTGGTGGATAAAGATTATTTTGATGAGTTAGTAGTCTAAGGTCTTCCTGCCAAAGTTAAGTGGGCATCCGTTCAGTTATTAGACCTTTAAATTGGTGCTGAAATGCACATAAATATAGTTTTGTATTAGTAAGAGATACCTTTGGTTTGTTTGTTGGAGAGAGTCAAACTCCAATGTTTGCATGTCTCCTCATATGCTGCTGTACAGAACCAAACTGCATTTGTCACTATGTATGTATGTGTGTGTGTAATAATTTTTTTAAGAATAATGTATATTTTTGAAATATTAAAAAAAAGTGCAAAATATATTAAAATGGTGCAAAGGTTTGGGAAGGATGTCAGTGTAAGAGCAAAGGATTGGAAGAATTAAAGTAAACAAACTGTAAATGCAGGAAATTTAAAATTTAGTTAAAGGAACATCCGAATAGGAGTAGGGAGGTCATTTAGGTCTTTGAACCTGTTCCGTCATTCAATGAAATAATTTGATTTGCACCCTTTACCTCATGTATTTCAATACTTTTTCTTAACAAGAAGTTATCAAATTAAGATCCAATAATTGATTTTGCATCAGTTGCTCTTTGCAGAATAGAGTTCCAAAGATCTAAAGAGAGTTTGAAAGATTTTAGTGCAGAAGAGGAATGTAATGCTAATATTCAAAATATTTAATGAAAGGTCTCCCTGTCCATGCAAAGTAACCTCTCCAGCCTGAAACTGTGAAATCTGGAAATGCCAGTTGGCTGGATTTTTTTCTGGCATGTCCTGCAATTCTCAGACTCAAACACTTGGGGTGCTGCAACAGTTTTGTATGCACTGGATTGGTGCTGGGAAGATGAGTGGGTGTTTCAGACTTTGCTGTTTTGTATTCAATCCAATGTATTCAATGTTGGATCCTTTACAGGAATCTGGCAACTGGATAGTGATACTGTTATGTCACCTCTGCAAGAATTGCCCTCCCTCCAGCCATCCCAAGTCTGGGTTATTTGCTGTTACTTATGTTATTTTTATCTCACTGAGATTTGTCGATGACTCTTCCTGTTCTGTTGGTGGAGTTGCAAAGGTTACAGAAGTGGAAATCTACGTCAATCAAAGCGATACTTCCCCACATGGCAGTGTAAATAGAGAGAGACTGCATCTTCAGTTTTAAATGTGCATACGTTCGTGTGCGGCGTTTTCTGTCACAATTTTTTCATGATTGCAGGGAAAGTGGTGATCTGCAATTGTTTGATCGTAGGCATCTGCTGCAACAATTCTTTTTAAATTTTAATAACTACATCAAAAGCAGTTGGAGTAAGGAATGATAGCTAGTGGTTCAGAATAATCAAACCTGACTTACTTATAGGTCAGCACATCCTAGTCTGTTCGTAACGCATGCCACAACATTATCAGAGAAGTTCAAGAAGACTGTTCAATAAGAAGTTTAGTTACTTCCCATTTTTGCCAAGATGTCTGCAGTCCACTGACATGGTAGAGGATTTCTCCGAAGGGTAGTTAGGCACAGGTCTTTACCTCATCTTTATTGACTGACCAAGGACATCATGTGAGATACTGAACAGCTCACCAGCTCAAATGATTCTCTGGAGAAAGACAAGATACTTTTCTGTAGAAGTAGCTATGAAGATAATGGATGCATTGATGATTATGTTGCAAAATTCCATAAATACTGAAGTAGTGCCTGCAGGTTGTGGTTACAGTTATAAGCCCACTATTTATTTAAAAATGGAGGGAAATAGAAAATGGGGAACCATTTAACTGTAGCCTGACATCAGTAGTAGAAAAATGCTACAGTCAATTATAAAGGAAATGATAGCTGGACACTTAAAGAAAACAATAACCCAATTGAACAGAGCGAGCATGAATTTATGAAGGGGAAATAATGTTTGACAAACCTGTGTTTTTGAGGATGTAACTAGCAGAGTAGATAAGGGAGAACCAGTGGATATGGTGTATTTGGATTTTCAGAAAGCTTTAAATAAAGTCCTACAAAGGAGGTTAATAAACAAAATTAGAGCACATGGAATTGTAAATAATATACTGGCATAGATGGATAGAAAGAAAATAGATAATAAGAATAAATGTAAGTTGATTTTAGACATTATGATGTAAGCAGTGAGATTGGAAACAACTTTAGGAAGAACTGGAGCTAATGGCTCAAAAAAGTGGAACAGTTGTCACCTGACCTTCAGCACATTTTCATACCTCCCATGTTGGAAATGGAGCTATCCAGGTAACTCAGAATCTCAATACTGCAGCACATTGGGGAATAATCATTTGCTTTTTTAAGGTACTTCTCATTGTTGGCAAAACATCCCAAAGTTTTTACCAATGAGGGAATAAAATTGACACAATGCAGGAAGAACAAAAAACAGTTTGAATGAATGTGTGAAGTGGGGCTGAATGAATGGTTCAATGAAAACGTTTAGTTTTTGAGTGAACGAGAAAAGAAGGTAAGGGAAATGAAATTTTCATGGACTACCAAGGGCAAGGGTAGGGTGTCAAAGGGAAAATTTTATTTTGAATGTAGGAGATAACTGAGAGGTTTGGTGACTCCATGAAGGTACTTAAAGGGAAAGTCCTCGAAAAGGTCTTTAGAAAATGTTTTGCACAGGGAGCAAGAGGGACATAGTGCAGACCAAGTAATGGAGGTGTGAATCTCGGAACTGCTAAGAAAATGGGCATTAGTGTTCTTAGGTTGTTCAGGCTGACAATACAACAACAGTACAATGCTCAGATAGAATAACCTTCCATTGCACTATACCACACAGTACTTCAGGAGACGAAAACCTGTCATCACATTGATGGACAATTCCGTTGACACTATTGCTGTGTTAAGTGGGGTACAGTTCAAACAGAATTAGCAGATCAAGTTTGGGAAGCCACAAGGCACTATGAACCATTAGAAGCAGTAGTTGTGTACGCAGACACAATCTGCAAAGTCATAGCCTGGGCTACTGTTTTTTACTTTATCTAAATTACTTTGATCTTAGAATACAGATTAAAATTTCAAAATTTGCCAAAGATATCGAATGTGATGGAGTAAAACAATAAGGATGATACAATTTGCAACAGGATATGAATAGATAGGCTATCACAATGGGCAAAAGTAGCACATGGAATTTAATGTAGACAAGTGTGAGTTAACATGTTTGGTAGAACAAATGAGAAGAAGCAACGTAGACTTAGTGGCACAATTCTAAAAAGAGTGCAGGAGCAGCAGGACCAGGCACTCGTCTGCCTCAATCTTCTGAAGTTTGCAGGACATACTGAGAGAATGGTTATGAAAGCATAAAATACCTTGACCTTCACAAATAGAACAGTTGCATACAAAAGCAGGGAAGTTATGCTGAACCTGCAGAAAGCTCTGGTTAGGCCCCAACACAAGTATTAAGTCCAGTTTTCATTATCACATAATTATATTTAATGGTGGTGCAGGCCTGATAGGCTAAATGCTCTACTCCAGCAATTTTTTTTTAATGTTTCTACATTTTAGACAAGATGCTGAGATCCTTGAGAGGGTTCAGAGGAGATCTACTAGAATAGCTCCAGAGATGGGAAAAATTTCAGTTATAATATTAGATCAGAAAGGCTGGGGTTCTCTGGAACAAAGGAGATTGAGAGAAGACTATGACAGGCTTAGAAAAGATACACAAGGAAAATTCCTTCCCATTAGCTAACTGTTCAAGGATTAGGGAAACATTTAAGATTTTTGGGAAGAAGTGCATGTGAAATATGAGGAAAAACTTTTTTTAATATAGCGAGTGATAATAACTTGGAACTCAATGAAGGTAATGAATATGGAAAGTAGCAATGATTTCAAAAGGAAATTGGTTAGCTACTTGAAGGAAATTCAACTTGCAGTGCTCTGAGGACGGAGCTGGGCAGTAGATTTGACCAGACTGCTCTATGGATAACTGACATAGGCTCAGCACACTGGCCTCCTTCTGTGTCATAAATGATTAAGACTCTATGGCATCATACAAGAGCAGTTTCTGCAGGCAGATCAACTTTCTGTTTGTGGAAGTTGTATTATTGTTTAGATTTATTTGGAAGTAAAATAATTCCGAGATGATAAACAGAGATGATGTAGTATTGAGTACAATAAACAAATTAATACTTAAGAAGAACTGAACTGACTCTTTCAATAGGTTTTACTCATTATTTGGGTAAATCTTTGGGCTGTTTCAAATGAACTGACTAAACATAGTTTTTGGATTTAAATACAGTTCTTTGGGAAACCTGTTCAGAATTGAATTACCATGCCATTTTTTAACATGCATACACAAAATAGTACATGTGTACAAAAACAAAGTTGCTGGAAAAGCTCGGCAGGTCTGGTAGATTCTGTGAAGAAGACATCAGATTTAACCTTTCGGGTCCGGTGACCCTTGCTCAGAACTGTTAACGTTAACTCTGATGTCTTCTTCACAAAATCTGCCAGAGCTGCTGAGCTTTTCCAGCAACTTTGTTTTTGTTCCTGATTTACAGCGTCCGCAGTTCTTTTGGTTTTTATTTAGTACATGTGTAACCGGATGAAAATTCTACTTATGAACACTGAAGGCTTAATCACATTCTTTACTTGAGGCAGCAATTTTCATTCATTATATCACTGTAGCTAAACTTTGTGATGTCACAGTAGCATTGTTATTGTCATGGTGGATTTCTTAAAATATTCTTGTATATGTCTGGGAGCCTAAGTGATGATAGGGTTACCGAGAATATAAAAACAAAAACAGCCAAACACTAAAAGTTCAAAGGGAATTTAGCAAAACTATCAGCAAACATCTAATAAAAAATAGTCACTGAGAAACTAAGTCACGAAGAAGTAAATGCTAAACAGATCCGATGAATGAGAATATCAACATTAAGTAAGTTACAAATTCTTTTTAAAAAAAATCAGATCCTTGACTTTACGAGACACCAGAGTATCAGCAAGAAAGTTGCACTAATCATGTATAATACATAGATAAACCCTTTACTGAAGTACTGTCTTGAATTCTGAGCACATTTTAGGATGAGTGTTGCAGAATTAAAAGACACTGCAGAGGAAATTTACTAAAATGGTACCACTTTGCAGGGCTTAGGTTATTCGGAGAGACTTGAAAAACTTGCCTTTTTCACCTTAAGAGTATACAGGATTAAGAGCAAATGACGAAAGTTTGTTTTTTGTTCATGGGATGTGGAGTCAGTGGCATGGCCAAAATGAATTGTTCCGGCCAATATCTGCTAAAAGATTAAAAACTGAAAGAACTGCGGATGCTGTAAATCAGGAACAAAAACAAAGTTGCTGGAAAAGCTCAGCAGGTCTGGCAGCATCTGTGAAGAAAAAAAAGAGTTAACGTTTTGGGCCCTGTGATCCTTGAGTTCTGAGGAAGGGTCACTGGACCCGAAACATTAACTCTGTTTACTTATTCACAGATGCAGCCAGACCTGCTGAGCTTTTCCAGCAACTACGTTTCTGCTAAAAGATTACCCGTTGTTTTCATACTGCAGTTTTTAAGGGCTTGCTGATCATAAATTGGCTGCAGCATTTTGTATGTCATGACAGTGACTATACTTCAAAGTATTTATCGTTTGTGAAGGGTTTGAGGTTCTCTGGTATAAAGGGTATTATATAAATGCAATTTTTTTTTCTCTTTAATTGAACTCGAGAAGAAGTGAAGGTACACCATTTCCCAAGTCTGGAGTATTTGAATTGAAAAGAAATTTTAAGGTTAAGGTGTTTCTGCTCCTTTTGTGTTTCTAGATGTGCTGGTGGTAAATGTTTCAGATTGTGGATGTGGCACCAATCAGGTATTCCGGACAGTGTTAACCTTCTTTTAAATTTATTTGTTCATGGGATGAGGGCATTACTGGCTAGGTCAGTATTTATTTCCAATGCCTAACCAGAGGGCAGTTAAGAATCAACCACATTTCTGTGGGTATGGAGTCACAAGTAGGCCAGACCAGGTAAGGATGGTAGTCTCCTTCCCTAAGGGACATTAGTGAACTGGATGGGTTTTCGCCCCCAACAATCAGCAATGGATTCATGAGCATCATTAGACTCTTAATTCCAGATTTTTATTGAATTGGTGTGATTTGAATCTGCGTCTCTGGATTAACAGTCCAGCCATAATACCACTAGGCCATCATCTCCCCAGTGTTGTTGGGGAGTATTCAATCACACTTCTGACCTATATCATCGAGAAAGTGGAAAAGCTTTGCAGAATTCAGAGGTGTGCGTTTGTAGCCATGGTATTTATGTGGCTGGTTCAGTGAAGTTTCTGTTCAGTGCTAATTCCTGGAATGTTGAGGGTGAAAAGCCAATAATGGCAATGCTATTACATGTTTGAGGGAAAGTGTTTATGGCCTCTCTATTGGGAAACAGTCATTGGCTTGAACTTGTGAGTATGATCCTTGCCAGTTATCTAACCAAGCCTCAATGTTGTCCAAATTTTAATGCATTTAGGCACAGACTGTTGTATGAAGAGTTGTAATGGAATTGAACATTGCAATCATCGGTGAACATCTCCACTTGTTATGATGGTGGAAAGATCATTGATGACACAGTTCAAGAGGGCTGGCCTTAGAAACCAGCTCTGGGTCACCTGCTGCAAAGTCCTGGAGAAGGGATGATTGGTCTCCAAAAACCGCAACCATCTTCTTTTGTGCTACATATGATTTCAATCAGTCGTGAATTTTCCATGATTCCCAGTCACCTTAATTTTTTTTAGGGCTTCTTGATGCCAAGGGCAAGCAGTTACATCTCACCTCTGGAATTCAGCTCTTCTTTCCACATTTATGCCAAATCTACAGTAAGTTTTAGAGATATGATCTGGTTGAACCGAAACACATCAGTAAGCAGTTTTTAATATGTGTTGCTTGATAGCATTGACAAAGACACCTTTCAAAATTTCTGACTGATAGACTGATTTGATATGTTCTAATTTTTATAAGTAGAATATACCTGGGGAATTTAATGTTGTTGGATAGATGCCAATGTTGTGGCTGAATTAAAGCAACTTAGCAAGAGATGCAGCTAGTTTAGAAGTACAATTCCTCATGACAGTAGCTGGGATGTTTACAGGGCCTAAGGATGTTGCTGTATAGTGTGCTTAGCCATTTGTTGATATCATGTTATATTGATTGACTAAAAATGATGGTGATAAATTTTAGGAATAGTCTGAAATGTATTATTATCTTGGTATGTCTGACTGAAGATGGATTGCAAAGGTCTCAGCTGTGATTTTTGCACTCGCATGAAAACCTGTACCATAATTAAGATGACATGTTGATTGATCCCCCACCCTGCAGTCCAAATTGTCTGCCACCACTTACAATTGGATGTGAAGGACTGTAAACTTCTAATATGATCCATTAGTTATGGAATCAATTGCTTTTAATCTTCAACATGCCTGCTTCCACTGTCCAGCATGCATGTAGTCCTGTGTTGTATCTTCAACAGGTTGGTACCTAATTTTCAGCTACACCCACTTTTGTTGTATGTTTCTGCACTCCCCTAGCTTGATAGTAATTTATAGAGTGAAGAATGTATCAGGCCATGAGCTTAGAGAGTTGTATGGGAAACATGATTCAGTTGCTACTGGTCTACAGCATCTATCTGAAGTTTCAGTTTTGAGATGGTAGATCTTTTCTGAACCCAGCCTGTTTGACGTCGTGGTAATTCTATATAACAATGGAGGTCTCCTCAATGTGAAGACAGGACTGTGTCTCCGTAAGTGCTGTGCACTGGTCATATATGTCATGGAGTCATAGATGAATGCATCCATGGTAGGTAAATTTGTGAGGACCAGGTCAAATCATTGTTAGCCTCATGTTGGCTCCTTCATGACCTGCTGCTACACGCCCAAACCGGAAAATACGTCCTTCAGGTTTCTGCCAGTATGGTTACTTCTGGTTGTATGTGTCATTTTTGGTGATGTACATTGAAGTCCTAACACTGATTCCATTTTGTTGAATAATTCATATTATTGCCATTTTTGAAAGGGTCTTAATAATACAACCTTTTATTATCAATACTGAAAAATATTTTATTGCATTTAGGATTTATTTTAAAATGGTATCAATTTTAGAAGTTCACTAATTTCACCAGTTGCTTTTCTTTGCCTGAAACAAAATAATTTTTGAAATACTGGAGTTGGAATTTTTTATGTATTTTTGTAACTTAGAGACTTTCGACATATAAAATTTATTTTAAATACGTTAAAATAGTAAAATTATAAGATATCTTGATCGGGTTGCAAGATTAGTCGCAACATGTTGGAACTATTTGCTGATCTGTTGTAAATATTAAATATTTTCTTCACTCGTGGGATGTAGGTATTCCTGTGTGGTCAGCATTTATTGCCCATCCCTGCTTGGCCTTGAGAGGTTTTGATGATCTGCCTTCTTGAACCACTGCAGTCCATGTGCTACTAGTAGGCCCACAGTGCCGTCAGGGGGGGTATTCCAGGATTTTGACCTAGCAGCAAAAAAGGAATGGCAATATGTTTTCAAGGCAGGATGTTAAGTGCATCGGAGGGGAACTTGCAGGTGGTGGTGTTCCCATGTGCCTGCTGCTATTGTTCTTTTAGATAGTAGTGGTCGTGAGTTTGGAAGGGTCTGTGTTCGGAGCTTTGTGAATTTCTGCAGTGCATCTTTGCACTGCAAAGATGATACATATTGCTACTACTGAGTATAGGTGGTGGAGAGAATGAATATTTATAGATGTGGTGCCAGTTAACTGTGCTGTTTTATACTGGAATGTTGTTGGAGCTGCTCTCATCCAGGCAAGTGGGGAGTATTCCATCACACTACTGCTTTATGTCTTGTAGGTGGTGAACAGACTCTGAGGGGTTAAAAGGTGAGTTTACTCACTCTAGGATTCCTAGCCTCTGACCTGCTCTTATAGCCACAGCATATCTATGGCTGGTCAGTTTCTGGTCAAGGGTAATGCCCAAAATGTTGATGTGGGGTGTTAAGTAATGGTACTGCCATTGAATGTCATGGGGTGATGGTTAGATTATTTTGTTGGGGATGATATTTCCCTGGTACCAGGACAGTGTGAACGTTGCTCATTATTTGTCAGCCTGAACCTGTATGTTTTCTAGGTCTTGCTGCATTTGACCGTGGACTGCTTCAGTATCTGAGGAGTCACGAAGTTGCTTAACTTCAATAACTGGACAACTGAAAAATGCACCTAACAACTTTATTTGCAGCTTGTCGGGAGTCAGTCGTGTCTTGCAGATCACCTTTTAGTAACATTTACGAATAATGCTTGTAAAATAGTTTAATTGTTGTGTGTAAACTTTTTTAAAAAAAATCTATCTTGTAATAATGACTGAAAGTTCATTTACGCCCCGAAACAAAGTATTCAGTTGTGCCAGATAGCTTAGATAAGGCCCAGCTTGATGACGGATTTTGGCAGTAGTAGTTTCTTTCGGTTCTCGTTCCTTCACATCCCGAAGCTGGACGACAACATCCAGAACATGTTCACGCATACTGCCTTACCCGCCATCTCTGGGTGGGTGCTCCTTTGGCGTTAACGTGTACACCGAGGCACCAGTTGACCTCCCATGGCAGCTGATTATATACATGCCCACTTTACAACATGGCATTCCCGTTCTCGTGCCGTCGCCTTTCAACGAACGCCGCAAAGTGTCGAGCTATGAGCCTTACCCCACCCCACACCGGGGTCGCTGGCCGTCGTGTGCCACCAGAGCCGTTGGCGGCCGTCGGCGCGAGCGTTCTGCCTCGTGCGGCGCCTTTTGGGAGGGGCCTGCCGGGAGCGCCGCTGATTGGCCGAGGAGCGAGGTTCTTTGTCCGGGATTTAAACGGGCGGGTTGGTGCCCGGCAGCTAGAGTCCAGGTCAGGTCAGGGGCGTCAGTAGGTAGAGGGAGGGCATCACTTAAATGGCGGTGGTCAAGGGGAAGACCCAGCACTAGCTGCTCATGTGTGCTTTCCAGAGGTTGGCTACTTCAGCGTCAATAACGCAAGGTTTGAAATAATCCCGTTGTCCCCTTTTAAAATTAGATGGTCGTATCTCTTTTTTTCATATCTCTTTATGGAGGTGAGGGATTCTTGAGTGTGACACTTCGATGTGTTGAATGGTCGTCCATGCTGTTATTATCTAATGATTCTGGGTGTTCAATAACCCAGCGATTCTGGGGGAAAGTAACGCTGCATTGGATCCATTTAGCAATCGTACATTATGGTTCCCCTGTAGTGTTTGTGGAGTGGTTACTATCTCCTTAGTAAATTGGAGGTAACAGAAGATGCTCGAACCAGAAACAGCAAAATATGTGAGGGCTGTGATCCAAATGCTACTAGGTTTGCATACTGCAGTAGTTAAAGGAACAAGGGTAATGATTCTATCAACAATAAAAAAAGTCTTCAGTTGCTACCTTAAATCATAATTTCGTAAAAGGAAGAAAAAAACTTCTGACATCACTATGAAGTTCTAAAGAACATCATGCTGAGGGATTATCTTTTAAAAGGAAGCATCTTGCATTTGTTTAGTGCATTTCATAACCTTCAGTTGTTCAAAGTGTATTCACAATCAGTAGAGTGCAATTTGAACTGCAGGTACTGCTGTAAAATAGGCAACATGGTAGCCACTGTGAAAGCAGAGCAAGTGTCCACAATACAATGTGATATGGGCTAGATGCTTTGAACTGTAATCAGTGTTTTTGTAGTTTTGAATACTTAATTTTCCATATTTTTACAAAGTTGATAAAGAGGAATCTCGGGGTAATTATTCACAGATCACTGATGTCAGCAGAGTATGTGAATGGGATGGTTAAGAAAGCATATGGGATATTTGCTTTTATCAGTTGCGGCATAGAGTATAAGAGAAGGAGGTAATGTCGGAGTTGTACAGAGCGTTGGCCAGGCCACAACTGGAGTACTGTGTACAGTTCTGGTCACCTCCCTGCTGGCAGGATGTAAGAGCACCAGGGTGTTGCCTGCGATGGAAAATTGAGCTATAAGGAGAAAGTAGGTAGGCTTGGATTGTTTTCTTCACAGCAGAAAAGTCTAAGTTGGAGGGCATGATTGAGGTGTATAAAAATTGACAGGGTGAATAGACAGCAGCTGTTCGCGTTAGTTGAGGGGTCAATTACAAGAGAACACAGTTTTATAGTGAGGGACAGGAGATTCAGAGGTGATTTGGGAAAAGAACATTTTCATTCAACAGGTGGTGGGAATCTCGAATGCACTAACTGGGTAGTGAAAGATGGAAACTTTACAACCTTTAAAAATATTTGGATAAGTACTTCAAATATAATAATATTCAAGAATATGGGTCAAGTGTAGGAAATTGGGATTAGTGCACTTTCCACAGAATCCCAATGGATTCCCACTGGAAACAGGCCCTTTGGCCCAACAAGTCCACACCGCCCCTAGGAGCATCCCACCCAGACCCATCCCCTATAACCCACCTAATCTACACATCTCTGAACACTATGGACGAGTTAGCATGGCCAGGCCACCTAACCTGCATATCTTTGGATTGGGGGAGGAAACCAGAGCACCTGGAGAAAATCCACACAGACATGGGGAGAATGTGCAAACTCCACACAGATGGTCGCTTGAGGGTGGAATCGAACCCAGGTCCCTGGCGCTATGAGGCAGCAGTGCTAGCCACCGTGCCACCCCAACTATTGGTAGTTATGTAGGTGCAGACTCAATCAGCTAAAGGGCCTTTACTGCATTGCAAGAATCTACGAAATTATGAGATAGATATTGTTTGTACAAAAATCCTGAATCTAACTTTTATTAAAGGTCTTCAAATATGCAGTTAATGCATGTGAGAAAATGAACCAGAATTATTCACTGTTACACAATACAACGTTTTGAAGTGATTATAAGCATGTGGTATACAATAGGACACTTGGGATATTAAACATGAGGTGTGTTTGGGAAAAATATTTGCGTGCTTCACACTTCTAACAGACTATTGCTTTTTCCTTTGAATGTTGGCAGACCTGCTATACATTTCCAGCATTTTTGGTTTTATTTAGATTTGTACTACTTACTTTTCTTTCTAAAATATTATTTAAGGGGAAACAAGTGTGAAAATAATAATGGGGCAAGTGAGTATTTTCATGCAAGTTCTGACAATGTAGGGAGCACTTGCTTTTTTTTTTGATAACATAACATGTACCAAAGCATTTCCCAGAAATTGAGTCAGATTTTCCTGTGGGCATTGGATCCTTGCACCAGTGAGGTGCATGCACCTACGATTCTGAATTGGCAAATTAGCTGCTGCCATGCTTGCTTGCCAGCTGAGCAGGTTGGGGGGTCAGCTGGTCCTTTAGGCCCAAGCAACGAGAAATTTTGATAGGCCTTTTAAATGAGGTGGGTGTTACTAAGGTGGGTGAGAGACCACAATGGCACAGTAGGAGGATGTTATGGTTGGCAGCAAAATTGCCCAACTTGGGACCTTAACCATTGTTACTGGCGTCGCAGCTGATCCTATTCCCAGGCTGTCCCCGGAATGTTTCCTGGTGATTACAACACATTGAGAAGCTGTCCCAATACAATCCCACCCATTTTCCCTGACTAGCCCCTCCCATCACACCCCAGTCATAACTTCACTGCTGTAGGGTTGGCAAAATTCAACCCTTAGTTGCTGTTGTAATGTAGAAAACAGATTTTGCAGACAGTAAGACCCTAACTGCAATGAAATAAGTAACCAGATAATTATTTTTGTGTATTTTAATGGATGATTCAATTATTTCAAATTCAGTTGAGTGGTCTTGAAGCACAGTCATAGTTGCACCGCAGAGTTCAGGTTGGCACCTGAAGTTTAGATTATAACTATATTGGTTAAAGCAAAGCTATACGAATCAACTTAGGTGAAATCACAGTAGATAACTGAACATCGAAGTCTAAATTATTTAAACAATCCTGATAGTGTCATAACTTGCCAGAAATGCAGTAGTTCATTTTCAGTGTTCTGATAGCTTTTGAACAATAAATGAGTATTTTCACCGAACATCAAATTATTTGTTCAACGTTAACTTGTTTTTTGACGCTGTGGCTTCATTGTTAAAAACTTTGGGAACATTTCTTTTGATTGTCATGAGCAGAGCACCCCCTTGTGGTGGCACTCTTTTGAAAATTGTTTTGTCTAAGCTGCTTTAGTTCATACCAG
The DNA here is from genome assembly GCA_024137785.1 of Ginglymostoma cirratum. Classification (NCBI taxonomy): domain Eukaryota; kingdom Metazoa; phylum Chordata; class Chondrichthyes; order Orectolobiformes; family Ginglymostomatidae; genus Ginglymostoma; species Ginglymostoma cirratum. The sequence goes on along the minus strand of JAHRHZ010000016.1, from coordinate 24,780,222 downwards.
CCAGAGCAGAACTAGGAATGTACAGTTGATCTTGAAATTAATGAAAAACATCAAACAAAATAATTATGAATTTAATAGAAATTTTAAAAAAGTACATTGGCCCTTTACTAGTAAGAGAATAATCATGGTAGTGATGAGGAAGTAAGCTTGAAGCCCGGAGGGAGAAGGGAAGAGACAGTGCTGTAATTTTCACAGAAAGGATAGTTAATTATTTTGTAAAACGTTACAGCTGCATTAGAATTACAGTTACTACAAGTTCCTCAAACTTAAATAATTACTGATACGCGACAGGAATGAAATAGCACTTGAATACATAGAGCAAATAAGAACAATGTAAATGCTGCAAGGTTGAATCACTAGGATATTAAAAGATTATGGTATAATGGGGGAGCAAGGTGGTTCAGTGGTTTGCACTGCTGCCTCACAGTGCCAAGGACACGGTTTGATTCCAGCCTTGGGTGACTGTATGTATGGAGTTTACACATTCTACCCCTGATTGTGTGTGTTTTGGTGCTCCAGTTTCCTCCCATTGTCCAAAAATATGCAGAAATGGTGGATTAACCATGGTAAATGTGGGGTTATGGGGTTAGCATAGTGGGCTGTGTTTGAGTGTGATGTTGTTCAGAGGGTCAATGCTGACTCGGGCTGAATGGCCTCTCAGCATGGTAAGGATTCTATGATTGTCACTGGGGTAGTAATCCAGTGGCCCAAATTAATGTTCTGGGGACATGGGTTTGAATACCACCATATTTGAATCCAATCAATAAATCAGGTCTGGAATTAAAAAATAGTTCAAAGGTGACCATTATCAGTTGTCATAAAAATCTGTCTGACTTATTAATGTCTTTTATGAGAGGAAAATCTTCCATTCTAAGTCCACTTAAATGTGACTTCAGGCCCACAGCAATGTGGTTGACTCTTAACTGCTATCTGAAATGGGCTAGCCAGCCACTCAATTGTTATAACACCACACAACCTCTTGAAAGGAGTGAAACTGGATGGACCATCCAGCATTAACCAAGGCACTGGAAGTGACAACAATATAAACCCCCTGTCAATCCTGCAAAGTCCTCCTTACTAACATCTGGGGGCTTTCCAAAATCAATGGAGTTGCCCCATAGGCTAGACAAACAACTGTCTGACATAGTCACACTCACAGGTTTATATCTTACAGACAATATTCCAGACACCTCCATCACATTTCCTGGGTTTATACTATTCCACCAAGAGTACGGACCCACCAGAGGATGTGGCACAGTGGTTTGAAGCCAGGAAGGAGTCACTGTGCAAGTCCTCATTATTGAGTGGGCCACATGCTATCTCGTGGCATTAGATCAAATGTGAGTAAAGAAACCTGCTGACTGCGCACCAGGATTTCAAGATGACACGCATGGAGCAGTACCAGGATGCCTAAAAATGAGCTGTAAACCTGGTAGAGCTACAACACGGTACCAAGCAGTGTAAACAGAATGCTGTAGACAGCCAAACAATTCTGCAACCAGTGAATCAGTTCAAAGCACTGTAAGCCTGTCACATCTAGTTTAAATAGTGTTGAACAATTAAGCAACTCACTAAAGGAGAGGGCTTCTCAAATACCTTCATCCTTAATGATGGAAGCCAAGCATATCAGTGCAAAGGTGAAGGCTGAAACATTTGTAAGCATCTTGAGCCGTAGGTGTGATGAGGATAATCTGTCTTGGTCCGTTTTCTGTGGTTCCAGTGTCTTAGATGCCAGACTTTAGTTAATTCCATTCACTCCACGTCCTAACAAGAAATGGCTGAAGGCACTGGACACTATAAATAGGCTCTGACAATTTTTTGGCAAACATATTAACTTGTTCTGCGAAACTAGCTAAACTGGTACGTTTACAATACTGGCACCTTTCCAGCAAGGTGGGAAATTATTAGAAAACATGGAAAATTTCCCAGGCATGTCCTGTACATAGAGCGGGACACACCTAGCCAATTACCATCCATCAATCTACTCTGTTATCAGCAAAGTGATAGAGGATGTTATAGATATTGCTTTCAACTGATACCTCAAGAACAATAACCTGTTTGCTGATGCTTGGTTTGGGTCCCTCTGCAGGCATTCAGCTGTTGACCTTATTATAGATTTGCTGTAAGCTGCAAAAGAGCTGTACTTAGGGGAAATTAGAGTGGTTACATTTGACATTTAAGATAACATTTGATCAAGTGCAGCATGAAGAAGCCTAGCAAAATTAAAGTTCATGGGGATTGGGAAAATTGATGGGATTGAAGGATTGAGTTTCGGAGCCGTGAGGTCATGTTGCAGCTGTACAAAACTGGTGCGGCCGCGCTTGGAGTATTGCGTACAGTTCTGGTCACCGCTTTATAAGAAGGATGTGGAAGCATTGGAAAGGGTGCAGAGGAGATTTACCAGGATGTTGCCTGGTATGGAGGGAAGGTCTTATGAGGAAAGGCTGAGGGACTTGAGGGTGTTTTCATCAGAGAGAAGAAGGTTAAGAGGTGACTTAATAGAGACATACAAGATGATCAGAGGATTTGATAGGGTGGACTGTGAGAGCTTTTTTCCTCGGATGGTGACGGCTAGCACGAGGAGACATAGCTTTAAATTGAGGGGTGGTAGATATATAATAGATGTCAGAGGTAGCTTCTTTACTCAGAGTAGTGAGGGCATGGAATGCCTTGCCTGCAGCAGTTGTAGACTCGCCAACTTTAAGGGCATTTAAATGGTCGTTGGACAAACGTATGGATGATAATGGAATAGTGTAGGTTAGGTGGGTTTCACATTGGTTTCACAGGTCAGCGCAACATCGAGGGCCGAAGGGCCTGTACTGCGCTGTTATGTTCTATGTTCTATAGATCTCATGGGCCCGAAAATCTGTGTCTCAAAGCACATAAAGAAATTGCCCTTGAAGTAGTAGATGCATTGATGGTCATCTTCCAAGATTCTGATGACTCTGGAACAGTTCCTATGGAATGGAGGATAGCTAATGTAACTCCACTCTGGGAGGTAAAATAAGGTGGTAGAGAGATAACAGGAAATTATAGACTGGTTAGCCTGGCATTGGTAGTAGTGCAAATGCTATAGTCCATTATAAAAGATTTGATAGCAGAGCACTTGCAAATTGGTGACAGAACTTGCATGAATTTACGAAAGGGAGATCATGTTTGACAAATCTGCTGGAATTTTTTGAGAATTCAACTAAAGGAGCTGATGAGGGGTAGCCAGTTGATGTGACTTACTTGGACTTTCAGATAGCTTTTGGTAAGGGCCCAATAAGAGACTAACATATACAAGCTCAGGAGTTTCGGGTAGTGTACTGACATGGGTGGAGAGTGGTTGGCAGGCAAGAAATAAATAGAAGGGTCTAGGTCCGAAACGTCAGCTTTCTTGCTCCTCTGATGCTGCTTGGCCTGCTGTGTTCATCCAGCTCTACACCTTGTTATCTCAGATTCTCCAGCATCTGCAGTTCCTGCTACCTCTGAAGGAATAAACAGATCTTTTTAGAGTGGCAGCGAATGATTAGTGTGGTGCCACAGGGATTAAAGCTTGGATTTCAGCTATTCACAATATAAATTATTTTAGATGAGAGAACCAAGTGCAATATATCCAAGTTTGCAGACAATACAAGGCCAGGTGGGGATTGAACTGCGAGGAGGATGCAGAGATGCTTAAGTGTGATCTGGACAAGTGGATGGCAGAAAGTATAGCTGTGAAATTATCCACTTCGGAAAAACAGGAACACAGAGTTATACCTGTATGATAGATTGGATAAATGTGTGGTTCAGCAAGGTGTAGGTGGCCTTGAACACTAGTTGCTGTAAGTGAGCGTGCAGATGCACGAAGCAGTGAAGAAGGAAAATGGCTTGTTGGCCTCCATAGTGAGAGGATTTGAGTGCAGGAGAAGGGATGTCTTGCTGCACTTGTACAGGAACTTAGTGAGACCATATTTGAAGTATTGTGTGAAGTTTGATCATACTATCTGAGGAAGGGTATTGGGCTATGCAAGGAGTGCAACAAAACTTTACCAGGCAGATTCCTGGGATGGTAGGACTGATGTATGAAGAGAGACTGGATCGGCCAGGACTATAGCCACTGGAGTTTAGTAAAATATGGAGGAATTCCTATAGGCTTCTAACATAACTAGACAGGGTAACTGCAGGAGGATGTTCCTGATGACTGGAGTGGACAGAAAACAGGGCTCAGAGACTAATGGGTAGGCCATTTAGCACTAAGCTGAGGAGAAATTCTTCCCCTAGAGAATGATGAGCTTGTGAAGTTTTTTTGCCACAATAAGTGATTGAGGCCAAAACATTGAATGTTTTCAAGACAGAGTTACATCGAATTCTAAGGGCTGAAGAGATCAAATGGTATAGGGAGAAAGTGGGAACAGGGTACTGAACTGGATGATTAGCCATGATCCTATTGACCGGCAGAACAGGCTGGAAAGGACCAATGTCCTACTTTTGCTCCTGTTTTCTTTTTTTTCTGTCAATTGACGATAGTGACCGTCTGTATGTTGGTGTCATATCTAGCACAAAGGAAGATAATTGTGATTTTTGGAGGTCAGTCACCTCAGTCACAGGATGTCATTATTAAAAGTTTCTTGCAGTAGTACCCTGTGTTGATCTTCAGCTGCTTTATTAATGACATTCGATCCTTAGGTCAGAAGCCGGGTTGATTGTTGATGACTGCACAGTGTTCAGCACCATTTCCACAGATATTCAAGATGTCTGTGCCCGAATGCAGTTGGACAACATTCAGGCTTTAGGTGATGTGTGTTACTTAACACCAGCAACTGGTGTTCATGGCTACCTATGCTTTGCTGCACCACCTATTTTTCCAATCTATCATCATACAAGTATAACTTTGTCTTCCTGTTTTTCCAAAGTGGATAATCTCGCAGTTATACTTTCTGCCATCCATTTGTCCAGATCACACTTAAGCATCGCTGTGTCCTCCTCACAGTTCAATCCCCACCTAGCCTTGTATTGTCTGCAAACTTGGATATATTGCATTTGGTTCTCTCGTCACAAGCAATTTATATTGTGAATAGCTGAAATCCAAGCTTTAATCCCTATGGTACCACACTAATCATTGGCTGCCACTCAGAAAATGATCTGTTTATTCCTTCTATCTATTTCTAGCCTGCCAACCGCTCTCTATCTATGTCAGTACACTACCCCAAACTCACGAGCTTATACATGCTAATCCCTTATTCGGCCCTTATCAAAAGCCTTCTGAAAGTGTCATTTGCTGCCGAAGTGCTAAGCAGTAACCTTCTCCAGCAGGAGGGTATCCAGCCATTGTCCCTTGACAGTTAACAACATTACAATCACTGAACCTCCATGTTATAAACATTAACATTCTGGTGGTTGCTGTTAGCTAGAAACTGAGACTATATAAATACTGCAGCTGGAAGAGCAGGTCAGAAGCTGGGAATTCTGCATCAAGTAACCAGCATCTGGCTCTTCAAAGCCTGTTCATCATCTACAAGGCACAAGCCACAGGTATAATGGACTACTCTCCCCATACCTGCATAAGTATTTCTTCAATAACCCAAGAAGCTTGACATCAATTCAGAACAAAGCAGCTCGCATGATTGGCACTCTTATCTTAAGACCTTCAGCATTCACTCCATCCATCACCAGTCCACTACAATTACAGCATTTTCTTTAGCCATCTACAAAATGCACTACAGTGATCTCCCAAGACTCGTTCAACAGTACCTTCCTAATCCATGACTTCTCACACCTCAGAGGACAGGGCAACAGATATATGATACGAGTCAAGCAGTCATGGTGGCCTCAGATTAATGCCTGAATTGGCAATAATTGACCCCTACATTCCTGAAGGAATAAGACTTTTTGGTGTGGATCATAAAACATTAGTCATGAATAAAGACAAGATTAAGTTGACCATGATAGGTCCTGCAACTGAATAGTTTACCAACACTCATTCCTAAGGATTATAAAGAACCTGAGTAAAGTTCTGGAAGGTTGGAGGTGCCCCTGGAACATTATATAAGCCTAAGTCAGCATTTTTAAGAGGGAGGAAAATTTAACTGCTTTGCAATTATTTACTTTGGGTGTTATGTAAAATTTTGTCACAAGGTATGTTTCATTATTAACTTACTACGGAAAGTCGCATAAGTTCCAAGAATCCAATCATTCACATAGGATGTTATATAATTCTTAAGATCTGTGTTACTGTTAGTTATTGTTGTCTGATATCCATCACCATTGGTGGACCTGTAACATTGCTTCGCATTAGCCTTTTAAATAGCTCAAAGTTCCTTTCTCTGGCTGATCTCAAATGTGGAAAGGCACTATGGTGGATATAATGTGGAAAAGAAACCTAACTGACCACACTCTTAAGTTTACTATATTTGGGAACAAAAGTGATAGCTCAAATGCAGTTGGCTAAAAGCTGTAAAATGCCTAGTTTATTTGTTAAAAAATGAGTAATAATATTTAAAGTGCCACATCCTCACAGCATTAAAATGTATGGATGGCTTTTAGATTTATAGTATGAAGTGTATAGACCAAGAAAAAGCTCAAATGTTGGACTGTAAAGAAGCATAAAGGACTTACATAATCTGCTGAGCAAGGTGCAAAATCAAAAATTGTTTTTCTCAATTCAGGAAGGTTGCTTTAAAGAAAACGTGACCCAGGACAGTGGTACAACTGGTCCATGTAACTGGGGCTCAAGGAGACATTGCTCAGATCAGGGATGGGACTGCTGCGCTCTGGTCAGTGGATGGGGGTCTGAGCCGGAAGCAGCATCTAGGTCCATAATTTCTATTCCTGTCTGGCTCAATGTCATTTTGTTATAGAAACATAGTAGTGGAAGGTGGAGACTGTAGGCAATGTTAATGTAGCTGTGATTGTAGATTACCTTGCCAAAAGTTTGGCAAAAGAAGCTGAGGCACTTCAGTTATTTGTAATGAGTGTTAATGAATATGCTGCATTTGCTTTTGTGTAATTAATTTTCTTTGTAATTTTAGACACTAGTTTGCCATCCAAAACAGGAGAAATAGTGGACATCCAATCTGTTATTCGGTAACAGTTTACCATAATCTGGGTTAATTGTCTGGCATATGTTAATTCAGTGTGGCAAGAATTTTTTAAAAGACACAGGTTCCAGCTAAGATGAAATGAAGAACACAAATGGTGCAACTGTTGAAACATTTGATCTGAAACATTTATATTTTATAGTTTGCAGTTCTGTAATGATATCTTTAATCAACTTGCATAGCTAAATAAATGTTTTACAGCAGTAGTTTGATTTAAAATAAGGCATGATAGATACATGAGAGATAAGTGGGTAGAGAATTGTAGAGGGTGAGAAGAAGTAATTAGAGTGGAGGTGGCTCTTTAACATTGACATAAGCCATTCTGGCTTAATGGCCTCTTTCTGTGTTCAGTTTGATTCATGCTGATATGCCCAGTTTCTGGTACGTGAATTTATAGCATGCTGGAAGCAGTCATGGTGTTGTTCTACGTGCCAAGTGTATGCCTCAGCCTTATTCCAACATTAAATGAGAGGGAAACGTGGCATCTGTTAGAACATCTACAGAACCTTCCTTAATTTTATGGCAGATTAAAAAAAAAAGTTAATTCACTGAGGAATCATTAAGTGGAAAGCTGCTAATATTGGAAGACCATTGCAGATTTCCATGTCTTTGGCTATAAAAAGCTCCCAGTAAAAATAAAGCTTATACATAGTTGTAACTGATCACTAAAATTATTGGCATAAGGATTGCTTGAGGTTTGGCTGCCATGCAGTACACTCAGCACTGACATTGAGGCTTAAGATTATGAAGTGATTTCTTGTTCCTAACAGCAAGCAATCCATTGGAACTTTTGAAGTTTAGTGAGGGGGAAAAAAAATGCTCTTTGACTTGGACTACAGGAAGTATCTGTATTGGACCTAATAAAGTTATTTTAGTATTTTTGAGATTTAAGCCAATACATTATGATGTCACTTGAAATTTTATTTAGAACTACAGCTCTTGTGCTAATGAAATTGAAGCTTGTGATTGTGTTATCAGTGCACAACAGATATATCCTTTAAATTTATTGTAAGTCTGAAACATGGCCAAATTATTCATCTTGATGATTCCTGTTACCTGTCAACACGGTCCACAAAAATAAACATAACTTCTTCCTTTTTGAAGTTACACATCATTGAAACCAGTTGGTCAGCATTCACAAACTAGATTGATCATAGTCTGAAAATATTTTATTCTCTGTCAAGTCGAACTCCGATGTTTTGAGAAGAATTAAGCAAATAATTTCTTTTGTGTGAAGTGTCTTGCTTCTTTACCGTCAACATATTGTTTCTCTTCAGCTTTCAGATTATGCCTTCCACACACACATATTTGACTTCAAGATGCTAGTTAGGAAGAAGACTGACAATGTTAAGTAATCTTGACAAATAAGTGAAGGAAGGTCCCTGTGCAAACAACCTGCTAAAACTAGAAAGCCAGTTGACAGAGCCAGAACTTGACAAGCTAAGAAACAATAAGGCGACCAAATACTGGTGGAAATGGTTAATAGGCCGCTAAACATTAGTTGTACTGCTGGGAACAACACAGATCAGGAAATCAGAGGTACCTGCAGCAAGGGGAACTCAGTAACCTTGGGAGACTTCAACCTACATATAGAATGGGTGCATTTAATGAGTAGGAAGAATTCCTGGAATATTTGAGAGAGTCTTCTGGAGCAATCTCTTGAACAACTAAATAGGAAGCAGGACATTTTTACATCTACTATTATGTGGTGAAAAAGGCAAATTAAAATATATTTGCAGAAGAATCTTTTAGGGAATAGTAATCATAATGTGATAGAATTTTTCATTTCCATTTGAGAAAGATGCAATTCAATTTGAACTCGGAGCCTTCTACCTAAACAGGGCAATTGTGAGGAAGATGTTGGCTGTGGTGGATTAAAAAACATTAAAAGGTTTGACAGCAGCTAGCATCAAAAGAATTATTGCATGGATTTCAAAAAAATATACATTCCTTTTAATGCATAAATAGTCAAAGCGAAAAGCAAGAGACCCATAACTAATGAGAAAAGATTAATATAGCATTAGATTAAATGAAGATGCCTATAAAGTTGCCAACAAAAGTTTTAAGCCTGAAGATTGGGGTGTGTTTTTAGAATTCAGTAAAGGAGAACCAAGAAATTGATAAAGTGTACAGCGTAAATATAAAATAGCAAGGAATGTAAAAAATAGATTCTAAAAGCTTCTGTAGGTGTATAAAAAGGAAAAGATTAATGAAGAAAAATGAGAGTCAATTATAGGCAGAGACCGAAGTATTTATAATGAGAAATAGCAAAGATGTTAAATAAATATTTTATGCTGTCTTCACAGAGCCATGAAGGCTCCTTGGTAGTAAAGATTTAAGGATCTAGTTAGTGTGTGGAAGTGAAAGTTTTTTTTTAGAAACGGTAGTTTTGGAGAATTTAATGGGACTGAAAAATTGACAAATCCCCAGGACCCAGTGATGTTCACCCTAGAATGTTGAAAGAGATGGCTACACTAGTGATCATTTTCCAAAGTTCTGTTAATTTTTTGCAATAGTGCCTGCTGAATGGAAGGTTGCGAATATAACCTTACTGCTGGAGAGAGAGAAAATAGGATCTACGGACCTGTTAGCTAGCTGTCAATAGTAAAGAAAATACCAGATTTTATTGTAAAGAATGTAATTACAGGATATTTAGTAAATAATTATCTCATGAGGCCGATTCAACATGGATTTATGATATCACGTTTAACATATCTGATACTTTGAGGATCTTACTAGCAGTGCCAATAATGGGGAAACAGTGGATGTGGTATATTTGGATTTTCAAAGGGCTATTTATGTTCTACACAGGAGGTTGATGAACAAAATTACAACATATGGGAATTGGGCTAGTATACTAGCATGGATTGAGGAATGGTTAACAGACGGAAAGCCAAGAGTCGGAATAAATCAGTCATTCGCGGGTTGACATGCTGTGACCAATGGAGTCTGCAAGGGTCAGTGCCATTAGGCCACAACAACTTACAAGTCAGATTTGGATGTGAAGGCCAACTTGTAATATCTCCATGTTTGCAATGTTTTCTAATCCCAGCTCTAATATTTTGACCATTCTCTCAGTCCTGGTCTCCCTAGCCTCTGGAAATAGTTTCTGCTCAAACTGATTTAAGACCTTAAATTTCACTCATGTCACTCATTAACCTGCTAAATTCCAGGGAATACAACACTTATGCTAAATCTCTCTTAGCTACATAACCTGTGGAGTCTATAATTCTGGTAAATCTCTGTTGCATTCATCTTAAAGCTAGTATATTCTTCCTCAGGTTTTCATCAAACCTGTACAGTAGTTTCAAGTTATCAGAATTTTGACAGTCAGATTCTGCTTTGTAGTTCTACCAAAAATGCCTCACTTTAGAATAGTAATACTGTACTATAAACTTTGGAACAAGACTGTACTACAGATATCTCTTTGGTTTCTAATGGTTATTCTTTGATATGCAGATTGGAGCAGTGAGAGAGTGCAACTACTTTCTAATATCGGTCTGCACCTGTCATGCTGGCCACAACCTTGTTGTACAACAGTGTTCACGAGTGGACAAACTCTGACCGAATCTGGATGTGTGGCATTAAGGAAGACAGGTGAGTAACACTGGAAAGACTATTGTCTGGTTGGGCCTGTCAAGCTACTTTACATTTGCAAATATGCTGAATTATAGCAGAAAAACAAACTAAAAGAACTTGAAAAGGCCATAGGACCCAACAAACCCACCTCTTTTGCCTGATCATAATCAAACCTATCTGAGCTTTCATCATACCTTAAAATTTTTTTCTGCTCAAGAAACAATGAGGTAATTTTTAAAAAAAGGAGTTTGAAAAGAGGTGGTTAAACAATTTGGGAGGAAGCCGACTGCAACTTGCTACATCTACTGTACTTTTATCTGCAGCATATTCAGCTTCACATAAGAAACTGTCACTCAGGAGAAGCAGGATACTAATTTAAGTATTTTACAAGGGTATTAGCAACTGGTATGAAATGTACGTTTCAAATTTAACTCTAGAGTAATGGCTTTTGCAAGCTTTTGCAAATTTAAAGCAACGTGAAAGGGCAATGGACTTAAAGGGACTGAACAAATTGGAGACAGAAAAAATTCTGTAAACACTGAGACTTCACATCTGCTTCTTTATCTAAGTGAAAGACTTTTTCCCATGAGACTTGTTCTGAGAGTGTGCTTTGGCAACTTTGGAGGTGGCTTCCAATACTTCAGTCGTCTTTACTAATTGGATTTTTGTATGTTTACGTCTTCCATCTGTTAAATATCAGTTTAGCATGGTGTGTCTTGTATAGTTTTATTGAGAACCAAAATGAAAAGGAGCAGCCTACTGCTGCACAGTAGAGGGGACAATGAACAGAAAATTCAGCTTTCCAAAGGCAATATCGTCATACAATATGCACAGGCAATAGATGAGCAATGGATGCTCATTATCTTGTCATGCAGTCACTACGTTGGCCGCATCCAGTCAAGTGAACTAGATGAGTAAACATGTGCACTAGGCAATGAGGAATTTGTACCCCTCCTTTTCCTGCTGCTCCTTTGTTGTGCAACCCTGTGATTTTAACAGGGATAGCTTCTATCCTTGCTTTGGCTACAAAGCTGATCTTGGCCAGCATCCTTCTGCGCTTTGAAGATTGAGTGAGTGCTTTGTCATGGACTACATTCTGCACCTTTTGAGAGGAATATGCATTTGCATGTTTCTCTACACCTTTCCTTTTATTACCCACCCACATTTCGCTGTGAATAATGCAGTCGAGTGCTGCCCATCAGCGTTGCCCTGAAGAGCCAAGGCTAAGTTTTTGTCCTGTTTAAAATGTCCCATAAATGTGTGTACCATTATTGAGTGTCAACTTGCACTTGTTTGACTTCCATATTTGATAAATCTTTCAGGTTGCTGCTTTCTTTCCAGGAATGTAGACATCTTTGAGAAGACCTTTTGATGTGACCTTCGACCACGTGGCTCTCTTGCATGAGATAGTTTTCTCTAATCTGTCTCCAAATCTTAATAGTGCAGCTGGAAAGCTACTGGAACCTTTCTTGTATTGTTGTTGCTATTCCAGAATTACTGGCCATGTTCATGGCCACAGACGTTGAGCCTCAAGGCCAGCTGATCAGAGCACTCTGGATAATGTGCCCTCCAATGGGTAATCTATGCAACTGTCCCTGTATCCACCGTCTACTGTTGCTCACCAGTGATGTGTGAGATGACATCATGTGAAAACCCAACTATCTGTCTTGGCAGTTCTACCAAGGTATATGTAAATGAATTACTGCATGATTCTTACGATCGTGCCCCCTCAGAATAATTGACTTCCTCTGAGATATCTTCATCCGCTTCCTGCCTGTGGGAAATGAAAAATGATGAATTAGGACTGTCTGAGTTAGAAATTGATAAGTCAATGTTGAAATTAACAAAAGAATGTTGTGAGCCATGTGACTGCAAAATTTGATCCTGTTACCATGTGGCATGGCATCAGGAATGCCAAGACTTCACTCATCTTCAGATACACCAATCTTTAAGCCAAAGTTTTAACTCTTTGACTTTATTTATCCTATGCCAGTTTGCCTGTGGCTCAAGTAATAATCTTGAAATTATTACCTTGGAGGTTCTGCTTTTTAAATACTAACTGCTCAGAGTCTTTCTGCAGGACCTCCTCTCTAGACCTGCCAATGTTATTGGTATCAATGTGGACAACGACTACTGGGTCCCTCCTATCGCCCTCTGAAGTTCTTCCCCAGACCTGTAGAGATTCCTTAACCTTTGCACTGAGCAGGCAACACAGCCTTCTGGATTTCCATTAATGACTGCAGAGAACAATATACATCTCCCTAACTATATTGTTCCTACAACAAAAGTAACATTTCTAATTCCACCCACTGCCACCACCACCACCATTGATTCCCTGTATTGAGTTGCCATGGTCAGTTTGCTCATCTTTCTTGCAGGTTTCAGCATGTCCCCACATCTTGCAAGAGCCTCATAACGTGGACAATTGCTGGGGCTGAGGCCCCTTAATTGTAACCCTCCTGGGTTCTTATACCTGCCTCATCTGCTGTCACATTCTCCTGTCCATGGTCACAGACTGGTTTTGAATTGCCTGATCTGAGGGGTGTGATCACCCTCTTTTCAAAGTGCCTTGGTAACTTTCCTCTTGTGGTGTAATGTCTGCAAGTAGGATTTGTAGCTCCTTGTTTGGGAGCTGTTTTCCTCCTGGGACGAGTGAAATTGAGCTGTTTGGGTAGATGAAAGTGGGCGCACAGCTATTACTTCTAGTGCAAGTGGGGAGATATCCCAAGTGAGTGAGTAGGCTCTGCAGACGTCATGCAGGATTAGTGGTGTCAGGAGTTCAAGTAGGTAAGATTGAGTGAAGGAAAATGTTGCAGGCAATAGTAAGAGTGGTACATCATAAGTCTTAGAAGGAGATGATTGCAATAGCAGAGGTAGAATTAGTATGTGGTATTGTAGAGAACATAGTGCCACACATGCTGATGGAGTCGCGGGTCATTGACCTTCTCTCTGTATTGCAGTGCATTTCTCCAGATGGCTGAGACCTGGATGGCACCTTAGATCAGGCTTGTAAGGGCTGATATCATGGCTTCCAATCTGGTCTTGGGGGAAGGGGACATCTTGCATGTGCACCAAATTGTCCAACAGGATCTTTCCAGGTACCAACCTGCAAAGCAGGGTGCCAAAAATCCAAAGTCAGTTCCAGACTGACAGTGCTTGTCTAGGCTGCTGCCAGGGATGCTGGTCTACTCTGAGATATTCCGGCAGTGACCAGTATTCCTGGAATTGCATGTGGCGAGATATCAGTTGGAGAGATGCTATAGGGTGGATTGGGAAGTTACCGTGGTGAGTTCAGTAAGATACAGTGAGAAAACCTATTAGACCTTGCAGCAAAAGACCCTCCTAATGACTTGATGAAATTCAGACTGACTTTTTTCTGGCTAAGATTCAGCCCTATAACTGATCAGCTCCATACCAAAAAAAAATCTTAATTAAAGAAATGCATCATCATCAGAGGCCCAAGAACACTGAGCCTTGGTGATTAAGGCATGTTCAGATAACTGAGGAGTGATGGTCAATTACAAGGGCTTAGACTCCAGCGCTGTGCAGCTGGTGTGCAACCACAAAAATATATTTATACAGGTGTGCGTAATATTCCTAGGTAGTTCTTTTCTTCCACTATATAATTTCTTCCTTTTCTGATGTCTTACACCCAGAGTTCCCCAACTGGTTGCTTTAAGAGAAAGGATAACCACCTTCAAATTCCATGCTTTGCAAAATTCTCCTGTTGTTTTCATGACTATTTGAAATATATTGACTAATTTGACTGATTTCTTAATGCAGAGCTGCTTCTTTTTCTATCCAACAAGTTTGATGTTGATGATTTTAGTAAGATTATGTTACACTTGCTTCCAAAGGTTAACATTGAGGTTTTCAGAAAAGAGGAAAGTTTCTGTTGGTTTATGTTTTCCATAACAGCAATGATTCAAAATTAGTTTTCTGTCTCCAATTTTTATTCTATACCATTAGTACAAAGTGTCTTATAAAATATCTGAAATCATCTTACCTTTTTCTGTTGTTTTTGAGTTGTGGAAAGTACGCCATAATGGACAGCCAAGCGAAATGAGCAGCATCTCTTGTCTTGGTAACCAGATTGGTTGAGCATAAGTTAAGATTTTCTTTCTATAATCATGGAAAGTCATCTTGCATTTGGTTTTACCTATTTTCATCATTGTCGTGTTCAACTAGTTGCATTAAAGGTGAACTGATAACAGTATAATTCTTTTTGTACTGAACTAAGTATAGGGCTTAAATTGTGTACTACTTTTTACTGGCATTATAGATGTCATTTATTCAGTTGTGTGGTGAACCTTCTATTGGATAGCAGAACTTCTGTTTTATTATTAAAAATGTGGAGTTTAGTCTTATTTATGAGGATGATCTAGGATTCTACATTGACGCAGCCTTGTTGAATAGATGGATGATGGCTGCATACCCACAGGCCTGGAAAACCTTTGTTCTGGCCATTAGGTCACAACTTCATGGGCAGTGACACTTTTGCTACAAGGACACCTGTAAGAATTTGGCAGCCATTGACAGTGGTAACTGGGAAATGGCTGCTGATAATGGTGATCTCTAGCAGCTGACTGTTTGCAAGGGCATTGGAAGAAGCAAACAAAAATGAAACCTCAACTGGCCAAGAGGAGGACTGAGAGAAAACAAGCCAACAAGTTGTTCACTTTCTCAGCCTGCATCTTGCTTTGTAGAAAGTGAAGCAGTGACTGTCATGCCAGAATAAGACTCCTAAGACATACCCACACAGTGCACCTAACACAGTGCAGACAATTGTCATTGTCAGAAAACTGCCACTAGCAGGGCTGGAATTTAATGCTGACTGTTTAAAGCCAGTGGTGTGCAGGTAAGCCAATGTATCAAGAAAAGATGAATCACTCAGAGCTACCTCTCCAATCAGTCATTGTGTTTGAAGTGGTATGTGAGGAGCCTATGATTCCTCATGAGGGAGGAAGAGAATCACTGGATGGAGGATGATTTTGGGAGGAAAGGGTGATCTTTGGACAGTTGAGGGGAATTTTGAAGAGAATAGGCAGATTTAACTGGCCACAGGAGCTTGATATCTGTGGAGCAGCAGCTCAAACAAGTGCCAGATGTTTCTCAAAATCCAGGGAACCAGTGCTGAACGTGTCCTTGCCAGGGTCTTGACATCTGCGGAGCACCTGGATCAATACAAGTGTTGTCCATCCCTTATAGAATCTCTTAATTATTCCAGTGTTGTATGTCTGAATGAACATTTTACTTTGCACCATTCTCCTGTCTTCTCCACATAACCCTGCACACTGTTCATTTCCACATGGCTTTAATTTCCTTTTGAATGCCATCATTGAATCTGCCTCCACAACACTGTCAGATGACATAATTTAGACATTAAGCACTGCTGCATGAAAAAGTTTTTCTTCCTGTTGCTTTTGCTTTTGCCAATTAGCTTAAATCTGCAGTCTCTCATTCTTAATCTTTACATAAATGGAATGTTTTTTCCCTAACTACTGTGTCTTAATCTCTCATGTTTTGCATACTTCTATTAGATCTCTTTTCCTCCAAGGAAAACAACAGTCCTAACTTTTCCAGTCTATCTTGATAATTGTATAACTGAAATTCTTTATTCCTGGAATAATTCTTGTACATTTCATCTGCACTCTCTCAAGTGCCTTCACATATAAACATAAGAATTAGGAAACAGGCGTAGTCTAATCAGTCCCTGGAGTTTGCATTGCCAAAGATGTCCTTCACTTTTTCAGGACGAGAATACCAAAGACCACGATCCTCTTTGAGAAAGGAAAAAAAATGCTCAATTTTTGTTTTTATGGGAGTCCTGATTTCTAAACAGTAAATCCCAGTCATAAAAGGAGCCATCCTGTCCACATCTACCCTGCCCACCCTCAAGATTGTAAATGTTTCAATCATGTCACCTCCTACTAATCTAATCCCCAAATGGATGCAAGCACCCTCCCCCCCCCTCCACCACCAACCCCCATAAAGTCAACCATCCCATTCCAAGTATTGGTTGGATAAACCTTCTCTGAATTACTTCCAATATATTCATCCATCTTAAAGGCCAACATATGAACAGGAGTAGGCTATTCAGCCCCTCAAGTCTGTTCCACCATTCAGTGAGATTATGGCTGATTTGTGACCTAACTCCATATATTTGTCTTTGGCCCATATCCATTAATACTTTTGCTCAGCAAAAAATAAAAAAAAACGATCCAGCATCTACTGCCATTTGTGGAAGAGAATTCCAAACATCTGCCACACTTTCTGTGTAGAAGTGCTTCCCAACATTTCCCTGAATGGTCTGGCTGTACTTCTCGCACTCACCCTAGAATTCTAGAATGCCCAATCAGTGGAAATAGTTTATCTGCCCTGTCTTTTTTTGTTAATATCTTGAAGAGTTAACCTTATGAATTCTGGAGAAAATAGGCCCAATTTGTATAATCTCTCCTCATAACTCCTGAAGTCCATGTATCATTCCTGTAAACCTACAATGTACTTACTTCAAGGTCAGTATACCCTTCCTAAAACGTGGGGCCGAGATTTGCTTACAGTACTCCAAGTGGGGTTTAATCAGGGTTTTGCATAATGGCAGCACAACTTTGGTATCCTTGTACTCCAGTCTTCTTGTAAAGACCAGCATTCCATTCCCTTTCCTGATTATTTTCTGCATTTGTTTGTGACGTTTAAAACTCTTTGTACTTGAACTTCTGAAGTCTCAAACAGCCAGTGTTCCTGGCGCCCTGGTAGGAATGAGGATCCCCCTGATGCGGACGAAATACCGAAAGAGGCTGGAACTGTGTTCAGATGCATGAAAGACAGAAGACCATCACAGTCTGCTGCTGCAAATGCTGAGGATAGGCCAGAGAAACAAAGATTCTTTGCTATCTCCGTAAAGTTATGCAGCGTATTCAGGTTTTACCTCCACTCCATCCACAAACTTGAAAACAACATCTGCAATAAATATTGGCATTTTGAGAGACTGTCACCATGCAGTGTGCACTGCTGAAGGCCCTGGGACTTATAGGAGCCCTAATGCTGTAGCCTTCAAAGTGACAACCATGTTAAGCTTCTTCCAGAACTCAGCAGATAATTGTGTGGCATCCTTTAGGCAGCCGTTCATCACCAGATGTGACAGTGTGCCCTGTTTAAAAAGGCTGGAGAGTTTGTCTGATACAGAATAGACCCTGAGACCCAGACTGAACTAACTGAGCTTTTGGGCCATTTCAAGACACCTCCAAATGCAGGGACTTAAATTGCACACATATGGGAATCAAGCCAACTTTGGACCAGCCTGTATCATTCACCATCAACAGAAAATATACCCCTGCATTAAGGCACAATTGGCGTGCGACTAAAGGAAACTTATCTTCTGTGTATGCTCACCCAGAGAGCTCTTGTGATGCCTACATTCTGCTACCACTCCTGG
Organism: Ginglymostoma cirratum; assembly: GCA_024137785.1. Lineage (NCBI taxonomy): Eukaryota > Metazoa > Chordata > Chondrichthyes > Orectolobiformes > Ginglymostomatidae > Ginglymostoma > Ginglymostoma cirratum. The sequence continues at coordinate 24,762,144 of JAHRHZ010000016.1, read as the reverse complement.
TCTCCACAGATCTTTTGAGACCCCCATAAAACTGGGGTTAGTAGCTCAAGGCTGAGCTGATGACTCCAGTGTGGTACCCTTGAACTCCAGCTAAGGATCATTGAAACAAATGTTCTTGATCACTTAATAGCAACAACCCCTTTCATCTTTTTACTGATGATCAAGTGTAAACCAATATCATAGTAATTGACAATCTTTGATTTACCTGTTTTTTGTGAACAGACATTCCTAAGCAATTTTCATTTTTGGGCAGATGATAATGTAGCTGTGCTGGAGCAGCTTCACTACTGATGAGGCTAGTACTGGAGCACAAGTCTTTGGTCCTACTGCCAGAAGGTTGTGAAAACTTATAGCCCTTCAGTGCCTTCAACTGTTTCTTGATATCAGGTTGAGTGTATTTAATTAGCTGATTACTGGCATCTCTGATGCTAGGACCCCCAGGAGGAGGGCGAGATGAATCATCCACTGAACACTTTTGCTTAACTTAGGTGCAAATGCTTCAGCTTTCTCTTTTTGATTTACTGGCCTCTCACAGTGCTGAGGAGTATTCTTCATGTTTTTCAGCTGCCATGATCTTTTTACAACTGAATGTGGCAGGACTGCAGAACTTAGATCTGATCTGTCAGTTGAAGAATCACTTGGATTCTGCATTGGTCTGTTGCATTCTGCTTACACTGCTTGAGGTGCAAGTAGTCCTGTTTTTTCAGCTTCAACAAGTTCACACTTCATTTTTCTGTGTGAGCAATGCTGCTCCTGCAATGCCCTTCTGCACATATCATTGAACCAGATGTCGTGACTCTTTGGGGTAGCGCAATTAAATCAAACCCCTCTATTCCTGGAGTCATCACACGAGTTTTTAAAAGAAATGTGCAAAATCCTCAAGCCACCTGATTTATCCTATCCAGATTGATAGAAATGGACTCAATGTCTGTCTGTACTTACTAGGAATCGCTGTTTCTTGCAAGCATTTAGATTCTAGTTACAGGTAAACAATTAAGTGTAGTTTAAACTCCACAAATTAAAACTCTTAAATCCCTTATAAACTCCCCCTTATACATGCACACTGACGGGTAGAGATAAACAGGCTTGAAGAAAACTGGAAAAACAGTTGTATGATCTTTGTTCTCGATCTGTTGGGTTTATGCTCGCTGATCCGAAAATTTCCCCTCAACTTCTTTCTGAAATCTTCCACTGGGCTGCTAGAGGTCTTCATTTATCAAAGCTCTCTAACTTATTCGGTTCAAAGTCAGATATTGCAAATCAGCTGAAGAAAATACAAGCTGGTTTTTCTTGAGTTTTAAAGTGGCTTACTGTAAAGAAATAAGTGAGGGCCACTGCAGATCTGCTGGTTTCTCTTCTGGTCCTAACTAGCTCCTTTCTGTTAACAGCCCACACTGTTCAAATACCTGAAAACCAATCACATAATTGTTGGCAAGCAGGGGACTTATGTTATTGATAATTGGTCCCTAGTACACAAGCCAGTCAGCTTCACTTGTAAACAGCCCCTGTGCTTCACTTCTTCTGCTTGTTGCTGGAACCCACAGTTACGCAAACAGATTTACAATGGGTATCAAATTAATTGCTTTCAAAATATGCAGCCATTCATGTTAACGTCTGGGTTTAAAATTGTTCTTTCTCATTTCAGTCTGTAGTTTTTAAAAAGCACAAAAAAAGTCTTTACAAGGATTGATCTGTTAGCTTGATGGTGTTGGTAAAGTAGGGAATATTCTGGACCATGAACTTACACAACATGGTTCAATACAATTCAGCTGCTGATGGCCTTTGCCCAGTTTTGAGTTGTTAGATATACTTAAAGTTTTTCCTGTTATCGTGGTGGTAGTATAACAACAGCATAACAGAGGTATCCTCAATGTGAAGACAGGACTTAATTTCCATGATTACGATACCAGTGTTCCCTCAAAGCTGTGTGGCTGCATGTGTGTGCAGCCACTCAAGGTTCCATGCTTGGTGATTGCAGCATTGGCTTTCAGTTCCTAATACCACTGTCACACATGCGCCTCAGAGGTAGAAAGAAAACGTAGCCAGAAAGAAAATTAGAGGGAACAGTAGATTGTCACTCCTGAATTGTCATTCCTACTGATACTGTAATTGGTGAGGACGAGGTCAGTAAGTTGTTTTTTCCTCATTTTGTTGGTTTCCTCAGTATCTGAGCCAGATTAGCAATTGTGTCCTTTAGGACTCGGTCAGCTTGGTCAACAGTGGCAATACTGGGCCAAGTCTCCCACCCATGATACGTTCTCTCTGCCCTTGCAATACTCAGTGCATCCTCCAAATGGCGTTCACCACGGTGAAGTACTAATTCATCATCCAAAAGGAGGTGGTGGTGGATAATCAGCCGGAAGTTTCCTTGCCCATGTTTGACTTGATGCCATGAGAGGTCCACGGTAAAGTTGAGGAATTGCAGGGCAGTCCCCTCCAGATGACATTTCATGGTATTGCCACTTCTTCTGGTGTGTCTGTCCTGCCAGTGAGTCAGGACACAGTTGGGAATGGTGTTGGTGATAGTGATGTCTAAGCCATTGTCTGTAAGTATGATTCTGGAAAAATTACATTTCAGAGTGTTGCTTGACTAGTTTATGGGATTGCTCTCTCACTTTTGTACAAGCCCTCACATGTTATTTGGGAGAACTTTGCAGGATTAATATGGCTTGGTTTGCCTTTGTTGATTCTTGTGTCCAAGTTAATGCCTGTGCTCTGTCGGGTGTCGATCCTTCCTTTCGTTTTGTAGGGGTTTTGGTGCAACTGAATGGCTTGCCAGATTGTTCATAGGATAGTTAATGTCAATTATATTGTTATGAAAGAAGCAAACAGACTTCTGTCATATTTGATATTGTAAAATACGTTTTATAGAAGCCGATATGTTAATGAACATGAAATTCAGTTGGTTACATTTTAAACGTCGTCATCTTTGAAGGATATGCAACAAGTATTGTTTGAAGATTGGTGTTAATTTTAGTAAAAGTCACCTAGTTTGTTTAATAAGGCTAATTCTGATATGAATTTTATCAGATCATGTTTGTTTGACTAATACTTTGCGTTATTGAAATGGTATGCAAAGTTTTACTTTGAAAGCAGTTGCCATTTGACTTACATTCCACAATTAAATGCAGATCAGTCGACTGGAGTGATAAAATAATATTTAAATTATCTGCCTGTTAAGGGGAGAAAACTGAGCCACGTTCAAAGATATCAATCTAGTATGCTCAGGTTGTTTTGATTTGAAACATCACAAGCCTATTCAGATAGAATGTTAGTGGCTTTCCCTGTTTTGTAATTTACAATGGTGAAGTAGAAGTGTGTTCCTTCTTCAGACAATTTTTTTCTAAGATTTTAGGATGTAATTGTTTTAAAAATTGGCTTGGATAGAATGGCAAATTTCTTTCAGAAAGCAGATGAGATGACCAACCCTTCAAAACTCAATAAAAGTATTTCAGTAAAATAGTTGTGAATCTTACGACAGATTTCATGGTACTACAATGTTTTAATATTATTGTGTTGTGGGGGTCAGCCTGTAAACCTGCAATTCGTTGTGGTCTCAAATAAGAGCTGGGGGAAAATGTAATATAGGAAATGTAGTCATTTTAAATATGAAGTAAAAACAGAAACCGAAACATGCAGCATTTAATCAATATCTGCAGAGAGGAGATATTTGTTTCAATTGTCAACACATAATCATTGTAGAAATTACAGAAGAACAACGTTTTAAAAAGAGTTGAATAAGGGTGACAAGAAAACACATGCAGACTGTAATGATATTTCCGTCTGTTCCTGTGTGTCAATTCCTGGGCCACTAGGCATATATGCTTTGACACTTATTTTTCAAACTGCCTTAGTTATCATCTCACCCAAAGCGCTTTGACTATTTACATTGTAATCACTATTTGTATTTCTTGCACTGTGGACTTAAAAAATGGGACCAGATACTGTTTTAAGTCAAGGGACTGTAGAAGATGTTGCAATTTCTGGAAAAAAATGTTACTCAAACTCATTGTGTGACCTTATTGAAGTAGACAAGGGTGTTAGACATCTTGGGTCAGTGGGTTTGTGTGCAGAGGCAGATTAGCCCATTGACATATTTTTGGTTGGTTTTTCTACCAGGACCAGTGGTTATTATTCAGGAGTACAAAGTATAATAACCTCTTGATTTTGTTCATGGGCAAGGGGCTACAGCTTTGTGTTTGGACAATGCAGCAGAAACATCCAAACTGTAAATGAAAAAATATTTCTCCATTCACAGTATAGAAAGAGAGCTAAAATGATATTCCAATCAGCCAAATTCCCTTGAAAGGGAAAAATCACCTTCAGAGACAGTGAAAAGCAGATCCTCAATTGGTGAATGAAGGTTTGAGAATTGTTGTGTCTATAACACATGTCTTCCTCAATGAGTGGAAAAGAGCTGGAATGGAACTGAAGGAAAAGTGTCTAATCTGGACTGGTCCCAGACTGTGCTTCACTAACATTTTTTTGTTTCTTTGCCTCCCATAATAGTTGAATCTTATCTGTTCATATGTCTGTTTATGTTTATGGGAGTTTCTTGAAAGTGGTAGATTTTTAGTTACAGAGAGTTGTAAGTTAGCAATTTGTGTTTTCTTTTATTCCATTAGTTAAAAAAGATCTGTGTGTAATAAATGGCTGTTTTCTTACGTACAGAAACCTGATGAGCATTTTATTTTAACCTCGGTTCATCAGTCAGGTAAATTGGAAAGTTTGATTAAATCTTTTCACACTTGTGTCGAGTGCAGGAGTAGTAGTTTGATTTCTGGCACATTATCACAGTGAGTTTAGACAAATGCTCTGTGTGCCTCAATTTTTTTCTTGAGTGTACTTTTAATTTGTGTGTAGGATTGTAAAGGTCACTATATTTCCTTCTCTTACGCAATTGTCTTTCTTGAGCTTTTCGCATCCCTACTCCCTTCTGATGTGTTTCATAAGTAATTTTTGATAAGATATCTACACCTGAAATTTCCAGTTTAGTTTTTAACTTTATCGCCTTGGTGCCAACCTGATGGAGTAGATTACTAAAAAGTTTAAATAGAATGAGAATCAAGTTGGCGTTATAAGATGGACAATCCACTCTCACTATTACAATCTAAGCAATGGAAACCATGTTAACGCTTCAGGTTTCTGTACAGAAGCCTCATTATTTAAGTATTTCTAGAATTATCTGATAGATTTCACATTTCCCAGGATCTGCATTGTTTTGGTTTGTATATTTGTTGACACAGTATGGATGAAACAGCAACAAATGGCTAATAGTGGACAATTTATGTTGGAGAAGATTGAAAGCATGTACACTGGGAGTCCATGTTACCTCCACTTGATGCCATCATATTTACTGTAACCTCTCCAGTCTGGATTGTCTTCGTTCATAATACCATAATCTCATTTGATGTTAATACTGGACAAAAAGATTTCAGGTTTGGTAGACTGTGATTTTATTTCCTTCGTAAACATGCCAGTACTTTAACACAGAATAAAATCTGTATTTAAAAAAACATAAATCATTAACTTGTATCACAGTAGACAGACTCCTTAACATCAAATCACAAAAACAACACTTGAAAATTTGAAACTAAAACCATATTCAGCCCTTCTTTGATGCACGCAAATACAAAATATAAATTAAATTTGAATTACTATGTTGTTCCTAACAAAAAGCATTTTTAAATTCCAATTTTCTGCATTATACAGTAACGTTATCTTGTCTAATCTAATGTGTGTGAACTGATATAAATACGTACCTGAGAGATGAAACATAGCGAAGGTAGTATTACAATATGAAAGTGCACTTTTTCAAATATTTTTGAAAAATATGGATTCTCAACCTCTCTACAAGATGTTTATCCCTTTTCCCTTTCAAGAAGGGGATCTCACTATAATTAGGTCCAGAATAAAATGGAGTAACAACAAAAACTAAGCAGTATCCTCCTTTCAACAACTATTCTTTAAAGCCCAATGTATTCATCATTTATATTTTGAAGACAGTTGCACTTATTTGATGTTCTTAGTCAATCAGAACTCACTTTACCAGTGTTTTCAAAATTATTTACCAATATCAGCTTACTTTAACTCTGAGCACAGTAATAAGCAATACCCCCCACCCAATTCCCACTCAAACCCCCACCACACACACCGATAGTAATCAGCTTCCCTGACTTTTGAATTAGTTGTCAGTGCCTGTAGAGTCACTAGCTTGCGAGCAATGAAGTTGAGCAGCTTTACAATCGTCAGGAACAAGTATGCAGCAAAGTTTGAAACTGCCACTCACCTCCTGGCTCAGCTGAATGAACTCCCCGTTTCTTTTGCCCTAAATTCAAGTCATTGACTAAATTGCGCTTCGCCTGCCACGGCCTGTGCCATGGCAGCACACAAACATGGCATGCCTCCCTCTCCCTTAAGGTTCACAAACTATTTCTTGCTGTGTGGCAGCATCAATACAGTGAGTTCAGGATAGTTGCAGGGCCATGATTGACCAGGTCATGAATTGTAGGGCCTGCTGGAAAACATTTCAGATAAACTGGTGTTCCTGAATTTGGAAGTTCTGGTCTGAAAAGATTACAGTGTGTTTGTTAGACTTTGACAGTAAAATAAGGAATTGGCGCATGCACTCAATGGAAAGATGCTAAAGGATGTGAATAAACAGAACTCTGGGTTCAATACATAACTTTCTTGAAAATGTTTGAATGCAGGTGCATAAAGTCATAACTTGAAATCTTGTTGGTATTATTTATCTATAGAAGTATAAAATAGACCAGTAAATAATTAAATATTGGTTTGGCCACAAATGGAGCACTATACGAAGTTAGTTAAAGGATGGTACAGAAACAGGGACACGTAATATAGGGTCTTTGAGGATGATAAGAGTAGAAAACCATAGTTGTAAGTAAAACTGTAATATTAACATTCCTCCACTGAAGCAGTGATGCTAAAATGAGATTGGAAGAGTGTTTTTTAAAATTCTGTTTACTCTTTGACTTCTAAGTAGGTCAACACTGTTCCCTTTGGTATGATAATAAATATTCTTTTAAAATTACCACTGAGAGTAATGAAAAAATTCTTTACAAACAAGGTTGTTGGTTTCCAGCAATCTTCTTTTATTAATGGTGTTTCTTCTGTCCAAGTACTTGCTAGTAAACGCATTGACCAATGACAACTGATAGTGCATTAGATTGTTTTCAGTAAGTTGGACCAGGCTTAGTCAGGATTTGAAGGTAAGACTCTGTTTATGTTTGAGAATAAGATTTATGGGAACTAATAGAACAGATCAATCCTTAAAAGAATAAGGGAGAATGAATGATACTTGTAGAAAAAATTGATTTATGGCTCATTTCAGTTATTTGTGATTGTGTATACTTGGGCCACTGTTGTCAATAAAACACATGGCATTTCTTTCCTTCTGGAAAATGACATTGAGCATGGAGGCACAACGATGCTGACTTAAAAATGAATAATGTAGATATAATCTGCATGCAGTATATTAACAGAAACAACAGTTTGACTCTTCATCAGAGACCTTGTGGAAATGTAATAGGCTTCAGGAACTGTTGTCCTGACCTTGAACTACCCATGACAGTGTCAGAAGAGATCTACTAGTAATGGCTAATCATTTTCTTTAATAGGAGATCTTCACTCACAGATGCAGAATCCAGGAAAAGTGTTCCACAGCCAGTAGGGACGGATGGTACTTGTATTAGCAGCCACACTGAAGTAAGCAAGATTGATCAGCTCATCCAAACACAGTGAAAATCTTGTATTCTATATGATTGGCCTAGGTTACAAATTCGAGAGATAGGGATTTTTCAGCAGAATTGCACCTTGGAATTCTACCTTCTCTTAAATCTGGACCTGATACTGGACCACTAAATCTTTTGTTCTTCTGTTTGATTCAAGACTGTCCCCTTGGATTGCTTTTTTATTTGGCAAATCTTATTACTAGCGCTGTTCTTTGCAAACAAGGCTCGGAAAGTGCAAGAAAATTAAAAAAGTTACATTTGGTTTTGCCTCATCAGTTTTCAGATTTTCCCAGGTTTTCAGCATTATAGTCATTGATTGCAGCAATAATGCTAGGTCAGGAATAAACATAATGTTAGACCCACCTACATGATTATGACTTTGTGCCAATTTAGCAATTAGCTTTCCTCCTAAGTATAGTATTTTAAAATAAATGAGGTAACTATGCGAGTCATAATGTTGCACAGTACAGAAACAGACCCTTTGGTCCAACTCTCCATGCCAACCAAGTATCCTAAATTAATCTAGTCCCCTTTTGCCAGTATTTGGCCCATATCCATCTTAAACCCTTTTTATTCATGTACCTATCCAGGTGCCTTTCTAAATGTTGCAGTTGTACTGGCCTCCTCCGCCTCCTCTGGCAGCTCGTTCCATTCATGCACCACCATCTGCGTGAAAACGTTGCCCCTCAGGTCTCTTTTGAATCTTACCCCTCTCACCTTAAACCTGTGTCCTCTAGTTTTGGACTCCCCTATCGTGGGGAAAAGGCTATTCACCCTGTCCATGCCCCCTGTGATTTTATAAACCTCTATAAGGTCACTCCTCAGCCTTTGATGCTCCAGGGAAAGTAGCCCCAGCCTATTCAGCCTCTCTGTATAGCTCAAACATTCCAACCCCAGCAATATCCTTGTAAATCTTTTCTGCACCCTTTCAAGTTCAACAAAGCCTTTCTGTAGCAGGAAGACCTGAATTGAATGCAGTATTCCAAAGTGGGTTAACTAACATCCTGTACAGCTGCAATATGACATCCTAACTCCTATGCTCAATGCTCTGTCCAATAAAGGCAAGCGTACCAAATGCCTTCACTACCCTGACTACCTGCGACTCCACTTTGAAGGAACTATGAACCTGCACTCCACGGTCCCTTTGTTCAGCAACACTCCCCAAGACCTTATCATTAACTGGACAAGTCCTGCCCTGATTTGCCTTACCAGAATGCAACACCTCATATTTATCTAAATTAAACTCCATCCGCTACTCCTCAGCCCATCTCATCATGGTCCCATTGTACTCTGAGATAACCACCTTCACTGTCCACTGCACCACCAATTTTGGTCTCACCTGCAAACTTACTAACATTCCTCCTATATTCACATTCAAATCATTTATGTAAATGACAAAAAGTAGTGGACCCACCACTGATCCTGTGGCACAGGCCTCCGGCCTGAAAAGCAACTTTGCACCACCATCTTCTGTCTCCTACCTTCAAGCCAATTTTTGTATTCAAATGGCTAGCTCTCCCTGGATTCTATGGGACCTAACCTTGCTAATCAGTCTACCATGCGGAACCTTGTCATATGCCTTACTAAAGTTCATATAGACAATGTCCATGGCTCTCATTTCATCAATTTTCTTTGTCGCTTCTTCAAAAAAAACAGTCAAGTTAGTGAGACATGATTTCCCTCACAGCAAACCTCACAATTGAGGTTTAGACATCCTCAGTCTTTTGCAAAACATACCTGGTCTGGAGGTTTCATCATCTGCTGCCTTTTACAAAGGTAACTTACTTCCTTAAATAAAAGCAAAATATTGTGAATGCTGGAGATCTGAAATAAAAAGAGAAAATGTTGGAGAAACTCCGCATTTTTGGCAGCTCCATGGAGTCTGATATGACTTCTTCAGAACAAAAAAATGTCCTCTCGTTTTCCAGTATATTCTTTTATTCTTCTGATCTTTTCCCTCTTTATCAATCCCATTGGCTCCTTCTCTTTCTTCGGACACCCACCTCTTCATCCTTTCCCCTCCTCAAATTCCTTTACTCTCCTCCTGTGCGCTGTTTTCCATGACCAATCCATTTTCTTCACTCCCTCCCCTACTCTTCACTCTGCTCCTTGCATTTTCAACCTACTCTGTCATTTCCATCTCTCCCTTTCTTCTCCTCACACTTACTTTTGCCTTGTTTTGCCTTTCCTGGCTTGCTTCAGTTATCACCTTGCCCTCTTTAGTCTGTTTAAATTTGCGTTGGTCTTAATTTTGTGCTACCAAACGACAACCTCACCCCTTGGGAAATCATCACAAAATGTTTACTTCATCCAAAAGCAGGCCCTGGCTCAATGTCTGCTGAAGCTTCATCCTAAACAATTTTCTAAACAGTGATTCTCAGAGGTGGTATGCTGTTGCTTTCCATTCTCAGGAGAAGGTTGAGGATGCATGCCCCAAGGCTAATTTAGCTGGAATAGAAATCGAATCTGTATTGGCATTGTTCTGAACTACATGTTTGCCATCCAGTGAGCCAACTAGCCCCTAGCACAAAATAGCTGATAACAAATTGGCAGTCTATTTATGTGTTATTCAAAAATCAAATGATGGTTGGGAAAGCAATTAACAGCAGCACTAATACCATGGAACAAACATTTATCCATTAGGAAAAGCAAGACTGTATGTGTGAGAATAACAAGACAGGGATTAAAGTGAGATATCATTATTGAGACTAGAGAGTTTTTTTTTTGCATAACTGAGTCCTCAATATAATGTTACAGTGCTGACCATAAACTTCCCGTTCACATTTTATACATAGTGGTGTACCACAACACTGGAGAACTGAAAACTTCCAGCCTGTTCAAAAAAGGTTCAAGGATAAACTCATTGGGCTAAATCTTGTGAGCAATGGCAATGATAAGTGGATTGCTACAGTGTGTGAGGGTTGAGTTGTGGAGGTATAGTTGTTGGCAAAGTTGAAGCTCTTGGAATGAAAGGGATAGTGGTAGCATAGATAAGTTTTCTGAAACTCAGCAAACTTGAGCAGTGGTGAGTGACTGCTTTTCTGATTGAAGGAAAGTATACAGTAGGTTTGATGCTAAGATCATTGCTCTTCTTGATACATATTAATAACCTAGACTGAATGTACAGAGTACAACTTTAAAATTTCCATGTGACACAAAACTTGAAGTGTTATGTGGAGAATGGTGATAGTATAGTCAGGATGGTAGAATGAATGGGCACATAACCAATGAAATGTAATGCAGAGAAGTGTGAAATGATAAGATATAAATGTAAATGGTGTAGTTTTTTAAAAGGTGATGCAGGAGCAGAGAGACCTTTGATTATATGCTTACAAATCATTGCAGGTGCTTTTGCTGATTGAGGAGTGACTAAAATAGCACATAGCATCCTTAGCTTTAGAAAGGCACAAAGTATAAAAGCAGAAAGATAGGATAAACTTTTTTAAAACAACCGGTTTGGGCTCAGTTGGAATAGTAGGCAGATTTTTCAACAAGTGGCAATCTTGTGTAGAATGCCACTTTTGCTCCTTCTCTAAACACAATGAAAGAGCTCCACTTCTCTGACAAGAGGTTCTGATCAGGTTTTCTTCAGAAACATGGAGTGCTGTTTCATTTTGACAAGTACCTTATAGTGTAGAACTGTCAGGGTGAAGCAAACAATTGCCTGTTCTTTTTTCCACAGCAGTCATCTGCTGTATTCTGAAATTTAAAGGTCCAGAATCAGCAGTCAAATGGTAAGTATATAAGGTAAGTGTAAGGTTAGGATCCCAGAAGTGATCGGTACCAAATGGGTAGGGTGCAAAGAGTAGGATGCCGGGCAGGGGAATGTATTTGTTATGGTGATGAAAGGGGGTTGGTCTGATGGTGGGGTAAGAACTTGGGTTCTACATGCTGAGAAAGTGGTATCAGGTCTTGTGGCGGAAAAGGGAGTTGTGTTCACCAGGGTGGGGGTGCAGGTCTAGTAGCTGGGATGGGGGGAGGGGTGGTGTATAGTTGTCAGTCCTTGGAGGTGAGGGTCAATATCTCATAGGGTCTGGGATAATGTTTGAGGTCTGGGGGAGGTGCATTTGCTGGTGTGTGTGGTGCGTTGGTAGGGTTTATAGTTAACTTTTATAGTTAACTCTGGAGTTAAAATAGGTATTTCATAGACTAACCTACACTGAGTAATGTTTACTTAACCGCAGCAGGCCTTTGGAATTCTTTGACTTTAAATAGATAGTTTCAGATACATCCAAGTGCAGGGGAATTGCCGAGCGGAATTTTCGATTTCCTGGGCAGTTCATTCCAAGTCTACTGTGATGGGGATTCCACAAGGTCCCCTTGCGCAACTCCCATTTCCACTGGAAAAACAGTCATCTGGCTATCGGAAAAAATAAAGCCATTTTGTCCACCTTCCATTTTAAGAGGATGTGAAGACTTAGGAGAAGGTGTAAAAAACATTTATGAGAATGGTTCTAGGGATGGGGAGGTTCACTTACACAGATTGAAGAAGCTGCAGCTATTCACCTTTTAAAGAAGAGATTTTGAAGGAGGTGTTCAAAATCCTGACATCAGTTCTTGACAATTAAAACGGTCTGTTGACTGTCCTCTCATTTTCTACGTTACTTAAACTTCAGCTCATCCGATATTTGATTGCCTGTATCTTAATGCACAACAGCCTTATTTCAACATCATCTCTGTGCTCACTGACTTTACGTTGGCTCTCAATCCCAGCAATTTATTATATTTCAATTTCTTGTTCTTCCATGGGCTTACCCCTCCTCATCTCAGTAACCTCCAATAGCCCTTCTGGTTGTCTAGTTCCTATGCTTTGTGCATTCCTGATTTCTATCAGCGTGATTATTGGTGGCTGTGTTTTTAACTGCCTAGATGCTGAATTATGTAATTCTCTCTCTAAGTCTTTCTTCGCCCTACACCCCCTCCATCTCTGCTTAAAGGTGCTTCTTAAAAGTTTTTTTTATCTATGTCACTGCTTGTGGTGATTTGTATATTTACTCTCAGATCTCGCTGCACCTCCACTCTATTTAGATGCTTAATTCCAAGCAATATATAAATTCTTTAATTCATTTTGGTAAAATTTAATAATTCTTTTTCTTTATGCTAAAATTACTTAGCTAATCATACGTTCGTTCTGTTAATATTTGTTGCAGTCCTCTGTCCGTCGGCTAGTTACTTCTAATCAGCTTGTTCGGAGATGTTATTTATTACACAACTGTGCAGCAGGTGAGACTTGATCCTGGAGCTCTTGATCTTGGAGATAGGGATACTACCAGTACTCTTGTATGGCACCACAGGAGCCCATTCTTTCTTTTAGTTGTTATCAGCCCACCAATTGAAGTCAGAGATTATGTTTTTCATTCAGTAGTCTAAATTAACTTAAATTGTTGTCACCATAGTCTCAACAGCAATCCTTTTGGAATGCCACTTTCCACTTTTCGCCACTGCCATAATAGTGTCTTAACCCTACACTCTGCTTTTATGTTCAAGTCAACCAGCTATCCATTCTGTTCCTTTGGATGTGGGCATCGCTGGTTGGGCTAGCATTTATTTCTCATCATCTATTGCCCCTGAGAATGTGTTACTGAGCTGCTTTCTTGAATTGTTGTTGTCCATTTGGTGTAGCTGCCCTCACAATGCTGTTGGAGAGGGCGTTCCATGATTTTGACCTAGCAATTTATTCCATGACCCTTATCCATCTTGTTCAAAAATGTAACTATGTTAATCAAGCAAGGCATATCCTTTTAAAATCCATCTTGATTTCTTATTATAATCTTGGTTTTGACATATTCCATTAAAATAATTACGTCTTTTTCCACATTAGTTCCTTAGCCGTGTGTTCCTGGTCTGACTGTGTTTTTAAGTAAAAGTTTATGCTGCTTGCACAATAATCCAGAGATTGATACTACTACAGGACAACAGACCTAATCTGTAATTTAATCTTAACACTTGATATTCCCCCAGATGGATTTCCTCCCTTTTCCTACTTATTGCTCTGATATGAATTGAAACAACTAGGGATTATCTTTTTCCTTATGCAAATTCTTCTGTAGTCATTGTATAATATCCCTTTCAATGGCAACTTGTAGGCAACACGTGTTCAGGATGAAGGGTTTAGGCCCGAAACGTCAAGTTTTCCTGCTCCTATGATGCTGCTTGACCTGCTGTGTTCATCCAGCCCCATGCTTGTTATCTCGGATCCTCCAGCATCTGCAGTACCTTTTATCTCTGTTCAGGATGCTTGTTTGTGGCTGCAGAAGATGCTACCTATTGTCCTGATTTATGGAGTCCCCTATCACTGTACATTTCCATTCTGCTTCTTCCGTCTTTGGACCATCTTCTGAACTTTGGTGCCTGGATCTGCATTGTGACTGCCTTCGCTACAGTCCTTCTCTTTTTCTGTTTACAGATCAATGCATGAAGAACCTCCATTTCCCTCTCCGAAGTCCCTGACGCCCTGCTTTATAACAGAAAAAATATTTTATTTTCTGCTTTTCTCTGGGATGTGTTTGCATTCTAGATAAAAGTACTCAGAAGTTCCTCCCTATCTCATGTTTCAGAGTGTCTCCAACTCCCACTGCAGCTTGTTCATTCTGAGCTGCAGTGACTACAAAGGCAGAGTCATTTTCTGCAGGTCTCTAAATCTAACTCTGTATTGCTGTCCAGAAACTCATATTTGTTACTGTATATGCAAATAGCCTGCCCTTCCGTCCCTGTTTTTAAATTTCCCTGTTATTGATATGCTGAAGAAATATAATTAGATTATTTTGGTTTATATGTTAACTTAATAATTTAATAAAGTAATAAATGGATCTCCCCAGTTATTAGTTTAAACAATTGCTCCAGCTCTGAGGGATTTAAAGAAACACTGTAATAATTAGTTACCACAGCTACCTTGCGCCAACACTTACTGTTTGTTTTCTTTTTGTTATAATTTTCCACCTACATTTTGTTCAATGGCTCTGCCCCCCCCCCCCCCTCTCTTTTGCCAGCTTTGCTGCCATTCAGATCTGCAAACTTCTTTTCTGGGGGCCCTCTCCTGCTCTGTGTTGTTTGTAACCACTACTATTCCTGCTACTACTCAGGTCCATATTCTATTGGATGCGTTGTCTTATGCTCTGTTTCTGCACTGCACTCTTCTGGTCCAGTCTTGTCTGGCATCCCTTTCCCCTCCTATTGCTGCCACTTAGGTCTGCACTCTATCCAGAGGTCCTGTCTTGCACTGTTCAGCACTAATGGCTCTTCTTCTTTGGCCATCTCTCAGATTTGCACATTGATTGATAGGGGGCCCTGTCTCTCACTTCATTGAAGCTGCTGCCGTTGATCAGGTCCATGCTCTGTATGGTGACTATTGTAAATCAGTCTATTTTTATGCTGCTGTTGCTCCTGGTCCTCCTGGTTTGAGTGGGAACTGACTGAGCTCATATGCAAAAGGCTTTTAGAGTTAAAACTCCAGGACTTAAAAGCTGCAGCGAGCTGGATAATTCTCCATTTGCTTCTGCCCCCATTGGCTGGTGTTCTACTCGCAATTACAATTTAAACATTTAACATTTGCTGAAAAAGTTGCAAACCATATAGTTATTAAAATAATTGTTGTTTTGACATTGATCCTTCTGAAGGCAGTCAAGGAAAGGCAATAACGTGGACTTTTGACACTTCTCATAGCCTGAGAACAAATTTGTAAAAACTTCCAACCTAAAAAATAGCTACTTGGGTTTGAACGCTACTGACATACCCAATAAGCGTCAATGGCTTTAGGAAAGCAAGGTGAAAATGAACTATTTCCTTTAAAAAGTACTGAAGTATAAATATCTGCAAGTGGTTCCCAGAAGCACAATTGTATTTCAGACACTTCAAGATTATTCTTTAAAATCCTTACTTTAGCTGTGAATCAACTTAAAGTTATTAGTAGCGATATAAAGTAGTGTTAGTGTTTTTAGGAAACCTAGGCTTATTGAAATCTCTGTTGATTGCCATATCTTTTTAGGTGGCGACTGAACGAATGAGCAATGGTGCCCATCAAGTCGAGTGGGATGAAAGTAACTTATTGCAGGAGGAACTTCAAAATTGCAAGGATAATGAGCCTGAAAAATCTGTTCGCAAAGAAGAGGAGGTCACCTTCATGACCACTTCAGACACACAGTTAAAGACTGACAAAGTTACAGATGTGGAAAGTAACTTGCTGCATGGGGAAATGCCAGAAAGTGGAAATAACAAAATGAAAAATTTGGAGAGTACGGGCATGCCTCGTAAAGCACAACAAACTCTGTCAAAAACTACTTGCGCTCAGGAAAACACTGGGGAACCAGAAAAGACTATAAAGCAAAAAGTGATTCCTGGGACTGAAGCTAAGTATCAAGGACTCCCCTGGAATGATCCACAAATAGACAGTGCTAAATCAGGGAATTGCTGCCCTTTTGATGCACCAAACTCATTAAACTTGTACAAACCTGGTTTATCATCATCCCAGAATTTACACACTGTTACTCAACCATTTTTTTCACCCATGTTTAACCAGGGTCCCCATTTGATGTACTTACCACCAAACTTAGTCCATCCCCATGTTGCGCCATCTCTACCAACAACTTTAGGAGTTACAGTGCAGACAATACCATCATTTTTACAAAGTAAAGGAGGCAGCACTAATCTAACACCTGACCTACATTCATATTCTCATCCAGTGATGCTCAACAAATCTTTGACTTCAGAATCCAAGATCAAACATACTGCTGACTACTCTCAGCCCCTGTTTGCAAAAAGTAAAACTGAATCAGAATCATCTCCGCAACAACAGATTTTAGCCTCTGCTTCCCATGCTTCACTGCCAACTTCCCGCGTTTATTTCAGCCCAGGCAGTGAATTATCTTTGGGACGAAAGAGCCCAAATTGCCAATTACCTAAACTTCCTGAGTGCAGTTCTACTCATCAGCGTTCAATTGGGCCTTCAGAAAATTCACACCCTCCATTCATAGTATTTAGATCTCCACCTCAACTTGAGAAGCAGATATATCCAGAGGGAACCCATGACTTGCCACTAGACTTGTCAGCAAAATCAAGCTGTCATGGTATAGGGGTTAAACAGAATTCTTTCCCTGAGCTGCGAAAAACACCACCTATGCCAGTATTGACACCTGTTAAAGGAGATAGATCATTCTCTCTGTTGCACTCCAAAAATGATGGCATCTCATCACAAGTTCCTCAAAGTATCTATAGTGCCAGCAGTATTAAAGGAAACTTTGGTTTAACATCACCTGTTGTGGTTTTTCCAGATACTATAAGAAATGGCGCTACTCTTCAAAAGAATTCAATTGATCCTTTAACTTTACAGCCATCAAACCCAGCTTGGTCCTGGGTAAAAGGTTCCAGTAAATTGGTAAACCATAACCCACGGACTTTTGTTGGTGTAGCCAGTGCTATACCTGCATCTATGTTACAGATTGGTAATGAAGAATCTAAGAATGCTGCTAAGCAAGAGCCAATTTCAATTGTTTACCAGGGAGATTGCCAGTTATCACTTTTGAATGGTGACAAAAGTGGGGAGGCCAGAAAAGTTACATGTGAAGGTCAAGGTGTAAAAAAACCTAATAGTCAATCGCATAGCTGTTTTGTATCCACCCCCGGTGAAGTGGCATCATTTCATTCAAATGCATATCCCCCATTCATCATTAACCACCTTTATCTGGCAAAGGATAAAACTCCATTTCATCATTCATCATTATTAACTAATGGCAGTTGTTCAGCACAACAGCTACCACCAGCTCAAGGAATTCCTTATGGGTTAGCATCTTCCAGAGGTGAATATACTTTATTTCAAAGCCCACGTCATCTGGGGGCTGTTTGGACACCTCAGAGTTGTGGAGATAAAACAAAAGAAGACAAGCTACAAATAATGGCATCGCCATTGTCCAACTTGGAGACTATTGTTCATAATCGGGCTTTGGAACTATTTGCAATTGAAAATAAAAAAGACAATCCTAAATCATTCACTCCAAATGCAATAAATAAGGAAGGTACTTCTCAAGATTTGAACCAATCAGCCTCCAGTAGTGCAGTTGACTTGAGCCATTTACCTTCTGAAAGCAGAAATGGTCAGAAAGATCAACAAAATATGATTTCTACAATCAAGAAAGACAATATGGATAAAACCAATAATGGAATTGCAAGTGAAAATTCTAATAATTCAACGGGTGATATGGAAGAAGATGGAAAAATTCAAAATAAGGAGCAAAAAGGACAAAGAATAATTACTTCTTTGCCATTGAGCAACCAGCCTTTAATTAATCATAGCCATAGTATTAAAGATCTTCCTATTGTAGAAAGTGACAAGAGGGTAGAGCTAGCAACCACACAGGAGTTGGCATGTGGAAATACAACATCCTCGGAATTATCTACAGATGCAGATGAATCAATGACTAAAGCTATATGTAATGAGAAAGAGCATTGTGGACCAGTGAAATGTACTGTTACCAAAGAAAAGAAGGATGGTTCAGTGAAGAATCTAGTTTCTAAATGTAAAGGACCTAATTCAGTTAGATGCAGTACAAATCCATCTAGCTATATTGGAAAGAAGTTCAAATGCACTAAGAAGGAAGATATTGTAAGTTGCAAAAGATTAAATCGGGAACAGCAGACCATTCAGGTAATTATAATTTTCAACCTGCTTTTCTTTCTTTCTTTGAGAATTTTTGCTTTGTTGCTTAATGAATATTATGGTGTGTAGAATGTTAAACACAGCTATGTGATGCCTGTTTTTATAATAAGGATGCAGTTTCATTTTGTTTACTTTTGGAATAGCTTCAGGTTTTAATAAGAAACCAGATGATTTTTTTCTAGTGATCCTAGGAATGTACTTTATGATATTTGGTTCCAATAAATTTGCATTGGCCAAAGGAAGAAAAGTGATACATGGTTTCAATATGTAATGCTGAATATATACTTGATAGCACAGAATAGGTTGGGATTTTAAGAGCTATATTATACAGTCAGCAATGTAACAATGGTGCTCATCACTGATTTTTGAAGACCATCCTGTGATCTCTGCGACATGGATTATCCCCTCTCCCAATTACAGTTTGAATATAGTGCCAACTTGGGCATTTCCAAGTGTTTAGCACAATAACACAGGAATGAGAAATTACCTCTTTTTGGCAGATTTGTGACATTGGCTTCTTAGAAATCAGCTATATTAAATTGATATTTCAATCTTTTGGGGCTGATTCAACTTACGGGGGTTTTAAGGAAAAGATTGCAACTCTGCTGTTTGTTTGTGAGACCATAAACTGACCACAATGCTGTGAATGGAGAATCAGTTTCTGTCCTTCATGTTCTTGCTGTTCCTGTATGGAGAGAATGCACAGTTGGAGGATCAGCAAGGGCAGAAGAAAAGAAACCTCTGATTGAAGGAGCTGGAACAGCAGCATGAAGTGACTGAAGAATTAAAATTCACAGTGAAGAGGAAGAAGCCTGGATGTGCATTCCTGGCTTGGGTATACAGTGTAACCAGCTGTGCAGCCCTGACCTTTTAAAATGGCTGCCTGCATTCACCACTTTTGGTCTGAGAGGGTAAGCTGGATTCAAAGCTAGGCCAGGTGACTCAGAAAGACTGAGGAGGTTGTTGTTTGTTGAGACAGACTGAACAGAAAGCATGCTTTCAGGCTCCAGTACTGTGTTCAAAAATTACAATAATAGATTAGAATATGAAACACTGCTGCAACCCTCACACCTCATACCTCATCATCCACCTGCCTAACATGCCGTCTCACCATACCCCTTTCCATCACTCTTTTCCCCATGTCATTTTATGTCCCTTCACCCATCCCCATGGTCCCTCATAGCCCCTATGCCTACCCATAATTGCACACTCTCCCCCTACCATGTCAATTCACTTACTATCAACTAGTATCCATGCAGACAAGAGGAAAAAAAATGTTCTATATTACAAACTACATTCTATTGGAAAAAACACTCTATTCATAAAAACACCTTTTGATAGATCTTGACATGTTTGATAGATATTTCTTTGATAGCTTACAGTTTTAAGGCACGAGACTCTCTACCATTAATAAGTCTAAGGGATACCTAACCATCCGAAAACGTGTCCCAGGATCATACCAATAGGGGGTACCTTACTTCTACAAAGAACTAACCTAGCAACTGTAATAAATCCACAGATGCTGCCAGACTTGCTCAGTATTGTCACTACTCTTATTTCAGAGTTCTAGCATTTGCAGTATTTTGGTTTTATTGTATTTCATTCATCTCACTATACTTTTACAATTCCACCCATTTGGAGTTGCTGAGAAGCATGGCATTTCACCGCAGATGATAAAAATGCAATACTTTCCCAGCCCTTCTACACTGCAGTGACTTCGCTGCTTTGCGCTATTAATGTATATGTTGTTCTTTGTCATAAAAACTGTTCAGAACTTTTTAATCTCTGGCCACTCTCATCTCTGAATATCAATGTCAGCAAGCAAGGTAAATAGCAAATCAAAATGAACAATTCTGATATGGTAAACTCAGAATTAAAATGCACAGACTTTATCAATTTGAAGTAAACATTTTTTGAGTGCAATTTAAAGAATTGAGACCTACATATGGGATTGAAATTGAAGCTGAAATGTCATAAATTCCGAAAACGTTTAAACATAAATGTCACTATTTGTGAAAAAAAAAGTACATTCAACAAATATAAAACTAGCTTTTAGGAACTATAGGCTATTCAGCAGTAATTATGATGTTTTACACTGTTGAACTCTTGTTAGAATTGACTATCTCCTGCCAACACTTTGGAATAGGAAGTTGTTGCAGTTGACATCATTGTGGGGTTTCTGCCATATGGATCCAGCCAGTTGGTGTCACTGACATCGTTACTGTGCACTCATTATTGCTGTTTCACCCTTGTTCACCCACTCGCTGCTGTCCACACCACCCTAGCCTCCATTGCCCTCTTTGGCTCACCTCACTGCCTTGTTCATCACTATGTCCAGTGATAGCGTCAGTGAATGAGGTGATGAACGAGGCAACAAGGACTTGAGAGCTCATTGCTGCAGATTCTGGAATCTACACTGAAAACAAAAAATACTGGAAAT
The DNA here is from genome assembly GCA_024137785.1 of Ginglymostoma cirratum. Lineage (NCBI taxonomy): Eukaryota > Metazoa > Chordata > Chondrichthyes > Orectolobiformes > Ginglymostomatidae > Ginglymostoma > Ginglymostoma cirratum. The sequence continues at coordinate 24,741,302 of JAHRHZ010000016.1, read as the reverse complement.
CACAGTGGGTCAGGCAGCGTCCATGGGGAGAGCGAGCTAATGTTTCAAGTCCAGATGACTCCTCTTCAGAGCTCTGAAGAAGGGTCATCTAGACTCAAAACGTTAGCTTGCTCTTTCTGCATGGATGCTGCCTGACCTGCTGTGATTTCCAGCATTTTTTTGTTTCCAGCCTTTCTGAGAGCTCCTCTGACTGAACTGCTGTGCAATTTGTTTCTGGAGCAACAGGCTGGTTGGATCATTGAACAAAGTATGGAGCCATTATACAAGCCCTTCAGCATCTCTGGCAGTGATGTGATGGGCATTGAAATTGCATGGGCAGTGAGTACTGTGGCAACAAATGCATGTTTTAAAATTTTCATTCTTGTTTTCAAATCCATCCCTGACATAACCCCACCTAATCAGTAGAATACCCTGCAGCCCCCTAACCCTCCAAGATATCTGCAGTTCTCTAATTCAGACATCTAAAGCATCCCTGAATTTAATTACTTCACCATTGGTAGCTGTCTCTTCAGCGGAAAAGAGTTTAAGCTTTGAAATACTCCCTCACTACCCTCCTTAAAACTTAGCTCTTCAACCAAACCTTTCGTCACCTGCCTTAATATCCCTTTGTGTTTGCCCCATGAAGGCGATATTGTATCTTTGAATATTTTATTGTGCTAAAGGTGTTATATAAATACTGAATGGTTACACCTCATTCAACAAGATGTTATTTCATTCAAGCTTCTTTTGCCATGAGAGCAAAAGTGTAAACAAGCAGGGTTTTGCCAGTTCATTAATTGTAATTACTTCAACTGTGCACAAATGGAGAAGCTTAGAATCAGTGACAGCTTGTGCATATCTGTATTTAACTATATAAGTGCAGATTCCAGAAATTGCTGTCAGTTTTAAACTGAGTGACTGTTGGACTGTCATACTACTATAAAATCTGGACCTAAGATGAGTAAAATATAACGTGCAGTGGTTGGCTGCAGTAAATGCAATATAATGTTAAAGCTACTTATCTCAAACTTGAACAGTGATTTTTTATTTACAAATCCCTTGCCTGTAAGCTCAATGTTGAATGAACAGTCGTCAAAATTTTGATCCAGCCACCCTGAGTTTGAACAAGAAATGTTACGATAGCACAATGGATTTTCAGTAAAGCTTGATGGTGGACTTTTCTATTGAGATTACTTGAAATTTGTAAAACAGCAAGCAGTTGAATTAGACAACCTTGTGCCTTTAAACTTGATTTTTGTCGAGCATTTTAAGCTGTACAAGAAGAATGGGAACATTACAGATTTGTCACGGACAATAGTGGCAGCAATAATTTAGGTATCACACACATAGTGTTAAAGAATGTTAGTTTCAATTTTGCAGCACTAGCATCCTGTACCTTTATGAACTGCAGTATTATCACTATAGGTGTGAAGCCTTCACATTCTTTAAACTCGAGTTATTAAAATGTTATCCGGATTCCATCTCAGTTCACACACTATATAGTGTGAAAATTGTAAGACGAATTCTGGACAGCTGAGATTGCAAAAGGTATTATTTTGACAGATAAAATTTCTCTGATTGGATATTGGATCACAGACTTTAGCCCATTTATTACAAATTTATCTCTGCCAGCATATTATAATGCGAATCAGAAAGTCCAGGTTCTGTTGTCTTCCACTGCTAGTGAACGTGAAAGAAGTGGAATTTTAACTCTGGCTTTATCTAGGTTGAGGCTCACATTTGAACCTCTCCAAGTAGGTTTGCACCATTCAACAGCACTGTAGTGATCCTAATTAACGTCCTGATTTATACCTTCTGTGACTGAGCCTCCTTGACCTATTCGAAGTCTGTGTATGCCTTAAATCGGTTCACCACAACAGCCCTCTCCAGTCCATTTCATTTCTTCAGATGGATGCAACTGTCCATTCCAACCTATCCTATCACATTGTCAGCATGACATCATCCCTGTAGGGCCTCAAGGATCTATCCTTGGACCCTTCCTACTTCGACATGTGTTGCCTTGTGACGCCACACAAAAATTATACAACGTTCCACGCGTGTACGCAGCCCTACAGCACCAGCTATCTTGCAAGCTGTTGGATGTCTTTGCATGGTAAGACTATTTTCTACGAAACCAGATGAGCTTCAGTTTTCTTTGGTTAAAGATTAGCAAACATTGTCTTTGGCCTTGACAAAAGATCTGTTCCCTAACCATTGATAGTGTCCCTTGCCCTGGTCGTTGCCTGTGCTGAACAAAATAGTTTGCAGTCTTCGTATCCTATTTGATCTTGAATTCACTTTCTGACCCCATATCCTTGGTAATATTTTCCATTTCTATCCTTACTTGAGTTTATCTGCTGTTGTAGTCCTCATCCATGTATATGTTTCCTCCGTAATCAACTATTTGAATGGCAGATCTACATCCTTTAAGTCTGGTGTTCTAAACTGCATCAAGTTTCACACAACTGTCAAACCTGTGTTTGCTAGCCTACATTGATACCTGGCTGATTAAAGCCTCGATTTTAAAATTCTCATCCTCCATTACTTTATCCCTCCCTATTTCTATAATCGTTGACCTACAATCTTTCAGTGAAGAATTCTGCATTCCTCTAAGACTGGAATCTCATGCATCTGCCAGCCCTCTTTCCCGTCTATGGTTTCATTTGTCTACCATGTATACTCTGGAATTACTGTTTCTTCACTTCTCGTTCCCCCTTTAAAACCACCCTTGCAACCTACCTTGTAACATATCTCTGAAGATGACAAGTTGATGATTTTAACAACTGAGTGCCATTTGGCACTGGGAAGGAATCTCACCTCCGACTCATGCAGCCATTGGTCCACATTTATTCCAATGCTATAGTACATATCTGAGAAAGTTGATGCTTTGGTACTGTACTGAAGAAATACTAGTTTGTTGCAAACAATAACTTTTGGATGCGGTATTAAACCAAAACCCCAAGCTGTTCAGATGCGCACCAAAGGTCCAATATTTGAAGAGCAAGGAATTCACCTGGTCATCACATTTCCCGCCAAACGAAAATGATCAAAAAAGCAAATTAGCTACTGCAGTTGATTACACAACAACATCATTTGCCCTTCAGAAAATTCAGTGGATCTGATGTGTTTTTTTATGGCACTCTTAGTACTCAAAGCACAAATTCCTTCTTTCTTACTGAACCATTTTTGTCAATTTATATTGTAATTATAACCCTTGATTGAAATTATTTTTGTCAGCATCATCATGGAACTGGGAATAAAGTAAAAGGTGAGAAATAGGATAACCGGTGGCAGATTCATAGTTGATGAATACCGACGGTAAGGGATAGTGCTCCACTTCCTCGATGGTGCAACCAATATCTGATCACTTCAAGAACTTCAATCTGTAATATGATTGTAAATAGGGTGGGGGGAAGCTGCCACCTTAGCCATATTTCTTGTGTCTTGAATTGCTAATGCGTCATTTTGTTTACTTTTGGGGGATTAAATGCAAAAGTAAATTTCAAGTGATTGCAAATAATTTGAAGTCATCAGTTTTCAGTACTTGAAAGAATAGTTGTACAGAGAGTAAACTTGAACTCAGTTGAATGTAAATTTCAGGGATCCAAAAGACGGTCAAGCAGTCTCGAAGTGAGTCATAGAGATAGCGAAGATGATGTCTGTTCATCCAAAGGACTCGATGGAGAAAGAAAAAGCAAACGGCTGAGAACACCAAAGACTGAATGCTCTTCTAGAACAGCAATACAAGAAAAAGGTGGGACTGATCTGTAAAATACTAACTGCATGCCCTTTTGGGTAATGATGGGATGCAGATTTAAAAGTTGCGTTATTGTCATCTATCTTGTTTGGGAGCCATTTGTTCAAAGAGACAGGAGAACACAAAGTTCCAAGCTGAGCTCTTTGAATGCTAATCGAATAAACATGTTTAAATTTGAGATTGTTAGTTCACTGTTAGCTTGTTTCATGAAATTCTGAGAGCTCATACCAATGAGATCTGCTGTATTGTTACTTGTAGTCCCAAGTATCAAGTCCCCTGTTTTTTACAAAAAGAGGTTCTCGAAACATAGTGACAGTGGTCTGTATTTTTGGGCCAGAAACTCAGGGTTCTTATCATAACATGTCCTGAACAGGTTAATTAAAAACTGAACAAGATAGAGAGAAATTACCTTGTCTTGTGGTACGTACACTTGAGAAGGTCAGAAATCAGACGGCGCCAGGTTATAGTTCAACAGGTTTATTTGAAATCACAAGCTTTCAGAGTGTTGCCCCTTCGTCAGGTAAACCTGTTGGACTATAACCTGGTGCCGCCTGATTTCTGACCTTGTCCACCCTACCAACACTGGCACCATCATGGCTAAAATTGAGAAGATTAATTTTAATTCGCAGTGAGGAACTGCAATGTTACAAGGTTTCCCACCAACCAACTGGAGCTTGAAACATTGGTATTATTGATTGTTGGTGTTTTATTTACCATGTAACTCAAAATTGACGAAGGGAACCTCAAGTATGGGTGGTCAAATCTTTTATTTTGGGTCTATATCCCATTTTTTGAGTTGTCCTTAGAAATTACTGCAGAGATGGTGGATGTATTAATTGTAATCTTCCAATATTACCTGGATTATTGATTGATTCTGGCAATGTACCAGTGGATTGAAAAAGAAACAAATGTATCACCACTGTTGAAGAAAGGAGGAGAATTAAATGCAGGAATGTACAGGCCAGTTAGCCTAATATCTGTCATTGGGGACAATACTAGAATCCATTATTTTGGAGTTGTAGCTGATAGAGTCATAATGCTTTAAGACAAAGTCAACAGGGGAAATCTTGTAGGGGCCTGAAGGAAGTGAGCTATGTCAAGAAATCTGGCAGAATAGCATAAGAAGCCTGGTGAGCCCTATCTTGGATTAGGATCAACCTGCTGTATCTTTTAACTAAGGACTGGCCATTGAGGCAAAACTCTCACTGAGGAGGAGTTAGGTGCCTGTTAAGAAAGAACATTGCTTGTTTATCACTTTTCTATTAATTGCATATATCACTTCATTCGTATGCAGCTTCCTATCCTTCTACCCACCACAAGCAAACTAGGTGCTGAGAATTCTCAACATGGAAGTCAAAATAGGTACCTGCTGATTTCTGCTCATGGCTGGTTGCAAACAACCTGCATGTTTCTCACCACGCAACAACATCTCAGGGTATGACCCATAGACACCAGCTTCACGCATCCCTCATCCACAACATTGGCATCCAATAATTGCCAGCCCCTGGGAAATGTCATAGTACCTCTTCAAACATCCTGTGAGTGGATTGAAGAGATACTGTGATGATTCTGAGGGGATATTTGATGAGTGGTTAGTTGTTGTTCTGGATACACAGTGGTAGAATGCAGCCATAGGGGTGGGCTAGATAGCTAACATGCCAAGTTTGGTAAGATGCGGTCAGAAATCTTGTTCAACTTTGCAGCAAAAAAGCTGTAATGATCCTCAGTGAAACTGACACTTAGCCAAAAAGCCGTAAGATTCAGCTCAACATTGTTTTGTGAAAGGGATATCATCTTATTATTTGACTACTTTTAGATTTTCTAAAGGTATTCAGTAAGATAGTAGATAAAAAGTAACACACTAAAAATTCATAGTATTGGGGATGGTAACAATAGATTGGTTAATCATAAACAGGGAGTCGGGATAAAGAAGTCATTTTTAGGTTGACAAGATGTAACTGCTGAAGTGCGCAGAGTAGAAAGAGCAGACTATTTACAATCTATATTAATGACTTGGAGGTAGATGGTATTGTAACCAATTTGACTGCAACATGAAGAGTGTAAGGCAAGAAGTTGTGAGGAGGGTACAAAATGTCTGCAAAGGAATAAGGTTAAATTAAGTGAATGTGTGTAAATTAGAGATGGAGTATGAAGTGGAAAATTGTGAGGTGGACACTTTGACTATAATAGAATAAAAAAGCAAGAATCTTATTTCATAAAAACCGAAAGAACTGTGAATGCCGTAAATCTGGAACAAAACATTAGTAAACTGTTGGACATGGATTTTATTTAATTCCCTCGTCGCTCCTAAGATCTGTCCGTTGTGGATACTGGATGAGTGGCTATGTAGGTGGCATGAGAGGTTGTGGGGGAAATAAGTTTGTCGGGGGGTTGGAGCTTGGATTTACATTGAATTGACTTTGAGGTTTTGGTGTAGGTGAGGGTGAGAGAGCTTATCAACTTCTAAAACAACAGCGAAGAATATCTTGAGAACCAACCTGGCCTTCTGACCAACACCGATGGAACTTGGCTGCCCACACGCCAGCCAGTGCATTGCTCAAGAGATTTACAGGCCTGACTTTATCCTGCATCTGTAGAAAAAAAATTGGGTATATTTTACCGAGAAAGTTGTGGCAAGGTGGAAAGTTTCCAGGATAGAGGCTCTTCCTTGGAATTTAAAAACGGGTCCTGACAAATGCTTGACTGTTGGTCTTCCACTTCATTCAAACTAATGGATTCAATGATTAGGAATAAATTGGAGGATAACCTCATGTGTTAACCTCTTTTACTGTGTCAAGGTGGATTCAATTGGAGAAGATCCTTAAGCTCCTTGAAAAAGTGACAACCCAGCTGAGTTGTGGTGAACCTTTATGGTTGTGTGTCATTCTCAGAGACCATTAGATGTGCACCATGCAAAAGGCACTTAATTAACTTGCAGCTTTGAAAATTTAAGCGTAAAATCCAAGAACAGATAATAAACTGGGTAAAATGTTGGAAATAATGAATTCTCAAAGCAGGATGTCAGTGTAGTGCCAAGCCTTCAGGAAATAAGGAATCACTACAATTCTACTTTATGTTGTGTCTGAAACTTAATGCAGGTAACCGAATTCACAATTGTATCAGACTAGCAGTTGAATGCCGGAAATAGCATAAAGTTGAGTTCAGACATTTCGATGATATACATAAGTGAACTGAGCAATGCAATATTAAAAAAAAGGTTAATTGCTTTAATATATGGATTTTGAATAGCTAAAAATGAAGCCAAAAGAAACACCATATTGTACCGATTTGTATAGGGTTTATTGTGTTGGCGAGAAAGTGGAATCTGTGTTGAGAAACCCAATACAGCCTGATTGGATCGCTATCTGCCAATCAGGTTAGGGGTGCTCTCTCGAGCAGGTTGCAGCTTCCATTAAGTTACTTTGTTAGCTCAGTTAGCTATATGACTGATTTAAAGTGCAGGGTGAAACCAACAGCACTGGATCAATTCCCCACTAGCTGAGGTAACCATGAAGCACCCTCCTTCTCAAACTCAAACTCTCCTGTCACCTGAAGTGTGGTGATCCTTAGGTTAAATTACCACCAGTCCTCTGTCTCTGCCTCTGTCTGTCTGTCTGTGTGTGTCTCTCTCTCTCTCTCTCTCTCTCTCTCTCTGTACTGACGGAGCCTCTGGTCCAGTAGAACTATGACAAATTAACTTTCTTATTGATAGTAGGAGTCTGAAGATTGATCCAAGGTCCTATTGTCAGAATGGCAGTGTTTTTCAGTCCCTGAGCTGGCGGATATGGATGAAGTTTCATGGACTAGGGAAAAGCATTTAACTTGCACCCTAAGTTTTCCTTGCTGCTTGGCCTCCTGAGGCCAGCCAGGGTGAAACCTGAGAATAGACAATTTCAAAGGGTGACAGCCTCATCGAGGTATTAAAGTTACCAATTCATCTTCTTGGAGTGTTTTGGTTGTTTTATGCCTTGTTTTATTTCCATTAAAGCAGAAAGTGGTGGACTAGAATTGGATTTGAGATTTTTGAAATTTCACTTCTTGCCCAAGTCCATCCTAGTCATTCTATTGGTTATTAAGATTCTAGTCGTTCTTGAATATTTGTCAGTAAGTATGCTTAATCAGTGCAGAGCATAATCCAGAAGAATGTTGAACATCATAGCCAAGGCAGTAGAATAATGGTCAAAGATGGTAATGACCAAACTTTAAAATGCTGTGGTCACATGCAGGGGACATTGGACAGAAAATTGCTAGGCATATCTTCTGTGACATTTGGGTTATGAGGAAAGACAGTAGAATTGTCAACTTCAACCTATGAAGTAGGAATATGAGAGATGATATTGCACAGATCTTTAAGATTGTAACATTTAGCCAAGTATGATTACTATAAACTGAAGAGTAGAAGTAAAGCAAGGAGGTAAGGAGTCAAGCTGTGAATGGAAATTCAAATCTGATCTGACAATGTTTCTCTTCACAAAAAGTGTAGTCAATATTTGCAGTGGATTTTTGGATAGAACAATGGAGGCAAAATCCTGAAATAATTCTGAAAAACAATTTGACTACATTGCAAAAAGGAGTCACTGGACTCTAAGCGCTAACTCTCTTTCAACCAATGCTGCCAAGACCTGCTGTGTTTCTCCAACACCTGTTCTTATTGACGATATTGTAGGCAATGTGAAGATTTATCTGCTTAAATGAACTAGAGCAAAAGATAATTCTCCTACTTAATTATCTTGCATAAGCTCCCAAGATGAGGTTATTACAAGGTGTATAGAATGCTAGATTGATTGAAGTTTTATCAGTTCATAACCAAACTATTGGAACATCAAGACATTTGGGCCCAGGTATTGTGAGCTGAGCTCCCAGCATAACTCTAGTAGGAGCCTTGCAGAATTCTTACAAAGTAGAGAGGAGCAAGTTCCTTTGAGTTATTCTAAGACGTTTTAGTGATGGTCTTACAAAGTTAGAAGTTTTTGTTTTCCCCTTATGCAGAAAATTACACCATTCAGCCGCTGTCCGGAGAGACCTTGTGTATTTATGTGTCTGTGCATTTGTTATAGGTGAGGCGGGCAATTAGCGTGCATATTTCCAAAAGCATTTATGATCGGAGTTTTCTGTCTTACCTATTCAGTCATGACCTTGCTGTGTTTCAGTCTCTTTTCCCCAAATTAAGTCTCTTCCCTTGTTGATCTTTGTCTTCGTAATGCCTCAACTTCCCTCAACTGTCTCTCTCTCCCCTCTTTCTAATTTCTCCATATCTAACTCCTGTTACCTTACCACCTACTCTTGCTCTGTCTCACTTGTATGTATGTCTTCTTTGCTTCCTCACTCCTAAGCTTTTTCTGCTACAGAAATTTTCACCCATGCCTTTGTTACCTCAGGACTTGATAATTGCACTGCTTTCCTGATCAGCTTTACATCTTCCACTTTCTGTGAGTTGGGATCATCCTCACCCTTGCTGTTTATCTCCTCCTGCCCTGAAAACTTATAAGATCTCTGCAGTTCTGCCATTTTGTGCATACCCAGTGTTAGTTGACCCACCATTGATGACCTGCCTCCAATGCCTGGACCTAATTTCTGGTATCTCCTGTTACAAAATTCTCCACCTCTTCTTTAAAACGCTCCTTAAAAGCTTTGTCCTCTACCAAGCTTTTGGTAACCTGGCTCATACATCCTTTTGTGACTTAGTCTCAAGTTTTGTTTGCTCCTGTGGACCACTTGAGGATTTTAGAAACTTCAGTTGAGGAGTTCCTCTAAATCCTACTTCCAACAAACTGTAACTTCATTTCTGTCCTTGATTAGTGCCACTGTGCAAGATGCTTGGGATGTAGATGATTTGACAGCGCTGACTGCCATGTACATCATGGTTGTCAGTGTGTTGCTAGATTTCTGCACTGTTTTCACCCAACATCTGTTTTATTTTAATGTCACAAGTATTTTGGCCTTCAATTGTCATCTTCTTCTGTTTCTCCTTTCATGTTACGAGCAAGGTAGCAATTATTGCCCATCCCTAATTGCCCTTGAACTGATCGATTTGCTAGACTATCTCAGAGGGCTGCTAAAAGTCAATTATATTGCTGTTGTTTTGTAGTCACATTTACCAAAACAGTTGCAGACAACAAAGGACAGTAGTGAATCAGCTGGGTTTTTACAACCGTTGATACCAGTTTCATGGTCACCGTTATTGGGACTAGTCTTCAATTCAGTTTTACTGTATGGATTCAAATTCCTCCAGATTACCAGTCCACTGACATTACCATTATGCCACCATCTCCCCAGTTGTCTTCATTATGATTTTTAGACATGTTATTTTTAGCTTTGGAAAAAAGTACAAAGAAATAATTAACTGATGCTTGAATTACAATTGAGAAATCATGTGTCTGCTTTGGTTTCCAACATTTGTACCAAAGCTTGAGTTCTTTAAATGCCACAGATTATTTTGTTTTAGTCCCATCTCTTTGTCTTGAATTTTAGTTTCAAGTAGAACATTAGGCATCAAGTAAATTTAGCTCTGGTTTTAATTTTTGCAGCAAAAATAATTTTCATTCAGAATGTTTGCTTTCGCATTTTCGTCACCACCACAACACTGGTATGCAAATAGAAAATTACTTTAAGGTTCACCTTGAATTTGTCTTTAGCATGTATTTCTGAAACAGAGCAAAAGCAGCTTTGCTCTGCACTTGGCTATCCTATACATGCCTAGGGGCAATGATGCTTGGAAAATGAAATGGGACATGTTCTATGCCCCAGTACTAACGTTTCTTGATAAGCACAAAAACCATTTTTTGAATGTATAGATCTTGAAGAGATCAGTTATTACATGAAACATGAAAAGGTTCTGATTTAATTACATTTTTGCTTTTGTTTCCTTCTTTCTCAGATCTTTCTTTAAGAAAAGGCAAAAATAGTTTTAAGGACTTCATTCCAGTGGTGTTGAAAACTAGGACTCGTAGTCAGTCGGGTGAGTAAACTTTTTTTCAAGTGGGAAGTCATGGAAGACCAGGTCAGAACCACAAGAATGCTCATGATATATATATTAGCTAAAATGTTCACAGGAAAGTGTGAATACCTCAGCAGGTGCAATGAGATGACCACTTTGTTCTTGTAATAAAAACTACAACACAAGTGGGAAAGGAGCAGTCAAAGTGAGGGCTCCAAGGCAGGCATTCAGCCTTGCCACAAGAGTGGAGCAGTCCAAGAGTTTGAAAACAGTGCACAAGGCGAGATTGCAATTGGAACAGCCTCCTGTAGTTACCTTTACATTTGGTGTAGGGGAAGAAGCTGATTGGTGAGTACTGAAAAGGTTTTCTAGTATTTTAATTGTAATAAATAGTTTTAAAATTATGGGATGTTAGTTGTTCGGCCAAGTGGAATGTACATTCTACATATGTGTAAAGTCATGGCCACAATGTGTGACCCAGATGAGCAAATGAGGAAGCATCATCAGCTGCATTAACTTGAGCTCAAGGTTTCGGGACTTGAGCAGTAGCCCAAATCAGTATTGTGCATTCTCAAGGCAGGAGACTATGTGGGTAGAATATTTAGGGAGGTGGTCACATCACAAGGTAAATCTGTACAGGCAGCAGGGAATGAAGAGAGCTAAGCAGGCAGTGCAGGAGTACCTTGAGTCAATCATGCTTGTTAATTGTTATTCTTTTTGGATACTGGTGAGCCCGATTGTTTCCTGAGGAGACTGCATCCAGAGCAAAGTTAGTGGCACTGTGGGCAGCTCAGCCGTATGGGTGAGGAGACAGGAGACGAATAATGGAATAGCAATAGGGCATTCCATAATTAGCGGGTCAAACAGGTCCTCCTGCAGCCATCAGCGTGGTTCCAAGATGCTGTGTTGCCTCCCTGGCGATAGGGTAAAGGATATTACAGTGTAGCTGCAGGACATTCTTCTGGGAGAGGGTAATCATCCAGCGGTTATGTTCCATGTTAGTGCCAATGGCTAAGGTAGGATTGGGGATAGGTTTCTGACCAGACTGATTCCCCAGATGACAAGACTGACCTATGAAAAAAGACTAGATTGACTAAGCTTGTACACACTGGAATTAAGAAGAATGAGGGATTTCGCATTAGGAACACAAAATGTTGATGAGACTGGACAGGCTCGATGCCCCCTATTATTGACCTTTGAACTAAGGGAATAGCTGCTTTCTATTCACTCTGTCTGTGCCCCTCGTAATTTTACACACCTCTATTAGGACCCCTCAACTTTCTCTGCTGCAAAGAAAACAACCTAAGCTTATCTAGCCTTTCTTCATAGCTAAAGTGCTCTATCCCAGGCAACATCCTGTTGAATCTCCTTTCCGCCCCCTCCCAGTGCATTCACATCCTCCCTGTAGTGTGGTGACTGGAACTGCACACAGTACTGCAGCTGTTGCCTAACCAAAGTTCTGTACAGCTCCAGCATGACTTCCCTGCTCTTAAAATCTACGCCTCGACTGATTGATTAAAACCCTGCTGCCTTCTTAACTATCCTATTAACCCGTCTGCACCTTCAATGATCTGTGAACAAGCACCACAAGATCCTAATGTTCCTCTGAACTCCTAATATCTTGCTATTCACTGAGTGCTCCCTTGTTTTGTTTCTTCTTCCAAAGTGCATCATCTCACATTTATCAAGGTTAAATTGCATCTCTCACTGATCTCATCTGACCAATTTGTTTATATCTTCTTGTAACCTAACACCTTCCTCTTCACTGTGAACAACCCAGCCAATCTTTGTGTCATCTGCAGACTTGCTTTGCATCCTTTCCACATTCTCATCTACATCATTTTTGAATATCACAAACAATAAGGGAGCCAGCACTGATCCCTTTCGTACATCACTACACACCAGGCCTCCAGTCACACAGACAGCTTTGAATTGAATTGAATTGAATTGAATGATCTATTGTCACTTGTATCTTACAATGAACAGTACAGTACTGTACAGTGTAAAGCTTGAGATGTCCCCACAATCTGGCACCATTTTGAATAGTCTAAGAATAAAAAGGATATAAAAAGAGTCTGTCTTCATTCAGCCACCTCTGCCATGAGCCCTGAGTCCTGAGCCAGCTCACTAATGAATCTGCAGACACACCAACATAGGATTCGCCAAACTCCTGTCTTCTGTCACCTAGGACAGTTTTGGATCTGTCTTGACTAGTTAGCCTGGATCCCATGACCTTATACTTTCTTTATCAGGTTCCCATGTGGGACCTTGTCAGAGGCCTTGCTGAAATCCATATAAACCATGTCAAATGCCCTAACCTCATCCAAACACGAGGTTACCTCCTTGAAAAATTGCACCAGATTTGTCGGGCACAGTCTGTCTCTGACAGGGCCATGCTGTGTATCCCTGATCAAACCATGCTGTTTTAAGTGGAGATTTACTCCTTTGCTATTGATTTTCTCCAATAATTTCCCTACCACTGATGTTAAACTCACCGGTCAGTCTATAGTTTTCTAGTCTATTTCTACCACCCTTTTTTTTAAAGTATTATATGATTGTAAGTGGGATAGGAGGAGAATTGAGTGATTGACTATGTGACTGAGTAGCTGGTGTAGCAGGGTGGGCATCAGATTTCTGCATCAATGGGACCTCTTTTAGGGATGGTGGTACCTGTACAAGCTGGCTAGTCTACACCTGAGCAGGACCAGGAGAAATATTTTAATTAAAATATTTAATTATAGCAGTAAAGAAAACAGATTTCAGCAAGGGTGATTAACCTTTGGAAACACTAAGGGTTACATTGTGGATGCAAGATGAGGTAGCAGTTATCCACTGACCTGATTTTACTGAAATGTGGGGAGCGGGGTGTCTGAATATGGTAATCACTGAAACGTGTAGCTAAAACATCGTGAATATTACTGATAAGAATGACATGTTCCTGGAATTATTTTATCTTGCATTAATGAGGACAAAGGCAAGAATGACAAATCAAACAATCACAACAATTCGTACTACAAGAGATCAGACTGCTGATTGATTTACTCGATGATTGATTGGCTGAAGCATAGCATTGCTATGGAAAAAACAATGAAAAAAGAACCATAGGTTCTTCCGGGTAATTCAAAAAAAGATGCAACCATTTTTATAATCTCTGCAAACTAAAGGAATATATCCGAAAGTACGACATTTCTAGCAAGTGTAAATGAACCATGTTATGAGCTTGGCTGATTATCTTAAATTGATTGTTAGTGTGGTTATTAGCACACTGGATTGTTCAGCCCAATAGCAGAATCAGTTTCGTTTTGGATTCTGTAAGGGATGACTGAGTACAGTCTGTTTTCTGCCTGTTACCAACAACCAAAGGAACATGCTGCTTGAGTCAATCAACTAATTGTTGGCTCATACAATCTACTTACCTAGCCTACTGGTACTGAAATCCATCCTTGACATTACTCATTGGAGACATTCTGAATCAATTTAGAAAGTTAAATTGTTGCAAAGACGTAACTACAATGTTACAAATGTACATTAATAATTTCTAATGTAAGCATACATACTGAGAACCTAATGGAAAAGACAGACTTTTTGACTTTTGAATTAAGAGTTGGATTATGTCTGTACAACTTAGTCCAGCTGTACTGTGGCTGCTAATCCAAAGACAGTGCTTGGTCCTGACTCCCAATGGGGCCAAATCGAACTCCAGAATACAGGTAGTTGATAATCTTGCCCCAAGAGAACCGGTTTCCCTCTGCCTTTTCTTATACCTGCCATTAACTTTCCAAGTTCACATGGACATTTGGAAAAAGGTGTTTGAAGGCTGCTGGTACCTGTGAAATCATACCTGATCAAGAACTGGCATGTTCAGACAGCAGGAGAGAAAATTGGCACTGTGCAATCTATATGTTGGTTTTAAGGTTGCAGCAATAGCTAATTAACAAGAACAATGCAGTGAGCGACTAACACTGTCCTAATGGGCATTTGACATGGTCAAAGTAAAAAGTCACCATCAAAATCACAGGAAAATGATTTGGACATTGCAGCTGCAGATTACAGCAATATCATATTCTAAAACACCTGGAAGATTAACATTGTTTTATACATTACAAAGGAGTTTTTAATTTGTATATTTCAGAAAGTTTCTGTGTCTCATCAGTACATGTGACCTGCGACCAGACGGACAGTACATTGGAAGAAGGTCAGCTTATGCATGAGGAAGTGGACGATAATGTAAAAGCAAAGAAGAGTTCAAGAAGTTGGGAGCAGTCTACAACGGGGAATAAAGGGACCAAAGAAGAGAATGAGGTGGGAAGGACTGGCAGCTCGATTACTGAAGTGGGTGAACAGAATAGTTTGGAATCACCTGACTCGAGTTGTATAACAGAGATTGATGGGAATTGTAAAAGTAGTAATAAACGAAACCCTGCCATCAAAACGCAAATAAGAACCAGTAGGAAGAAATTCAAAAGTGAGAAGGATTCTGAAGTACTTTTATACAAAGGGGAGGAAAATCAAGATAGCACAGGAATAAAGACACGGAAAGCTGTTACTACAGGTAAAGTTCAATATCTTTTGAGCATTCTGTTTTACCACTTGACGAAATGTATGTTTTAAAATCTGTTTTGAATGTTATTAATCCTGACTGATGGCAAATTCTCAAAACTTGTGTTTTCTAACTTTTGTTGGTGAACAACTCCTCACACAGTAGTCCATTCAAAACCCAGCATGGGAATTCATTGTGATGTCTTTTTGGCAGTGAAACGATTCTAGTTACTAAAAATGTGAAGGTCAGTTATTTCTCCATACAGAGAAACCTTGGAGTTCAGCACCCTCTGCTCGCAGAGAAGTGAGGTTTGCAGCAAGCATTTCAATAGTATTCACACAAAATATGCCAGTTGCACTTCACAGCTTATTAGATTATATGGCAGTGGAAAATTTGAGAATTTATGAATCATGTGCATTGACCCGAACTTTAAGTTTGATGTATGGTTCTATAGTTCTGTAGAAGTTTGGGGAAACACAATTTTATCTATTTGCCACATGGTATTCAGGCACTTTTATTGCATTCTATCATTGACATAGTGTCCTGAGTTTTAAGCTTTCCCACAGCCAGATTTGAAGGCAGTCTGGGGTTAGCATTGTAAAATCTGGCAGTGGCCTTCCTGCCACTTACTTGCCCACCCTGACCTGTCTGAAATGTTGTGAGGGGAAGTTCAATGGAGGTGTTGGGTGGCCTGCCTTTAAACCTGTTGAGGCTGTTTAGTGCCCTGTAACCCGTGGAGGCCAACCTCTTCCACCCTAGGTTACATTACCTTCTCTCCGTCCCACTTGTCAAACCCCAGGCTCCAATGCAGTTCACCACCCTGCAGATACCTACCAGTCTGGCCCTTGTCGTGCAGTCTTAGTACTGGTTAAAACTTCCATCGGACACTGCTGGAACTACAGAGCTGCCAGTCATCTAATTGGCTAGCAGCTCAGGTATGTGGGATTTCCTACTGTTTAAAGTAATTCATGCAGCCATCAGTTTGTAGGGTCAGCTTCCCACCATTCTCTTAGCAAGGGTTTCTGGTAATTTGGTGTCTCATTAAATACAACTCAATATGTGATGCTGCCTAAAACAAATTATTTTGTCCTAGAACGAATACTTCCGTAGGTTGAATAATGATATCAAAACTGGAACAAATTAAAATTAAACCACTGATATAAGCATATTTCTCATACAAGAAAGTAAAAAGTATTGTTTTGAAGGATTCTGTCTTCTTTTATATCCACGGTTTTGATAACATGTGAATCAGCCAAAGTAGGCTATTTGGCCCTTCAAATCTGCTCCAACATTCAGTAAGATCAGAGATAATCTTGTTTGTGTTCCAAATTCCATATTCCTGTCTATTCCCCCATTAGACTTAGATTCCTTTTAGGAAATTGAATCAGTTTACCCCAGCCTTAACAGTATTCAGTAATCCTGCCTTCACCTCTGGAGGTAGGGTGCACCCCTCTAAGAGAATACAATTTCCCTTGCTTTTCTCCTTAAAGGGTGTCCCCTAATATTAAAAAAGTGTCCCCTGGTTCTGGACTCACCTAACTGAATAAACATTCATGTTCATTCAAAAAGAACAATTTTACATTTTTCCACATTATACTTCATCTTCCAGATTTTTGCCCAATCACTTATCTGATCTACAAGTGACTGTATCCTTGTTGAGAGTCCAGCACATTCATCACATCCTGCCAATCTGAAAAAGATGCTTTAAGCATATTCTGTTTTTTGCCAGCCAGTCTACTATGCATGCTAGTATGTTAGCCCCTACACCATAGCTCCTACTTGTGTAATAACCATTTATGTGGAACCTGTCAAACGCCTGCCAGAAATTACAATATACATCAATGGGCTCTCCTTTATCCAAAGTGGATGTTACTCCTTTAAAGAATTGCAATAATTTTAAATCAATACAATTTCCCTTTCACAAAGTCAGGCTGACTCTTCCTGACTATCTTGAGATTTTCTAAGTGCAACACTTAAATATAATCTAATTGTGACTTCCTTAATGATCGATTCTAACATCTTTCCCATGACAGACATCGAGCTAACTGGCTTATAGTTTTCAGTTTTCTCCTTCCTTTCTTCTTGAATAGAGGGGCTTTGATTGCTATTTTCCAATCTGACGGTACCTTTCCAGAATCCAATGAATTTTTGAAAATTCACACATCGCAATTATCACCTCATCAGCCACCTCTTTTTAAGATCCTAGGATGAGGTCTCTTAAGAGGAGAAGACTTATTAACCTTCAGCTCCATCAGTTTGCTCAGTATGGTTTCCTGAGTGAATATAATGTCACCATGTTCTTCTCTCCCTTCAACCTCCTTATTTACAGCTGTTGCTGGGATGTTTTTGTATCCTCTGTCATGAAGAACAGAAGCAAAATATTTATTTATTACATCTACCATTTCTTTATTATCCATTTACCTTCCTATTTCCACCCTTTAGAGGATCAGCATTCACTTTACTTATTTCATGCTTAGGTGCCTATAGAGTCTATTGCTATCACCCACTTCCTCTCAGCTGCGATTTATTTGTCCTGATGAAACATACCCAGACACACCACATAGTCAAATAATCATCTATCCCTGTCTTCAAGCCACAAAATTACTACAAGCATAAACTTTGAGGGTTTGGCCACAACAGTATTGTATACAGGGGCACCTATAGGTTCTATTCATTTGACTGAGTTGCCTTAATCAAGTGGTTCTTTTGCAGAAGGGCAGATAGAATTTCCATATCCAACTTGAGGAGGAGGTAGTGGAGTGGAAACTGCTGGAGGAAGATGTGGGGATTTCTGTTGTGACATAATGATGCCTGCGTATTGTCACTTGACCACTATATTGAGAATATTGCTTTGCAGTTTGATACTACCTATAAACATCTTTTAGATTAACTAAGAATGGTGCCATGAACCTTGTAGGCATTTTTTTTTGAAAGAGAATCTTTCATTTGGTGTGGCATTGTCGTCAATCGCTAGTTGCCTTATAGAAAATATTTGTGAACTGCTGCTTTGAATTACTGTAGTCTCGTGTTGTAGCACCTGGGGAAGATATCCAGGATTTTGATCCAGTGATATTGTAGGAATTGTAGTATAGTTCCAGGATATGGTCAAGATATTGTATGATTTGGAGGGAAACTCGCACGTGGTGGCATTCTCATACACGTGCTGCCCTTATCCCTCTAAATGGTAGAGCTGGAGGAATCTTAATGAATTGCTGTGGTGCAATTGGTCAATGCTTGTCCTCAGTCCTGTTGATTGTGAGGGTGATTGTAATCATATTAAATGTTCAGGAGATTCTGTGATGTACGGCATCACACTGCACATTTGGTGCTATGTAAAATCATGTTATGCAGATGCCAAACATGTATTGTAATTAAGGCATTCTGGAACCTCACTAGATGACAATTTCTTAGAAGCTTAAGGATGTAGAACTGAGCTGGAGTTGAGTCAAGCTAACTATATTGAAGTGTTTATTTTAGGAACATGGACACCTCCTACTTCACCGCGAAAGAGGCTTACTCCTTCAGGCAATTTGCCCAGTACTGATTGGAATCTGAGTGTCAGACACAGTACTCCTGTGTCAGGAGGTTTACGAAAACGTAAAGAGTCACGTAGCACAGGGTCTCTCAACTTGAGTCACATACCTGAATCTCCAAGCCAGTTTCAGTCAGAAAAACCATCAGGAAAACGTAAATGTAAAACAAAGCATATTAGCGGACCCCAGTCCCCAGAAGAAGGTGCAAGCAGCCAAGGAAGACACAAGGTAAGAAACTTAAAGCAGCTTTCATTGTATGATGCTTCTAATGTAGAAAAAAATCCCTTTAACAGCTTTACAGATGTTCAATCAGTAAAAATGGATGCTGGGCCAATTAGGAAGGCAAACCAAAAGCTTGGTCAAAGATATGAATTCTGGAAAGAATCCTAAAGGGGCATGGAGAGTTAGAGCAGTTTAAGGAAGGAATTGCAGAACTTCTGGTTCTAGGCAATTAATATTTTATCTAATATTAATAGCAATATACTGTTAGCTAGACTACATCTCAGTAATGTCAGATCACATGAAACTGGGACTTGAGTGAAGAAGGTTCTAATTGAGTCCTACTGTAGCATATTTCTGCACCTGTGAAAACAGCTCATTTTTATTCTTCAGATCGCATTGGAATTATACTATACAGTTCTCAGCTGTATAAAGCACCCAGAATCCCACAGTGATATTAGAACAACTAAAGGAGGAAGATCCACAATGATGGGATAAAGGGCATAGGCGATGCATAAGAGACCAGAGTCAGAAAAATGGGGAGTTAGTTGGGTTATTAGACTGAATAATGTTAGAGAGATGGGAAGAAGCAAGGCCATGATGCAATGTAAACAAAAGGATAGAATTTTGATTCTAAAATGTTTGGGAACCTGAAAGCAAAGCATGTGAGAGAGGACAGTGGTAAGGAATGGATTGCACTTGATCTGAAATAGGATATGGCAGCAGGTGGGCTGAATTTTACAGACATTGGCAGACACCAGTAGAGCATGAGAAATAGTTTAGTCTGAATCACAAAGGATGGATGAGGTTTTCAAATTATTTATTTGATTTGAAGAATAGATTTTTCATCTTAATAAAATAAAACTACACTATTTTAATGTCTTGACCTGTTATTGCTGGACAGTCTTGGTGAACAAATGTTAAGTATGTTAGTGTGTAATTATTTGACCTTGAATTTTAATTGCACTTTTATTTTTTAATTGTTATCTGTGTAATGATTCTGCTATTTAAAGTCATCAAATGGTAGATTCAGTATTAAAGCCAGTTATAACTGATTGCATTTATTCCATGAGGCACATATACAATCCCTACAGTGAGGAAAGAGGCCATTTGGCCCATCAAGTTGCACCTACCCTTCCAAAAGCATCCCATCCAGACCCAGCCCCACAACTCTGCATTTACCATGGATAACCCACCTAGCCTGCAGATCACTAAACAGTAAGGGAAAATTTAGTATAGCCAATACACCTAACTCACACATCTTTGGACCGTGGGAGTAAACCAAAGCACCCGGAAGAAACCCACACAGACGTGCGGAGAATGTGCAAACTGCACACAAACAGTCACCCAGGGCCGGAATCGAACTTGGGTCCCTGGTGCTGTGAGACAGCAGTGTCAACCCCTGAGCCACCATACCCTATCTTCCTGTACGTTAAATACACAATGAAAAAGAAGACATTCAGTTGAGTTGTTTGATAAGATTGTGGTATTAAATCATTTTCTTTGTCCCATTGACCTTTTAAATAATTATCTTCTACTAGATAAAAGTAAGGCAAAAACGCTCTGTAAAACGCTCAGCATTAGTGCTCGATTCTGATTGGAGCCCATCACCAAAGAAACAATGTGATCATTCAGCCCACTGGAAAAAACGGACGTCCTCAATTACTCCTGTAAAATATGCAACAGTGCCACGGTCACCATGTGTTCAAGCAGAGACATCCACGGGCCAGCAGTCGCAATCTGAAACACGAAAATTAATAGTAAATAAGAATGCTGGTGAAACACTGCTACAGAAAGCAGCACGATTAGGCTATGAGGTAAAAGTTGTAATAACATAGTACTCGATCTTTTTAATTTTATTTATCTTCTCAGGAGTACCTTGTTCTTTCCAGACTCTTCCCTACCCTACAAAACTCATTTTTAACATCCTTATTAGAACCTCTGAATGAATTGCATGTGACATGCTCTACCTAGTTGTCTCTAAATTACATTGGTGTCCTATGTTCTAGGTTAATGACATTTTGATATATGCTGGAAAAATGAAAGTGGACCAAAAAGTCCACCGCATTCATTTTCGTTCGATTCCATCCATTTTCATCAGATTCAAGTAGTAAATTCATCATTTCTTTCATAGTAATGAAACTTGCTGTAACGTGTATTATCTTAAAAATATGGCTAGCCCCAGTTATTTTTTTCACTAAGCAAAATAACATTTTGTAGTTTCAAAATTTAATTTCTGACAGAATTCAGGATCACTTTGTAACTCTGATATTTATAAATTATGTATTGTTATGACTATGCACCAGACTTGTCCTCAGAGTGGTCTATAGACTAACAATTTATATAAGCTTTTTTCTAGGCTCTTATGGTGTTCATACTTTAAACAAGATAAAAAGTCAGTTCATTACAGAACTATTGTTGAAAGTTATTTCAATAAGAAATGATAGTTATTAGCAATGTGACAATGCTGTGGCTTTCAAGAGGTTATTTTGTCCTTTTTTTTGAAGAGAGGTTACATGGCAGAGGCACAGAGCTGGCTGCTGAAGACCGCTTGAATAAACAGCTTGAGAGGCCTTGGGGATTTTTTTTTAAAAGTTGGAACAAAGGAAGCAGCCTTGGTGCGGCCAGCTCTCACAGACCGGGCACTCTTTTTTGTTGTTGTTCTTAGATTTAGCTTTAAGCAGAGGCTATTGGAGGTCTCTAAAGAGTTGAAAGTTTCAGTGAATGTGTCTTAGCTGCTACTCTGTCTGAATTTTCTATTGATGTTTATTCCTTCTGGATTGGAGAACTACATGCAAGAATTTGTGTCTGAATTTTACTTTTTGCCAACGGTTTGTGTTTATGAGATGTTACAATATTGGAACAGTTAATTAGTAATAGTTACTGTGTCTATATTCTGTTAAGTTTCCAATGGATTTGTTATTCCAAATTCCTCTTTCTTTGGCTGTATTTTAACTACAGTATTTAAATAAATTGTGTTTTGCTTAACATCAAGTAGTTTGACCAGTCGCATTGCATTGGGAACAGACACTTTACACTTGCCTTTAAAATAAGGAAAAGTTAGGGTCTAGGCTACCTTCTTAAAATATTTTGACGAGATCTGGTCTGGTACATAACAAATTGGGGGCTCTTGTTGGGATCAAAATCTACAATTCCATGTTGGGCTTAGGATTATTGGACTCAAAGTCTGCAAGTGTTGAATTCATTTGGATTAAACAGGGTGTGCCTTGTCTAGTGATGGCTCTTTCAGTCACTAAGTTTTCTGGGAAGAAGTGAGTTTGGAAGTTGTACAAAAATTTAGCATGACAAAGCTATTGGAATTGGCAAAGAAGCTGGTGTTGGGGTTGCTGGTGTCTGCAAGGAAAGGGTAGATAGCTGTGCAATTGAGCAGCATTTAAAATTACTGGAAATGCCATTGGTATTTTTAGAAATGGCTAAAATTCAATTGCAAATGAAGCAGCTTGAATTAGAGACAAAAGAAGGAGAAAAGCAAATGAAACAGTTTGGATTACGATAAAAAGGAGAGGAAGGCCCTAGCAAAGAAAGAGAAAAAAAGAGAGAAGAAAAGCAGAAAGAGAGCGAGTTTGAACTTCAGATATTGACACTTAGAGAGGAGAGTCGACTTAAAGGGCAGAGGTGAAGGTAGAAGGTTGGCTTAGTGAGGAGGATTGTGATGGACTGCAATCCCATCATAGCCAAAGGCCTGGTGGGAATCTGTTTAAATATGTCCAAGCTTTGCCTAAAGTCAACGAGAAAGATGTGGAAGCCTTTACCACTTCATTTGAGAAAGTAGCTAAAAAAATGAAATGATTGGTGACCATGAGGGTATTGTTGATCCAAACAAAATTTGTAGGTAAAGCTAGTGAAGTATTTGCATCACTATCAGAGGAGGTATCTGGGGAGTATGAGAAGATGAAAAATGCCATCTTAAGTGCATACGAACTAGTGCCAGAAGCCTACAGACAATGCTTCAGGAATTTAAGGGGGGACCCTAGTCAAACATACATTTGAATTTGAAAGGATCAAAAAATAAGTAATTTTGTAGATGGATAAGGGCATTGAAAGTAGATCAAACATACGATGCGGTTATAGATTATTTTGGAGGAGTTCAAAAATTCACTTCTGAAGAAGTGAGAACTCGTGTGGAAGAGCACAGAGTTAAATCAGCAAGATTCACAGCTGAAATGGCCAGTTGATTATGAGTTGGTTTATAAATCAATGTTTGGCTTCTGACATCAATTTCGATCTGTGACAGATAGAAATTGGAATGGTAAGGGTAAAGAAGATCTCATTAAAGATAGTTTACCACAGGGTAAACAGGAAACCCATGAGGAGGAAAAAGAAGTGAAAAAAAAGCTCAGGTGTTATCACTGCAGTAAAGTAGGCCACATGAAGTGACACTGTTGGTGGTTTAGAAAAAGCACTGGGAAGACGGATGTGGGAAAACAGAATGACCCAGTGAATTTTGTTGAAGTGGTAAAGGAAAGCACAGTCGAAGCTAAAAAGCTGCACCAGAATGTACAACCTGGTCAGGGGTTGATTGAGAAGAAAGTGTCAAATCTGCTTAAACAATTTACTTGATGGGGATAAGGTTTATACACATATGCCAGAAGGAGTGGGTAAAGAAATTACAATTTTAAGAGATACAGGAACATGTTAGTCATTGATGGTGAGAGATGAGGAAGTATGTAATTCAGAACGACCATTACCAGAAAAGATGGTAATATGTGTAATGCATGATGAGACAAGAGGTGCTGTATTATGTAAAGTGAGGTTGGAGTGTTCGTTGAAAATTGGAGAAGTGCTGTTAGGAGTACTGGAGGAACTCTCAGCTCTAGGAATACAATTTGTCCTTGGTAATGATATAGCTGGATCACAGGTGGGAGTTCTGCCTAATGTCATTGAAAACCCAGTGGAAAATCAGGCAACTGGGGTATTACAACAAGTATATCCTGGGATGTTTCCTGGTGGCGTGTTGACAAGGTCACAAAGTCACAGGTTGAAGCAGGAGGAGTAATCAAAGAAAAAAGAAATTGAAGTACAATTATCAAAGACCATGTGTGATCAAGTAGTTGAGAAAAACAAAAACAGGTGGAGGACAAAGTGGATATTGTTAGTTAAGAGAAATTAATTAAGTCACAACAGAAAGATGAAAAACTGAAGCAGTTGTATCAAAAAGCATGCACAGAAGAAGAATATCCCAGAATGTTACTGTCTTAAAAATGATATCTTGATGAGGAAATGCAGAGCATCACATATTCAGGCAGATGATAAATGAATTAAGTTTATCAAGTTGTATTACCATTAAAGAAAGGAAGTGTTGTGGGTAGCACATGAATTACCAGTAGAAGGTCATTTGGGAGTAAGGAAAACTCAAGCCAAAATATAAAATCATTTTGACTGGCTTGGACTGTGTAGGATGTAGTTGCATTTTGCCAGACTTGTCAGAAGTGTCAGGTAATTGGAAAACCTCAGGCGGTGATAAAATCAGCACCTTTAATACCCATTCCCACATTTGGGGAATGATTTACAAGGGTCTTAATTGATTGTGTAAGACCCCTACCTGAAACAAAAAGTGGCAATCAGTATTTGTTGACCATAATGAATGTGTCCTCTAGATTTCCAGAGGCCATTCCATTATGCAGTTTCACAGCTGAAAGGATTGTAGAAAACTTACACAAATTTTTCATGAGATACAGACTGCCCACAGACATTCAGTTGGATTAAGGGTCAAATTTTATATCAAAATTATTCAGAAAAGTAATGGATAACTTAGGAATAAAACAATTTGTATGCACTGTGCATTATCGCAGGGAGCATTTGAACGGTGGCATTAAACTTTAAAGACCATGATGAGGGCTTAGAGTCAAGACTGTCCAGAGGATTAGGATAAAGTTAGGGCTGGACCAAATTAATTCACCAAATTCAGTCCATTTGAATTAGTTTTCGGGCATGTGGTGAGAGGACCAAATGGGTTTTTCCCCAACAATCAACAGTTAATTCATAGTCATCATTAGACTCTTAATACCAGACTTTTTTTAAATTAAATTTAAATTCCACCATTCGATGTGATGGGATTTGAACCTGAGTCCCCAGAACATTACCTGAGTCTCTGGGTTAACAGTCAAGTGATATTACCACTAGGCTATCACATCCCCTTTTGGTCTTATGATCAAATAATGATGTAGACCATCATGTGCCAGTGCTTTGATCATAGATGCTTCCAATAAGTTTTAAACATGTCTTTTTGGTAGAACAGTGTGTTGGTGATGACCAGCTGGCATTCTGCACACATAGTTAGACAAATCCCATTGGAGTTGGAATTCCCAACTCGTTCCTTTCCAATGGTTCCTTTCTAACCCTGGCATTGAAGTCACCAAGGATGGTAATTTTATCTTCTTTAGGGATGTTGGCAAGTATGGTGTCCAGGGTGGATTAAATGCTTGATGAGTTTGTTCTTGATCGCAAATCCAATTCCATGCACCTTGGGTTGATCATCATCACCACCTTTTTCCCTCAGCTGCCCTGTTTTGCTGTTCTGGTCTCCAGCAGGGATGCGATCTCAAAGTTGAAGTACCTGAGTTCATAGTCAGCGAGGGCAATTCTTCCTTCTGGATGATTATTTTGCTCATTATCCATTAAGGTTTGAATATACCAGTTTCCAAAATTGAGTTTGGTTTTGGTTTTCAGACCATAGGTAGATGAGCCTGCTAGATGCGGTTCTCCAGCCAGGTTGATGATGGAACAAACTGTTTTCAGGGCACCTTTTCTAGCCCCTTCCCTACACGTGGTGACTAGAAAAGATCCTAAAAAGTCAGTCATGAAGAAAACTGCTGAAACTTTTTCCTGTTCCAATTTCAAGAATGAAACAGCTGAATGAACTCCATTGCCTATGTACCGGTCCAAAGGTAGAGATTCCGGATCTCATCATCCTGTCCCTGTCACCTCTCTCAGATCAGTGCAGGGCGTGTATGGTGTGTGTCTGGTGGGAGTTGAATTCTTTTTGTGTGAAATGTCTTTTTAAATATCTCAATGCTGTTGCAAATCAGCAGACACATGGTCGTTGACAGAAAAGATAGTTCTAGTGACAAGGAAACTTCGATGACTAGGCATCTCCCATCTGTCGGAGCCTTCATCTGGCATTACAACCATTGAGATCATACGACTATCTTCCACCTGGAACGTCATTGAAAACTTGTTTTGGATTGCGCTTTGCCTGGTTTTTCCCATCCAACCTTGCCATCATGAGTAGCCCTTCCAGGAGTTGAGAACTCCTGATGGCTTCACTGTCAGGATCAATGGAACACTCAAGTGTGCCTACCACAACAAGTTGACAATCCATGGAAAGGAACTTTCCCTAATAGCAAGCATAGTGCGACATTTTGTCATTTTTTTCAATATGGGCTTATCACATGTTGGAAACTTTCAAGTAGTTTTAAGACATTGGCTTTTATAGAACAACAAGAAAACCAAGGGGGAAAGGAATTCCATTTGCTTCTGTGAATAAACAGAGTCCTTCAGGATCAACAAATATACAGTCAGTGCATGATTACCTCACTCAAATCACATCCAAGGGAGGTGGGTGTCATTAAAGTTCTGTCTGACCATTTGCATCCAGTACTGCACTGTTCTATCTTGGCAAGGATGATGTTCCTCCTGCTCAACATCCTAATCTTTGTCCGTGGAAGACAGTTGCTGCTGTTCTAGTTCATCAGTTTCCATCACAAGCTGTTTGCCTGCTCCAGTCGTGCAGAACCCAATATGCAAAAATTATGTGGCACATCCTTGTCTGAACTGTGCTGCAATTCCACTGCCCCCACCCCACCCCTGCCGCCACCACCACCACCACCCAACCTCATCTTTAGGTGGCCTAGCATCTACTCCATGATGATCCCTGGCCAAAGAAAGGGCTCCACTGTATCTATGCTCACCTTCAGTTGGGGGAGTTCGTAACAGAGCCAGCAGCCAGTAATCATCCTGTAAGGCATCCAGTCCTTGAAATGAAGCAGATACATGAGCGTTCTCAAGGATATCAGCATCATGGTAGCTTCTAAGGTACCTGGCACCAAATTCTAAGATATGGTACCGATGATCACAGATAACTTACATTGATGGAATGATGAACTAGTTTTTGCAGTGGTTTTTACTGTTACAGGAAACCACAGTTATCAGGTATTTCTGAAGTGTGGACACCACATTACAATAAATATGGAGGTTTAACGACCACATGATCAGTTTTAGTGATTTTATTGTTTACAAAATAAATGTTCACTGGGAAAACAGGAGAACTCCATTACACTTGTTTGAATTGTGCTATTTGATTCTTTACAACCACCTTAGACACCATTGATTTAGCGTCTCATCCAAAAAGTGGTGCTATCAATATTGCACCAATTTCTCAGGCAATGTCAACCCAGATTGTATATTTAGGGCTTGAACTTCAAATGTTCAAATTGAAAGATAACACATGAAAGAATGGCCATTTGGGCCAGGGAATAAAAGCCAACTAACATGTGTCAGTATCTCAGCAAAATAACTGAGCACATTAAGGAGACACATTGTATGTGAATTGTTAATTAATTTGTGTGATTTGAATCTGCATTTATTTTCCAAAGTTACAAGCAATGGTCAGGGTTTGCCCTGTTGTCTTATCAAAGTGGAATTTTTTTCTTAAACCTTTATAACATCCTGCGTATTTCATCTCTTTTTACGTAGGATGTAGTTATATACTGTTTGGAGAATGCCGTTTGTGATGTCAATCACCGGGATAATGCTGGGTATACAGCATTGCATGAATCTTGTGCACGTGGCTGGCTTGATATCGTCACACGGCTCCTGGAGCATGGAGGAGATGTAAATTGCAGTGCACAGGACGGCACCAGGTCAGAATGCTATAAGTAATTATGGTGTTGTGAATGTTGTACATTCTGCAGTGGTGACATAACATTGGAGAAGGGAAGTCTTTCCCAGAATTCACTAAAAGCAATTACAATACAGGTATAGCATATTTAGAGGTGGAACAATCCTCAGTGGTGCTTCCTGCAAATCTGTCTGTCCATTTTGGATCTGCATTAGATAATATCGTTAAATATATTGATGTTGGTCACACCATTAAATAATCCTCATGTCAAGAGGGTTGCTATACTGCTTAACATCTAATCATGTAAATGTGTAACACAGCATGGAGCAATTGTATTCCTTTATGCAATGATGAACTGATGCCATCATTCACGTGAACTGAAAACATTAAATTAAATTGGGCCAATTGTACCTTGCTTCAGCAGCAATGATCCATGCAAGTCTTTGTTCGCCCCCTTCATTCTGGACATTCAAGGATTGGCCAATGTGGCTACCAATTTTAACTTATGTTCCTATCTCAGTCTTATTACAAGTAATCACACAACCTTGATGCAACATAAGAGGAGTTTTAACCTGTCAAGGTAGTTTGGTGTCCGTGCGTGCAGCAGGCCTAGTCAGCTGAACTGCTGGCATTTGAAGAAATCAGCTGGAACTCTCTAACTTTCCATCTTTAACTTGCACAATAGCATAGGTAGGTCTGCTATTTAAAAATGTTAAATGCTCCCTATGTGGAATTTTAATCCCAGACTCTGACTGTAACTGTGGATCTCCTGGACTTTCTGAAACTCATCCAGTAAAACAAAGCAAGATGATTGTGTGAATTATCAGAACTAATCAATCAATAGACAACAAAGGCTTTCACTCTGAAGTCTGACAACTGCCTAAGTGAAAGGATTTTGCTCACAGGGCATGTTCTGAGTGTGTGCCTTCACTACTTTGGAGGTGATAGCAAATTTTTTTAAGGTTATTTCTGGAACCATGAAGTTTCTTACCTTCGCCTTGCACTTCCCAGCCGTTATCCATCACAGCAGTATGGGAGCAGCTTACTCAACTCAACCAGGGACCTACAATGAGGAGTGAGAACAGCAGCAATAACACGAACAGGTACAGGATCAGTATCTGCAAGAACATCAGCAGCCTTCTCCTCAATCATCTGCAGTTCCTCAGAAAAGAGGAACCAAGTGTAGATTTCCTGGTTGAAGAAGGCAAAATTAGCTTCCTAGACATTACTGAGCACAAGTGTTCAGCCAGGCTGTCACTTTCCCAGCAGGACATGCTTGAGTTTATTCCCTGGTTGAGGACGCTTTCTGTTCAAAAATTAATTTGTATTTTTGTGGTAGGTAATCTTAGTGTGTTATGATCTGTCTTATCGTATATTTGAAATAACCCCCTGTTGGCTCACTGTGTTCAGTAGTATTGTCCTGTTGCTGATTTTTAAATTAGTTATCAAATATTTTGAGCTAAAGTTGACATTACAACTTGATTTTAAATACAACTTTTTTTTTAGACCTATTCATGATGCTGTCGTGAATGATAACCTGGATGTTGTCCATGTTCTTCTGTCATATGGTGCAGATCCTACCCTTGCTACCTATTCAGGTCAGACGGTTCTGAAGATGGCTCATAGTGAGCCAATGAAACAGTTTCTTTTAGGTATGTACTCATTTAATATCTACATTTCTAATGTCTCAGTTTATTCAGAGCCAAAATATATTCTAATGTTTTCAATGTGCCCATGTTATGTGACATTCAGCAAAACAAGAAGTTAGTATTGTAATTTGCCAATATAAAGTATTTTTGAAACAATAAGTTAAGTAACAATAATCAGAGCTAATTTATATTGTTTCCCCTCCCTCAAGCATTTAAGCTCAAATGAGGACACACATACTGATGCTTGAATTAAGTGTTCAGAGAGGACTGCATTATCTGAGGTGCTGTCTTTCTAATGAGAAGTTAAACTAAAGCCCCACCTACCTCTTCAGTTGGATGTGAAATAGCACATGACAGCATTCAAAACAGATTAGGGGGCTTCTCCTTCTTGCAACATGTGCTCCTCAAGTAAAGCCAGCAAAGTAGGCCATTTATTTCTTATTTTTGTAAAAACATGCTATGCACAAATCAGCTGCTAGTCTAACATTGACTGCACTTTGAAAGTACCTGATTGAAGCACTTTCTGATGTCTTGAGAATGTGAAAGGGGAAGTGAAACAGCAATTTTGTTTCTTTTAGTCTGCAACGATTTTTATATAAACTATAATATTTAGTATATAAGCTTCGATCAAAGAAAATTCCATTAATATAGATGTGGCACTTTTGCAAGTGGTTAACACCATAAAATGTAGGAGCAGAAGTAGGCCATTCAGCTTATCAGGCCTACTTCAGAATTCGTGGGATCATGGCTGAACTGATAATTCCCAACTCGCCTTTCCTGCCTTTTCCTGAAAACACTTGTTTCCTTTAGTGATTAAAGATCTATCTCAGCTTTGAATATATTTAACGACCCAGCCTCGACAACATTTTGCAGTTAATAATTCCGCAGATTCACTGAGCAAAGAAACTCCCCCTCATCTCTGTCTTAAATGTGCAACACTTTATTCTGAAATTGTGCCTTCTGTGCCTAGACTCTCCCACAAGGGGAAAACAATCTTTCTTCATTTATCCTTTCAAGTTTCCTAAGATTCTTTTATGTTTCGATAAGGTTGCTTTCATTCTTCTAAATTCTGGTGAATGCAGGCTGAACCTACTCAACCTGTCCTTGCTTAGCGAACTGTCTCTAGACTGTCTCCAAAACCATTATATCTTTCCTGAGGCCCAAAACTATTCACAGTGTTTGAGCTCTGTGGTCTGACTCGTGTATTGTATAATTTTAGCAAAACGTCTCTACTTTTATATTCCATTCTCTTTGAAATAGGCACCAATATTCCATATATTTTCCCCATTACCCACTGAACTTGGATGCTAAGTAATTGTGATTCATGCATGAGGAGTCCCTGTTCCCTATCCTGTAGCTTTCTGCAGACTTTCTCCATTTAAATCCTATCCAACTCCACTATTCTTTCTGGCAAAGTGCATAACTTCACATTTTCCCATGTTATATTTCATCTACCAAGTTTTTACCTACTTGCTTAACTTATATCCATTTGTGGACTTGTTCAGTCATCCTCACCACTTGCCTTCCCATTTTATTCCGATATCATCTGAAAACTTGGCCGTAAAACATTCACTTTCTTCAAGTCATTAATATATACTGTAATTAATTGTCACCGCAGCATTTATCCCTTTTACTGATCTACTCATTACAGGTTGCCATCCTAAAATTGGCCTCCTCATCCCAATTCTCTGTCATAGGGTAATATAGCATGGAAACAGACCCTTCAGTTCAACTAATCCACGCCGAACATGTTCCCAAACTAAATGTAGTCCCACTTACCTATGCTTGGGCCACATCCCTCCAGGCTTTTCCTGAACTTTTTCAAGTGTCTTTTCAACATTATAACTGTACCTGCATCTACCATTTTCTCTGGCAGTCCATGCCACACATGAACCACTCTTTCTTTGTAAAATAGTTGCTTCTCATATCCTTTTGAAATCTTTCTCCTCTCCCCTTAAAAATATGTCCCTAGTTTTGAACTCCCCCACCCGAAGGAAGAGACCCTTGTCATTCATAGAGTCATAGAGGTGTACAGCACAGAAACAGACCCTTCAGACCAACACGGTCAAGCCGACCAAATATCCTATATAAATCTAGTCCCATTCGCCAGCATGTGGCCTATTTCCCTCTAAACCCTTCCTACTCATGTAACCATCCAGATGCCTTTTAAATGTAATCATACCGGCCTCCACCACTTCCTCTGGCAGCTCATTCTGTATATGCACCACCCTCTGCTTGAAAAGGTTGCCCCTTATATATCTTTGCCCTTTCACCTTAAACCTATGCACTCTAGTTTAGGACCCCCCCCCCCGGGGAAAAGACCTTGCCTATTTACCCTATACATGACCTTCATGATTTTATAAACCTCTATAAGGTCACCCCTCAGCCTTCAACACTGCAGGGAAAATAGCCCCAGCCTATTCAGCCGCTCCCTATAGGTCAAACCTGACAACATCCTGCTTGTTAACTTCTCAAAGAATTCTACTAAACTCGTAAGGGTAAGTACACTAAAGGGAAAATTAATGCATTCTGTACTATTGGAGTGAGCCCCAGAAACAATACAGCATACTCAACATATGCACGAGATCTTTCTCAATTGATGGAAAAAATAATTCTAACAGACCATTTAGCTCACACTGAAATTACAGTCCTGGTTTATTAAACAGGTTAGACAGCTTAAGAACAAAATATTGCAGTCTTAATTTCTTAATTTTTTTGTACCTTAGATGACTAAGAAGGGTTTAGAGGGACGTGAGCCAAGTGCTGGTAAATGGGAGTAGATCAGTTTCGGTCT
The DNA here is from genome assembly GCA_024137785.1 of Ginglymostoma cirratum. Classification (NCBI taxonomy): domain Eukaryota; kingdom Metazoa; phylum Chordata; class Chondrichthyes; order Orectolobiformes; family Ginglymostomatidae; genus Ginglymostoma; species Ginglymostoma cirratum. The sequence goes on along the minus strand of JAHRHZ010000016.1, from coordinate 24,709,034 downwards.
GTTTCCATGCTGTATAACTTTGACCCTGTGACTCTATTTCGGTCATTGGAAGCACTCAAGTAAAAGGGCTTTTATGGTTTTTTTTGCTTTGCTTTGAAAAATGAACTTTTACAGTCATGGTGAAATTAAAACTAAACATTCTGTTCTTAAACCAGGTTTGTAATTTCAGTCTGAGCTAAATGGTCTGTTAGAATTATTTTTATATTTGGTAGAACTGTGTGAACTGGCCCTATCTGATAAGAAGATTCAGAGAAAGCTCCCTACGTTTTCCCCATATTCAGATAGTTTCTAGTATAGAACTGTCAATCAAAACTCAACTGCAAACAAAAAGACAAGATGTTTCTCCCCCCATGTTCATTTTTAGAAATTGCTTGGGCTGGATTTTACGGTCTTCAGCTGGCATGTTTTAAGGGGTGTCTTTACATGAGGTGCCTGGCCCGCTCCTGCACCCACTTCTGACCTGTCTTTAATATGATGGTGGGTGGAGAATGTGCCAGACAGCCACTTACCCTGAGTGGCGAAATGATGATCTCTTGAAGGCCTTATTTCCATCTCTGCTCTACATACAGGAGGGGAACAAGTCAAGGTGGGCAACTGAGCAGGTTTCACAGACAGGAAGTGGTAGATATTTCTTTTTGAGGATGGGATCTTCGCTTCCTGTTGGAACCTTAGAGACTTGATCCACCTTTAAATATGCCCTGCAATCTCTCAAACGTGTGCCCATTTTCTAATCTGTCATTGTTGTAGGCTGCTATCTAGGCCTGTCCAAAATCCCATACTTACCTTTAAGTATGGGCTCTGTCAGCCCTCTTCCTTGGGGACTGTCTGTAGCTCCAGCAGTAACCGCTGCTCGATCCTGGCACGACAGGGACTGGAGAGCTGGTGGCCAATCAGATTGGACAACCTCTCACATGGTTTGGGGATGGGTGGTTGTTAAAAATTCCAATCTGAAATAAGTAAGGTTGCTTCTTTTTGGCAATTTGCATTTGTACATTGTATTCTGTGGCTTACTATATTCATGTGACCTCTTTTGTAAATTGCTGTCATTTTTAGATTGAGTAACCCAAAAAATATAACACATGAAACAGATCCACAGATCCAAGCATAATATTGTTACAAGGCAAACAGTTTTCAGGTGGACAGGCTTGTGACTGACTTTTTAGTTGGTGGGAGAATATGCTGTTCTCTAAAAATCAATCCCATACATCTGGTTTACGCAGGTAGTATTGATGACGATATAATTTGTGTCACTTCTGGAGCCTAAATGTTACTTGGGTCCTGTCAGAGGCCGCCATGGACTGTTGGTTATCAAAGGAATTTTGAATGTAACTGAACACTACATTGTAGAATTGCTACAGAACAGCTTACTCTTGACATTATGACAGCGGGAAGGTTATTATTGAAGATTCTAAAGATGGCTGGTGCTGGGATATCGCCAATACTAATGCCTGAAGGCTATGAAAATTAGCCTCTTAGTCTCACAGCTGTTCTCTCTTTTTTGTTTTAAAATCAGAACTAAACCTAGTCACTTCAGTTTTACAGAAGTTTTTAGGATTTAACGCTGCACTAAATTTGAGGATGGAAGGTGACAGCTCATTTATGATCTATAGTTCTTATAAAATATTTAATACGTGGTGTCTAGCAGAAGATGCCTTTTTTCATGTGCTCACTTTAATATTTAATATATACTACTATTTGTGTGTATATAAGCACATAGAGTCATTCTGCTTCTTCAGTTCAAAATACATCATCTGGATACTTGCAATAATTCAATGCTATATTGGTACATTTGGTCTTAATTTTCTGGATTTGGACAATAATAGTTACATTGACTTGAATCTTTAATGTCTCAGTAAATAGCCAAACAATTTTATTTTCTCTTTGCCTCACCTCGTCCCCATGTCAGAGTAGACTTTTATGCCTAAAATTGAACTTCAGGCTCAATTTGACTAAGTTACTGATGTCTCTTGTGCTTCCACAGGCAGTTCATGCATTTCAGCATGAATTTCAGACTGTAATTAATTCCTGGGTAAAGGGTGATTAGGAAGGAATCTCTCCCCACTTCTCCTGGCACCACAGAATTGTATTAAGGAAAATAATTAAGGTACTTTCAGACATCCTCGGGCACAGGATGTCAGGTTGATCCATGGTGTGCCTGTTTTGTACTGATAAAGAGAGATCCTATTTCAACAAAAGGCTGTCTACCCAAAGTATTAACCCAACTTTTCTTGTTCCAGTTACTATTTTGGTTCCAATTTTTAGCATTTACAGGTTTCCTTAATAGGTGACAGAATTCTCTTTGTTAAATTTTAGTGTATGTGGGCTTCATTGGCAAGGCCACCATTTGTTGCCCATTCTTAATTGCCCTTGAACAAAGTGGCCTGCAAGGTCATTTCAGAAGATGTTTGCTAGTCTCTTACATTGCTGCAGTCATATATAGAGCTGACCAGTTAAGGATGGCAGATTTGCTTCATAAAGGATATTAGTGAACTAGATTGGTTTTAATGAATTGAATGAATAGATTCACAGTCGCCCATAACAAGATTAGTTTTAGATTCCAGATGTTTGTATTAATTGAATTCAAGTTCCACCAGCTGTCATAGTGGGATCTGAAGACATGTACACAAAGCAGTGGCGTGACCCTCTGGTTCACTAGTCTGACGATATTACCTATATACCACCATCCTTCCCTTTTGGCAGGCACCGATTTGAATAGTTAAGTGCCATTTACGGTTTTACTGTAACAGAACTATTGACAATAGTAGCTCAAAACAAGAAATGTATGAAACTGTAAAATTTAGCTCATGCTTTGTTTCTAACTTAAAAGTTAAATCTTAATGAATTTCCACCAGCTTCGGAACTGAGCCACATAGATTTACAAGTTCTCAGATTTGATTCCTGGGACTGGATTTTGGGAACAATTAGATCGTCATTTCTTGACAATGCATTCCCAACGTCTGATTGAATCCATCTATTCATGTTATTTCTACTCCTTTGGCAGGAAGCAGGTGAGAGTCAGGGCCACCTCATACAGATTCTAAGGTGGGAATAGAGGCAGGTAGCTGCTATGGATGGCAGTTTAGAAAACCCATCTTTGTTGGTTGCTGTGAATTTATGCAGCCATTCTGATCAATTCCTGTCTTAAAAATAGCTGTTTGCCCTTGCACTCCCCAGTATTTAAAGGCATAAAAATATAAACACAGTCTCCAACTTAAGATAAACAAAACACCACTTTAAAAATGTGATACACTGTAAATGTGTAATAAACAGCAAAACAAGGCTTACATCCACTCATTCTCTCTCCCCCCCCCGCCCCATACATACATACATACATACATACACACACACAGACACACACACGCACGCACATTTATACAATTTTAACCCATTCAAACATTTTACATTTGGGCTAATGTATCCGCATTATATTACCTTCTGCTTTAACGTGCACAATCTTTACATTCAATGGTTGTATCCATCTGAAAGTTTTGTGTTCTGATTTTTAACTTTTCAATGAAGGCTAATGGCTTTTGATCAGAATAAATTAGTGTTTCCAAGCTTCTACTTCAGATATAGACTTCAAAGTGCTGAAGAGCGAACAACAATTCTAACATCGCTTTTTCTGTGATAGTGTACAACTTCTGATACTGGTTTAATTTCTTAGAGAAGCTCACTGCTTGCTTCTCTCTTCCTGACTCATTATCCTGTAACAAGATAGCACCCAAATAATTAGCATCAGTTGCCATTTTGAAAGGTCTGGAAATATCAGGAGCAGCCAACACTCATTTATTAAGATTTTCTTCAGCTTCATAATGCTTGCCGTTCTGCTGACCATACTACATTTGCTCATTTTCTTTAACAAATTTTTCACAGTACAGCTGTTGTGTTGAAATTACATGCAAATTTCTGATAAAATCCACACCTTCCTAAAAACCCCATGATTTCTGATTTGGTTTTATGAACAGAGAATTATATTAAAACTTCCATTTTTCACTGTCCTTGGCAATAGCTGTCCTTGTCCAATCACATGTCCCAAAAATATCACTCTCTTGTTTTCACAAATTCACTTTTTGTTTATCATTAAACTAGCCATATGTAATTGCTTAAACAGGCCTTCGATATGTCTTACGTACATTTCTAAAGTTTTACTATGAACATGGTCTAAACACACAAACATGCTATGAACTCTAGCTATGACTTGATTTACAAGCCTCTGGAATGTGGCTGGGATGTTCATTAATCAAAATGGCATATCCTGATGTTGGTGAAATCCATTTGGCAGAAATTCTTTAGCTCTTGATCTTATTGGCACTTGCCAGCACCCCTTCTGTATACCTCTCTTAGGTTGGTAGTTCCTCATTTCTTTCTATCAATGCAATCTTCCAGTCATGGAATTGACTACAAATCTGCTTTTATGACCATATTCACTTTTGTACAATCTAATCAAAGCCTAGTTGATCCATCCAGTTTAGGAACCAACGATTGGTGAACTCCAGCTGGTTTGACTAGGTTTTCCCAAATGGTTCTGTAGCATTTTCTGACTTCCTGTTTCTACTTGAGTTTGTTTTTCTGGGTTGAACAGCTAAGGATGTTGTTTTATCAGTTCTGACTCTCCTGCATCCACATCATGTCAAGCTAATGTAGTACATTTCAGGTGTAATTCTACAGATTATTTCACACGTTCTCAGTAGTCTTACAAGATCCATTTCCTTTCTCTAAATATGAGTGCACTGTGTCAAACTGACCCGGTATTTCCATGTTAGCTAGACGAATTGGACTGTGAAGTTCATTTTGATCAGCATGTAACATCTCTCCTACCTCATTATCTCCATCATATCCTATCACTTATGCCACTTGATACTGTTGGTTCTCCTTATCCACTTCCCTACAATAATACCTTTACAGCATGTTTATTCAATATAACCAACTTTTCTTCCTACGATCAGGAGCATTTTTCAGAAAAATCACTTTACTGACGCTTTTAGCTGCTTTATATGGACCACTGACTTCCAGTTTAAGAGGTTCGTCTTGTAATGGCACCAGTACCAATACTTTATCTCCCACCTGAAACACTCCAGTTGATGGAAGCTTATTTACCCATTCTTTTGTTTTTACCTGTAACTTTTAAATGTTCTTGTACAACCTTACACACTCCTATGAGTATTTCTAGAAACACAGACACTCGATATAACATTGAAGACTCATTTTTCTCATTTCAGAACTTCTCTTTAATGGTGTATAATAGGCCTCTAATCTCATGACCATAAAACAATTCAAATGGGCTAAATCCGGTAGATTCATTTGGAGAACCTCTGGTAGCAAATAATAAAAAGTCTAATTCTTTGTCCCAATCCCATGTGTAATCATGACAATATTCCTTAATCATAGTTTTGAGAGTTTTATGATGTTCTCTAAAATTTCCTGTGTTTGTGCTTGACTTCAGTTGTTTTATTCCCAAACTGCTGATAATTGCTTGGAAAACTTTAGACATGAATCCCTTCAGCCTCAGCTTCAGTTGAGCTGTCTTTGCTAACTTACTTAACTCTGGATCTCCTGACTGAGCTTTAGTTAATGAAGACATGCCTTACATCACTTTTGAACTTTCCTCATTCTTAAGTAAGAGTTTGAATTGCTCTAGTGTTGACTTGCGTATTACTATCAGTTCTGATGATGGACTTAGTTTAGCTTGATCATTACATGCGATGGAAAAATAACCAGAATCTGACCCTGCATCTGTTCCATTTCTTTAGTCTCGGCTGGACTTCCTGTGATTATATGAAAAACTATGATTTTCACTTCTGCCAAGTAATGCCGTAGAAGTAAATTAATCTATCCATAGGTAATTTCTTTACTATCCCAACTACCATTAATCCAAGCAAGTCACTCCAATTAGCTCCACCTATCCCATTTACCAATGCTTTGACTTTCAATTAACTCTCTGGAGACAAAACGAAATTATTCTCCAGTTACGACTTCTTCAGTTTCAGTAGCTCTTTAGAATAGTTATGTGCTTGGATTCTTTCTTTGAAGGAAAAAGTGTGATCTTCCCTTTAGATAAAAACTGTTCACCATCTCTCATCTACCCTATGAACGCCTTATACTCTCATAGCACTGACTGGTCCAGTCTCTTACTTGCAGTTAAAACTGTAATCTGATCTGTGGCGTTTTCTTTCTGGGTTTCCTCTTCAAACTAAGTCTTATTAACTTCAGTAAGTCCTATGGGTTTCTCTTTCAACTTGCAGCATTTCAAACAAATGTGTCTGTTCTTGATACAACAAAAACATCTTGACTTCCAATTTTCACCTCCAACTCAGTACTTCCTTTTCTGACCTGGTAGGAGTCCTTGGGCCATTCCCAGATATCCATTCCAAGCCTTGGTTACTTGCCTTCCTTTTACACTCCAATTTTCTTTCCCCTTATAATGTGAAATTGATTGAAAAAAGGCTTGCTTACTTTTATGGATTAACTCAATCGTCAGCCATTATTGCTGCCTTTCTAGCAGCTGCAACCATTTGGCCCTTAACAAGCGTTCTTATTACAAAAGGTGGTGAGTTTTTAAATTCCTTGAAGAGAATAAAGTCTCTAGGAGCATCGCACATGATTTCACTTTCCAATGCTCTTATCCATCTATCAAAATTACTTTGCTTAATCCTTTCGGATTATATAGGCTTGCCTAGGCTTCTTCCTTAACTTCTGGAACCTTTGCCTATATGCCTCAGGCATCACCTTGAATGCACCCAATGTAGTTTTCTTCAGTGCATCATCATCATCATCCCTGACAACAAAACATAAATTTTCTGTGCTTTATTTGTCAACCTACTGTGCATGGACAATGTCAAATCCTCTTTGTCCATTTCAGTTGCCTAGCCATTTTCTGAAATGACATGAAGAATGCCATCACACACTTTTCCTCAAATTTCAGCAAGGCCTGTACAAAATTAAATATTTCCTTACTGGACTTCTAATTAAGACTCCGATGCTCCGCACCAGAGCCTGATCAGCATCTAACATCTCCTGTTTCAACTGTGCCATTGTTGGGTTACGTTCATGTTCTTTTCTCTTTTCCTTCGCAATTCTAATTCTGTCATTTCTATTGTCAGCTTTCTTAATTCCAACTCCCATTTGTTACCTTTTTCTGCCTTGTTCTTCATGTTTCTATGCCATCTCTAGTATTTTCATTCTCTCCTCATGAACCAGCCATTTCATCTGTAGGTTAATATCACCCAATTCTGACATTTCATGATCTGAAGTACTCGGTCCTTTTTGTATTTCCTCTAAATCCAAGTGCTACCTCGTATCTCAATTGTCTCTGCCTTTTTAGCTTGGTTAGGTAGTGCTGTCTCCAGTTTACCTGCCAAGTCAACTGACCTTGGTTTTGAAATTACCTTCAAGTCTGTCAGTGACAATTCTGCTACCTGCAGGAAATCTTTTGTTTCAAATGCTACACCTTAAGTGCAGTACAGAACCTGGGAGTTTTCCATCACCTGCATTATTTACTGAACCACTCTCAAACCATATTTGCCTTGATTTCCAATCCAATCCAACTAAAATCCAGTTCATATCCCAGACCATGAGCCCCTAAACTTTATGACTCACTGTGGGGTAGCACACCATAGATTGAGCTTCACTATTCCCAGAGTCATACCAGATATTAACTTTTGTTAAGGTATGCACTGTACCCCAATTTACCTGACTTTCAGACCATGGCTGATAGAAAGCACAGGCCAGGTTTCTGTACGAAACCAGAATTCTTATTTATTATATGTAGACTATAACTCAAGTAAATGTATAGAAAACTTGCATGTAACAGTACTTACTGAAACTCTGATCCCCTTATAAATTCCCGTTATGCACACAAACAAATGGGGAAAATACATTTTTGGTGGAGGTTGGAAAAATGGAAAGCCAGTTCAGTGGTCTTTGCCTGCCAATTCTGATATTGAGGTGATCCTGCTTCAGCTAGCCAGGCCCTTAGTGATCAGTTATCTTTGCCTGGAAGTTTCCACAGACTTGTAATAAGAACAGCTGATACACTTGGCGAAGTATCTCTGATTTAAAGTCACAGCTTTCAGCAACAGCTCCAGAAAAGGTAACTAGTTTTCTTCAAGTTTAAACTAAGTGTTTTACTGTAGAGAACAGGCAGCTTTTGGTGTGTTTTTCCGTGTGTCTGTGTGACTCACTTTCAGTTCCAACCTGCTTCATTAGCTAAAAACCAAATAGCTTCACATGTAAATGCCTGTACACAACTCCTTGGATCCTGATTGTCTGCATACTACAGGAATTTATAGCCAAAGAAAATAGAGTTCACGATAGGTTGCTGTAAAATTATGCAGCCGTCCTGGTCCCGCGTTTTTTAAACACTGTTCATTTCTCCTTGCAATCAACAGATTTTAAAAACACAAAAATAAAAAGACACCATTCCTGCAATGGGAATAATATGAGGAAGGTGGCGTTGAGATAGACAATTTGACATCATCTTGTTGAATGGTATCTGAAAGATCTTACTCTAGCTGCTATTTCACATAATTTACATATTTGGTACGCCAATTCCTTACTGTGCTTGAATCATTTATTGCCACTGTCCTCGGGTGGAGTCCTGTCTCAGTTAACTGCAGGTGTGTGAAATTGAAATATTTGTTCTCGAGCATCCAATCAAACTGTTCAGGTAATTATTTGGCAGCTGCATTTTTTATGGACAAAGGTAGTTTGATGAAGTACAGATTCAATTTTTGTTATTAAGGGATATCTTTAAAGAAATTGAAACTGTAACTTGTGCAGCATTAGTTAAAGGTTGCTCTTAGTTTAATGCCAGCAGAGTGTCTTTGTGAAAGTGTATTAATATCAGAAGTAAAGGAATCATGTTTAAGGATGGATAATTGTAAGGTATTGGTTTATACCACTGATTATCCACTGTCTTCTAAAATGAAAATTGTGAGTCAGAGGACCATTCCATGGTTTTGAATGCCTAATTTATGATGACAGTCTACTACAACAATGAATAAGTGCTGCAAAGGTGCATTCTTTAACCTAAAGCAGTAAAATTAATTTCTTGGGTGACAGTAAATATAGCATAGCATATAGTACAAGGGGGAAGTTTTCCCACTGCCTGAGTTCACCATTTCTCTCTTAAAACAAAACTTGTGATGTTGCACACTCATGGGATGTGGATGTCACTGGCTAGAATGTTGGTCATTTATGTCATTATCAGTCAGATTAGCCAATGTAACAATAATGGTTCCATTTCAAAAGACCTTAAAAAGGAAGCATGTTAGGAGACCAAAAGGTTAACTGAGGAGAAATGGAAAGGAAAATTGGCTATGTGTAACAGGTGGTTAACTTGCTACTGTTCATTTTGTGCTTGAGACTTGTGTAGAATTTCAGACAGGAGCTTACCACTGTTGATACAATGAATTTGTAATCTTGGGCAAATTATTAACAATAGATGTTTTTATTTGCCTTTGAATGCTATGACTTTAATATGATGTACTGAAAAAATTATAATTTATTAAGTGGTTTTTTCTAATAATAGGGACATTTTCAATTTTCAATTGTGTTTTTGTAGAATATTTTACTGACCTGAGGGGCCGGAGTGAGGATGATCCAGCCCTTCACTGGGAATTTTATGGAAGCTCTGCATGTGGTGAGTACGAAAATTTTATAGCTATTATAACTAAAGAATAAGAAACTAAAGGCACCTTGGCTCATTTAAGCCCATTCTCTACATCAGTCATTAAAAAAAATGCCCAGTTTTGGAGCCTACTCGTTTCACATTATGAAATTTTGAGATTTGAGGTCCATTGTCAACAAACTGAGCTAGATAAAAATCCAGTTGAATGAATTTAGGACACATATTTGTTATAATCCAACATTTACTATGACCTGGATTTTCTACTTCATGTTAGTTCACAATTGGTATTACTCTGTCTAAAACAAACACTGGCATTAGAATGAAACTGATTGCAAAACCTAGTCTAATGTACATCATTTTATTCAAATTTTATTGCTTGTACGCAGCTAACCTCTGGTAAATGATTATTACAGAAGTCTGAAAATCTAGTACTACACATTATACAAGTAACATTAAACAAAGTTAGTTGCACTTCACAACTGATTTAGTTTATTTGAGCAACTCAGTAAACTATACAAGGTATGCCCATTGAAACCTATATGCATTAAACATAATATGAAAAAAAGTGGCAGCCGGGTGCGTCCATCAATGGGCCTGCTGTGGGACTGGCTCTGGGCCCCTGGACCTCTCAGACAGTGCAAATCCGTACACCTGAGACAGAATATCTTGCAGCAAGAGAGTTACATGATACTTCAGAGCTATCCCCATCTGGGGACTCAGCTACAAGAAATATGTTTATTTTACCATTCTGTCTGTTATGGACCAGTTAGGTGGCGGCTGCATGAGGAGCTTTTCATTTTGAACTATTATTTGCAATAAAAGAAACATTATTTTTCGATACGCTAATGATGTGACAAGTTTGATGCATGAAGCATAGTTGAGGGACTTTAATGCCATCTGTTAACAGTATGCACTCATCCATTAAAGGCAATGTTGACCAGGAAGCATTCACTTAGGGGAGGGCTTCCAGGTCTATGCCCTCCTACTTGATATCATTACTTCCATTCTGTCTCCCTAAGACCAGTCAACTATTACTGTCCTATGCTATACTGTTCTAGTGGCGACACATCTTTGGTGAGTGATTTCATACAAATGTCAGGACAATGAGTAGGAGTAGGCTAATCACCCTACTGAACTGCTCTACCAATCCACAAGCTCATGGTTGATCTGATTATAACCTCAAATCCTGATAATTTTTCATCCTCTTGCTTAACAAGAATCTATCCATCTTTGCCCTAAAATATCTAAGGTCTCTGCTTCCATCACCTCTTCAGAAAGAGAGTCCCAAAGACTTACAACCCTCTGAGAAAAGTATTTTTTCTAAACACCAGCAGATGCAACCCTAGCCTGTCCAGTCTTTTCCAGTGAGACCATTCCCACCCCCAATCGCGTCCTGTACGCCTAGTAAAAAGTCTCTGAACTGCTCCAATGCATCACTCTATAAGGTGACCAAATGCATGCACGTTCTACAGATGTGGTCTCACCTGTGCTGTCTATATCATCCCTGCTTTTATATTTAGTTCACCTTACAATAAATGTTAAGATTCTATTAATTTTCCTGATAACTTGCTGAACTTGCATGCTAATGTTTTATGATTCATGCACAAAGACGCTCGGATCCTCATCTATCGCAGAACTCTGCAGACTCTTACCATTTTGATAATACACTTTTTTTTATTCTTCCTGTGTTTTATTCAACCCTATTAGGGTAGCTGCTATTTGGTGGGACCTTTACTATGAAATTGTGAATTAATTCTCTCTGATTACAAAATAGCAGGAGTAATGTATTTTTCTCTGGTCAGGTCCAGAATATGCTGTTCTAAGAAACTATCAAAAACATGCTATGAGCTCCTCATCTAGGATACCTTTGCCCATCTGACATTTCCAAACAGTATGCAGATTAAAATCTCATGATTATCACAGTGTCTTTTGGAAGAGCTCTTATTATTTCTTCCTTTGTGTTCAGCCTACTGTGTGGTTACTGTTACAGGACTGTGTACCCCACACACAGGTGACCTCATGCTTTTGCCATTTCTCATTTCCAATTTCTACACAAGCTGTTTCCACACCTTACTTGCCTAAACTTAGATAATTCCTCCTTATTTTTCTAACACCATATTAACCAATAGAATCACCTATCCACCTTTTCCTAGCTTCTCTCCTGGACACTTTGAGATTTGGTCCCAATCTCTGTCATCCTGCAGCAATGGTTTTATAATGGCTACCAGTTCGCACTTATTCATTTCTGTTTCTGCTTTCAGTACATTTGTATTGTTTTGAATGCTATATGCATTCCGTGTCAGAGTCTTTAGTTTTATCCTTTAACTCTGCTTTGATTTGATTTATTATTGCCACATATACCCAGGTGCAATGAAATGTTCTGTTTTGCATGCAGTACAGGCAGATCATACCATACAAAGTGCATAGGGTAATAGAACAGAGTGAAGAATGTTGTTATGGCTACAGAGGAGGTGCACAGACAGCAAGATTAACATTTAAATTTAAAATTTGAGGTGTCCATTCAGAAGTCTAATAACTGCGGGGAAGAAGCTGTTCTTGAATCTATTTGTATGTGTATAGAAACTTTTATATCTTTGCCTGACGGAAGAAGTCGGAAGAGAGCATAATCAGGGCGGGAGAGGTCCGCATTATGTTGGTTTCATGAGACAGTGGGAGGTACAGTTGGAGTCACTGCATTGAAGGTTGGTTTGTGTGATGGACTGGGCAGTGTCCATAACTCTGTGTAGTTTTTTACAGTCTAGGGAAGACCACCCTGTGATGCATCCACATAGAATGTTTTCTGTGGTACATCTGTAAAAATTAGTTAGAGTCCTAGACATCCCAGATTTCCCTAGCCTCCTGAGGAAGTAAAGATGTTGTGCTTTCTTGACCATTGTGTTGACATGGGTGGATCAGGACAAATTGTTGGTGATCGTCACTCCCAGGAACTTGACACTCTTGACCATCTCCACCTCAGCATCATTGATGCAGATGGGGTGTGCCCTCCAACCTGCTTCCTGAAGTCAATGACCAGCTCCTTCATTTGTTGACATTGGTGAAGAGATTGTTGTCTTTACACCATGCCACTATGTGCTCGTCTCTTAAATGTATTCTGTCTCACCATTGTTTGAGATCGTCCTACAATGATGGTGTCATCAGCAAACTCCTAAATAGAGTTGGCGTGGAATTTGGCCACACGTCCTGAGTGTATAAGGAAATTCCTTGTCCTCCTTGTAAATTCTAATCTTGGCTGATGGTTGACTCTTACTCTGTATCCCTTCCTGCCAGTGTCTGTTTCTTGTATCAATGCATTTCTGTTTGATCGTTATTCCGCTCTTTGATTTGTTCGCAAATTTGATCCAATGCGCCACTGTTTATTTTAATAATCTCTCTAATTGCCTTGTTATGTGGCCAGCAAGAACCAGCCGCAGCACTATTCAAGTGGAAGCTATCCCATCGGTCTTTCCCCAATTCTGATACCAGTGTTTCACAAAATGGAACCCAATTCTCCTATATCAGTCTTTGAGCCAAGCATTCACCTCTATAATCTGACTTGCCCTGTGTTAATTTGCACATGTCTAAGGTAATAATGCAGAGAATTTGATCTTTGAGATTTTGCTTCTTAATTTGTTGACTAGCTCCTAATACTGACAAAAAAGAACGTACTTCTTTGTCCTGCCAGTGTCCTTTGTGCCTACATAGATTACAATTAGATCTTAGCCCTCTCATTGCACATTCCTCTCCAGTACTCAGAAGATTCCTGAACCCTGGTACTGGATAGGCAATAGAGTTTTCTGGACTCATACTCTTCGATGCAGGAAATAGTGTAAATCTCCTCACAATACTGTCCCCTACTACTACTACATTCCTTCTTACACTGCCTGTTGAAGGGCTTCCTGTCCCATGTCTTCATGATTTAAGAATAGTACAGCCCTTCAGCCCACCAAGGCTGCAACTACACATGATGCCTTTCTAAAATAAAAACCTTTTGTCTCTACACTGTCTGTATTCCTCTAGTTCCTGGCTATTCATATATATTTCAAGATGTCTTTAAACAATGCTGTTGTATCTGTCTTCACCACCTCCTCTGGCAGTGCACTTAACATCCTCTGTGTTTAAACAAAAAATGTTTCTCACATCTCCTTTAAACTTACCCCTTTTTAACCTTAAATCTATGTCCCCTAGCAATTGACATTTCTACTCTGGGAAAGACTTATGAGTATCCATTCTATCTGTGCGTCTCATACTTTTGTAAACATTTATCAGGCCGTCGCTCATCCTTCAATGTTCAAGCGAAAACAAACCAAGTTTGTCCAATCTCTCTCATAGCTAATACACTCCAAACCGGACAACGTCTGGGTAAACTGTTACTGCACCTCTCCCAACACCTTAAACATCTTTCTGGTAGTTTGGCCACCTGAACTGTACAAAATATTCCCAATGTTGCCTAACCAAAGTTTTATACAGCTATAACATGACTTGCCAATTTTTACACTCTGCCCAACCAATGAAGGCAAACATGCCATATGCATTCTTGACCGCTTTATCCACTTACGTTGCCATTTTCCGGTAACTTTGGACCTGTACATCTAGATCCCTCTGTATGTTGATGCTACTAAGAGTTCTACCATTTGCTGTATGCTCATATCCTGCATTAGATCCTCTAAAATGCATCACCTTACATTTGTCTCTATTAGACTCCATCTGCCATTTCTCCTCTCCATCCTGTCTATATCCTGCTATATCCTTTCGCAATCCTCCTTACTGCCTATAGCTCCTACAATCTTCATGTCATCCACATACTTAGTAATCAGGCCACCTATATTCTCCTCCAAATTATTTATATATATTACAAAAACAGAGGTGCCAGCACTGATCCCTGCAGTACACCACTGGGCACAGATCTCCAATCTGAAAAACACCCTTCCACCGCTACTCTCAGTCTTTTACGGCTAAGCCAATTCTGTATCCATCTTAGCAGCTCACTGTGGATCCCATGTTCTTCATCTTTTGCATCATCCTGCCATGAGGGACCTTGTCAAAGACCTTGCTAAAATCGATATATCTACCGCCCTGCCCTCATCAGTCATCTTTGTGTCAAAGTTTATAAGACACAGCCTTTCCTGCACGAAGCCATGCTGTCTATCGCTAATACCTCCATATTTTTCCAATTGTGATAAACAAATTAGTCAGCCTCTCGCCCCTGAAGCCCTGACTCCCATCTAAACAAACTGAAAGAAACTCAAAATGTGTTGAACATACGCAAAGTATGAAGGTTTTCCACTCCCACCTTTTGGATTCCTTTACCTGCCTCACTTACAATCACACTTTCCTGTTGACGGACACTGTCCAAATCAGATGAACCAACCCAAGAAGTGTGATTATCTCCAGGTAACTTCCCCAACCTGTTGCATTGCAGTGTTTATAATACACCGTCCTGTTGATAAACTCTGAGCTGAAACTGGTCAAACTTCAAACTGTTTGCCATAGATGTGTTTGGTCTGGAGCAAACTGGCATCCCGGAACGCTTACATTCTATAACTGTGACATGTCACTGTCCTGCCACGCTTGCTGTGTTTTAATCAGTTTTTAAATTTTATTATTTACTTATTTATGTTACATTTTGTATAATTTATTGGCTTCATAACCAATTTGTTTACTGTGTTAAACATAAGAATAGAAAAGACCCTAACTTCTTAACAAAAATTCATCAAACTCTATTGCACTGAGGACCAATTCCAGTCAGCTACAGTGAATTTATCTTTATCTTTGACTATTTATTGTAAGAACCTCATCTCATCGCACCTTTTAGGTGATGCTGATTGCTTGGCCCGGGTCCTCATACCTGCACCTGTTCCACATACCTGCACCTGTTCCAGTATCATGATGGATACAAATGCTAACATTTCCTCACTATGCACTGTGTCCCCAACAAGAAGAAATGATGAGTATCATTTCAGATGTGCTTAGCTTCCCTCATTCATCGAGAGTGCCTATCCTGACTATAGAAATTGCAGACTTAGAGAAGACCATTGGCTTTCTCACCTCTAAGTTCCACTCATATCTTTGCATGACTTTCCCATGTGTGAGGCTCATAGGGTCATTGTCTCTGGTTCTATATGCTGCTGGTGAATTCATGAGACAAAGTGTGTGTCCCTGAATGGAACATTCGGAGCTTTCATTCCACTGTCCAAATGCTAGCTCCATGGTTCTCAGAGGTACGTATTGCTAATGCAGTGAAACATTGAAAGGTGCCCTGAGAGACTGCATCTCCTTGTAATGAGGAAGGATTCTACACTGTTTTCACTTCAGACAACCATGCAGACTCTTAGTGGGAAATTAGATTACATGAAACTTTAGAACAATATACGTGCATGTATATTTAGTTGTGTGAGATTTATTTGAATCAGTCAAACACCTGTGGCACCAAGGGGCCGTCAACAGGATTTCTTTCGCCTACCACTATGTTCGCCTGATATCTGAGGTTGTGGTGGAGGAGGTCTGCTGACTGGCACACCCTGGTGATTGTGAAGACTTCTGGAAGACATCTTCTTTGGCCTCAGGCCTTAGAGGGTCCTGAGCTTGTGAGAGTCTTCTTTATAGATGCAAGTGTACTGTCCTTTGCTTGATCTGCTGCAGACAAAGGGGTCACTGCAGACATAATATGGATGGGCAGGACACCTCTGGAATGTCCTGACATAAAACTCCTAGGTTGCTTGTCTGTCCTTCCCGCTCCTTGTGAGTGCTTGTAGGCATCACTCTGTCTCATTGAGAAGGGGCACCTGGAGTGAGGTTATGATGCCTTGTTCCCCCTCTTGGCTTACTACTGATGCTGAGCACCCATGACTAGAGCAATAGCATGCAGATACAGCACATACTGTGTAGCCAATGAGCAGCCGCCTAGACTTGCATCTCTAAGGTGGGTGCTTTCCATGAAGGCATCCAAGCACTCTCATGCTAGACCCACCAAAGTAATCAGAAGCTGGATGGAATCCCCAGTTTTCCCTCCAGTCAAGTGAGTACTCTTGCATCTCTGCCTGAGGTTTTCTTACCTGTTTCTGAACATTGAACCTGTCGGCTATTGCCAAGTATTGAGGAATATCTTTTGCATGAGGCTGACCAGGTAGCTGGTCTCTGACCGTCCAGAGAACTCGGGTGATTTTTTTCCCCCGCTAGCTGTGGACATGTATCTGTGATATTCTCACTGGACTATGTTCCCAAGTCTACTGTAGCTGTGGATCCACCACGGTGACTGTCTCTGTACTGGTGGAGATTGAAGATGAATTCTTTGCCGAAGGGCTCCCTGTGGTGCCCTGGCTTTATCCTCAATGGAGGTGGTGCTGGATATCTGCTTTGCACATTTCATTTCAATGTCTGTTGACTGTTTATAGCTGTGGAAGTGAAAATTAAGAATTAATTGGTGAAGAAGCACAATCCATATGTAGAGGAATGTACGAGAATGGCTGCACCTCTGAAAAGAACAGACAATAGTGATGCATACGAGCTTCTGTCAATCCAGACTCTCCATCAGGCTAGGACTGATATTGAGCTTCATCATCAGTTGGACCACACCTTCCTTGAATATGGTGAGGATCCAGAGATCAGGTGGTCCTCTGCCATCTGAGTCCTCTCCTTCCTGTGTGCACGACCATGACCTGCACAGAGAGAACAAGAATGTTGAGTTTGATGGCAGTGGATACATGAGCATGATAAGCATGCATAATCCTGCCAGGTGATGAGACTGCCCCAATGAATAGAAAGCACACTGCAAAGGTAGTGTTGGATTGTCAGCGTAAGGTGGGCGTGTGCCCTTCTGTGTACACCATGTGTTGGTGAAGTAGGTATGTCTATGTGATGTAGCTGTATTTGGATTTTAAATTAGAGACAGATGGATTTTAGTCACTTCTATGAATGGTGTTTTTAAAAAAATGTCAGAAATCTTTAGAAGCAGTGACCCAAATACAATATTTCCAAGAAGGCATCTAATTGTATTCAAGTGCAGGCAGTATACCCATGATGTTAATGGATCAAATGTTTATACTGCTGAGTTTAGAAACTAAACTGAGACTGCTAATTCCATTTTTGACTATAATTCAGAAGGGAAGACTTTTTTTTTTCCTAAGCAGGGGAATCCAGCTTTAGTTCAGGGGAACCAGCCACCCTAGCTATAATTTTGTTAGTTCATGGAGCTTCCAAGTTGATAGTGCTTGTGTAGAAATCTTTGAGCTTGTGGAACTGAGAAAGTTTAGGCCAACAGAATTGTAAGTGGTTCAAGCAAGCAAACTCAAGTCATAAAATTGTCTCAGCATTCCAAGAAATTGGAAACACTCAAATAATTAAAACAATTTGAAGAGTTGAGATAGGAGTGCTATTTCTGTGGAATTGAGTATCTAAAAGGATAGGGTTGGGAACTAGGTTGATACTTTGATTTGCTTCTTTTGTTAAGATCTTTCTAACTGTATTAGATATATAGTTAAACTTATTATGCAAAATGAAAAAGTGTCCTGGTGTTAAACAACATCTGCAACCTTAGATGGCAGTGTCTCAGTGATTACCCACTACATTAAACAACTGCAAAAATCAGCATGTAATCTATCAAGTCAGAGCTGTAACTATGTTTGAACAGCTTGGCTAGGGATATGGCAAGTTCTGGAGTGCAGAATATTGTCAGAATGTTGCAATATCCAGTGCCTTCAACTGTTTCTTCATGTCAAGTGTAGTGAACCGAATTGACTAAGACTAGCACATGTGACGTTGGGGACCTCTGGAGGAAGCCAAGATAGAGCATTTACTTGGCACATCTGGCTGAAGGGTGTTGTGAATGCTTCAACATTATCTTTTGCATTGATGGGGTGGGTTCTTCCCTCATTGAGGTTGGAGATATTCATGGAGCCTCCTCTCCAGTGAGGTTTTTTTTATTGTCCTCCACTATTCACAATCGGCTGTAGCAGGACTGCAGAGCTTGGATCTGATCTTTTGGTTTGTGGGATCACTTTGTCTATCGGTAGCTTGCTATTTGTGCTGTTTCAACACTTCTATCAAATCTCTTAATTTTTCTAAAGTGAACAACGCTAGCTTCATCAAGAAAACCCCCTAACTGAACTCCTTCATCCCTGGAATCATTCTCAAAATCTATTCTGCACACTTTCTAAAGTGTTCATATTCTACCAAAGGTGCCCAGAATTGAACACTGTTCCTGTTAAGGCTATACAAATATTTCATAAAGCTAATCATAACTTCCTTGCTTTTGTACTGTGTGCCTCTTAAAACCCAGATTATCATATTCCTTTTTAATAACTTTTTCAGTCTAAACTGCCACCTTCAGTGATTTGTACACACATACCCCAGGTGATTCATGTTATTAGTAATAATAATTAATTGTGCTTTGTTAAGTTACAACCTAAATCCTTTGCTACATTTCTTTGTGTTGTTTTATCAACTTATATTTGTTTGCAATATCCAGATAATTAATATATATTAGAATTACCAACGACCCCTCTGATACTTCACTCAGCAACCCTCTTTGAACTATTGGCACTAATGTTGTCACAGCTAATCTTAATTTTGTATGTCAACATAATTGATGTAGTTAGCAACAGGGGACCAGGTACTCAATCCTGAGGAACTCTTCTTAACACTAATTCCCATTTTGACATTAACTTTCTAACATGCTCAACTTTCTTTTTAGTGAGCTACCTATCCAATCCCATTGCTTTAATAAGGATTTCAGTAGGTTTTACACCACTAAAAAGTAACGCAATCTTTTGAAAACACATCTGACGAACTATGTCATGACAGATGAGAGAAAGACCTAATTGCGGCTACCCTGAATTGCCTTCTAAATTGCATTAATTCATTAACTCAGGAAATAATATTTGGCTATTCAAATAACTATGGAGTTTTGTGGGTTACTTGTAAAGCTGCTTGTATATAATTGTCTTGACATAATAATTTTATTGAACTTTTCAGAACAGGACATGGAAACTTCTTGTAACATTTTGGCAAACCCTCCTGGCCTTGATGAAGAGGAAGATGAAGATACCAATTATTTTGCATTTGAGTTTTCAGACAAACCTCTTCTTACATGTTACAATATACAAGCTTGCCTTTCTCATGGGTAAGAGTGGAATTCTAATTCAACATTATTCAGAATATAATGGTGGGGATTTAATCCATTGACATGTCAAATTTGGTGTACTTTGGATTTAAGCAGTGATCTTTCGTCATTGGGACAGTTAAGAAAGTGTGGACAAGCCTGCTTAAGTTAAGGATTTGTTGGGGATGTACATCCTGGGATAGGTAAGCGCCAGGGTTTCCATGTACTCTTTCTGACCCACCGGGAACCCTTTAAAGATGAAATAAAAACTTTCCACCTTGAGGCCAGGATCCAGCCCATCATAGGCTATATTTTTTAAAAAATAGAAAATAGGAGCAGCATTAAGCCATTCAGCCCTTTGAGCCTACACCGCCATTAATATGATCATGGCTTTCACCTGAGTACCTTGTTCCCACTTTCTCCCTATACCCTTTGATCTCTTCAGCCCCTAAGAATTATATCTAACTCCTTCTTGAAAACACCTAATGCTTTGACCTCAGCTGCTCTGGCAGAGAATTCCACAGGTTCATCACTCTGGATGAAGAAATTTCCCCTCATCTGAGTCCTAAATGGTGTACCAAATATCCTTAGACTTTGACCCCTGATTTTGGACTCTGTGGTCATCAGAAACATTTTGTATTTATCCTGTCTAGTCCTGCTGCGATTTTATACATTTCTATGAGATCCTCCCTAATTCTTCTAAACTCCAGCAGATATAGCTTTATGGATCCATTCCCTCACCGTGCATCAGTCCTGCCATCCTAAGGAATCATACGGTGAAACCTTTGTTACACTTCCACAGCCAGAACATCGTTTATTAGATAAGGAGATCAAAAACTGCACACAATACTCGAAATGTAGTTTCACCAAGACCATGTAGTATTGCAGCAAATCTTCCATTCTCCTCTACTCAAATCCTCTTGCTGTGAAGGCCACCATACCATTTGCCTTCTTGACCACCTGCTGCACCTGTATGCTTACTGCCACTGACTGAGGTACACCCAGGTCTCACAGCAACTACCTCTTTCCCAATTTATCACCATTTAGATAATAATGTGCCTTCCTGTTTTTGCTACCAACATGGGTAGCTTCATATTTATCCACATTATTCTTTATCTGTCATGCATTTGCCTACTAACTCAACTTGTCCAAATCCTACTGAAGCATCTCTGCATCATCCCACCCAGTTGTCAGTACTGTAGGTTTTAATTGAGATTGCATTTAAAATTTTGTGTGTGATCACAACTACATTGTTGGGATACAACTTTGTCAGTTAAATCAGTTCCCACTACTCTGCTGGAGGCACCTTTCACTTGCCTGAATTCAGGTGTTAAAACGAGAGGGAAGGAATGTGTAGTGAACAAAGGAGACGCGCACTTCATTCTGACTTCCCCCTCTACCATCTAACACCCTGCCTGCACCATTTCTGCTAAATTTGGGGAGGCCGGGGCTGGGGGATAAAACTTGCCTTCTTATTTGGCTTTTCCGTACAGTCCCTGACTGCAGTTTTCTGAATAGGATTAATGTTAGAGTAAAAATACTGCATGTTGTTGTATCGGCTGTGTAACAAAATGATCATTTTGTGAATTCAGAAACAGACTTTGTTTGTTTGATTAACCTGTATTTACCATGGGTTTAAAAATTGCACTGCCGCATCTCGGGAACATATCAAAACATTGCATATTTCTAGATCATGATTTACCATCCATTACTTTAGTCCATTACATTGCTGAATATAATTCAAGGTGTAACTAAGAGGAACTTCCAAAAATACAAGTCTTCTTGTTGATTTGTAAGGTAATTGAAAGTTAAATTGTTTACATATAATTTAGTGTTAATTCTATGGAATGGCGCTATAGAGTTTTGGACTATTTGATATGGCTATCCTGCACAGTTGTAAATTATACTTTATTCAGTATTTCTTTTTGTTTGTACAGCCCTTGCAATTGGCTAGTGTTAGCCGAAGTTCTTCGAAGACTGAAAATGTCAGTCAGGATTTTCCAATCTCGCTTTCCTCACTTTGAAATAGCTACCATTACAGAGGTAGAATTTTACAAACAGGTGTCCACAAGCCAGGTACATTTCCAACTTGGGAACCTTCAGTTCTGCTCCCTTGATGGCAGGATGTCTCTGGAACTGGTACGGTGTGTGCCTGAGTTGTTGGACCTCCTTGGTTCTACAGTGGAACTATTAACTGAAGACTGTGAGAAAGTTATTACATTCACGAGGTGAACCAAAATCATGACTGATCGACAAACTATTCCCATTTTGAATAATAAGGAATGAGTTGAATGGGTACTAGCAGGTGTGTACAGTAAGCCAGCCAGTACTTCTGTTGTTTCAAATCAGGCATGGACCAGCCACCCAAACAGAACAGAAAAAAATAGGTCAATTCTGACCTTTTAGTGCAACAGAACAAGGATTGCTGGGATGTTTAAAGGAAGTGTTAAAAATACTTTAACTAGGTTCATTAAAATATTTTCTACCCAACTAATTATGTTGAGTGCACCTAAGTTTGTGATCCACTAACCATGAAAAACAATTAGTGCTGGATTAACCGATTTCTTGTGAAATAATCAATATTTATTCCTGTTCCCAAGTTTTGGTTATCATTTATCCTTTATTTGCTTTTTAAGTAAAGTATTTAACTTCCTTTCTACCCAATTCACTCGCTATCTTACACAACACTAGTTTCCGTTGAGAGCACAGGCTGGTGGTCTATTCACAGGCATTTAAGAACTGAATTTTAGACAGCTGCAAAGAGATAGCAAAAAAATCTAATGAAGATGTGCATTTCTGATTTCTGCTCCCACTCTTCTTCATGGACTCTTCAAGTAGATGCCTTGATTAAATGATAGCTCTGCATATTAATGAATCTGAGATCAGGCATTCGGCAGAGTATAGATTAAACTTGTGTCCAAACTTTATAACACAATGCGCTTTTCTGTGTTAAAAGAAACACAGTTATGCATGTGTATCTTTTTTAAAAAATAATTTGTATCTGACTTGCATACTAAGAGAACAAAATGGTATTGATTTTCATTAAGTATGAATTCGGTAACATTTTTCAAGATCAAGAAACAAGAATTCACCAGAATTATATCACCAGTGCCTGAAAGATCTGAGACATAAATATCCAAATGGAAACGCTTCAGTGTGTTAACTGGACACACGTTCATTCCTAAATTTGGCATTTCACACTGACAGAGGATATTTTAATAAACTTGTTCACAAAGTAAACAGTTTATCTCAAGCGATATCTAGAAATTGGATCCAGAATGTGTATCCTATAAGTAGGAATTCCAATTTTTCTGTCATATACGTAAGTTTTGTTGGTGCTTATGTTTTCATGATCAAAATTTATTTTCCAGTTTAAAACCAATCAAATTAAGTTGGTAAAATGAAAATTGAATATTGGTATGCATGATGTTAATTGAAGTAAAAGCCAAATGGAGGTTTTGTTGGATACAGATAAATTTGAGCCCACATTACACATTTATACTACTCTCTGTGATGATGCACTTTACTTTGAATGCTTGTTGAGTTGCACTTATCACTGACTTGCTATACTGCTGGAGTAACATAAATTTAATTCAAAGCCACAACAAGATAGGGGACCTAATGACATGTGCAAGACATGAAAGCACTTACATTACGTAAAGTAATACAGACAAGAAACGTGCAGTTCAGATTCTAAACTACTAATATTGATCTTCACTCCTTCAGCTATATTGCAAAGACAACCTAGGGTGACATACATTCAATTTTTGCCACATAAATTGGGACTTTGAGCCAGAATCTAAAAGCTTTATTTTGAACCTGCCCATCAATTTAAATTGTGCATCAGAAAAGAATAATCTGAATCCAAAGGGAGTCATTTCAGGTACTCCTGCTGTTTTCACATTAATATGAAGCAGTTGGGATGTGCAAATATTCAGAAATGGCATTTTAACTCAGGAGTCAGATGATTGAAATGAGGTAACCTAACTGCCTGGGCTTCATGTCAAATGTTGGGTAACTCCAACTCAGAGTAAAATCAGATTTAAAGAATTATCTCCCTGACCACTGGATTCTTCTGACTGTATGCTCCCAAAATTTAATTTAAATGAACATGGCTTTGTTCACTCATGCTGGATATGAAGTGTTCCTTTACTATGGCATATTGCGTTCAATAGGTGTAATGAGATTGTAAATATTGGGCATTCATTTTGCCAACTTTAAATGCTCAGAAGTTCCATTTGCAGTTCTGCACCATTATTACCTCAGCTCTGTTACACGTTTGATAATGGTGTAGCACATTTCTTGGAAAAAGGTATCAACTGTGTTGCATATTGCATGATTTTGCAGTTCGCTGTTAGTAGCAAACTTAGCTAAAAATATATAGCCTTGCACTGCTGCTCAGTACAGTTGTTTTTTTAAGATTCTGTGCAGGTGAAGATACACCATGCAGACGGGGAACATGTTCTGAGATGCAACAGTCCCTCAATAGATATATGATCAAGTAATATAAGTCTTTGCCTTCTTATATCATTGTGCAGTATAATCTTATTTAACCTCATCCTTTTGTAGAAGCCTAATGATTGTAACATACTGTTTATACTAATCCTGAAGGTGGTGTTGTGGGTCAAATTAATATTATGCAAAAACCCAACCCAGTCATTTTCCACTGCCTGAAACTTGAATGAAAGTACCATGAGTGTTTCTGTTCCTTTGTGGGTCAAAACGTGCGTTTTCCTTAAACAATATTCTGCTGAATTGCTGTGTCACAAATGGACAGCTTCCATACTAAGGACAGCACTCTGCCAAAATCCCCCAGTGTTAATGATGTGATCACATGTCACTAACTTTTGCATCTCAGAACATGTGCCCTATCAGACATTGGCATGTGGCAAATACTAAGAGAATGAAGATCTCCATGAAACATGATGAGGTCTCCATTGTACTTGCAAGAATACAACTTTCCAACCCCAGCTCTCTTAGTACCACCCATGAATTAGAAGAGCAAGTACCATATTCCCAACCAGGGACAGGTTACCACATCTGCCACCATATTTGTTCCCCACATGTCCACCACAGTACAATATTGGCCAACAACTCCCAGTTCTTCCTCTTCCTACACCACCTGTGGAATATTCAGCATTTAAAACCATTTACCAAATGAGTGTTGTTGACATTCTATTTGCCAAAGATCTCTCCCTCCAACTGTGTAGAATTGATGCATGAGCAAATTTTTCTTAATGAAGAACACTAGATCCACAAAATTTCCTCACCCAGCATTTTGAACATCCATTGGCTTCATATTCCTAACCTACATTTGAGCAGTAAAGGAAGAGAACTGCTTCCCCCTTAAGGATTGTTTTGGTCTCTCTCAAATTTCCGCTCCTCTCTACCCAAAATAAGCAATGCCTTGGCCAACGACCTACTTTCCTGCCTCTCTGCTTTCTATTCTATTTTTTCTGTCTCCTTAACAACTATCTGTTCACTTCCTCACCTCCCCTCTCCTGTTTCTTCTACATTTTGTCTGCATTTTATTTCTGTAACCCACACTTCTCCCTCCACCCTGTCTGTCAACCTACCCTTCACCACCTTCCCTATTTTGGGTTCAGTTATTTCTTTGTCTTTATTGTAAACCCTTTAATCCTCAGGGGAAGGCAGTTGACTAATGAGGGAACTCCAATAGGAGGGAGGAAGATGGTGGAGTATCCATTGTCTACCCAATGCCATTGAATTCTATGAACAGCAAGAAAATGGAAGAGGGCTTTCCTGCCCAGTGACCAATTAAGGGCATCTTACCACTGCCACTGGTGTTTTACTAAACAATCTCTCTGGGCTCAGAAACGTGGACCTTCTTGATCAGACACTCTGTAGCTCAAAAAAGGGTCTCCAGCAGTAGCTACTACCCCCAGTGACGCTACTGGGACTAAAGAGTTTCTGACCTTCTGATGGGAGCCCCAGCTCATTTGCTGCCTGATTCATAGAATCTGGTCCCACTCTAAAACCATCACTGCCAAACAAATTTCAGCCTCTTGAGTACACTGCTATTTCCTAACTGTGCTGCGGGCATGGTGTATAGAAATGTTCCCAATGCGAAGAACTGAACACATCATTTTTTTCCTGTAGGTGGTGCTATAATATTTACAGTATATGATTCATTACGTACAGTGGTCCTCAACTAATGTTATGCAGGCACCCAACTTCATTAGCAGTGAACTATTTCTTTCCTTTGCCTGAAACTTAAAAGAAAATAACTTGAGTGTTTAATTCCACAAATCAGTGGTGCCATTTACCCATTTGATACTAAATCCTACCTTCAGTCAGAGCCGGATTTGATATGAGTATTTTGTTACAAATGATAACTTCTCTTAAATAAACTAAAGCAAATATTTGTGCTTTTATTTTGAGAACTATGAAACTAAGTTGATCCATGAGCTTTTGAATATACATAAGCATTAAAAAAAGCACATTGCTCATTTTGACCGAATCACTAAGCGAAGGAAGAAAACCCTGTTGTTGGAGAAAAAAAGTAGTTTAGTCTTTAATTCACAGTTTTCTTGTAAATTACATGATGTGAAGAATGCCTGTGCTTGGTTTTATTTAGCTGAGAACATTTTTACTGTTTGGTGTTGGGGTTCAGTTTCAGTAATTCTGAATGGTTCACTGTTTTCTACTATACAATCAGAAAGTCAAAAGGTGTAAGATTAGTACACAGTGTTCAACCCCCAGCTCCAACAGCCAGAAGAATTGACCCGGGGTAAGCACCGACACTAAGCAGTCTTTAAGTATTGCCCACCTTGTTAAGTTTCAACCAACAGTGAAAATAATTTAAACAAAAGCCTGGCTCATTAGCAATAATTTTGCTTTAAACTTGGAATATATGTCAAATCTTAGATTTGACCACATAATCTAAACTTGAACTGTGCAGTACTAAGGAGGTGTTCCTTTGTTATAAGTGATGCATTTCAACTGTCTTAAACTGGGCTGCATTTGCCTTTTGAGGTTATAGGGCACATCATTAAACTACTTGGCAAAGAATAGGTGTCTTGGCAATATTGATTTCAGATGTTTGGTCGGGTTTTTTTTAACTTAATTCTAAGTCAAATAAGTGACAAACAACTTTCAGTGCAAAATTTAAACTATGTTCATGTCAGAAATGTAGTTTTAATCAGCGAAGAAACATATAGTATTGTCAGTAAGTAATAAATGTAAATGCCTTTACGGAGTAGTTTGAAAAGGGTTTGAGATACACCAATAGCTACTACTTAGCACATCTTCTCCAGAACATACTCTGCTACTAATGCATTTAATTTGGCCATCTATACATGATGCAGGAAACTGAAAGTACTCAGTGCGTTCTCACACCAAACAAGAAAAGGTATTGTATGTGGCACACCAAGACTGCTGTATGCCAAAATTCACATTTCTAGACTTCATTGAGTTTAGCCCAAAATTTGAAATTCATTTATCAATGCAGCTTTTCAGAATTAAATTAGTTCACCAAAATCAGCAGGCTTTTGTAAATTGTTAAATAAATAAAATGATAAGTAATAAACTTAACTAAGTTAGAAAGCAATTACATTAGACAATACAATAGAGCAACCACAATGGTGCCTTTCTCAATCTATTACAAACTGTTAATAAAATCACAGTGATTAAATAAAAATGTTTTAAGGCTCAGTCTGCCTGCCAATCAGCATCTAAAAGAGATAATACTAGGTTAACATTTCAGGGATGAAGGATCACATCTAATTTTTTTTACCTTTTAAACAGGTCCTTTCTCTGCTTTTGATCAAGTTGCAGAATTCCAGCATTTTCTGTGTTTGTTCAGCTTTAGCAAATTCCTTTTTATTTCTACTGTAAGCAATCAGTTTGAAAATTTTAAATTAAAGGGATTACTGCTCCCTACTACTTGTGTTGATATAAATTCATTCTAAATTTACTCATTGATACAGTTTTTTTTTTTGTAATTTGGCCAAGTGTTTGTTGTCACCTGGGTGTTCGAGGTCTGCTGTAATCTCAGTTTATGTCCCAGCATTCCTTCAAAGTAATGGCATTTCTATTCAATGAAACAATTAACTCAACCATGTGGAGATCAAATTCTGCTAGTTAACTGGATATGTTTTTATTGTAAAATCTCCAGTGAGGTAGCTGAATTTTGGTGCTGCAACTCTGCAAAGCATCTGTTGCAATGTATAGATAGAAGTATTTACCTGTTGGAAACTGCTGCAGTTATCTAAAATAAACTTCTGACAAACCAGATAAGGCTACACCTTCATGTACAAATCCTTCTTGAAAGTTTATAAGACTGTTCTATGTATATTTGTACAGTGTTTGATATTGCTAAAATGGAGTTGGAACCCTGTTGGTTAACTCTTAGTTTATATAAAGACGTCTACATTGTTTTGCTGGAAAGTAAACCAGCATTGATGGGTTTTTTGAATTCTTCATGTTTATACATTTGTTGTTTATATACACCAGAGTTTTTTTTTCTGTTGAAAAAGTAAATTATTTAGTTGACGGCATATTTTCATTTTGAAGATTTAACAAATGTATTGTGTTGGTAATATAAACAATGAGGAACTTAGGTGAAAGTCTGTAGATTGGACTCTTCAGATTTATTTGCAAGGAGCAGATAGAGAGAAGGCCTTGATGTTTTGTTTACAATAAGTTGGAATCTGGAATGAGTCAAACATCCATTTATACAGCTATCTGAAGTCAACTCCCATTAAAATTATTTGGATTCTTACCTTTTGATTCAGAGTTCATTTACTGTCATTTATTAACTTCTACGCTTTCTATTTAAGGAAATGTTTGCTAAAACCAAGTGTTTTGTCTATTCCTCATTAATAAGGTTCATGAAATGTTAAGGTCAAGGGCTTTCAGAAACCATATTCATTTAGTGTATGGTAAATGCAATGGTACATAAGCATACACTTGCTTACAACTACGTCAGGCTTTGATAACTAGGAACCCTAATGAGTGACAATTCCAAGTTCAATGCTCAGGTTGAATGAAAGTTAAATCCAAATTTTTATGATGACTAGTTGTTTTTTATACTTTTTCCTATATTTATCCCCCGCAAATGTCTTCTCTGCATGTCTTCATATCACATAGCTATGCTACAAGTTTTTTAAAAAACTCATCTCAAAGGAAATTAATAGACCTTATTATTACATGTACAAACAGGGCTAATACTAGCCTAATCTGCCACCATTGATTTTAATGGGTGGAAAGTAAAATAATGCCGGTCTAATCCTGTGCTCTTCTTATTTGATAGATTAGGCTAAAATTGCCATACTGCAGGTGTTATTCCAGAAAGCCAGCTGACAAAGGAAAGAAGTGAAACCAGCCTTTATACACTTACAGAATTGCACATTAAGATGCAACTTCTAACCCAACAAAGATTAATTTTAACCTGTGTCTATTTACCCGGGCTCAAATGAAATGACAGTTACTATCCAGTGCCCGTAAACAATTACGTACAATATACAACTAACTTGTTCGTGAACAAGTTCCATTGCCATTGAGAGAACAAGATAAGTATAACTACTGTAGTCATTACATGTTTTCCATTATATTTATTGCTGAACAATGTAATTCTGTGATAACAAGGTGTAGAGCTGGATGAACACAGCAGGTCAAGCAGCATCATAGGAGCAGGAAAGCTTGACGTTTCGGGCCGCGACCCTTCTTCAGAAATGGGGGAGGGGAAGAGGGTTCTGAGATAAATAGGGAGAGAGGGAGAGAGGGGGAGGCGGATAGAGGATGGATAGAGGAGAGGATAGGTGGAGAGGAGGCAGACAAGTCAAAGAGGCGGGATGGAGCCAGTAAAGGTGAGTGTAGGGGGGGAGGTAGGGAGGAGATAGGTCAGTCTAGGGAGGACGGACAGGTCAAGGGGGCAGGATGAGGTTAGTAGGTAGGAAATGGGGGTGCGGCTTGAGGTGGGAGGAGGGGATAGGTGAGAGGAAGAACAGGTTAGGGAGGCGGGGACGAGCTGGGCTGGTTTTGGGATGCAGTAGGGGGAGGGGAGATTTTGAAGCTTGTGAAATCCACATTGATACCATTGGGCTGCAGGGTTCCCGTTCACAATAAACAACTGCAGCTCCCAATCGCGAACCATTTCAACTCCCCCTCCCATTCCTCAGACGACATGTCCATCCTGGGCCTCCTGCAATGCCACAGTGATGCCACCCGAACGCTGCAGGAACAGCAACTCATATTCAGCTTGGGAACCCTGCAGCCCAATGGTATCAATGTGGACTTCACAAGCTTCAAAATCTCCCCTCCCCCTACCGCATAGGACCAGGCACACAGCTTGGTGATTTGGCCTAATTTATGCTATTGAAAGATTTCCGGAAGGACTGAAGGGGAGTTATTGGAAGTATTATGGCAATTTTCTGGGCTTGAAAGGGAATATTGCCGCATTGTCACAGGGAGAACAGGGGACTTGGTTACATGTTCATGTGATGGGAGGAATCTTCTAGGCCACACAAAGGTTTTAGCAGACTGGGGAACTTAATTGGACAGAAAACAAAATTTCACTTTGCCAGCAATGGGTTAAAATTTTCTGTTCTCAGAACCTTAAAGGCAGGCCAGCTTTTCCAAACTTATTGGTTGGGAACCTCTTTTTACTCATGAGCTCTCCTGAATACTCATTAACGCCGCAGTCCACTGGTATTATTTTCACAGGTGCAGTCATCTTAAGCAAAAATGAAAAATAAACATATTTGCAAACACACCTGTACATATCTCGCATAAACCTGACTTCATGCTCCAAGATTGAGTACAGATTTCTTTAGTAACTTAGCTGCTTCATAACCAAGCTGTTTCTTTGAGCAAATGGTGAAAATTCAACATGTTACCCAGTTCATGGGAAGTCACAGTCATATGCATCCTTGCCTGTAGTTCTTAAATGTTTACAATAAAGCTATGTCAGTTCAACAACCCTGCCCAAGCAAGACAGGCACACTGGCTAATGGCAGCATAGCCAACTAGGGCTCAACTCAAAAGTTTCAGAGAAAGGTGGATTAGGTAGCAAGGAGTGATAAATAATGGAACTTGAAAGATGTGGTTGTTGGGAATACCAGAAGGATCCTGGGGAATGGAAGGAGGAAACTGGAATGCAGAGAGGAAAATAACAGCCACACGGGTAAGAAAGAAATTGAATACAGGAGTTGGGATGTTACGGCTTTACAAGACATTGGTAAGGCTACATTTGGATTGCTGTTTACAATTCTGGTAACCCTGCCAGAGGAAGAATGCTATTAAACTGGAAAGGATGCAAAAATGATTTACAACGATGTAACCAAGACTGGCAGGTTTGAGTTATAAGGAAAGGCTGGATTGGCTGGGACTTTTTCCCTGGAGCACAGGAGGCTGAGGCACAGGAGACATCATAGAGATTTACAAAATCATGAGTGGCATAGACAAGGGCTTTTCCCCAGGCTAGGGGAGTCTGAAAGCTAGGGAGCATAGGTTTAAGCTGAGAGGGAAAAGACTTAAAAGGGTCCTGAGGGGCAATTTTTTCATACACAAGGTACTGCATATATGGAACGAGTTGCCAGAGGAAGTGGTAGGGGTGGGTACAATAATAACATTTGAAAGACATTTGGATATAGGTGGGAAGGGGTTGGGGGATATGGGCCAAATGCAGGCAAACAGGACTAGTTCAGTTTAGGAAACCTGGTCAGCAAGGACAAGTTCGGTCGAAGGGACACACATTTCCATGCTATATGAAAGTATGACAAGGAAGGGTAGGAGATATATGTTTGGAGTAGTGAACACAGAGAGGTACTTAGGTGATCTATGGAAGGAGAAACAGCTGGTGAATAATGGGCAGTGTAAGGCTAAGGCTGGCATGTGGATCTGAAAGCAGAGAATAGCAGGAGAAGACTGAAGTGAGGCAAAGGAGTGAGTGAGAATGAAAAGATCCATGGTTATACCATCAGCAACTAGCTCATCATGGCAGATAAGGAATTGAGACAGGTATTCGACAAGAAAATAACATCATTCTCAGTGCTCATTTTTTGATGCATGACCTCCCACAGCAATTCTGACAAATTGACCTAATGAAATGATTATAATTGCATTTGGTTGTTAAACACTCTTGGCTTCTTTCTGACTGTACCTTATCCCCACCTGCCAAAAAACTATCAATTTAAGGTAAATCTGTGCTCAGTTTCCTTTACAAGTTCTCTAGGTTTACCAAATTAATCATGACCCCATATAATATCTAACTTTGACTGTTTGAATTTTAGGATTTAGTCACAGGATGAATAGCTTAAAATATTGTGGTTGAAAGTTCCCTTACAAACTCAATGTTTGCACTAAATTTAATCAGTCAATTTATCTATGTGTTTCTATCTACTCTTATTCCTGTCTCTCACAAGGACTAGCACCAATCATTCTCGTGCTTCAGGCTTTGAACCTTCAGTGGAGCATACTAGTATATTCTTTTCATGCGAATACATATGTCTATCTATTTTAAAACACTGTCCATTCCCATTGAACTTTCAGCTCTGCTGATAAAGGAGTGTTCAATATTCTTTGTGGTTTCCACCCCACAGTTCTCAACCCTTTGTGTGTCATCTTATTGGAATATGACCAAAATTAGTAACAGCTGCTTTTCTACAATGAATCCCAGCTCATTTTTACAACTGTCATTTTTTTTCTGGTAGAAATTATAATAGAAGTACCCACCAAATGTAGGCACAGATATTTTAATAACACAATAATTATATGGTGTATGCGGTATGTCTAATATTCTGTCTTTCGTCATGCTAAAGCCGGTAAATAATAGCCATATAAAGCAGGAACTCTGCATTGTTAGACACTAATCAGAAGGCATTACCTCTTTCAAAGGGGAACAACAGATAATTTTGAAAGTGCACTGATTATTTTTAGGTTAGACAGATTTAGCGACCATGCATTCAGTTTCTTCATCCAAATCACTTATAAATAATTGAGGAACTGTAACACTTTTGATATCTTGCTAATCCAAATTTGTCTACAGTGCATCTCGTTAGCTAACCAATCATTTATTCACACTAATATATCACTTCTATACAATGAGCTCTTATTTGGCTCAGTCTTTATGATATTTGGAAATCTAAGTGCGGGACATCCAAAGGTTCTGTATTATCCATTTTGCTTGTTACTTCCTCAAATTCCAATACGCTGGTCAAACATAATTTCCTTTAGACAAGACCATGTTGTCACTGCCTGATTGTTGTTATGAAGCTTCATTATATATTGTTATTTAATACTAGGGTTATATAGTGGACTTTAACATTTTTCAGTTCTGTGAAGAGCTGACCAGTCTTCTCTCCAGGCCAGAGAGTTATTATGAACATTAAGTTCAAAACAACATTCCAAGAAATCATGTAATTTCAACTAAGCATTCAGCAAGACACCTGAGGAGATACGGCTAAAGTGTTTACTGACTTGAGATTTACCACCCAGAAAGAAATTGGAGCAGAAACAGTTTTGTGCATATAGAGCATGTCCATAATAGGTAGCAATCTCTAAGCCTCTCTGGCAAGAAGTCCGAAGTTACTTAGAAGTCAGTGGTTGAAGCTACCTCACTGAGTGTTTTTAAGGCAAGGCTAGATAAATTTTTGAACAGTAAAGGAATTAAGGGTTATGGTGAGTGGGTGGGTAAGTGGATCTGAGACTCAAAGATCAGCCATAATCTTATTAAATGGCGGGGCAGGCTCAAGGGGCCAGATGGCCTACTCCTGCTCCTAGTTCTTATGTTCAGTGAGCAGAAAGCTCCAGAAGCAGAAGGCTAGAGGGTTGTCAGAAAGAAAGACATCCTATAGGACTTTTGAAGTCATTAGTTTAGGGAACCTGTGGCAAGTAATGAGTGAGCTTAGTTAGCAGTTTTAAAGGTCCCAAGGAGTGTCATTAACTGGAAAAATAAAAAGCATTGAGTGAATGCACAGGAATTTTTTGTTTGGAAGTAAACTGATTGCAAATGTGCCAACTGAGTAAGAAGATTTTTCAAAGAGATAAGGGTAACTCTTCACTGAGGTTTGAATGTTTGTTAGGATATTGCTGGGGTAAGAGGGATGAAACTTTTTTCTGATGTTTGTAATAAGATCATTCCAATAGATCTTGTACAATATGATAGGTTTTATCTTTTTGTATAATAAATGTAAGTGTTGTTTAATTAAAAGTACATCGTGAATATGTTCATTGATGGGCCTCCATGGGTATGCGAAGAGAAACTAAAACTTCTGGTCTATTAAGCCATGTTTCACTCTGGGATCTGACTTGTTTAGTTTTACTATCAGCGAAGTGGAGGCTCTTTCAGTTTAACATCTTTGAATTTAAGAGGCATCTGTGAACCTTCTAAAAATGACTGTGGGAAGGTACTGAGCATTAAAAAAATG
This sequence comes from Ginglymostoma cirratum, assembly GCA_024137785.1. Taxonomy (NCBI): domain Eukaryota; kingdom Metazoa; phylum Chordata; class Chondrichthyes; order Orectolobiformes; family Ginglymostomatidae; genus Ginglymostoma; species Ginglymostoma cirratum. The sequence continues at coordinate 24,674,920 of JAHRHZ010000016.1, read as the reverse complement.
GTGTTGTGAAGTGTATTACATATATTGGGACTTTAAAGTGGCTTTGACTTGTTAGGACTTACAATGGACTATTTGAAATCTTTGACTAAGGCTAAACTGAGAGAGTTAGCAAATAAGTTGGAGGTAGAAATAAAAACATCTCATAAGGATGCGATACTTCAAGAGATTGTCCATTATTTAGTGTTAAAAAGAGGGCAACCTTAAACTGATGTGTCACACCTAGAATAAGCTAAGATTTAGTTAGAATTGGAAAAAAATGATTAAAAGGAAAACGAAAGTGAAGTAAAAAGACAGGAGGAAGAAATACAGTGAGGAATGGAAAGAGAAAAAGAATAAGAGAAATGGATAATAAAAAAAACCCTAGATGTAAGAAAGCTTGAACTGGTAAGAGGAGAAAGAAAAGGGGAAATTGAATTTTAAAAAGCTTGAAATCTAAAGAGAGGGAGAACTCAAGACAATATGAAAAGAAGTTGTAAGTAAGAAAGAAGAGAAAATAATTTAGAGGATGACTCTGGTTCCAAGGATGGATTTGATTTTACTAGTGTAGCAGCATCATGGCTGCTAAAACACAAATAGGTTGCCAACATGACCAAAGAACAAGGGATGCTGGGTGTGGGACACATTAGCTGAGTAAAGCTCTGCAAATTGCAAACCCAGAAACTAGACAGCATGCAAGAACAGCAACCAGTTGCTAATGACATTAACATAGTGTAAAAGGACACACATTGTCAACAGTTCAACCAAAAAGGGGAAAGGCGTATTTTATACTAAAAACCAGACAAGGACACAAAGAAGCAAACATTAGCAAGCCATTCAAACGATTGACAATGTTTCGATCCATTAAGTGAATCTCTATGTTTTGCCAGGACTATAGAAAGTTCCAGAAAATCATCTAAAAAGATTTAGATCAGGGCTAAGCTGCAAATGGATCTCTTGGACCTTCTGGTGACAAAGGAGATGAAACTGGCATGGCCAAGGCAAAGATTGACTGACAGTCTGGAATGTGAGACATGATGTGGAGGTGCCGGTATTGGACTGGGGTGGACAAGGTCAGAAATCACACAGCACCAGGTTATAGTCCAACAGGTTTATTTGAAAACATGAGCTTTCGTAGCCTCACTCTTTCTTCAAGTGTGAGAGAAAGAGGACAATGACTTCACAAACCCGAATCAAATTACAAGAGACTCTGAAAAGTAATGATGAAGGGAATTGGGCAGGATTTAGGAATAATATCGTTAGCATTAAAGTCTTACTGTTAGTTGTTCCTTTATAAAGTTGTGTCAGTTTGCACGGGTACCAAATCCTGTCTTAATGATTTGACAGTTCCGATAAATTCATTTATAACCTATTGTTCAAAGCATCTGACAGGCTGTAAAGGGCTCAGACAATACTAGAAATCTTCATTTTGTGCCTCATGTTACAGAGGATGGAGTTGAAAAATATTTCACCTCATTTAAAAAGTTAGCTGTGAATTTAGGAGCAAATTACTGCAGATGCTGGAATCTCTGCTGAAAACACCAAATGCTGGAGATCACAATGGGTCAGACAGCAACCATGGAGAGAGAGCAAGCTAATGTTACAAGTCTAGATGACTCTTCATCAGAGCTGATGTGAAGTGTGGAGGGGATAGCATTTATGCTACAGTGGGTGTAGGGGCTGGTGAAGAAAAGATGTTGATAGTTCAGGTTAAGTGATCGGAATGTGAGAGTGGCAGAACGATGGTGTGTCTACCTATCAGACTGGACAGAACAGACAGTCCCACTTGGGGGGGGGGGGGTGGAAAAGAGATGCCATGATAACAGAGAATGTAACAAGTAAAGCTAAAAGAAGGAGAAAGAATGGGAGAATGTAACAAGTAAAGCTGAAAGAAAGGGAACAAATGGAAGCCGGTTGAAGGTGTTGAACTCAATATTAAGTCCAGAAGGCTGTAAAGTGCCGAGTCTGAAGATGAGATGTTGTTCCTCCTGTTTGCACTGTGATTCACTGGAACACTGCAACATGCCAAGGACAGACACATGGGTATGTGAGCAGGATGCTGTGTTAAAACGACAGGCTATGGGAAGGTCAGGGTCATGCTTGCGCACAGACCGGAGGTGTTCTGCAAAGCGGTCACCCAGTCTGCATTTGGTTTCTCCAGTAGAGTAGGCCACACTGGGTGTAGCTCATACAATAGTCAAGATTGGAGGTGGTACGGGTGAAATGCTGCTTCACCTGGAAAGATTGTTTAGGCCCTTGGATAGTGAGCAGGGAGGAGGTGAAGGGGCAGGCGTTGCACCTTCTACAGTTACAGGAGAAGGTACCATTGGGAGGGTGGGGTTGTGGAATGGACTAGGCTGTCCTCGAGTGAGCAATCCTTGCAAAATGCAGACGGGGTAGTGATTGAGATGTGTTTGGTGGTGGTGTTCTGCTGGACATGTCCGAAATGGCAGAGAATGATCCTTTGAATGCGAAGGCTGGTGGGATGAAAAGTGAGGACAAGGGGAACCCAATTACGCTGCTGTGAGTGATGGGAGGGGGAACAGGGTGGAACCACAGGTGATAGGTCGGATACGGTTGAGGGCCCTGTCAACCAGTCAGTGGGAAACCACGGTTATAGAAGAAGGAAGCCATGTCAGCAGCGCTGTTTTGGAAGGGGACATCATCTGAACAGATACAACTTAGGCAAAGGAGCTGGGACAATGGGCTGGAGTTCTTGCAGGATGTGGGATATAATGAGCTGTAGTAAAGGTGGCTATGGGAATCAATGGCTTTTTAAGTGATGGCAGTGGACAACTTATTCCTTGAAACGGAGACAAAGCGGTCAAGGAAGGGAAGGGAGCTCATGAAATTCTATCTTCTTTTGCAGACCATTCGTGATTAAAGTTATTTTAATATTTCTTTGCTCTTAAATGTTACCTGAGTAGTGTTGTGTTAACTTTAAAGGGCAGAAAGTTCTAATTCTGAATTATAGCTTAAATGTTAATTAGCTTTGCCACCATTTTAGAAATGTGTTGTTTTATAGTAAACAGTCTATTTGAGTTCATTAAAGAATGTCTCTTTCAGTCTAGATAGCAGTACCAAATGATGAAGAATTGGAAATTTTGGTGATTGATTCAAAATGTTTATGCAAATCACAGGATGTGTGGAGTAGTGGGGCTTAATTACCAATGCCTTCTTCCCATCCCAGTCTTGTAATAATGGAAACATTAGATCAATTCCTTATAAAGGTATATTTACTAAAGGAAGGTATCAGATGAAGTTTCAGCTTTCACGTCACAAACGTACAATAAATAAGGAACTTTTTCTTGTAAAACATCATCTTATTGTCATCCACAATCAAGGATCATTAGAAAGATAGTATCAAACTTTAAAGACTATGATTAGAGAGGAGTGTCAGGAAAGTCTTAATACTTGGGATAAAGAGATTCCCTTTTCTGCGGTTTGCCATTGATGATGCTTGTAATGATTCCACAGGATACAGTGTTCCTTAAATGATTTACAGGCAAGTGGTGAGAAGACACACTGAACAATGCAAGAGAAATGACAAACTAAAGCTCAGAGACTATGCTTCTGTTCTATGCACCAAATGTACAGAAAAAGTTAAAAGTATGTGAATTGGCCAAAAAGCATTAAAATCTAGAATAGGCCAAGTCTTTTTTTTTTTGAAGTCATGGGACAAGATGCATTAGTATTGTTACCCAACTCTGGGGGAAATCATTAAAAGCATGATTCACTGGACTTTATCAAATCAAAAGAAACTTAATAATGTTAATAAGATATAGTGATTATTCTTGACAGGAGAAAAAATATTTAGCAAGTTAGTTTTTTTCTTTAAAATGGAGCATAGGAGGCAGGAACAGTGATGTTATAGAGGTTTATAAAATCATGAGAGGTGTAGATAAAGTGAAAAGCCAATGTCTTTTCCCCTGGGTAGAGGAGTCCAAAACTGAAGGGCATAAATTTAAGGTTAAAGGGGAAATATTTAAAAGAGCTGCTAGAGGCAAGTACAATTACAATGTTTAAAAGACATTTGGACAGGTACACGGATGGGAAAGGTTTAGAGGGACAAGGACCAGATGCAAGCAAATAGTTTAGGAATCCTGTTTGGCATGAATGATTTGGGCCGAAGGACCTGTTTCTGTGCTATGTGACACAGTGAAGCTATCACTAAGTGATAATTGTGACATGGAGGATAGTCTGAAGGAAAGTGTTTTCAGTGGCAAAAGAAGTAGGGAGTCAAATAAAATGAAAAACCCAGAGTGATTTGGAAAAAGTGAATCAGATATTGAAAATTCTAAATTTGACCCTGCTGTAATCAGATTGGATAATAGGGTGGTTCTTGAAAGCTTAGGTTTAATGTAATCTAAGAAAGTTCAAGGTGACTTATGAAAGGTACTACAGAGTCAATCAATTTGTGTAAATAGGTCAGGGAAAATGTCTTTGGCCATACATGAAGTTAACATGGGAATGTGTTACCCATAAATCAACTTCCTAACACCCATGTTGAGAAAAGAAACCTAGTTCATGATAGAAAATTAAAATGAAACTGAGTCACAGTAACCAGAGATCTCCTATTGTGATGGTATCAAAACCATGTGGTTCAAGATGCTTGCTTATAGATTAAGACAAAGTTAATACAGAATGAAGGCAGTTACAATTCCAATTCCATGATGGAAGGTTTATGTTGAGGGGATTGAACAAGCACAAATCATTACAAAAGTTGATTTATTACAGGGAAAAAAACCAATATCACAACTCATTGGGGTGGTGTACAGCAAATCAAGTGCTATTATTCCTGGAATCACAAGTATCAAAAATTTGATGAAATGACCAATATTCCCAGTCTTATCTAACTGGATTAATGCAGGTTAAAATAATATGTACAAAGGTTTTCAGTAACAGCAAACTATTTATTGTAATCAAACTTTTTAACCTTTGGCACAAAAGAAATGCAGATTGCCATAACTGAAAGAACACCCCTCTCCCATACACTTACAAACAAACACAAAGCGTCAAGACACAAGAACAGTTAGAGGGGAAAAAAAAAATTAGAGAAGCATAGTCTAGCACCAATTTAGATCACAGACAGCAGTGTTTCTTTCAGTTCTGATCTTTGCTAATGCTATGGTGGTGATGTGAAACTTGTAGATACTCCAGTTCCCAGTCTTTCATCTACAGGTTGAGGATTCACCTTTTAAAAGGTATTTTCTCCATTTCCTTTGAACAATGAAATTTTCAGACAGCAGTTTACAGGGAAATGGTAAGTGATAACAGCTAACAGGAGATTTTCTGTCACTTCTCCATGAGGGTAAGAAATTTAGACACTCTTTGTATGCTCCAATTTACTCCTGTATTGTCCATATGCAAGAATGAAGGCACTTGCTCAAGAGCCAGTCAAGAAGTTGCTATTATACCTAGCACTCCTAACCCACAAAACTGATCCTGTTTGAAAAATGAATGAATAAACTGTCTCTGGGTAAAACTGAAGTGCCAATATGTTTAGCATTTTCCCCTGCTGCTTGAGTAAAACATCAGATACAACTCAATGAGATACAGTGACTAATTTTTTAAAAACCAGTCTAAAGAAAAGAGTTGTCTTTACATTGGAAAGTTCCATTTACCAAAAGGGCCAAATGTATACCAGCTCTAACAAAGTCCATCTCAGATTATAAATGCAAGTTATTTGGAATGAAAAATGCAATAGTAATTTTTCAAAAAAAAAAAAGAAAAACTTATCCAAAGTCATTGAAGGATAGTAGGACTGTCAAAAATATTGGAGGTTTGGGTTGTGTCTAGCTAAACCTGGGAGGAATATTTACAGCACTTGAGTGAATTGTTTCAATTACAAAAAGCCAAATACAGCACAAAATTGTTCACAGGTAAATTTGTCAAAGCAAAAAAGTAACTCATTTTGGCCATACTGTGAGACAAGGCCTAGAAGAACTATGTAGAGAAGCAAAAATAAAAAGGTTTCTAAGACAAAAGGAGACATCTTACAGCTGAATCACGTTAAGCCATTTAAACTGGCTGTTGACACTACCAGTGTCAGTATTGGCTTGGTTTCATTACAGGAGAATAAAATGAGGATTGAACAACCAGTCAGATATTTTTCAAAAGTAACTTAAAATTCATGTCATCAGAAACACCAATCTGTGGAATAAGAAATAATAAGTTTGATATTCACCCTAAAATATTATGAAGCCGACAAATCCAGAAACTCTGCAGAGACCCTAATCCATTCACTTTCTTAGCAAGATTTAATATTAAAGAATTTGAGATTGTTTCTTCAGCATTAAACGCTGCCAAGATAATTTCAAAATGGGTACTGCATCAAGACCAAATATGGAAGAAAACAAAAAACTTATATCAAGATTTGTGTGGAATATGATTGCATATGGAAAGTCTTTTTGTATTTCATGTACATGCATTGTTACTTTGAAAGTGAAACTTAAGTAAAAGAGAATTAGTGATAAGACAAAAAATTAAAATGCAAAATGACAATACTTCCTAAATATATCTTTTCAATTTTCTTTTCTTTGGAGAAACAGGATGTAGGTTTTTGTGTATATTTGAGGGATTGGGTTCTGAGGAGGAACAGGAGCAAAACCCTCCCCCTGCCTTGACCTCTCTCTGTGGGCCTATTGGAACTGGTCCACTTTGTTAATCCTGTTCCACTTACACTACAGCACTCTGAAAACAGGAATCAGCTGTGTGTGACCTTAAGATATACATTCACTCAAATTAATTGTAAAGTTCCCTTCTTTTGTCAAGAGGAAATCTGTCCAGATCACATAGCAGTCTTTTACCTAGCAAGGTGGCTAGCCCATTAATAGCCAGAAAACCAATAACGTGATCCGGGCTAGCAAGGCTGATGCAAATTTAAATTTGAACAAGGAATAAATGACATTAGATATACTTCCTTGAGCTGGTGCCAAAACACTGCTTCACTCCCAAAATAGCAGACTCTGGTAGCTACATTGACTCTGTGCTACATTGTCCAGATTAGCCAGAAGGTCACAGGCTAGATTGTCAAAACGCACCAAAACTTCTGCTGGCTGGGGTACAGTTCAAATATGATTGTAAATGTAGAAACTAAAGTGAACCAGCGTAATTTGGCAGTGTAATGGAATATAACTGTTTTTGTTGCAGGAAGAGGTACTGCTTGATGCTTTAGGAGTGGTAACCTGCAGTCTTTCATCTGTAACTTGATTTCATTCATTGAAAAGTACATGAACAATATTGAATCATTTAATTGTTCTAACCACACTAGTTTCTTAATAAGTTAAATATTTTCTGGTATGAAAAAAGTTTAAAACATTCTTACTAGTCCCTTTGTATGCAAGATATGAGCACTGTTATAAGAGCGTTCCAAAAAAAAAAAAAAAAAAAAAAAAAAAGGGCTTGGATGTTTGGAGGTTCATGGATAATGCAAAAACTGATGTTTAAAGTTCCCAATTTTTGGGAAAGTGCAGTCAACTGCAATGAAATCTGAGCATGTAAGAAAATGGAATCGCATGTCAGCCAGTTATGGAGTTTATTTCAGGCCATTTGAGATCTCTGTTCAAATAAGTTTCTGTAGTTTACACATTCAATCAAAGCTTAACAGAAAATTTCCAAGAGATAAACGGGTGATCAGAGAAGAGACATGACCCTACTTAAGCTTGCTTTTGCCAAAGAGAACATTATCTGTACAATGCCCAGTGCAAACAAAAGTTGCAATGAGGAATGTACCTGGAGAATAATGGTTTATTAGTTTGCCAGACATGATTGCATCGCATGTTGGTGATACACAGAAGTTGCTTTATTGGCAATGAGTCCTATTATTATAATAGAGGATATTTAGTAAATCCTTAAGTTTATCACAAAAGTACCATCCTGTTCTGTCACAGGAAATAAAAATTATAGCTCAAGTTGTGCCTTTTTCCCCCCACAGCACTGGGGACCTGGGTTCAATTCCACCCTCGGGCCAGTGTGTGGAGTTAGCACATTCTCTGCGTGGGTTTCCTCCAGGTGCTCCAGTTTCCTTTCAGAGTCCAAAGATGTGCAGGTTAGGTGGATTGGCCATGCTAAATTGCCCAGAGTGTTCAGGGAGGTGTAGATTAGGTGGGTTATAAGGGGATGGGTCTGGGTGGCATGCTCTGTGGGTCGGTGTGGACTTGTTGGGCCGAAGGGCTTATTTCCACACTGTGGAGACTCTGAATGAATGATGAATCCAAGTTTATCAAAAGTATAGTTTTGATGTCAAATCATTTTGTAGGAAAAGGTGGGTGACAGGGTTTCTAAACTGTAAACACCTGAGACTTAATTTGGTTTAAATAATGAGGCGGAATCACAAAAATAAGCTGTCAGATTAAAGACACTAAGACAACAATTTCTATTCTGATGCCAACCAGTAAAGTCCACTTTTTACCTACCCAAGTCATTAATTCCTAGTTCCTTGTATGCCAGTTGGTTACACAATCAGCTTGTAGTGTAAGCTTGGAGAGGACATTGTAAAGTCCATGTAAAGTGATGAAATCATCTTTGAAGTATTCCACAATCATCACCTTCTCTGGCTTTTATGGACTGTAGATCAGATTTGTTCTTCCAGAATGCCCCACTCAATGTCATTCTGATAGACTTCAGGAGCAGGTAGTTATCGTACATATCCTTACATTCAGAAGCACTGCTTTTTAATGCATTTCCACCTTCCACTGGGAGATCCTGCAGCAAACTTTGTACCGTTATGGTTGAAACCATAACGGTGACAGATGTAGTAAATCTATTTATAGCTTTGAACAAGGAATGGCAGTTGTTCTTGAAGTGTGTCAAATGTTGCAGATTCCACAGCTTGCAAAAATGAAAAAAGGGAAGAAACAAACAGGGGTCACTGAAGAAATGTGGGAAATGAATGGAAGTGGGAAATACAGTTCAGAGAACAATACGTTAAAAGGTAATAAAACTAATTAGTCAGAATTTCAAGAAAAGCAGGCAGAAAATGCCTAAGCCTAAAGAGCAGATTTTCAAATCATAAGTAATAAAACACTCTGCGATCATAGACTTAAGTAAAAGTCAAAAATACAAAAACCTGATCTCCTTTAATATATTAAAATCAAATCAACAGCACATCAGAAACTCAAACTAAACTATAATGAAAGTGTATTTAGTTAGAACAAAGATATTCAAGCTCAGCTCCAGACGACTGTTCTCTTTGCAGACTTTGCTCAGTGTGCAGTACTTTTCCAGTGCAATGGGTTCAGTACACTGTCCTTGGACACTCGTGATTAATAAGCTATGGTTAGTTGTCTCACTGATGACTGTCACCTTCACTAGTTATGTATAGGCCAACAAGAACTAAATGCAGAAATTTATATTTACTTATATCAATGTATCAGCATCTGATAGGAGGGGTTAGAGACTAATAAATAAAATTCATCCATTTTCAATTCTGTGCCAATTTACACCAAACTGTGGCCTGGCTGGCACAGAACACCCTATAACCTGATGCACTTTATGATATTCCATATGTCAATCTATGTAACATATGCAACAGAGTTGGCTTCTTGTTGAGTCAGAAATCTTGATGTTTATGAACAACCCTAGTTATATGGCTGCAATACCAATGACTTACACATGTAGTTTGGATTCTGTGCTTACTGATGCTAATGTACAATACCATAAGTCTGTTGCAAAGTACCTATTCAGGTCCTCTGCCATTTCCTGGTTTCCCATTACTACTTTTCCAGCTGTCCAATGTCCACTCTTGCATGTCTCATTTAATATATCCAAAAAAATTAATAAGATATGCAATACTACTAGCTAGATAATCTCATTTCATCTCACTCATTGGTTTTTAAAGACTTCCTAATCCTCTGATTTCTCACTAATCTTCACCATACTGTATGCTTTATCTTTGGCTGACAAGGGAAGTCAGGGACAGCATGAAAGCATAGTTCCCTCATCCTTCCCCAAGGTTTCTTCCACCTGGAGATGAATTTCTGGGGTCTTTCGGGAGGCGCAGCAGAAATTCCTGCTCCACTGTCTTCCTTGCTAGGATCCCCTTCCAATCAACTCTGGCTAGCTCCTCCCTCATGTCTTTGTAGTTACCTTTACTCAATTGTAATATCATTACATCTGATTCCAGTTTATCCCTCTCAAATTGCGAGGTGAATTCTATCATATTGTGGTCACTTCCCCAGGGGTTCCTTCACCTTAAAAGATCCCTAATCAAGTCTGCCTCAACACATCAGCAATTCCAGAATTGCTGGTTCCCTAATGGGCTCTACCACAAGCTGCTCCAAAAAAAAAAAAAACAAAACAAAACAAACATCATAAAGCCATTCCATGAATTCCTTTTCTGGGATCGGGTATCTGCCCGATTTTCGCAGTCCACCACATATTGAAGTCACCCATGATTACAATAATCGTGCCTTTCTTTCATGCCTTTTCTACCTCCTGATTCATTTTCTTCCCCACCTTCTGACTATTGCTAAGAGGACTGTACACACTCCCATCATGGTCTATTTTCCTTTGCAGTTCCTCAACTCTCCCTAGAGACAGATTCTACACCTTCCAATGCTATATATTTCTTGCTACTGATTTAAGTTTTATTTTGTACTAAAAAGGCAACACCTGTCCCTTTACCCATCTGCCTGTCCTTTCAATTGGATGCGTATCCTTGGATATTTAGTTCCCAACTCTGATTTCCTAGCAGCCACATCTGTGATACGCACAACACTATCTGCCAATTCCAGTCTATGTTACAAGCTCATTTACCTTGTTTTGTATACTGTGTTTTGCATACAACATCCTCAGTCCTGCATTGCCTGCCCCTGTTCTCATGGTTGTCCCCTTATCTACTGCGCCCGAAGTTAGATTTGTGACCCTTTCCATACTTGCTCTGGAAACTTTAACCTGAGCCCTCCCCCAGTTTAACATTTTCCATAATGTTCCATGCAATTGAACCCACCCCAAATATTCAGTTTAAAGCCCTATCTTCAGTCTTAGTTATGCAATTCGCCAGGAGTCTAGTCCCAGCTTCATTCAGGTGGAGCCCATTCCATCAGAATAGCCCCCTCCTTCCCCAGGACTGGTGCCAATGTCTCATGAATTTGAACCCATTTCTGCCACACCAATCCTTGAGCCACATGTTTATCTCTGCCAATTAGCTTGTGACTCAGGTAGTAACCTGGAGATTATTATTTTTGATTCTGTATTTTAATTCAGCCCCTAGCTGCTCATTTCCTCAGCAGAACCTCTTGTCTTTCTACCTTTATCAGTACCAATGTGAACAATGGCAACTCAATCTTTCCCTTCCCACGGAGATATCTTGAATCAGAGTACTAGGCAGGTAACAGCTGAGGGACCCTCAATCCTGGCCACAGTAAACACTGTCCAGACAGCACTATCTATTCCCCCGATTGTAATCAGGGATAGTACAACTACGTTTCTCTTTTCTTCCCCCCCCTCTTGAATGGCTCCCAGTACCATGGTGCTACAGTCAGTTTGCTCATCCTCCATATAGCTCTGCACTCATCCACATAGGGAGCAAGAATTTCAAGCCATTCAGAGAATCTTAAGGGCAGAGGCTCCTTCAGCACTACCTCCTAAATCCTTCTACCTGTTTTGTTCATAGTTACACCCTGTCCTTAACCACTGACCAAATTCAAGGTACTTAATCTAAGGGGTGCGACTGCCTCTGAAGCAGATCACCAAGGTAACTCTCCCCCTACCTTATGGGTCAGTGTTCAGAGCTCAGGTTCAATCTCTTCTGTTCTGAGCCAGAGTTCAAGAAATGAGGACTTACTACACGTAGTCACTATGAACCACATTGGGGTCCAGCAGCTCCCTACCTTTCATTTATTTCTTAATTTTTAATTATGTCAAGAATGCCTTCAAAACTATAGTTCAGAGCAACATGGAACTCAAGAAGAATACTTTGGTCTTTGTGGGGGGTTGGGTAATCTGCTCAGCGTGTCAGATGTAATCACCCAAGTACCAAGCTTCTTATTTTACTTTAAAGTCATACCCTAGCAGACCATTAGCTAATTTGATTGCATCAACTGTGGTCTGTTTTTGCAGAGTGGATGTGGCTTAAATCTTGTGAATTGTTACTGTACCTAGATTTACATATACTGGCAGACCTGCCACTGCTAGACCATTGATATCTCCCATGTAGAAGGTTTGAGGAAGCCAAAGTGGGCTCACATGTTGGCTCTGCAGTTTGAGACTTTTCTTATAGGCAGTAAGATGAATTGTTACTTGCTGTGGTATATAATCCTGCTGGAAATGCAATGGCACTATGGTGGCAAGAATTCCTGTGTCAAGTTTAGCTTTTAAGAGGTGACACTAACAATTGTGACTAGAATATGCTCTGTAAAGATTCTGTCTTGTACCATTGGTATGGTGCCTGATGATCACAAGATGTAAAACTTGGTCATCTTTTGAGATTTGTCCTTTATTTGGTTGACTCCAAGTCTCATTGATGTATTTGCATTTGTACACCTTAATACCTTCCTTGCTGTCAGTCTTGTGGCATTGTACATCTCACTGGTCACCTAGTCTTTGCTGTGATGTCTAGTTTAGTTTTTGCATCCAGATGTCCCACAAATCCCCAATGTCACTAGGCATTAGATATCAAGAAAAAGCTGGACACCTTCAGGGACAGTCTGACAAACTGCAACTATTAAAAGATTTATGTTGGTTGGTACAAAATTACTGACAGCAGCAATTGCTACACTTAAACACAATTATCACTGCCCTACCACTATGGCTTCATACTTTTGCCCATCCTCCAATTTCTTGTGCAAATGATCTTGCTAAATGTTTAATTGGTGTAGAGATGATCAACAACTAGGTTTGAAAGCTCAAGAAAAGTCACATTCATACCTTTTGGTGCAGCATCTTCCAATTTACTGGTCAATAGACTTTTGACTGATTTGCCTGTGTCATAATAGAAGACAGTATATCTTGAAGTTATTTCTTAGCTTCAGCTGGTTAAGAACAGTTGAGTTTTTCTGATCATCTATGGACAGACCAGATGTTTTAATTCTGATGACAAGCAAGATTTGCAAAGCTCTTTGCTCAGGCCATTTAGAGCTTTAATCTAAACTAAAGCTACATACATTGTTGTAATTCAACAACAGTTTCAGACAATAATGCTAAACACTGGTCACTACATTATGACCTTTCTGCTATCCATCACTGTACCTTAACTTTTTGCACTGTCCACTTTAGGATATACATCCCTGCTTTCTGTCAGTGCAAATTTAAACTGCTGTTTTCGTTGGTCTTGGCCTCAGCCTCTCTAAAACTGCTGCTCCCTTGATAATACAGATTTTGCAAATATTGCTATTTTGTATCAAGCATGTTCTTGTAGCTATCTGTAAGCACACAATTTAAGAGCATGATGTAGCCATTCAGCCCCTCACGCCTGCTCTACCATTAAATAAAGTTGAGGCTGATCTGATTGTAACCTCAAATCTACATTCCTTCCTAATTCAATAACTTTTTCACCCTCTTCCTTAAAAATACACAAGGGCTTTTTTCCTGAAAAAGTGGTAGAAACAGAGTTCCAAAGATTCACAACTCTCCTAGAAGGGGAAAAAATTGATTTCTAAACAGTGACCCCTAGATTCTCCCATTAAAAAGGAAGATCTATCAACCCTGTCAAGTCTCAGGATTTTAATGTTACAACCAGTTACTTCTTGCTCTTAAACACCATCAGATAGAACCTTCCTCATAAGACGACCTGTCCATCCTAGGAAACCTTTGATCTGCTTCCAGCACATTTGTGTCCTTTGTTAAGGAAGTCAACTAGGAGCATGCAGTACTTCAAATATGGTGTCTCTAGTGCCTGCTATAAATGAAGCATAACCTCCCAACTTTGGTATTCAATTCCCCTTGTGATAAGTGATCACATTCAACTAGCTTTCTAAATTACTTGTACTTGATACCAAACTTGTGATTCATGCATGAGACAGATCCCAATGCAGAGTTATGCAATCACTCATTTAAGTAATCCACTTTTAAATGTCCTCTTGACAACTTACTTTCCTACTTTTCTGCATATAGATGCAAGTTTATCAACTACATTTTTCATTCCTTCATTTATATAAGTTGTAAGTGTTTGTCATTCTAGTACCAATCCCCTTGTTACATCTTTCCAATCTAAAGACATACATACACCTACTTGGTTAGCCAATATTACATCCAAACTAATGTACTACACCCCAAGCTTTTATTTTTCACCATAAGTTTTGATGTGGTACTTCATCAAATGCCTTCTAGCACTCTAGATCTACTGGTTCCCCTTTATCCATAGCCCATCTTACCTCCTCAGAAGTCCAGATTTGTCAAACAGGATTTCATTTGATAAAATTGTGTTGGCTCTGCCTGATTACCTTTGATTTAAATCAAAGTGCCCTGCTCTAGCTTTTTTAAATGGCTTCAATATCTTGTCTTTTGTAGTTTCAATAAAAAGGCAAGTAGAAGAATGAATGAATTGCTATTTACTATCTTCAATTCTAAAGTCTTTCCTGAGTCAAGGAGTTTTGGAAAATTAAATCTGATGCATCTCTCAGTAGCCACCTCTTCAGTCCCTAGAAGGTAGTCTAGGGGGATTTGAGCACTTATCAGAATGCAACTCCATGTTCCACCTCCTTCCATTCCATTCCCTGATTTATCACTACTTTGGGGACATTACTTGTATCCTCTGAAGTGAGGAACTGGTGCAAAATACTTGTTCAATTCATTTGCCAACTCATTTTCCATTGTCAATTATCCATAGGTACAATCACTTGTTAACCTCTGATATGAAGTGCTAGTGTTAATAAAAACTACTGAATTATTAAAAATGACATTGTTTGCTTTTATACTCCATCCACCCTTACTACAAATTTAGCGTTTCTGGCTAACCATGGCTAGGATTTTGACTTGAATGTTTGTTACTCAATAGAATGTGTATTTTTTAATATTAGAACATACCTTTTCTCCTGAACAGTTCAATGTCATAAGAGGGGTTGCCATGGGTACCCACATAGGCCCTAGTTGTGCCTGTCTCCATGGGGCACGTGGAACATTCCTTGTTCTAGTCCTATTCCAGCCCCACCCACAACTTTCTCCAATACAGCAATGATATCACCCTGCCCTCACTTTCACCTGGTCTGACACCTCCTTTCCTTGACATTTCTGGGGATAGACTGGCCACTAATATCCATTACAAACCCAGTGACTCCCACAGATACCTGGACTATACATCCTCACACCCCACTTCCTGTAAAGACTCCATCCCATTCTCAGTTCCTGTCTCCGTCATGACTGTTCAGATGAGGCCAACTAACAAGGGAGCCTCTGAAATGTCCATTCTTCTTCAACCGAGGATTCCCAGCTCTCATCAACAAGGCCCTCAAATTGGGTCCAACCCATCTCCCACACTTCTGCCCTCACCCCTTCTCTTCTCTCCTGCAACAGCAATAGGGTCCCCATTATCTTCACCTACCATCCACATCCAGAAGGTCAGATGACATTTCTGCCACCTCCAGCATGATGCCACCACCAAACATATTCCCCACCCCTGTCCACCTTCCACAGGGACCATTCCCTCTGGGACACCCTGGTCCACACCTCCCCACAGCACCTTCCCCTGTAATGGGCGAAGGTGCAAAACCTGCCCATTTACCTCCTCCGTATCCAAGGGCCCAAACATACCTTCCAGGTGAAGCAACACTTCACCTGCACTTCCCAGAATCTAGTCGACTGCATTCGCTGCTCACAATGTGGTCTCCTCTACATTGGGGGAAACTAAAGCATAGATTTGGTGACTGCTTCACAGAACATCTATGTTCTGCTTAAAAACCCCTGAACAACCTGTTGCCTGCCACTTCAATGCACCACCTTGCTCCCTGGCCAACATCAGTCTCCAGTTTGCTAGTGTTCCAGTGAAGCCCAATGCAAGCTGGAGGAACAACACCTTGTTTTCCATTTGGGGACCCTACAGCCCTCGACTCAACGTGGAGTTCAATTTTAGGGCCTAAAAACTCATGTCCCAGCCCCCACCCTCCCACACACTAGGCCTTGTTACCACAGCCTGCCACTACACACTCCGTTAGTCACTAACAGTCCCCATTAACTACTCACCCTCCCAGCCTGATTAGCAATTCCTTTGTCTGTCCAACTGTCTCTTTGGGCTCTGTCTTATCATTTACTCCCTAACCCATCCACCTCCCTATTTTCTGCATACAAAACTGATGTTTTCCCAGCCATTAGTTCTGAGGAAGGGTCACCAGACCTGAAACGTTAACTATTTTCTCCTCCACAGATGCTGCCAGACCTGCTGAGTTTTTCCAGCAACTTTTTCTTGACTTACAGCATCTGCAGTTCTTTGGTTTTTGAATTGAACTGTTCAGCCCAGGATGTTGTGGTGAAAATGACACCAAGTGAAATTAATCCCTTCTGCCCACCCTTGGTCCATATCCCACCATTCCTTGCATATTCATGTGCTTATCTACAAGTCCCTTAAAGGCCCTTATTGTATCCATCTCCAAATCATTAATCTTGGCAGTATGTTCCAGACTGCTACCAAAAAACCCAACAAACAACTTGCTGCTCACATCTCCTTTGACCTTATCCCAACTTGCCCTAAATACATGGCCCCTAGTATTAGACATTTCAACTCTGGGGGGAAGTGACCATCAACACTATCTATGCATTTCAATTTTATTAAACTTTGACCAAGTCTCCCCCCCTCAGCCCATGTTGCTCAGGGGAAAACAACCTGAGTTTTTCTAGCCTCAAAGCTCATACTCTCTAATCCAGGCAGCATCCTGGTAAACCTCTACTGCGCACTCTCCAAAGCCAGCATATCCTTCCTGTGATGTGGCAAGCAGAATGAATGCAATACTCAGGTGTGATCCAACCAAAGTCTCAAGGCTGCAACATGACATCCTGACTCTTGTATTCAATTCCCAAAGCAATAAAGGCAAGCAAGTCATTTGCCTTTTTACCATCCTATCACTTGTGGCTACTTTGAGAGTTATGTACTTGAACCCAAAGATCCTTCTGTACATCAATGCTGTTCAGGGTCCTGCCATTAACTGTACACTTAATATTTGACCTCCCAAAGTGCAGCTCACTTACCCAGATTAAGCTTCACCTGCAATTTCCCCACCCCTACCTGCAAGTGATCTATTTTCTGCTGTATATTACATCAACCTTCTACACTATCCACAACCGAACTGATTTTGAACAGTCTCAAAAACTTACTAACCTAGTCATGGACCTTCAGCCTGAAAAACCCTTCCACCATGAGCCTATGCCTTCTATAGGCAAGCCAATTCTGAATCCACATTGTTACCATGCATCTTAGTCTTCTGGATGAGCCTGAGGGACCTTGTCAAAAGCCTTAATGAAATACATGCAAGGATCTACTGCTCTACCTTCAATCACTTGTGACCCCAAATTTTTCAATCCAGTTAGTATGACCTGCCCTTCAAAACCATGCTGACTGTCCCTAACTAGGCCATGCTTTTCCATATGTGCAAAAAGCCTATCCAAGAATTCTTGCCAATACTTCCCCCGATGAGACTCACTGGTGTCTCTGTAACAGATGAAATTGTACTTATTCACTTCTATCTGCAATCACAGTTCATCTGTTTTGTTTTGACTTTCATGCATTCAAAACAGAGCCTTAGTTTTTTTTGTCATGTGTAAATTCTAGCCCTTAGTTGATTAGAGTCTGTACTTTCTATCCCTGTCACATTCACTATCATTTCAGTGTTAATACCTTTCACCTCGGTCTTGAAGATAGAGCTTTATTTACCACCATTCCCAAAGTTTTATCCCATGCTCCCACAATTCAGTTTAAAGTGCTCTCTGCTTGCCTTGTACATCATTTGCAAGAATACTGGCCTCAGCACTTTTCAGTCAGAGGCACCCCATTGGAACAAATCCCTCTTTCCCCAGTACCCCACCAACTGGAAGCCACTTTTCCCCATTTGATCCACGTGTTCATCTCTACCATTACATTCCTTCTTATTCCACCCTGATCTGTACCATGGTCAGTTAGCTCATTCCCTCTGCAGCCCCCTCAGCCAGAGAAGCTGACAGAAAGGATCTCTGGTCATTTGCTTCACTCAGACTAAAATCAGTTGAGTCACACCCAAGAGATATGACTGCCTCCTGGTACAGAGGCTGCAGGTAACTTAGCTTTTCCATGTGTTGCAGTTGTCTGTAGTCCAGCTCAAAATCTGAGCCAAAGCTGCTTGAACTTCAAACACTTGCTCTAAGTGTATTTGCTCTGGACCAAACTGGTATCCAGAAACTCCATGCTTCAACTGTAACATTATATGTTATCATCCATTATGTGTTCTGAGGAGCTACTTAATTGTATCAACCTTAAATATATTTCATTAAAATGAATGCCAATTGTTTCAACCTGTAGGAAACAGCAATTTTAACTTAAATCACTTGTGTACTCACCAGTTAATTTTCACTCTTGTAGCAGAGTAAGGATCAATTTCAGTTGAAAAGTTTAGGCCAAAGCAAAAGACAACAAATTTTACCTTCCCCTGAATTACTTCAATTTGACATTAAAAAGTCACATTAAGTTGTTACATTACATACACTAATACAAAAGGCCTATTGGACTTAGAGGACCAGTTTCAGCTGGTTCTAAAAAATTGCTCTTCACTACAATCCTTGAAAAGCTTGCTTGTGACTGGCAGCTATAGAATTTAAACTTTACATTTCACTTTAATGCCAGCTACAAATGAAGTGAAGTTTGTACAAAAAAAAATTTAAACCTTTCTTCCCCTTTAACAGCACAGTCCTAGGTCAAAAAAGTTGCTAGCTGAATTTATATACTCCTATCACAAAAGGCTTGTTTGACCTATTTAGTGAGGATCCAGTTTCAGCTTTTCACCATTACTGTTTTTCTACTGGAACTAAAAATTGAAGAAACCCTGAAGGCTGACAATTACAGAAATTAAACTGTAGACTTCAATTTATTGCCAACTACAAAGTAAATAGGTTTTTGTCCTCAAAAGCTGCACACATTCTGTATAGCATTGTGACCCAAGTCAGCGTTGAGGACTGTGATACATTGAGATACTTGCCCTGTCAGCTCTTAAGGAGCTGATCATTGCAGATCTTGTTATTAGGAGAGGGTGTTTTAGTAATCACCTAACATGTGCCCCTACACTTTAAAGAAAGTGAGAACTGCATGTGCCCTTCATAAGATTATACATAGCTAATAGTTCATCAAGTATTCAGCATTCATAAACACTCAATATTCAATCTTAAGATTTGATAGGGTATGGAATTGGAAATTTCATTTGGAGTCCAGATTGAGGAAAGATAATCTCAAAATTAAAGATAGGTCAAACTGATATTGATTTTTGTTAGACAAAAGGCACCAAGGGATATGGACTCAATGTGGATAAAAAAATGATACAGATAAGCCACAATTAATTGATAGAAGAGATTTAAGACATTGAATAGCTTATTCCAATTCCTAAAGGTTTTCACAGTAAAATAAAATCTAGCTCGGAGGAAATTGAATTCTATTAATAGATTTGGGATGGATTTTTGTAGAGTCTAAAAAGCAATCACAAGTAATGGGCAAATCACAAAAATCAGGAACCTGACTAATTCAGAGTACAAAGATTGGGTAAAAGTGCTGGAGAAACATCTCTGGCAGCACATGGAGAGGGGAACAGTTTGAGTCCAATAGGAATTACTTTTGGAAACCACATGTCAGTTCTGAGGACACATGTTAGGCTCAAAATGTTACATTACTTCTAGACAGATGCTGTCAGACTTCTTAATTTCCTTCATGTTTTTATTTCAGATCTCCAACACATGACAATTTCTATTTTGTGATATTTATTTCATTAAAGTCATCAAAAACAGGCTGTTCAGTTTTCATCCGGCAACATTGATGGCAAATGTTTTGCCACTTTTTATTTTAGTGATTTGACCTACAGAATTGTTAATTTATTTCTTTAAATTCCATCAGATGGACAAGGTTATCAAGTTTCAGAGCTGATTTGAGTTGGAGGTGCTAACTGGGTATTTTTGTTGACATTGCTTGCTGAGATGAGTTAGGTTAAAAATTTGACAAATGAGTTTTAACAGGACAAATTAATTAAAGGCATGACTTAGGCTAAGGACTGGGACAAGGTGAAATATTGGGTGTTGTGCAGATTTCAGAACAACCAACAAGTCTTGCTGTCATATTTTACACAAGTTTCAAAAAACTTCATCTTCTGAAAAGCCCCATAATCCTTAAAGTTATGGGAGATAAGACTGTGTCTTTGAGAAAGCTGTTCTGTGCTTTTCTCTTGCAGATGGGTGCCATCACAATGGTGCTGTGATAGCTCCTTCAAACAGGCAGTTGGTAAATAACTTCTCCCTGGGTGATTTTTTTAAAAAGTCAAGGCTCACAGATGTAGGGAGGCTGTTACTTTGTCAGTCAAGAAGGTTTCTGCTGGCTGCTGAGCTAGAACTGCAAGTCTGCCATTGCTAGACTGAAGTCCTGACAGCAAAGATTCCTCAAATTCAAAAGGAGCACCTGTTTCTTCTGGATTGGAAAGAGACAGCATCTGAGAACCATAACTTTTGTTGAATTACATTTTTGCCAGAGGGTATGTTTATGGAATGCTGCCTTTGTTAGAACAATTGATCATTACTGGTTGAGTAATTCTTGTACTTCAAGGGTACAAGTTATGCCAATTCCTGTGCATGAATAAAGTGTGTTTTGTTTAAAAAAGCAGTGGACTAATTGAATCAAAGTGTAAAGGTTAGGGTTTAGGCTATCTCCTTGTATCACTTCAGGGGATGGGAACAGTCTGGTCTGGAAGCCAACCTCCCATCCTTGGGCTCCATTAGACCTCATTGCTGGCAGCCTTTCTGCAAAGGCCCCTCCCACTCTGGCAATGCTCTCTTCCAACCTCTAAGATACAGAACTTGGACATGTGCCAGGTTACAGAATAGCTTTGAGCTGTTAGACTGCTGAATGGACCTTTGTCAAAAATAGTGAAGACCTTGCTTTGCAGGCTTATGCAGTTAAGCTTGTATACCTCACTAAGATCTATGTCCTTGCTTACTATCATCTGCCTGTACTGCTTGCAGAACAAAACTTCATTGTAGTTGCATGTACCCAAGTACAATACATCAAGTCAACTTGCACTACTCATGACTAATACCATGAAGTTTGCCAGAAAGATATTGTCGAGCTGGAGGGGGGTTTGGAAGGAGGTTTAGTAGGATGTTGTTGGGAAAGAAGAGTTTGAATTAGAGGGGCTGAACAGGCTGGGACTCTTCACTGGAGTGTAGGAGGTTTAGAGATAACCTGAGAAGTTTAATAGTGGTATGGAGAGCTGATAGTTCTTTTCTGTGCCCACCATCCCCCCCCCCACCCACCAAATATGGAAAATTTCAAGACTGGGGGGACACAGTAAAGGTAAGGAGAGAGAGAGAAATCAAGATACTAGGTATTTTAAAGTTAGTTCATGTGGGGTGAACTGGGTATAGTTCCTGTCTGAGACATTTGGATGGATACACGAATAAGAAAAAAGGTGGGGAGTGATGTGGGCCAGGAGTAGCCAGCTGGGCCTGGTTTCGTTTGGGATTATGTTCAGCATGGACTGGTTGGGCTAAAGAGTCTGTTTATGCTGTAATGACAATGGATGTATGTCCAGTTGTGGCAACTTGCATTCATACATCCACTCATCCCTACCTTAATCCAATTATCCTTTTCTATGCAATAGGATTGAAACTCTAGGGTCATGCAGAATATTGTTTGTACATTGGAACAAGTGTCCAAACTAATTGGGGGGTTTGTGAAAAAACAGGTTGTGCAAAGCACCAGAGTTGGGGTGAAAGGTCACATGTAAACAGACCTCCTGAAAGAAACTGGTGTTGAAGAGATCAGTGACTAGCTTCCAATTTATTTTAAAATCAGGTAGTTTACATAGAGGAACTTACTGAAATATTACATGTTTCATTACACTGAGGTTTACACCTCTACATTGTCCAGTGCCAACAAGTGTTGAAAGGTAGTACAAGGAGGCATAAATAGAAAATCTACACTACATTGATTGTGTAGAGAAAACTAGTACTCATCTCTAGGTCTATGTTCATCACCTTCAGTGTTTACCAAGGTTGCATTGACAAGGTTAATGTAACTTGCAGCATGGTTCAGGTTTCTCTATTCAATGCCAAAGCTCATTTACTTAAGTGTTACATTTAGTCCAATTCATCCACTTTTGGTCACAATTAGTCTTATTGACTGTTTAGTGTTCTAAAAGTGCACTTTTTAGTGCTAAAGTGGTGAAATTAAATATGGAAATCAAAACAACGGCCATAACAGATTTGCATCATTGGTCACCCATACATGCACAAGATACAACTCAGTTTATGGCATTAGTGCCTTTTAGATGCCTTGTTTGAAATCCCAATTTAAGTAGGCCATATTCTATGCACTGGGAGAATAAAGATGTTAAACAAGTTAAGAATAATATTGCTCTGCTTTAGAAAATGCATTAGTGTCTGTAAAATAGTTCAAACCCACTATATTATAGAAAAATATGCTTTAGTGTCTGTTCCTTCCATAAGGAAGTTGTAAAAGTTGAGAATTTTGCAAACAGTGATCATAAATCCAAAGTGAGAAAATCTTAAGTGCTGAAAATATTCATGACAGCAAACTTATGGCACTGAGCGCAACTACAATTTAGGGCTTTGTTGATCAAACTTAAGTCTACATTTCTTACTAATGAGTACAGCCTTGCAAATCTATACTTCAAAAGAAATGTGAAAAATTTAAAAGTTACTGTAGTCCATCACACCATAATGATACAAAATATTTGTAATGTTTTGCTTGGTGTAACTCCACTGGCTTGGTTCCTTTTAACTGCACTGAGGTTCAAGTTGATACAGGCATCCTAGAGATGGAAATAAAATAGGGATTTAATGATTTGCAGTCTGAAATGTTACTGTAAGGTTTATTAAAACTTAACCTAGATGTGAACAGGCTACACGAAGCCATTTACAGTTTTGCTGACTTGGTTCCAGGTTTAGTGACCAACAGGAATTTTCTTTGGGGGGAAGAGGGGGCAGGAAAAGAAAATGAATGAATCCTATAGTTTAAGGTCATTCAGCCCATTAACTCCACAGACCCACAACCCACCTTACCCTTGCATTGCCATGGCTAATGGCACATTACCCAGTGTCTGGGGATATTAGGTAGGTCAATTGACCTAACTTGCACATCTTTGGTCAGTGAGAGGAATGCCAACCAGACATGGGAAGAATCTGTAAATTCTACAGATATTTACATCCTGTGGCAACTCTAAGAGCCAAATTGCTGGTGCTGAGGCAATTGTGCCAACCACAGAGACACCTGGCGGGGAGGAAAGCATAATATTTGGGCAGCTGGAGTTTGCTCAAGTCACGCAAATCCTGTACTGATTTTTGTACCATGAAGAGGAACTGACTGGGTTTCTCTTTGCTGACAGGAACCAGAATATCAAATGCATGTCAAATATTGTTATAAAAACACTTACTACATGAAACTGGTTGCTGAAG
This sequence comes from Ginglymostoma cirratum, assembly GCA_024137785.1. Taxonomy (NCBI): domain Eukaryota; kingdom Metazoa; phylum Chordata; class Chondrichthyes; order Orectolobiformes; family Ginglymostomatidae; genus Ginglymostoma; species Ginglymostoma cirratum. The sequence goes on along the minus strand of JAHRHZ010000016.1, from coordinate 24,651,379 downwards.
TCACAAGTGGTTTCAAATTCATTACCTGGTTAGTTCTGTTAAACCATTTCATATTGGTTGTTTGTGATGTATCTGGACAGACAACAAGCCAGCAAGATGCCAATCAACTGGGAAGTAGAGCAGGGAGAGAGGGGAAATGAAATTCAGTGAAACTGTCAGACATAGCTGCTACACAAGATGTTTGCATGATTCCTTTACACAAGATAAGTGCTAGAGTTTAAAAGTTGCACACAGGTTTATAGGGATTTGTAAACTTGACAGGCTCAAAGTATTGTCAAACATCTGTACCTTGGGTTGTGGACGAGGTTGTTGACTTGCTTGCCAAGTTGGCTTGTTTTGGTTCAGACATTTTGTCACCATGCTAGGTGACTTCAGTGGAGCCTCCAATGAAGCAATGTATTCTACTCTGCTTGGAACTCACCGTAACAGACCAGACAGTATAAATTCCAATGGTGGTGATGAAACATCTGAACAAAACAAGCCAGCTCAGCAAGCAAAAACTAACCTCACTTGACAAGCTATTAGTGTACTTGCAATTTGGGAGAAGAGTCCAGTCTTTGATTCATAGTGTGGGCAGATATGGTATGCAGATCAACCTGTAATCATTAGTCAGGCAATGCAGTAGGTTATTGCACAAGTCATCTATACTGACGGAATTTGAGACTGCTTGAAATCAGACAGGGGCTGTGAAAGTTCAGTGACTGTACTAATTTAATAGTCATCATGACCACAGCCTATGTCCATGCTGCAATACAAGCATACAGCTGCTGGTTTGCTCTTGGACACATGACTATTCAGTCCAGTTAATGATCAAGCCAGATTAATTGCAACTACAGAGCTAGTCAACTGCCCTAGTTACATTGGAGATTCACCCTATCTAGAATATAGCCTTATGATTTAGTTTCAAGTAGAACAAAACTAAATGAATTCAAGTCAAAGTGTTTCCTTGTACTCAAGTATGATCAAACTGATGCCCACTGCAAAGTGATCTGAAATTAAAACTCTGCTCAAATTGAGAAAGGTGCAATAGAATCGAAGTCAAACCTGGGTTGTTTGCTATAGGCTAATCAGCACAATTAAGACTTATATTACATTACAAAGTCTTTGACAAAAAGTCAAGTTAGAGGGCATACCTGGAAAAAGCCAATTCCAAAAGCAATCCCAGCAATGATTCCTATGTTTTTCTCCATGAAGTCAATGACCAGTACACCACAACCCTGCAATAAAGGCATTTAAAAGTGACATCTTTACAAGCTCAGCTTCCTCAGACCAGAGACAAAAAAAGTTACAGCCTTTGGAAAAAACAGCCAAAAATTAAAATTGGTGAAACTTTTAACTGATGTATGTAGAGTCAAATGTCAATCTCAAGCAGTAAATATTAAATTCACAGGTTCAGAATGCACATTAAGTATACTGTATAGCAAAGGCATAGCCCAAATCAGGAAGCCAGAAAAAGGAATCAAGGATCATGATAAAACTATCAAGTATGAGGGGAATTAAGCTTGCATGCTAAGAACACTGGAGTGCCAACAGGAAGTTGGTAGTTAACAATTGAAAATGCTGACATGGGCAGTAAAGATTCACAAAAAAAAAATCAAAACAGGTGAACCAAACAGAATGGACCAGATAAATCTCAAATTTGAAAGTTTCTGGACTACACATTTTGAAACCTCAAACTTGGTCTTGAGCAAGCAATGTCAGAACACAGGATTCTATGCGAATCCTACATGTGTTAAAGCTGGAGTTTGAACAGATTTAGAGCAAGGTGGTCACTACTGTGCATCAACTTAGAAGTGGAGCATCTATAGTCAAACCTTTTTGAAGACTCTGTCTTTGGCTGTATTCATGTTTTTCAGGTCACTAGGCTTGCAGTCAGAGTTATTTCTACAGCAGCTAACTGGGATTCCACTTGTTTTGAAGTAAGCAGTGTCATTCCAATCCGTGTAGTTTTGAGCACCACAGCAATGCAACTAGAAAACAAGGCATAAACTTCATTGAATGGTCTTTTAAGACTCCATTCTTGTATGGCTGCCTACAATATAGTTTGATTTGCATGAAATACCCACAGGAGTAATTTATAGCCAGTACACAAGTTTGAAAAACTACACAGTTCAGTGTTGGGAGAGAAATACATGGGACTTGTTAGGGGAGTGAAGCAATAGTTTTTGGCACCAAAATTTCCCAATATAGTTAGTCACCTATTGACTCCAGCTCACATGAAGGCTTTTTTTTTTAACAGCTAAAAAAATAAAGATCTTGCTTATTACACTTCTCCTAAACATATGGTATTCAGAAATATTAAGTACTAGTCACATCTTCCTGCATGAAACCCTACATCTTGAACAGGCCACTGTGCATTCACATTAAAGTAAACTTAGCTCTTACTGCTGTCAGATGACTGAACCTACTCAGTAGATACTACTAAAGTATTACCTGCCTTGCTGCTGTGATTTCTTTTAAAATGTTACTTTCTACTCAAATCCCATACATTAGTTTGAACCCTACCCAATAGGGTTAGCAAGCTAGCCCGCAAGGACATTGCTCTTAGTTCTATTCAGGTGCATCTTCCCCAGAGGAGATGCTAATCCAAAGCTCATCCTCTTGCAGCAGCCAGTCATCTGCTGCTATTGCATGTAATATGGAAGCTACTGCACAAGAGATTCTGCTTGATGTTTTGTTAGCTCCATAGCGTGCCTGCATTTTCAAATCCTCTATACGTTTGTTGCTGCTCACCTACAAATGTCAATTTGTTTCACTGATCTGAAAAGTACTTCCTCATTTAATTGTTAAAAGCTGCTACATAATTGCAAGCTGTTGTTTTGCTGGCCTGAACATTGTCAAAATGGCTCATTATTCAAGACCCAGCCAGACGTAACTTAGCTTCAAGCAGCTACATTTCTTTCCTTGTACAGTATTAACATTGTGCTGGAACCTATTTGAAACAGGAGGTGAAACTACAGATCACAAAAAGGGTAGGACAAAAAGGTATTAAGGATGGAGAAGGGTAGGAAAAAGGATCCTGTGCCCTACATCAAGGTGATTACCAGTGCTAGAAAACCCAACTCATTGCACAACTTGACTAAGTGACAAGTCAGTTAGTCTTACTTACATTGCGCTGGGCATAATCTACCAGTGAGCCTGTTCCATTGTATTTCTGCACAGCATCTTGAAAGGAATCCTTTAAAGTGGATTTGATCTAGAACATGAAATAATTTGTAAACAAAGCTCAGTAAAGCTTTCAGAAAAAAGCACAGCTTAGCACATGATCCAACACTTACACCTAAGCTTGATCAAATTTGTTCTCACATGATTAAGTGAATGCGACAGTAATGCAAAAGCTGAGGCAATGAACCAAGTCTGGAACTCTTGATGTAACAGTTGTATAGCAATAAGCCAAGATTTTGCAGCTGCTCAAGTACTGGCAATGAAGAGATTCTGACACTGGTGATTTTTATTCTTGTACAAGGGCCAAATTCACAATATAATTTGGCAAAAGGGCTCTGTATCTTAAGTGCAATGAAAATTGAAATGACATTTTCATAGTGAAAATTTTGAACAAGGTACAAAATTTGAAGTATTCAACACATGCTTGGATTATTAACTGAAAGCAATATTTAAAGGGTAAAATTTGTTTCAGTGCATAATAACTGGGGCTGGAAGAAACACCAGGCCAGGCAACAGAGGAGCAGGAAAGTGATGCTTTGGTCAGGACTGAAGTGGGGAGGGGGACTAGGAAGGGTTGGTGGGATGGCAATAGGTGAGCACAGTGGTGGGGATTGGTCAGGTCAGTGAGGTGGGAGAGAAGACAAACAGGTCAAGGAGGCAGGGATGAAGGGGAGGGCTAGTCATGGGATGAGGCTGAGGGGAGATTTTGATGCTAGTAAAGTCCACATTGAGTTGTAGACTCCCAAGGCAGAATGAGGTGCTGCTCTTCATGACACTGGAGGAGGCCCAAGGTGGACATGTTGTCCAGGGACTGGGAGTTGAAGTGGTTGTCTGTCATGAATGGAGTGCAGGTGCTCTAGAGTGGTCCCCAAGCCTCCACTTGGAGTCACTGATGTAGAGGTGACCACATTAGCAGGTGAACCTGTCTGATGTGAAAGATCTCTTTGAGGCCTGGGATGGGGGGGGGGGGAGGGGCAAGTGTAGCACTTCCTGCTATTGCAGGGGAAGGAGCGCGAGAGCACTATTCCATGATTGACTTGGAATGTATCCAGGAATCAGCCATGTGCAGACAAATTCTTAACTTTCCACATCAAAAATAGTGTTCAAACATCTTTAGATTACAGAAGAGATTCCTGACACTGACTGCCAGGCAATTGACATTCCTTTTATTATTGTGGCCTCCAAAAAAGTGCAGGAAGTTAAAGTTGGAAATACCTGTTGATCTAGCTTCTAGTAGAGAATAGACTGGCTTGAACTATTTTAGTCATCAGGCTTTCAGCACTTTATGCATATCCACAAGGAAGAACTTAAGCCACTTTAATCCTTGCAGTTTAGTCACCCAACATTCAGCAATACTTTTGAAATTAACTTAAATACAAATTTAAAGGGCAAAATATTTTCCAAAAAAGTTGTCTCTACCTCATGTCGAAAGACAAACCCAGAAATTCCAGCTACAAGCTGTGCCAAGAAGAGTAGTGACAGGATCATAGCATACTGGTGTAGAAAAACAAAATTGACAAAAGATAGTGTTATTGACTCTACATAATTTGTAAGTGCATGACAATATTGTTTATATACACCCTAATTCTTGATTTCTTGAATAGTTGGACAATATTTCAGTAGAGATTAATTCTCCAACTGCATAGTTGCAAAATTGGTCATGTGCCAAGAAATGAAAACACTATAGCAAACTCTATAAAGAGCACAAAGGAGAACATGGTGTGGGACCTAGATATAGCATTAAGATAGTTTAGGTAGTGAAAAAAAATTTTTTTGGGAGAAGTATGGTGCAAAGTAAGTAATATATTTTGCCACATTGTACTTTAGTTTGCATTTTGAACTGGGGACATGTGGGTTTGGGTCCAAGATGAGGTTTAAATTGTTAGCATGGGGAGCTAATGTAGTGGGAATGTTTCCAATGGGAGAAACTTCCAGATAGGCAAAATGAGGTGCATTAGCTTGTTTTCTACATACAATGATCAGGATTGTTCTTTAAATCTACAGCTTGGAATGCTTTTGTTTGTTTGCTGGAGTCCTGGTTGATTTGGGGTGTATTATGCAGTTTCTCCAGGAGAAGTGTTAGTTTACAAACCTCAATAGATCACTTAAGTCTTTGAAAATTGAAGTACTTAGTACCATTCTGAAGGAGTTATACAAAGCCAGATAGATTAAACTGTATTGCAGCTGATCAAGACATCAGCTATCAAATTTTAAAGCCTGGTAACCAGAGGAAAGTTTGGGCCTACATAGGACAGCAATGCAACTGAAGTCCTGAAAGGGGATGGAACTGGGATTTTATAGTAAATTTTACTTTATGCAAATTGCTCAGTTGATTCTGAATATAAGCTTGGATCAAGACAAAGACCTACATAATAAAAGTTACAATGTTGCCTCTGAATTATGTTTAAGTGATCTGTAGAGATTACAGCTTGAAATTGATCTCATTTACTAAGTCAGTTGGGATTGCATGGGATACAGACTCCATGACTGTTTGTGATACACACTAACCATTCAATTCAGTTATACTTTTAGTAGAAATCAAGTAGAGGTAACATTCAAGGCTTACATAAGCTTCCTTACTTTAAGTCCCTACAAAGTTGCCATAAAAACTAAGACAGGTTGGCATGGAGATTAATTAAAATCTTACCAGTTTTAACATCCATGTACTTCCTCGGCATGTTGCAAAGCAGCCAAAGAAACCAAATATGACAATGGCTGCACCAGTTCCAATGAGTACATAGGGAGCATTCGTACTTTTCTCAGCCAAGAGAGAGAGATATTCTTCTAGACTCACTTTGCCCCATACACCTACTGCCAAAAGCACACCACCTGCAATCTAAGAATGAACAATTGAATTGTAGCGACAAGTTAACCAGTGACTTTCATACAGGGTGTTAGGACTGCAAATGTGAACTTACAAATTATATGAATACAATTACAGTTAGAAGATATTTAAACCAACCTGTACTGTTTGAGAATGGTCAAATTACACTCGTGTCATGGTAACTGTTTGGGATGGCTACAAAATCAGTTAAGTTGAACTGCCATAGTCCATGTGGCAAACAGTCTGTGCCATTATGGTGTTCATGTTTGCAACCTAGTTACACAAAGAAATTGCAACATGGAGACGACACTTGGAATATAATTAACAATTCTTAGCGCATTTAAAACAGTTGTTTGTATGCAAAGTCTAGGCCATGCCACAATTTAGGTCAATAAACAGCAAACTGACAGCTTAAATATTTATGTAGGCTCCATTACCAAGGGCAGCACAAAAGAAACTTTCACATTTAGTTTTCTAAACACTTGAATGTTTAACTTCTTGTAACAGTTAAAATTGAAAAAGCAAGCTTGAAAGTCTAAGCAATTTTTATTAGTTCAAATATATTGAACCATTAAAAAAAGTCACAGCTAAAAACAACTTTAGACCTAAAAGAAAACCTCAGTTTTGTCTAACTAAAATTAACTGGTTCCACAGCTCTACTGAAACTTTAGGCAGAGACCATATTTGAAGCAATTCAGAAACAGTTCAATCCAAAATGATCTCAGCATTGCTCCTTCTGGCCAATCAGGCAAAACCTTCAAAAAAGGTTGCATGGTCTTTGGGCAATACAGGTGCCAGTAGAACAGGTTCTTCAGTTTAAGAGTGTGTTGCAACACTAGCATTGAGATTACATCTTTCACACAAAGTATGGGTGCATGGAATAGGTTAAGTTGAACATCTGGTTTTACAACCAGGCTTCAAGACAAGACACTAGTATTAAAGATAGGGCTGCCAATTCAGTTGGAGGTTGATTACAGACCATCTATTCCACTGATTTAATATCAAGTAAACCTGAGTCAAATCACTTGTCTAGCACCTTTGTGCTTTAAACCACAAACATGAACCAAGAGGTAAGCAATGGAGAAGCACCTTAATTTGACAAGTCAGCAATAACTTAAATTCACACTATAAAAACTTGATTGCCATAAAGCCAAAAGCACCAGAATGAAGTGTAAGGTGTGGGTGGCTTGAGGTACAATCAAGCTTTCTTAGATTACAAATTACAGCATGTGGGGTTATTTGGAAAATAGTAAGGGTATTTTTCCTTTATATCCAAACTGTTAGAGCAAGCTATTTATTCAGCACTAGCCCCAAGTCCCCAAACTTTACTGAGATGACCCTAAATTGGTCTTTCAGCTCTGCTTCAAAGAGTTGCTCCACACAGAACAGCTGCCTTGATACTGAAGTAGGACAAAGAATTTCTCCCAAAAGTGGCCAGTTAACTTTAAAAAGACCTGTTTCATTTAGTCAGATATGGTGCAAACAATACATGGCCCCCATGTCTAATAACCAGAAAAAGGCTAATTTTGCTCCCCAGCCTCAATTCATGTGATAACAGTATGGAGCTAGAGGACCACAGCAGAGGAACAGGAAGGCTGACATTTTCAGCCAAAGATGCCACTTTCCTGCCCCTCTGATGCTGCCTGGCCTGTTGTGTTCCTCCAGCTTCGGCAGTTCTTACTATCTCAATTCATGTGATGGAGCTAAAGGAATAACAAACATCAATTCCATTATAGAATGTTCCTATTCAACCAGGTTAAGAGCTTACCACATTTAAGACTTGACTTAGCTCTTGAAGTATTGGTGGCTAGTTCCCCCAAAGCATCTGCTGTCAGTGCTCTTACTTCCTAAGGTAATTAGAACCTTGACTTAAATCCACATTAAAAAGTGCAGTAATAACCTGTTAACATGCAAGATCACTGCAGTGGGGGGGGGGGGGTTGCTCCACCTGCATGTCACATCTAAATACATGGCTATGTAATATTAAGCAAACTTTTACAACTCAAGCTTTTAAGCAGGAAGCACTTTGTTCCTGAGGTGAATGAAACTCATGGATCATGCAGCTCAAGCAGGCTTTGAGCTAATGCACATGCCTAATCAGCCCTCACCCTACTCTGCCTTTAAATTAAAGCTGATCTACCTTCATGTTCACACTAGTATCCTCAACCACTGGAGTCATGTTGAGAGATTTCACATCATGTGAATTCAATTAATAATGACTATGCTACCACAGCCTTTAGGTAGAAAGTTCTAAGATTCACCACTCTGGTATATGTTTCTCCTCAGACATTAGTGGCTTGCTTTTTACTCAGACTGGTGTTCTTTTATTCTAGAATGAGGACAAAATCCTTTTTGAACGTCTATCCTTAAAGATCTTGCAGAATCACCTCCCATGCTTAATACAAGCATTGTTTCCTAGATCTCATGGAGAACACCCACCAGCCAGGGAGTCACAGGTGTTTACACTGTCAGATTTCTTTAGGGAAAGACTGCACCTGAACTATTGTCCACTAGTGTTTGCACAATTGAAGATGTTTGCTCCTATGCTCAATTTCTCTTAAATTGGAGACTGCACCTATATGCTAGTTTTTAATGACTTATGAACCAGATCACTTTGGACCTCACTATCTAGAGTTCCACCATTTAAGAAATACTTTCATCTTAGTTCTGCATCCTGTCAGAGAAACTAAATTCCACCTGTCTTGCCTACTCAGGTAGTCCAAATCCTCTCTGCACCACAAAATTTGCTAAATTGAGTAGCATGCAAATGCTACAATTGGCTTTCACAAGCAAGTCACTGCTTTAGAGACTTGAAAGTTGATGCAAGGGTCAGTGCTTGGCAACAGCCCAGGGCTTCTGAACCTTAAAGAAGTCCATTCATACACTGCTTAACTGAGGCAGTACTGCAATACTGCCTCAATCTCATGCACAGTTGTTTACCAACCTCTTGCACAGTATTTTATTGGAAGTCTCCTGAAAACATTCATTGAATCCCTGTGATCAAGACAGTCAATTCTGGTTTCCCTTCAATGCATATTGATTGGGAGGTCAGTCAATTATTTCTTCCTGACTTCAGTTTAACAGATCTATGGTGTCCCAGTAACATCAAGAAGCACTTTTCCACAGAATACCAAGTTCAGAACTAGAAATTTCACTAGATCCATGCATCTTTCCCCATACCCCAAAAAGGTTGAAAATACTAAGACACCATTGACAAGACAATTTGTTAGGCAGAGGTGAAAACAGGCAAGCAAATTATGTTGCTGGATAAATAATGATCCTAACCATTGGCAAAGCAAGCTCAACGCTTAATTTAACTGAAAAATCTCATGACACTACAAGTTAAGGGGAATGACAGTTATGGTAACTTACATCACAAGACAGAAATGAGGTTAGACCATTTGGTTCCACAAGCCTGCTCCTCCAATAAGATCATAGTTGATCTGACATTCCTCACATCCATGCACCTGCCTTCTCTACTTTCCCAGAAAGTAGATTCTTGATCAGTCAGGGAAGTGAGCATCTCAGATTTTAGGTGTACTCAAACAACTCTGGCAAGGAGTTCCAAAGACAGTTAAGAAATTCTATCTCACTCTTAAACAGGTGCTGCTTATTTCTGAGACTATGTCCTTTGGTCCTAGACTCTTGCGTGATGGGAATCATCTCAGCATTTATTGCTAAGCCCTTAAAAGTCTTATGGTCAATGAGACCCTCTTGCTCCAAATTCTAGTGAGTCCCAATCCGGTTTAGTCTTTGCTCAAAAAAAGGGAAGCTTCCAAACTAAGGATCATCCTAGTAAACCTCCTTCAAACTGCCTCCAATAAAATAATCTTCAAGTTTCACATGATAGCTGTGGATGTATGGATGCAAAGCAACTTGGATACTAGTTTGAAACCAAGTCATGCATAATATAACCAGGAAACAGCTGCTGACTGCAAGGTTAGTCAGTAACAGGCATGCATTTAATGCCACAGTATGCAGTGTTTGCAAGATTTGTAGGGTGCATTCTTGAAATTTTTGCATTACATCCCAAGGCTGCCTGTAGCAATGACTAATTGCTATGCACTTGCTCCTGGTTTGCAGAGGTGAGTACACAAGGCTACACCTCTCCAGGCTTTCAGCATGAACAGCAGTGGGGGCATTCAGAACAACCCGTTGCCTAGACTATATTGATATTGAGAATGGGTAGGCTAATTTTAAGTTTTGCTATATTCACTTATCTAAATTTAGAAAGATTGCATTCCTGTCCCCATCCCCCCCCCCCCCAAAGGCAATATCCATTGCCTCCTTTATAAAGGATGGAAATACCACTTCAGCATGTTCAGCCATATCCTCCATCATCTACAAGCAAGTTGTGCACTTCATTTTAGAAACGAGTGATTTAAACACTTCCTATTCTTGCCAAGCAGGTCAAGGTGACCATGAATCCTTTCATAGAAAGAGCCCATCTTGATTTGATGGCTTTGCAGAACATCTATGCTTCAACAAGCAGATGTTTCATTACATGCTCCCTCCCACCATTCTGTCAGCCACTCTCCCAATATACTCAATCCCCAACCATGGTTTCATTGTACCAGGTTATCATTGCTGAGGTCATGAGTGTATGTATTTCACTGAACTTTTGCATTGGCTCTACAGTACAGTAGACAGCAAGAGCAGTCTTGTCAGTCAGATTTTTAAAAATGACTAAGTACCTGCATTTGTTGCACATGATGCTGGAGGATGAATCCAGCATTATAAAATGGCATGCATGCAGTTTACTGTTCACTGGCCAGTTCCAAGCTGTTTTGGAACAGTATATTCCAGGTAGATTTGTCAAAAACCTTCCTTTAAAAGTGGAAGATTCCTGCAACTGTGCAATTCAGTGCTTTCCTCAAAAAAGGACTGTCTCATGAATTACTGACCAAGTCTACTTGTTCACATTTCAAACAGGCTATTGAGAACAAAATAAGTCATGGTTTTAGTGCATCCAAACTGTCAAAGCAATGAAGGCACAAGCAGGGGAAGTTATGGAAACATCCAAATTAACTCCACTAAGATCAATGACAACTAGATACACTTAACCATGGCCCTTTCATCTCCATTTATAAGTGGATGTTGCTGAAGCTGGAAAGAGGTAAAACAGACAGACAAAAAAAAACAATTTTAACAACATTTCACTGTCACCAGAAACCAAGACATCCACCTAAATAAGCAAGTGGATCTTTGTCCAGCACTCCCCATGTACCGCACTGCAGTGTCTGTAAATTTTGCTGCTCAAGTTCTGGCAAGGGACTTTAACCTGGAACCTTGACTTAAGGCAAGAGTACAACTAACACGCCCAAGTCACAACAGCATGTCACACCATTGCAATAATATATTACAGGAGACCAAGAACATTACAGATTTTTCCACTGTTAAAAGGAAGCCAGTACAAGCTAGAGGACCAAAGCAGAAAAAAGTTGAGGTTAACAGGGCATTCCAGATATGAGCTAAAGCAGCTCTAAACACAGGCAATGGTGGTGCTGTTGAACCAAGAGAATACTCAGACCAGAATGTGTGTGCAGAGATCAGAGCTGGAGATGACCACAAAAAAGGCTTGTAACAGTTATGCAAGGGTTTGAAGAATGATGTTATTCTAAAGGCTCTTAACCAGGAGCTAGTGTTGATGAGATACCAAGGTGTAGAGCTAGATGAACACAGCTGGCCAAGCAGCAGAGGAGTAGTGTCTAGGCCCAAAACATCAGCCTGCCTGCTCCTCTGATGCTGCTTGGCCAGCTGTGTTCATCCATCTCTACACCTTGTTACGTCAGATTCTCCAGCATCTGCAGTTCCTACTATCTGCTAGTATGGATGACTTGGTACAAGACCACACAGGCTACAGCATTTATGACTTCAATTTCAGGGGTAGAAGAGAAAACACAAGAACACTTTCATGCTCCAATGAGCAACTATAACAGGTTCACTCCAAGTCCACCACCAGAGTGATCAAAGCAAGTTCAAGAGCACCTAGCACAAAACCTGAATGTTTAATCCTTCCTCTAATTAGGATTAAACAAAGTGCATTAGGATCAGTTTAAGAGCAGCCCATTTATAGCTACATGGCAAATCTTTCACCACAATGAAATGTGTTAAGTGATCCATGCAATACTATGCAGACGTGTTCTAAATGTTAAGAAATCACTTTCCGTTGAAAGTTGTAGTCCAAGACATGCATATTCAGTCTTTATGGGAAGAAACTGAAAAAAGTTCTCGAAGTCAACATAACCCTTCTCCAATCAAAGGACGAGACAAGTCAGAGATTGCGTTTCATATTTGGCTGAGTATGAGATTAGACGGTGCAGTGATTTTTCGAAAAAGTTATCACGGTAGACAAGGAATTTCCTCATTCCCTCGAGGAACTGAAACCAGCCACTAGCGGAAAATCCGAAACAAAGCAGGACACACAGTCGGAAAACAAGTCGACTTTGAACAAAAGGAGCTTCCGAAATAAGCACTTTGGCTTAATGTTCGCATGAACTGAGGGAAAAGGAAGACATCCAACAGCTGTCAAAACGGTTAACTACGAAATAGTTTACACATTTCAGCCCAGTATCTTCCGGATTTCCTCAAGTGCAGATTCAAACAACGGAACGGATTCGAAGGAGTTGTAAGTGTTTTTTCCCCCACCACGCCCCCCCCCAAAAAAATAAAAAAATTCAGCCTAAACGCCGACGCCTGTTTGGTCACCGCTTCCTCCTCGCCCCATCCTGAACTCTTAACACCCCAGAGATTTTAATAAGATCAACATCGAACAGCATATAGTCCGACACCAGGAAACTCGTTGGGATACCAAACGAGAGGCTGAGGCTTTGAAGCTGAGAGTTTGTTCTTACAGAACAACAGGTAATAAAGAGCAGCGTTCTGACTCCCTCACCCCAAGCTTGCAGCCAGGGGCCGCTGCCGCTCTTTGTGTAGCCGCTACTCAGGCTCCACTTACCCCGGGACAAGAGCTCGGTGTCCCGGGAAAACACCCCGGTAACTGACTTACACACTCACCCAAAAGATAAAACTGAAGACGATAAGGAAGGTTTTGAGACAGGTGATGACCGGCTTGGTCTGTAGACGTCGAGACGAAGACGCCGCCATGTTTCCAACGGCAGAGCGAGAGCCGACCAACTTTAGTCCCACACCAACGTCAGGAAGTGACGTAGTTGATAACTACTTCCGTTCGCCAGTAGGTGTACCTAACTACCGATCAGTCTGACGGTCAATTTATCCAGACCGTCCACTTTTCTGCCTGGCAATCACGCCAACTGGCAATCATCCTAACTGACAATCATCATGACTGTCAATTTATCCCGTTAGTTATCCTGTCAATCACATCAACTGACAATCATCTTGACAGCCAATCATCCTAACTGTAAAGCACGTCGCCTGTCAATCACCTCACTTGTCGATCACGCTAACTGTCAATCATACCGACCATCAATTAATCCTATTGTCAATCATCCCAACTATCAATCATTCTGACTGTCAATTATCCTAACTGTCGATCATCTCAACTGTCAAACATCCTGGCACTCAAACATGCTGACTATCAATTTATCCTATTGTCAATTATCTCAACTGTCAACCAAAGTGTCTGTTAATTATCTCCTGTCAATCATCCTAACAGTCAATCATCCTGTCTACAATCAAACCTACTGTCAATTATTTCAACTATCAAACAATCTGACTGTCGATCATCTTTAAAGGGAGTAACTAACAACTTTAATCTAAAGGGAATTCACAGAAGCAGAATTCAAACCCATGATATTCTCGTCCTGCGCTATGTGGTAAGTCTGGGCACTTTCAGTGCCCCTGGTGACAAAGCATGCAGGAACTGTGTCTAGCTACTCTTTCATAGCATCCCTACAGTGTGGAATCAGGCCATTTGGACCAACAGGTCCACACCAACTGTCTGAAGAGCATTTCTCCCAGACTCACCCTGACCCCACTCGACCCGTCTAACCCTGCATTTCCCATGGCAAATCCACCAATTCTACACATCCATGGACACTATGGGCAATTTAGCATGGTCAATCCACCTAACCTGCGCATCTTTATGATGTGGGAGGAAAACGGAGGTCCCAGACGAAACCCGCACATACACAGGGTGAATATGCAAACTCTAGACAGACAGTCACTCAAGGCTGGAATGCTAACCACTGAGCCATTGTGCTACCTTTGTTTCCTGTTTGCCAACCAGTTCTCTATCCATGTCAGCACACTACCCCCCCTATCCTACGCGCTTTAATTTTGCATAATCGTTTCTTATGCGGGTTATCAAAAGTTTTCTGAAAGTCCAAATAAGCCACATTCTTTAGCTCCTCTTATCAACTCCATTAGTTACATCCTTAAAAAATTCCAGTAGATTTGTCAAGGATGATTTTCATTTCATAAATCTATGCTGACTCTGTCCTGTCACTTTTTAAGTGATCAGCTATTAATTTTTTTATGATGGGCGGTTGCATTTTCTTACTACCGATGCAAGACTAACTGGTGCATAATTCCCACTTTTTGCTCTACCACCATTTTTAAATAGTGGGGTACATTAGTTATCTTCCAATTAATAGGAGGTGTTCCAGAATTCATAGAATCTTGAAAGATGACCACCGGTGCATCTATTATTTCTAGGGTCATTCCTTAAATACTCTAAGATGTAAAATATCAGGTCCTGGGTACTTAATGGCCTTTAATCCCATCAGTTTCCTCAATACCATTTCCCAACTAATACTGATTTCCTTTAGTTCTTTTCTCTCTGTGTTCCCCATGTTCCCCAACATTTTGAGATGTTATTTGTGTCATCCTTGAGGAAGGCAGAACCAAAGTATGTGTTTAATCGATCTGCCATCCCTTTGGTCCCCATTATAATTTCCACTGTTTCTGACTATAAAAGCCTGGTTTTGTCTTCACTAATCTTTTTCTTTTCAAATAACTACAGAAGGTTTTGCAATCAGTTTGTATATTCCCACAAGCTTGCTCTTGTACTCTATTTTCCTCCTCTTAATCAACCCCGTGGTCCTTCTCGCTGAAATCTAAACTGGTCCCAATTCTCAGTTCTTCTGCTTTTATTGGACAATTTTTACAGCCCTTCCTTGGATCTAATGAAATCTCTAATTTCCCTTGTTATCCAAGGTCGGGCTGCCTTTCCTGTTTTACTTTTGTGCCAGACAGGAATGCCCAATGTTGCAATTCCTTCATGATCTGCTTAAATGGTTGTCATATCATGGACCAGATCGGACCTCCTCAAAACCCATTCAGAATGTAGCCTAGACCCTAATTTTTTAAATATTTTATAGGTAAATGTGAGATGCTGTGTTCCAGATGCAATTCAATTGGTCAAACTCCTCAATGTTAAGCAAAACATAATTTATTCAAACACTATAGTTAAAATAGAACAAAAGAAAGACAAACTTGGTATGACTTAACTCTATTGGAAAACCTAACAGAATAGTAGATTGTTTTATTACTAAATAGTAACTGTTCCAATGTAGTAATATCCCATAAACACACCCTTGGTAAAAGGCAAATTCAGGAAAACAGAATTGTCTCACATGCAAATCCAGCAGCCCAGGAGGAAAAACATTTAGCAAAAACTCAGAGAGTGAGAGAGTGTGGCAGCTGGGAGATATTCACTGCATTTCAACCCTGCTGAGAACCCCAGCAACAACAAAACCACCCAAGGCTTTACGAGTTGTTTACCTTCTCATAGACTGCTCAGCGCTTGTCCCCCAGTCTGTCTCTAAAGGAAACCAGGACAAAGTGCACTTCTTAAAGCCACAGCATCACTATAGTCATTGGATATCTACCATCATCCCTTGAAATAATGTTTTCCAATTTATCACAGCCAACATGCACCTCATACCATCATAGTTTCCTTTCTTTAGATTCAGGACCCTAATCTTAGAATCGACAATGTCGCTCTTCATCTTGATGAAGAATTCTATCATATTATGGTCACTCTTCCTGTCTTGGATGGCCTGTTTTTTCATTGGTTCCTCAACGTATTCATCCATAACACCATCTTATACACACTTCAGGAATTAGTTTTCTGTGGTATTGTTACCGATTGCCCAATCTGTATCCAGATTAAAGTTATTCATAATTACAGCTGTACCGTTATTGCTTGCATTTATAATTTCCTGTTTAATGTCCTCTACAACATTACCACTACAGTTGGAGGGTTTACGGACAACACCAAAATCATTTTCTTCACCTTGGTGTTTCTTATTTTTACCCATATCGATTCTACATTATTAATTACTCCTAAGTACTCTTTCAGACTTATCTACCAAAAAAAATGTACAAAAGCAAGACAGCATATGCAAGATGTAGTAAGCACAATATTAAATGAATAAGCAATTAAAATTAACCACAATAAAATGATGATGAGATTTAAATATTTGGTTGAAAATCTATGGTCCTCTCGGAATACTTCTTCAATAGGACAAGATGGCTGTGCTATCAGTTAGGCTGGGACCCACTTGCACTGCGCTGCATTGGTAGGGGAGGAACTTCCATCCCCTTCAACCAAGTTTAGTGACATGAGATGGGGCATGGATGATGGAGAGGACTCCCTTTCCTGGTTTGTCAGGGTATCAGCAGTTTGGTACACTGAGTGAAAGCGCGGAATATCAGTTTAACATTAGCCGTTGTCATGCCCATATTGAGGGTACAGGCCTGGTCTCCAAATATTTCAATATTTTATGTGTTTGCCAAGCGTCTCATGGACAGGGACTGGCCTCTTCCTTGGGCATATTGAAGTCATACTAATAAACATATCTACAAACCCTGGCAAAATCACGGCATCCCATCAGGTGCCCTGTGCCTGATCAGAACTCTGATCAGGATGTTAGGGTCTCAGGAAGGAGAGAAATATGGGGGCCACTGGCTGTAAATGATTCCTAGGTCTTCTTTAAAGTTCAAAATGAACAAACAACAATGACATCTCACATCTGCCAAAATCCCTATGCAAAATTATCTTCAGCACTGCTGCCTTTTAGCACAACTTTACTAAGGCCAATTTTCTTGCTAATTTATACATTTACATAAGTGTTTTAATTCTCTCAATTGACATAGACATTTTTAAATATTTAAATTTCTCCAAATGCAGCTTGAGCATTTCACAAGATGGGTTCAGATATTCTGCAACTTATTTGATCTCAAAAACGTTTCACAAGTGATGGGATTGGCGAGTATAATGCTGTTAACTATGTTGACTGGTAGATAGAACAAAAATAGTTTAATTAGCTGTTTTCTTCCCAACTGTTCACTAAAGGAAACATCCAATCAGAATATTGACTTCTGACTGAAGCAAGATTCATTGCCTGAAACACTGTAATTTCCTGTCTTGCCATCAAACAAAGTCACCATAACCAGCAATAATTTCAGCCTTGAAAACAGATCTAGAGAGTGCATTTTAAA
The DNA here is from genome assembly GCA_024137785.1 of Ginglymostoma cirratum. NCBI lineage: Eukaryota > Metazoa > Chordata > Chondrichthyes > Orectolobiformes > Ginglymostomatidae > Ginglymostoma > Ginglymostoma cirratum. Next base: position 24,633,963 of record JAHRHZ010000016.1, on the reverse strand, counting down.
GGATATAATGATACTAGAGGCTTCTCAGTGCATAATGGATAAGATTTCAGTACTGCATCAGCGGTATATCAAAAAAGTTAAAGTGCATAGGCTTAAATGTGGCCTTGTTCTTATAATGTGTTTATAGCAATACACTAAGGGAAACATTTTATGGTCCCCATCTGTTGGGATTGCGGCTGGTGGGCCTGTGGTCATTCACTCACTCTTTCACAAACTCTTGAATTGTGTGCAATGTTACATAGGGCAGGCAAGACTCTACACCTCTAACAATTGAAGCCCTGAAATGGTGGTGGGGGAAGTATACTTGGTTAATCTGCCCTGGACAATAAGGGGGTATCTTCCTTAATTACTATATTTTCACATTGGTACCTCTTAGTCAAGATCTCAAGTCTTCAGGCGGTGAAGTGGGAAACTCCGAAAATGTTTTTCTGAAAAATCCTGCTCAATAATCCCTGGTTCCTCTGATGGAAACTTTCAAACTCACAACCTCTACCAGCTAGGAAGATGAGGGCAACAGGTACATTGGAACACCACCCTCTGCAAATTCCTTTGCAAATCACATACTATCCTGACTTGGAATTTTATCGCCATTCCACCATTATTGCTGGGAACTCCCTTCCTGACAGCACACATCCAAAGGACTGCAAGGGTACAAGAAGGCAGCTTACCACCATCTATTGTCTGACAATTTGGGATAGGCAATAAATCAACAGGGCAAATCGGTGACATCCACATTCAATGAACAAATTTTTAAAAACTTAGTAACAACATTGTTGTCATTTTAATGAAAAAAAAATTTTAATATCTACAAAATTAGAGAAACAACAAATGTTTTATTCATGGGTTGTAGATTATTATGTCCATTGTGCATATTAGGTGCTAGATTAGTTCAGTGGTAAGTGTCTTCTTTCTTGAGTCTGTGAACTAAATCCACAGGATAGGATGAGTAAATAATCTGTGATAACAACAACAAAAGTGGCTGGAAAAGCTCAGCAGATCTGGCGGCATGTATGAAGAGAAATCAGAGTTAATGTTTTGGGTTTGGTGACCCTTCCTCAGAGTTGGACCTGAAACATTAACTCTGATTTCTCTTCACAGATGCTGCCAGACCTGCTGAGTTTTTCCAACAACTTCTGGTTTTGTTTCTGATTTACAGCATCCGCAGTTCTTCTGGTTTTTAATTAATCTGTAATGTTACTTTAGTGCAGTACTGATGCAATGCTTTCTCTGGGTAGCATCCCCCAAGGAACATCACTAAACTGATTAATTAGTCATTCTTTGACTGCTACTTTTGAGACTTTGCTGTTTTCAGATTGCCTGTCACTTTTATCTACCTAACATTGATCACATTTCAAAAAGTAACATTTCAAATGTTGTGTAAAGCCTGTTTGGGTGTTACATGTGTGCAAGTTCTTTCTTTTAAATCATGGTTTGTGTGTGGTAATATCAGTGAATGGTAAACAATTATATGGTATGTCCAGTGACAGTTTTGGTTGATAGTAGGAACTGCAGATGCTGGAGAACCTGAGATAACAAGGTGTAGAACTGGATGAACAAAGCAGGCCAAGCAGCAGCAGAGGAGCAGGAACGCCGACGTTCCGGGCCTAGACCCGAAACATCAGCTTTCCTGCTCCTCTGCTGCTGCTTGGCCTGCTTTGTTCATCCAGCTCTACACCTTGTTATCACAGTATTAGTTGAATTTGGTTTTGGGCAATATGCCCTTGGTTGGCTACTATACTCTTTAAGAATTTTGATTCTTATTATTTTATTGCAGACGGACTTCCCTGTAACCATTGCAACACTGGAACAATAGCACAAATATACATTTGCAAGAAAAACTCTGGGTGAAATTTCCTGAGGGTCTGAGTGACGTGGTTAAGATGAAATAAGTGGCAGAATCAGGCAACAAATATAGTAAGGCCCATCTTGATGTTGAGATCATCTTGCTCCATCTCTTATGGTTTTTACAAGCTGACTGGTGAGTTTCTTGCCGGAGATACCAACAGTGAGATACCATTTGACAGACATTATTGCTTGTTAAATGCTTTGTTAATGCTTTGTCGAACAAACTAAACATCAGGAAAAATTGACAAGGAAATCAGGGGGTGTACCTGGCAGATTCAACCTGCTGCTGTTCTGAACCATTTCATGTTGATCACTGGCCAACAACATTTCAAGGCACAATCCTCGTGAATCAGCCAAGTACACTTCTCCTTTATGGATGTTTGCATCCACTAATCCATCACAACCTACATGGCTTTTCTACTATGCATCGGCATTGTGCTCTGGGAGCACAGACTGCATTGCAGGACTCCTCAGACACTTATATTGAAAAGCTGTAATAGGGACGCTTTACACAGAGGCACAAGCACCCCTACACAGATTTCATGTCGTTGAACATCTAAATATCCCAAACCTCGTTCCTAGTAACCCATCCGGTCAATTTAACAGGATTCACATTTTCCAATGACCCCACCCAGCCCAACCACATTCGCCTACAACTGCCTACCCATGCCACCCAGGGTGACGACAGCTGGAGTGGTCATTTACTAAATCTCTTTTATGCCAGGGTGCTTATGACCCCTACACTGCATCACAGGGTTGTTCATTTGCTCTCCTAACACTTTCTAACTTAGTGCCTATTGTCTTGATCACAAAATTCCCGTTTTGCCCAGCCTTGCTACGCCATTACACAACAGACAGCTTGCCTTTCTGCTAAACCTCAGGCTTGGGTGCCCACATTTTACTACATGCAGACTATTATGTCAATCTCACACTTGCTCCATGTTCCAGCAATGTATGTGACAGACACAATATGTTCCACAAACAGGCAGCTATGTGTCCTACACTAAAGGGTGTAGTCCTCAATGAGGAACATATAGGCACCCATCAATCAGGGGGAGCTGGCACAGTAAGTCAAGGGCAGTCTCCTTTACCAGGGAAGGGAATTGCCCACAGTCAGGTGTCTGTTCTAGTCATTAGCAAGACACCTTGGGGTGGAGGGTTATGTTCTCAGTCAGAGAGCCTTGCCTCTGCAATCCAGGGAATGTGCCACAGTCAGTCCATGTCTCTATAGTGACAAATCTGCAGTAGGGGGTTGATAAGGCTAATGCAGTCAGAGAGATCTACAGGCATCAGTCAGGGGTCTGGGCATGTCTTGCCTGGAGCTGTCATGTTAGTCAAGGGATGAGCTGCAGTCAGTCTATCAGGTCCACCCACAGAAGATAAGAAGGAAGGAGGAAGTTGGGGTGTGTGGAAGTGTGGCTTCAGATGGAGCACTAAGCCTGTGATGTTTAATCTTAGAGCCTGGAGCTACAGGCTTTTGGGAAGGGCACTGTAGAATTGTGAAGAGGCGGCAGCAATTTTGAAGGGAGTGATACTGTAATGCAAGGCTGGGAAGATTGCAATGTGTTGGGTATTTGAACATTAGTCATAAGCACCCTGGCATAAAAGAGGTTTAGTAAATGACCACTCCAGCCGTCGTCACCCTGGTGGCTTGGGTAGGCATCTGTAGGTGAATGTGGTTGGGCTGGGTGGGAGCATTGGAAAATGTAAATCCAATGGAATTGACCGGATGGGTTACTAGGAACGAGGTTTGGGATATTTAGATGCTCAACGACATGGTCAGGCTGAGGCTAGTAGATGGGGCACTCACTGTCACGTCCGGTCGTGTTGGAATTCAAAAGTGCACAGTGAGAAGAAAATGGCTGCAAGTACACATAGAGTGGGTGGGATGAGTGACTTGACCTGTGAGGGAGGGATCTGCAGCAATGACTGCACGAAGGGCTTTAAAAGGGGGAACAACATAGGTCACAGGCCAAGCATGGTGCAGCACGCAGGTATGGAGGCTACCTCCTCCCTGGCCATCCTACAACATTAATCCTCTACATACACGGCATCTCCCTGGCACAGTCACTGTTGGCGAAATCTCTCAGGTCAAATCACAGCTGTACCTTTGTGCATAGAGAGAGGTAGCCTTAGTGATGTTGAACTAGGAAGGCCATAGTGTCAGCAGCACCTAATCCCAAATGTAGACATTGTTCCCCCTGTTTACAGATACTGCAGTAGGCTGTCTGTGCAGACCTTTCTCCATTAAACCTGATGTGTGGCCATGAACTGCTGCCAGCAGGTGTGGAAATGCATTGAACACTTGCATGGAGAGACTCAAAATCAGATACATGAAAATTAAAATCATCAATATTGATGCACACAGTTCTATTTACAAAAGTCCTTCTTTATCTATGCCACCAAGATGACCCCAATACATTTTCTTCTTTTCTCTCCCTCCCGCCACTTTGTAATTTGGTAAGACTGGACAAGAGAGATTGTGACAAAGAACCCTTTAAAAAACTCAATGCAACCGAGATTTAGTTAAAACAATGTAAGATTCAGTCTGTCATATTTTGGGCTGTGTATGTTGTTTGCTGCTGTGAATGAACTGTATCTCAAAAGTTTCATTACTGATCTTTGTGCATGTACCATGAGCTCACCCTGTCATAATGCAAGATTAGGGCCCTTGATTATGATTGACAGAAATGATTCGGTGCTTCCAATAGCTTGGGGAAACTCTGGTACACATCTGGAAATGAATATAAGACTGTGGAATGGGAAATCTTTCAAATTAAACCCAAAATTCAAGAGATGAACAGGCAGCTGAGTATTGGCTGAGTTCTGTAACTGCTTGTCATTTGAGAGTAGTAGCAGAGCTGTCAGCATCAGGAGTATGTTAGGAATGAGATTTATAATTAAAGACAGTGAAATAGATCGCATTTAACAATGGAGTTATTTTTACTTTTAAAATTAAAATTGAGGTTCAAATAAATGAGTCTTACTTGAAGTGAGTTAAATGCTGAAGTCAGTATTCAGTGGAGGAGAGCTGCCAAGTGGTGGATTTGATAGAATTCAACCTGCAATTCAGTCAGAAAGACATTTAGAACAATTAGTATTTTAGAAATCAAATGTTCGCACTTCTGGGAACAGTTTGGAAACTGGAATTCCTGGGTGTGACATTAGACTTCTGAGCACTCAGCCCATGGCTTAGATTATGAAGGAATTGGGACCTGGTTGGAAAGTGAAAACACAAAGTTTAGAGGCAAATTTCAGTTAGTGACCAGAACAGACACAAGGTTGTGAGTTTAGTTTTTCAGTGGTTGTTAGAACCAGCACAGGCCTGTTGTAGTTCAGGTTTTTCAGTAAGAGGAGAACAGTTCAGGCTGCCTGTAAGTAGCTGCGTGTGCTTGAAATGGCCAAAGTGGAACATTATGGTGCAACTGGAGAAAGAGACCAAAAAAGCTAGTTCCATGGGCAAAGCTTGTATGGATCCAGAAAGTTACGTCTTTTGGGTGGAAACTGTGCATGGAACTTGGGTGTAGCAAAAGTGTGATTGGATGAAATTTCAGGTCTAACTCTTATGTGAGTAAAGGAATTGAGACTCCACCTGGGATGTTTAGAGTTCGAAGGACTATTTAACTGAGATCAATGTCATATATGGTGAAATGACAAATGAAGACATTTGCAAAGAATAATAAATTTTTATGTTGCTATTGACCTTGGCAAACATATCCAATGATAAATGTCAGTGCCTTGACAAAGTGAAAAGAGGAAAAATTTGTTGGAAAGAAACATGTTAACAATGATTTGGAACTAAAGCAGAAATTGCTGGAGAAACTCAGAAGGTCTGGCAGCACCTGTCGACAGAAAGCAGAGTTAATGTTTTGAGTCCAGTGACTCTTCTTCAGAATGCTTGTATCATACCCTAGAGAGGCATGTCATATTGTGAACTTTTGGTCAATATTTTGAAGCTTTTAAGATGGTTGCTGGAAATCATGTGATTTTTGGTATTTAGACAAAAGGCAATATCAAGGTTTTGGTCAATATTTAACTAAATTGGTATGTAGCCAAAAGTACCTCACAGCCAACAGGCAAAAACTCACCCATCTCATTTTTTAAAGGTGGGCCAATAGATAGCAACTATGGACTTTCCAGTTCAGAAAGACCATGATCTTTCTCCATAGATAGATCCAGACTGGATAATAGGAAGTTTAAAACTCCATGATCACTAGCAACTTCCCACCACAATGACTTCCCCTTCTCAAACAAAGACAGCTCACAGAAGTGTTAGCCCAGTGATCATGTGAGTTAAACTGTGCTCGGGGACTGCATGCATCCTTATTACTCCAAGACCCACCATATCCATGTGAACTATCATTCTTCAGGTAATCTCAGAACTAGATGTTGAAACTAGCTGCAAGCAAGTTGTCATGCGGCCGAGGTATATAAGCTGTTTCAGTTTCAGAGTTCATTTGGGAATCAATGTCTTAGATGTTCAACTACGAGAACTTTCACAACCTGCTATGAACCTTTCGCTTTACAAGATCCCTGATTCAACTTCAATCATCAAATCCATTCAAGAAACTATAGACCTGCCATGTGGAACTCTGCAGATCATCAGTCAATGACTGAATCAACTCAATCTGTAAAAGTATTGAAGTACTGAAGTATTTTGAACAATATCAATTGTCCGTGTGTATATGAGATTGGATACGTGATGTTGCATTAATTTTGGTAAATGTTTGAGAGTCAATAACCGTTTTGAAAACTCACAAATCTTGCTATTGAATTATTTTGTTAGCATATACAGTCCCAACCTAAGAGGAAACAGACCTCTTTCCATACAAAACATATTGATTGTGAGCAATAAGAGAGCACGTTCTGTCCATGACATCCATTTGTACTGTGTGATTAATTGAGGTTTAGCAATATTTATCACTTAAACCTCCCTTGAACAGGTCATTGGTTAAAACTGCAATAATACCATGTTTACCAATTGTTACATCACTCAGCAAATATTTGCCAAACTGTACCATTTCTTTTTACAATTGTTGAAGTTAAAGTGTATAATAAATCCTCTGTATCTGTGAAATCGCAAATCACGAATTCTCTTATCGGTGCCAAAAAAATAAATATCAACAAAAATCAACATCTGTGGGCAAAAGATCACGTGTCTGTGATTTTTAACCTATTTTTTAAACAAGATCCGCACTAGTGAATTTTATCATTTGTTGGGATTCTCAGGAACGGAACCTGCGTGGATATGGAGGAATGACTGTATCAGTTATAAATCAATTGATCCATTGAAACCAAGTCCTTCTCTACTCTCGGGCAAATGTCCTGAAGATTGTTTGGATTATGTTCTGTAAGTACACGTTTTTAGTAAAAGCAGCAAAACAATATGAGTCAGTAGCTGAAACAAATACTATGAAATGGTTAGGTGAACAAAACTAAGGCTCTTCGTTGTACATTTAATCCATTGTCCTATTACAGGTGGCTAACATTGATAGTTGTGATCAGTAGTAATTTGTTACATACAAGAATATCAACAATGAGAAAGAGTAGGCCACTGGGACTCTTGAGGCTCCTCTACCATTCAGTAAGATCAGAATTGATCTGATTGTAACCTCAAATCCACATTCCCATCAACTCTGATAACTTTTCACCGCCTTGCTTAACAAGTGTTTATCCACCTCTGTCTTATTAATAGTAAAGGACTTTGCTTCCACCACCTTTTCAGGATGACAATTCCAAAGACTGTCAATTGTCAGAGAAAGAATTTCACCTCATCAATTGTCTTAAAAAGGTGACCACAGATTTTTAAACAGTGATCCCAGTTCTTGATTCTCCGATAAGATAAAACATCCTCTTCACGTTGCTTGGGATTTTGTATGTTTCAGTCATTGATCCTTACTCTTCTAAACTCTAGCAGATATAAGCTAAGACTATCTAATCTTTTGTAATATGACAACCCATCCATTCCAGATCTGAGTTTAGGTAAATCTTGTCTGAACTGTTTCCAATGCATTTAACATTCTTCCTTAAATAAGTTGACCAGTACTGTACACTGTACTCCAGATGTGGTCTTATCAGTGCCTTGTATAACTGAAGCATAATTTCCTTTCTTTCTTTCAACTCTTGGGTATTTACATACTAAATATTTGTGATTCATGCACTAGGACACCCAGATCCCTCTGCATCCTAGAGATCTGCAATGGCTCACCATTTAGCTAATGTTTCTTATTTTATTCTTCCTGCCAAAATTGATCATTTTAGTAAGATACGGTGGCTCTTTCATAGTACCATAGAAAGTTATTACATGCCTCTGCAGGCTCTTTTGTAGGATAATCTATTTAATCTAGGCCTGTACTGAATGTCATTTAGAAGGATTGGGGGGAATCTCATTGAAACTTAAAGAATACTGAAAGGCACTAAATGGTATGGATGTGGAGAAGATGCTTCCACTTGTAGGAGAGACTAGGACCTGATGGCAAAGCATCAGAGTGAAGGGATGACCCTTTAGAACTGAGACAAGGAGGAATTTCTTCAATCAAAGGATGTTGAATCTGTGGAATTCATTGTTGCAGAAAGCTAGGGAGGCCAATTCCTTGAGTACCTTTAAGACAGTGATAGATTAGTAATGGGATCAAGAGTCATGGGCAGAAGGCAAAAGAATGGGGTTCAAAAACATATCAGCCATGATTGAATGCCTAAATCTGCTCCTATATCTTATGGCCTTATGGTCTGAAGTCATTTATGCTTTCCTTACAGCCCTGTAAATCTATTCCCTTCAAATATTTATTCAATTCTCTTTTGAATGCTATAATTACATCTGCTTCCACTTTCCTTTTCAGCCAGTTCATTTTAGATCGCAAGATCTGATTGTATAAAAGAGTTTCCTCACGTTGTCTCTTGGTTCTTTTGTCAATTACTTTAAATCAATGTCCTTTGGTTGACTTCTTCTGAAACGGGTTTCTCCTTACTTACTCAATCAAAACTATTAATGAGTTTGAATATCTTTATCAAAGCTACTCTTCACCTTCTGTGCTTTAAGGAGAAAATCCCAGAAGCTCGAATCACAGCATACCGAATTACTACATCTTTGGAAACAAATTAGTAAGTTCCTTCTGCACCTGCTGTGATGCCTTGCTGTCATTTTTAAAGTGTGATGCACTGAATTGAACACAATAACTGCTGAGATCTAACAAATAATTTACAAATATTTGACACAACCTCCATGCTCTATGTCACCCTGAGGATGGACAATCAGTTTATGCCCAATCAGAGAGGTGCCATGATCATCATGATGGGTTGGCAGATGTCAGATGTCAATGCCTGTGGAGGAAGTGTGCATGGGGCCGGTGCCGGTGGATCATGCCCTGAAATACTGTTGCCAGTGTTCAGCATTGAGGCCATTTGGAGCAAGTGAAAAACCAAATCCATCAGATACTCATTTTGGTTATCTAGCTGTTTTTCCAACGTAAAGCTAATTTAGTGAAATCAATAAGATGACAGTCTGAATATTAATGAGATATGTTGAGGTATGTCACCACTGTCTAACATGAATGTCATCACACTGCTTGCGAAACACTTATAAAGATGATGCGAGTTGTTCCCTACATCAAAATGGGCCTCAGTACATTTGTTGCTTAATTCTGATAAACATCTCACCATAGTCCACATTGCTCAGACTCCTATCAGATTCTGAACACAGTTATGTTTTTGTAAAGCAGATTATTTATGTGACAGTAAGAAATTTTATTTATTGCAAATAGTGAATTGACAAATTATGTGGTTTTAAACATTTCTCAATGTAGTCATTTGTCTAAAGGATGGTTATCAATCTGCTCAGGTCTGAGGATGATGGTACATTCTGTCAGTCTGCCAACTAGTGAAAACTTACATAGGGTGGCCTTTAGATTTGAGGATAATTTCCAGAAATTGCATCACAGCTCACAAGCATCATAGAATGGTATGGAACGCTGGCCATTTTGGTTCTCACAAAATGTGTCCATTGACTGGTTTGTTGAGTTTCTAGAAGTATTTGATGGTTTTAATGGTTGTTTAACGCTGAAAAGAGTGGGAGTGCGGACAGAGCATGCAGAGTTAGTAATGTGTTTGTGGAGGGGAGCACAGTAGTAGTTGTGGAGGTGAGAGTGAGTGAGGGAAGATGTTGCATGAAATAGTCAAAGTGATAGAGCATGAGCCTTGGTGTGTGCAGTAGCGAGCATAGAGTGAGCATGAAGTAACAAAAAGAATATGATGGCACTTATCCTGATAGAGTGGAGAAGGGCATTGAACTTTCTTCCTGCACCTACTGGACTGTTGGTGTGGCCTTCTCGCATGGCCCTCAGCGAAGAGGGCAGATCCTCTTCTGAAAGACCCCGTCTACCAGGACCTGGAGGGATGCCGGTTTATGCCTGGGATACCTGGGCAGTGGCGAGTACTTCCGGCTTCAGTGAGTGAAACAGTCGGCTAGTGTTGGATGAGGGAGGTTACCATAGGTGGGATATATAGTTAATGAGCCAAGTCAGAGACAAAAGCATGAGAAAATACACCACACCTCCCAGAGAGAAGCCCTCCATGAAACTCCACAAAAATGACATTTAGTGAGAGATATTTTAAGACTAAGCCTTAAAAAACCATTAACTACAACTGCCTTGACCTGCTTGTCTGTAGTAGCTCTCCACCCCAGCCACCATCAACCCCACACCTCCTTTGTAAGCCTTCTTACCTGTGTTTTGGGTCAGTGTTTGATGTTTCAAAGAAAACTTTGAAATTGGTTCTCCTTCAGTTAACTAATTGAATTGTGATAGTTCCACACTAAAATGGAAAAAAAAAGAAATATATTTTGTCACACTTCACTGGGGTAGCATACCAGAAATTAAGCCTGCTACTCGTGGAGTTGTCACTGTTATAAAGCGGAGATTGACCCCACCACCCTCCCGAGATCTAATACCAAAACATCTAAAGAGGAGCACCTCACCCTATAATAAGAACAAAGAACAAAGAACAAAGAAAACTTACAGCCCACGAACAGGCCCTTCGGCCCTCCAAGCCTGTGCCGATCCAAATCCACTGTCTAAACCTATCGCCCAATTCCTAAGGATCTGTATCCCTCTGCTCCCCACCTACTCATGCATCTGTCCAGACACATCGTAAATGAATCTACCGTGCCTGCCTCTACTACCTCTGCTGGCAACGTGTTCCAGGCACCTACCACCCTCTGTGTAAAGTACTTTCCGCGTGTATCCCCCTTAAACTTTTCTCCTCTCATCTTGAACGTGTGACCCCTCGTTATTGAATCCCTCACCCTGGGAAAAACCTTATCTCTATCAGCCCTGTTTATACCCTTCATGATTTTGAAGACCTCAATCAGGTCCCCCCTCAATCTCCTTTTTTCGAATGAAAACAATCCTAACCTACTCAACCTCTCTTTATAGCTAGCACCTTCCATACCAGGCAACATCCTCGTAAACCTTCTCTGTACCCTCTCCAAAGCTTCCACATCCTTTTGGTAATGTGGCGACCAGAACTGTACACAGTATTCTAAATGCGGCCGAACCAAAGTCTTGTACAATTTTAACATGACCTGCCAGCTCTTATACTCAATACCCCGTCCGATGAAGGCAAGCATACCATATGCCTTCTTGACCACTCTATCCACCTGTGCAGCCACCTTCAGGGTACAATGGACCTGAACTCCCAGATCTCTCTGCTCATCAACTTTCCCCAAGGCTCTTCCGTTTACAGTATAGTTCGCTCTAGAATTAGACCTCCCAAAATGCATCACCTCACACTTGCCCGGATTGAACTCCATCTGCCACTTCTCCGCCCAACTCTCCAGTCTATCTATATTCTCCTGTATTCTTTGACAATCCCCTATGCTTTCTGCTACTCCGCCATAATCTGTAAAAGGAGTTTGAAAAGTGATGTAACCTGGCTTTCAGCAACTTCTAGTGGTTAAATAAAATAACCCCTGACGCTCATTTTACAATCAATAACAATTTATCATCTAACTCTAACAGTGAACAAACTAACTAAACTATTAACAAACTGAATAAATCCCTTCTAACAATTAACTATTCCCGAATAAACTAAAACTCTAATAGAATACTTTTCCAATAAATACAAGTCCCACTTACATAACATAAAAAGGAAGTCGAATTTAGTATCTCAAAATTACGGCCATATTAAGTGTCTTCCGGAATGCTCTGTGCTTTTTCCGTTGAATGTTCTGTCAGGAATGCCTTCTCTTTCGATTCTCCTGTCAGGAATATTAACTAGCTGTGCTGTTGGTACCTTTGATTTAGACAGTGCTTTCTCTAACACTTAGAGAAGACTGTGAGAGCCAGTGATTCTTTCTTGAGAGCTGAGAGCTGTTAACTAGCAATGGCAGTTAACTCCTGTCTTTGTCCAACTGCCTTCTTCTTGTATACCCTCGATGACATATCAATTTCTTACAACAGGATTGGTCCTACATTGTCAAAACCATTAGATTTAAATTGAATTGGGTTTTGCTATCTAAGTGCCTGATTCAAATTGATTGGCTAAATTCAAAATTTGTCATCTTGGTCACAAAACAAAACTGCTGCTTGGCCTGCTAACTGTATGGCCTTTGATACAAATATTTCAATTTGAGTGCTCTCTGAGCACCTGCAAAGCCACAAGCTGCTGCCCACAGACATCCTGTTTGAATCTCTAGGCATAGAAAAAGCACATCATCTTTTAAAGGCACCACACACTGCCTTCCCCCTAAACATTTTACAAATACCAAATTCTAACCTCCTGTCTTGCCATTGAAAAGTACTCTACCCACCTTTGAAACATCACAAAAGTTGAAGATTTTATCAAAGTATAGAAAATTCCTCAATTTACCTATACCTAGGGTGATTAGTGAGGGTGATGCTGAGTGACTTCAGAGGGACATTGACAAGTTGGCCAAATGGGCAGCACCTGCCTGATGAATTTCAATGTTGAGAAATGTGAGGTAAGGTATTTTGGTGGAAGAAACACAGAGGGACAACACAGGGTCAATGGGAAGTACAGAAAGAGGGACCTTGGGTTCAAGTACATAATTCTTTGAAGGTGACCAGGCAAGCTGAAACAGTTGTTAAGAAGGATAATAGAATCCTTGGGTTCATAAATGGAGGCATAGAGTATAAAAGCAAGGAAGTGATGCTATACCTCTACAATTCATTGATCAGACCACATTTTGAGTTTGATGTCAGTTCTGGGTACCTTATTCAAGGAGGGATGCTAAAACCTGAGAGAGAGTGCATGGGAGATTTACTAGAATGATATCAGGAATGAGGGATTTTAGATACATGGAAAGATTAGAGAAATTAGGCTTCTCCTTGGAGTAGAGAAGATTAATTAAGAGGTACCTTCATTGAGTTGTTCAAAATTATGAGCAATGTTGGTAAGGAAAAGAAAGATGTTATATTTCCAGTGATTGGTATGTCAGTAACTGAGGGTCACAATTTCAAGATTGTCAGTGAGAGAACTAGGAGTGAGATGAGGAGAAACCTCTTGACTCAGAGAGTTGTTAGGATTTAGAATACGTTGCCTGATAAAGTGGTGGAGGCAGATTCAATACAAGGTTTCAAAGGAAAGCTGTAAAAATATTTGAAAGATGTTTTGAGGGCTATGGAGAAAGGGCTGGAGATTGGGACCAGCTGTGGAGCTCTTTCAGGAGCAGGTACAGAGACAATGGATCGAATGGCCTCCTTCTGTGCTGTAAAATTCTATTATTTTATGATTCTAAATAGGTTATAGCTGCAGATAAACAATTATGTACTGTTTACATATAACTCTACCAATCACAACCCTAATCCCTTTATAAACATGTCACAATACACACATATAAACAGTCACAGGCAGATAAAAAACATCTGTAGTATTGGTGGAGGGAGAAAACTGGGAAGGCAGTTCAAAGATCTCTGTCTATGGGGTTCACTGAGATGCTTGTTTTGGCTTGCCTGGACTTATTGCTCCTGGGAGAGATATTAGGTACTGCAGATACTGGAGAATCCGAGATAAAAAGGTGTGGAGCTGGATGAACACAGCAGGCCAAGCAGCATCATAGGAGCAGGAAAGCTTGATGTTT
>JAHRHZ010000016.1:24587069-24619624 GCA_024137785.1 Ginglymostoma cirratum | reverse complement strand
CCCATTTCTGATGAAGGGTCTAGGCCCGAAACATCAAGCTTTCCTGCTCCTATGATGCTGCTTGGCCTGCTGTGTTCATCCAGCTCCACACCTTGTTATCTCTTATTGCTCCTGGATCGCTCTTCTCCAGGCATTCTCACATTGTTGCAGGAGCAACTGGTTCTACACTTATAAAGTCTCTGATCTATCAGAGTAAAAGCAATAGCTTAAAGCAACTGTTGAGAGAAAATAAACAGTCTTTCTTCAGGCTTTAGTTGTGTTTTTACTGATGACTAAAGGACACCAGCTTCCCCTTCTGAGTCTGAAGACTTCTGCCTATATTATTTATGTCCACAAGCTGTTTAGCTACCTGAGAGCCAAATATATAGTTTTGATAGGCAGGAAGACTTTAACATTGACAACAGTCACTACTCCATAGACTAATCAGCTACTGATTGCTAGCTGAATCTCACTTCATACACACTCCTTGATGCAGTTCATCTGGAACTAAACTTCACTGGTTGAACAAACAACAGTCTGAGCAGCACTTAAACTAAATGCTCGTAGCTTGGTTCTAAAAAGTGCAACAACCCCTTTCACAATCATTGGTTTCTACAACAGTCATTTTCCTATTTCAGTCCACAATCAAGAATACAGAATACTAAAAAGACATGGTCTTTACAATTTGTTAATACTGCCTGAGAGAAGATTATACAAGAGAGGAGCTGTAACCCCTCCTCATCTTGTCCTAATGGGATAATGCTGTTGATGTTGTGTACATCGGAAAAGGAATAGGTCATTCAGCCCTTCAGCCTACTCCACCATTCAATAAGATCATGGCTGATATATAACCTAACTCCATATGCCGGCCTTGGTTCCTAACCCTTGATACCCTTGCTCAATAAAAATGTGTTTATCTCAGATTTAAATTTAACAATTGAATTAGTACCTACTGCCATTTGAGGAAGAGAGTTCCAAACCTCCAATACTCTTTGCATGTAGAAGTGCTTTCTGATATCTCCCCTGAATGGTCTGTCCCTAATTCTTAGACCATGCCCCTGCTTCTAAAATGTCCAAGCAGTGGAAATAGTTTATTTTTATATACCTTGTCTTTCTCTGTTTAAATCCTGAAAACCTCAATGAAATCGCCCCTTAACCTTCTAAATTCTGGAGAATAAAGGCTTAATTTGTCTAATCTCTCCCCATAATTTAACCCCTGAAGTTTAGGTAGCATCCTTGTAAAACTGCATTGAACTCGTCCCAGGGCCAAAACATCCGTCCTGACGTGTGGTGCCCACATCTGCTCACAGTACTGTAAGTGGGGTCTAACTAGCATTTTATATAAAAACCGAAAGAACTGCAGATGCCATAAATCAGGAACAAAAACAAAGTTGCTGGAAAAGCTTAGCACGTCTGGCAGCATCTGTGAAGAAAAAAATCAGAGTTAACGTGAGGATAGGTCACTGGGCCCGAAATGTTAACTCTGATTTTTTCTTCACTGTTACCGCCGGACCTGCTGAGCTTTTCCAGCATTTTATACAACTGCACCTTACATTTCTATCATTATACACCAGCTCTTTAGATAAAGAGGCCAGCATTCTTTTTGCCTTCTTAACTATTTTCTGCACCTGCTCACGGCTTTTTGAAAAGCTGTGCATGTGAACCCCAAATCTTGTTGGACATCAACTGCATTTGACTTTGTGCCATCTAAAAAGTATCCTGATTATCCTTTCTCAGTCTGAAATGGATAACGTCATACTTGCTTATACTAAAATCCATCTACCGCAGCTTTGACCTTTCACCCAGAGTATCAAAGTTAGAAGTCACATGACACCAGTCCAACAGGTTTATTTGAAATCACAAGCTTTTGAAGCACTTGCTCCTTCATCAGGTGAAATGGCAGGAAAGACAAAGGCACAGATAGGTGGAGAGATAGTAGCAATGTAATTCCAGGTAATTAAAAGTGTCAACAAATAAGTGCTGTTGTAGGTCCTATCTACAATGCGACCTAATTTTGTGTCATCAACAAATTTGGATATTCGACTTTTATGCCATTATCCAAGTCATTAATAAATATGTTGAATAATTGAGACCCTAACACAGATCCCTGGGGGACACCACTAGTCACATACACAGACTTCCAAAAAGCTTTTGAGATAATGTTGCACAATAGACTTGTAAGCAAAGTTAGAACACGCGGAATAAGGACAGTAACATTGTGGATACATAAGAACGTAAGAAATAGGAATAGGTATAGGTCATCTGGCCCTTTAAGCCTGCTCTGCCATTCAATAAAATCATAGCTGATCTTCTTGTGGACTCTGGTCCACTGACCTGCCCACTCACAAAAGCCATTATTTCCTTTATATTAAAAAATCTATGTATCTTTGCCTTAAAAACATTCAATGAGGTAGCCTCAGCTGCTTCACTGGGGAGGGAATTCCACATACAACCCTGTGGGTGAAGACATTTTTCCTCAATTCAGTCCAAAATCTGTTCCCCTTTATTTTGAGGCTATGCCCCCTAGTTCTAGTTTCACCTGCCAGTGGAAACAACCTCCCTGCTTCTATCTTATAAATTTCCTTTATAATTTTGTATGTTGCTATAAGATCCACTCTCATTCTTCTAAATTCCAATGAGTATAGTATCAGTCTACTGAATCTCTCCTCATAAGCCAACCCTCTCAATTCCAGTATCAACCTAGTGAGCCTCCTCTGCATCCCCTCCAGTGCCTGTACATCCTTTCTCAAGTGAGGAAACCAAATTGGCTGAGTGATAGGAAACAAAGAGTGATAAGCACCGGATATTTTTTGGGGCTGGAGAAACGTTTGTGGTGGAGTTGGTACTGGGACCCTTGCTTTTCCTAATATATATTAGTGATCTAGATCTTGGTGTACAAGGGACAGTTTTGAAGTTTGTGGATGATACAAAACTTGGAAAATCATAAACTAATGAGGAGGACAGTGTAGAACTTGAAAAGGACATTGGCAAGTAGGTGGCATGGGCAGATGAACTGTGATTTAGAAAGGCATAGATTAATCAGAGATAGTCAATGTGCTTTTCTTTAAGGGAGGCTGTGTCTTACTAACTGAATTCACTTCTTTGTGGAATTAACAAGGATGGTTGATAAGGAGAAAGCAATGGATGCGGACCACATGGGTCTTTGCAAGGTATTTGATAAGGACGACAAAAACAGAAATTCTCGGAAAGACTCAGCAGATCTAGCATCATCTATGGAGTGCATGCAGAATTAACATTTTGGGTCTGGTGACCCTTCTTCAGAACTGACAAGGCCCGATTTAGCAAACTGGTCATTTGAATGTGGGAGGCACGATTGGGAAATGTGCAGACAGCACAAATATTTGCCATGTAATTGATAGTGAAGAGAATAGCTGTTGACTCCAAAATTATATCAATGGCATGGTTGAGTGG
The DNA here is from genome assembly GCA_024137785.1 of Ginglymostoma cirratum. Taxonomy (NCBI): domain Eukaryota; kingdom Metazoa; phylum Chordata; class Chondrichthyes; order Orectolobiformes; family Ginglymostomatidae; genus Ginglymostoma; species Ginglymostoma cirratum. Next base: position 24,616,213 of record JAHRHZ010000016.1, on the reverse strand, counting down.
GTGGAAAAATGAAGTAATATATTTCAGGAGAGCGAACAAAACTAGGGAATGCATAATAAATGGAAGGATGTTGAGAGTATGATAGAGCAAGTGAGATATCTTAGAGTACGTATCCAAAGTTTCTTGAAGATGATAGCCCAGATAGCTAGGTGGTACAGAAAGCGTTCTCTTTATAGATGAAGTATAGAATTAAAAAAGGAAGGTTGAAATGGAGCTGTATAAAACACTAGTTAGGCCATGGCAGGAATTTTGTGTACAGTTCTGGTCGCCGCATTATAGGAAGGACATAACTGCTCTGGAGAGAATATAGAGATTTACATGGCTTGAAAATTGCAGCTGCAAGAAAGGATTGGATAGTTTAAGGTTGTTTTCCTTAGAACAGAAGAGACTTATCTGAGGTGTATAAAATTATGAATAGGCCTAGGTAAAGTAGACAGGAAATAACTGTTTCTCCTGGTGGAGAGGCCAATTATCCGAGTGTATGGATTTAAGATTGGTAGAAAGATTAGTGGGACCCTGAGGAAAAACTTTTTGAGCCAGAGGGTGGTGGATGACAGGAATTCACTGTTCAGTTTGTTGATAAAAGCAGAAAATGCCAACTCATTTAAACGTACTTGGATCTACACCCAAAGTGCTATAACCTGCAAGGCTATGTACCAGGTGTTAGAAGGTAGGATTAAAATGGTTGGGTGGTTTGTTTTCATTGTAAGAAAGGAAGGCACGATGAGTTGAATGGTCTCTTTCAGTCCTTAGCTTTTCTATGTTTCTATGGGTAGCAGATGATTTTCAATGAGGATAACTATATTGTGAATATGGAGAGATAGCATAAAATAAAGTGTACTACTCTAAACGAGCAGAGATGCCTTGAAGTATAAGTCAACAAAAGAGGAGAGGGATGTGTAGGGAGCAGTTAATAAATCACTCAATTTCCTAGACTTTATTCAGAGGGCAAAGAATACGAAAGCAACATGGTGATCCTGAACCAGTATAAGACAAGAGTTAGATCTCAGCTGGAACACTATGTATAATTTTAAGAACCACACTTTAGGACAGATATGAATGTGTTGGAGAGACTGCAGATTTTATTTACGAGAATGGTCCCAGAAATGAGAAACTTCAGTTATGAGACAGATTGGAAGTGTTATGACCTCAACAGAAGGCTAAGAGAACACTCAATGGAAATTTTCAAAATTGGGCATAGATTTAAGGTGAGAGGGGAAAGCTTAAAAAGAGACTTTTTCACAACTTTTTCACACAGAGAGTGGTGTATATGGAACAAGCTGCCAGAGGAAGTGATAGATATGAGTTCAATTACAACATTTAAAAGACATTTAGACATGTACATGGATAAGACAGGTTTAGAGAGATACGGGCCAAATGCAGGTCAGTTTAGTTAAGTTTAGGAAATCTGTTTGGCATGAATGATATGGGCTGAAGGGTCTGTTTCCATGCTGTATGACTCTATGAAATGTCTGAACCGAGAATAGAAGGAGAAATTGTTCCCATGCAGAAAGGATCAAGGATGAAAGGACACAGATTTAAAGTAATTTGCAAAAGAAGCAAATGTAATGGGAGAAACAACTTTTTCTCTCGATGAGTAGGTACGGTCTGAATGCATTCCCTAAAATAATGATGGAGGTAGGTTCAATCGAAGTATTCATGAGGCCATTAGGTGAACAGAAACAACATGCAGGGTAACAGGGAAAAGGCAGGACAATGGCACTAAGTCGAAATGCTCATTCAGAAAGGCAGTGCTGTGGATTCTGTTGGACCATGGGTATGTTGGTTGTGGGTGCTTGTAATCCCCTTTTAGTTATCTCAAAGACTGTCTTCTTTGTTTTTGGTTGCACTTCAATTCCATGCTCTTGATCTTTGGGCACCCGGTGTGGAGGGTATGGGTGAGTTGGAAGACCTCCATGTGGGTCTGCTTCTGGGTCTGGCCAGACTGGCTATTAACAGGTCCAGGCAGTGGGCTGTGGAACAGGTCATTTATGCTGACTGCCTGCCCCTCTTTTGTTATTATGTTTGAGCCTTGGTGTTCTTGGAGAGGGAGCACAGTGTCCACCAACACTCTTGATGCCTTTAGGCAGAGGTAGGCACTGTGGGGGCTGGAATGCTTTGTTTTCCCCTCCAATTCTATTTTGATTTGACCCCTACTCTAACCTTCATTTTTTCTTTCACATAAGCATTGTGGCTATCAGGCTTTGCTTGTTACTGGTCCCTTGGCTGCTCAGGTGGTTTTTCCTGAAAAAGTATAAACAGTGGATTTAGAGTCTCCTCAGTCCAGGGGACTGACTCGGAGCTGTCTGGTCACAGCCAATATATTGTGCACATGTAAATAAAGGGTGACTTGGTGACAGGATCTCAACCTCTGCAGTTATTTCAGTGGTGATGGAAGAAAATAGTACATGCCTGAAGAACATGTGCTTGCAGCAGTCACTTTGGAGTTGGGGTAAGTATTTCTGGTGTCATGCCCTTATTTGGGAAGCTTGACTCTTTTGATCCTGCTGTTGAAGGCTGGGCCCTGTATGTTGAAAGAATACAGTAGTTTTTCTGGGCAAATGACATTGGGGTAGATAAAAAGCAATGAATAATCCTTCTGACTGCATGCAGACTTGCAGCATTTTCACTTATAAGGTGCTTAACTTTCCCAGAGGCTCCAGACCTAAAAACCTTCCAAGAGCTGACAGTTGGTAAAGGAATATTATAGCTCCAAGCCTCCTCTAACCCTGAGATGCTGTTGGTTTTATTTGGCAGTTAGCAAAACCAGGAGGAATCCTTTCTGGGATTTTTTGAAGTTGAGACAACTGGCAGAGGCATGTGATTTTGGGTTAACTCTGAATGAGATGCTGAGAGGGGTTTGATATGTAAGATTAATGATGTAACCATGCAAAAGTGCCTGCTAGCTGAAGTCCAACTGGAATTCAAACAAGCACAGCAGCTGGCCTTATTAGAAAATGTGGTAAGGGGAACATGGGAACTACAAGGCATCCCAATGGAAGTGAATTTCCTCACCTGTCCCACTGAGCTTAGGGAATACCATTTGAGTCTAAGGATCAGAGCCTCTCACAGAATACAGCCTGAGCATAGGGACCCTAGAACAGCACACAGCAGAACCCCACAACAAAGCTGAGCCTTGGCTAAGTGGCTAAAATGTTCTTCAGGATCTGGACTGGTAAGCCATTGTAGTTGCTGCCAGTATGTGGACTTGAGACATCAAAGGAGTCTTACAAGGCCTGACTTGAATAAGAGAATTTGTAGGCTGGTACCCAGAAGAGTGTACACCCTGGAAAGTCCCAGGGTGACACCCAAATTGGAACTGATTAAAATTAATGTTTAGTTAAGTGGTCAACCCAGCTCCCATGGAGGTCAATACCCATGCAGCTGTATCTGTGGTTGCAGAATCTGTCTAACAAGATGTTCTTGGGTCTCCAACCCTTAAGTTTGGGCAAGACCTCAGCCAGACTGAACATACACTGGGGAAGCCTTGTAAATTAAGGGAACCATGTCAGTGTTGGTCTCCTATGAGAAGCAGTTGGTGCAGTTACCACTGATGGTAGTAAGAGGCTTGGGTCCAAGCCTACTGGGGTAGAATTGTTGAGAAAGATTCACCTGGTTTAACTCAACATTTTTCCATTAGAAAATGGCTGCCTCAGCGAAATCCCAGGAGCTTTTCAGAAAGGACTTGGGACAATCAAAGGGGACAAAGCCACTTTACATGTCAACCAGGAAGCAAGTCCATGATTTTGCAAGGTCCACCTGGTGCTATTTGCCTTGTGAGTAAAAGTAGAGGTGGAAATCAGGAGACTGGAGAGTGAAGGAACCATTAAATCAGCGCAGTTTGCAGAATGGGCAGTACTGGTCATACTGATTGTGAAGACTTATGGCTCAGATCACCTTTATACGGAATTTAAGCAAACCACTTCTCACAGCTGGATAAAGACCCAATCCCTAGCAGAGAACTTGCATATAAAGTTGGCAGGGGGGTGGGGGTGGGTGCTGTCCTTTATGAAGCTGGACATAGGCCACACCTATCTGCAATCCTCACTGGATGAGGAGTCCCAGAAGTACACTACAATTAAAACCCATAAAGGTTTATATTAATATACAAGACTGCCACTTGGGGTATTGTTAGCTTGTGCCCTTTTCTAGCAGACTATGGAAAATATTTTATAAGGGCTATCCCAGATTGCCATTTATCTGGATGACCTGCTAATAACAGGGAGGACCAATAAAGAGCACTTGGAGAACTTTGATATAGTGCTTAAACATTTTTCAAAGTTGGGCGTAAGCCTTAGAAAGGAAAAATGTGTTTCAAGCACCCCAAGTAACCTACTTGGGTTACAGTCAACAAAACCAGCTTATACCTGCTGGAAGATAGTGAGGGTGATCAAAGGAGCCCTATCTCCTGCTTCTGTGCTGGAGCTTAAGTAAATTGGGTTAGAAAATTATTATGTGAAATTCTTGTGACCTGGCTTCCATTTTGGCACCTTTACATCTGCTATTGACCAATAGTCAGTATTGGAAATGGTCATGTAGCCTTTAGGGAAGTGAAAAAGCAGCTATTGTCATCTAAAGTGTTGGCCCACTGTAATCCGAAGTGAGAAGTAGTGCTGACATGTGATGCCTCCCTGTATGGTATTGGGGTGGTGTTGGCTCAATGGTGAATGCCCAATAGTGTATGCTTCCTGGACTTTGGCTGATGCTGAATGCAAATATGCCCAGATAGAGAAGGAAGGTTTGGTGGTCATCTTTGGTGTGAGGAAGTTCCACCAGTACCTCTATGGATGGGAATTTGTCATAGTAACAGATCACAAATCTCTGCTAGGGTTACTGAAGGAAGACAGGACAATGCTGTCCATAGCTTCTGGTAGAAATCAGCGCTGGACCCCTGTTCTCAGTGCATACAAGTACAAGTTAGAACATCATCCAGGAAGTCAAGTGGCTAATGCAGATGCCTTGACCTGCTTCCCACTGGCAGATGTTCCACTGATGGTGCATCCCCTGGAACAGTCCATTCTGGCTTTAAACTATATGGACATCCTTCTGGTCACTGCTGACAATATCTGACTGTGGACACAAAGATCCTGTCCTAGCAAAATTAAACATCTGGTGGTAATGAGGGAAACAGAAGGGTCATTGCAACCAGGACCAAAAACTTTCTGGACCCATCCAGTGAGACCAGATCTCTGTAGAAGATGGCATATCACTGTGGGGAACAAAGGTGGTCAGCCCAAGTAAAGGTCACTGCCAGATACTGGCTGAACTCTCAGGGTCATCCAGGGGTTTCCAAGATGAAGATGGTGGCAAGAAGCTTTATCTGGTGACCAGAGTTGGATGCCAACATAGCTAAATTGGTGGGACAGTACCCAGAGTGCCAACAAAAATTGCCACCAGCAGCAGCCCCACATTCATGGCAATGGCTGGGTAGCACCTGCACTTAGTTACATGTTGACTGTGCAGGACCTTTTATGGCATCAATGTTCCTGGCCATTGTGGCTGCCCATTCAAAGTGGTTGGACATGCATAAGATCCGTTTGGCAAACTCAGAGTTGACAATTGAGAAGCTGCAAGCTTCTTCTGTGATACATGGACTCCCAAAAGTGGGATGTCATTTACCAGCAGGGAATTTGAATATTTCCTGAAATCGAATGGCATTTGGCACATAAGGACAACTTCATATCATCCATTGTTCAATGGTCTGGCAGAAAGAGCAGTGCAAACGTTGAAGACAGGCTAAAAGAAGCAGCATACAGTCCTGATTCCTGTTTGATTATAGGACCATGCCCCACACTAGAACAGGGAAAGATCAAGCAGAGTTGCTGATGGGGAGAAGACTTCACACGAGGTTAACCCTGATATTTCCAGACACTGGGGGTGTGGGTAAAATGGCAGCAGGAGCGTCCATGCTGGCCACAAGCCTCCTTTAAGCAAGAGAGACAATTTGATTCAGGGGACAAAGTTTGGTGCTGGAACCATGAAAATGGCCTTGTATGGGTAAGAGGAAAAGTAGTCACGAGGACAGATCCAGTGAATTACAAAGTTCAGGTAGGTGAGGCGGTCCTGAACTGTTACCTCACAAACAGGACAGGAGCAAAACATACCTGGCCCATGGGAACAGCCAGAAAGCCTGTCAGAAACTGCAGGCTCTCCCCTCTGTCTAGTGTTGAGGAAACTTTGGCGTCTGAGATGGATGCAGCCTCAATACAACTGCCACCAGAAGAAGAGGAGGAAACCCTCCCGAGATGCTCCAGATGCAAGAGACAGGCCACGGTTCAGTACATGCCATCTGTCAGTCTGAATCAGAAATCAGACCTGGGGTGAAAACATCACAAACAGCTATAAGCAACAGACCAGGCCAACATCCCCAACATGTTGGGGAGGGATGGATGTAGTGATTGAAACCAGGTGGATCTTGTTGACTACAAGGCCTTGATTGAAGTTGTTAACCTGAGCCAACCAGGAAACCCTGGATGACCAATATAAACAGGGGATTTAGACTTTCCTCAATCCAGGGGACTGACACTGAGCTGGCCAGCCGGCTGTAAATAAAGGGTGACTTGGTGATGGGATAAGGGTCTCTGTGCAGTTATTTCATCACCAAATGAGCATTTGACATTGTGCCATTCTCTTTCATTTTCCCCATTCCCTTGTTTCTGTTTAAATAATCATCCCTTTTTGGGGCACCTTACTATAAAAGTCCCTTCACCTCAAGAAATATTGATTGAGCATTTCTCCATATTCCTTAACACTCAGCCTCTTTATATCCATGTTTCTACTAGAACTATAATTCTTCTCATAAGTCTGTTGAGTGGCAAATTATTGAATACATTTTGCAAGTCTGTGTATCCTGCATCAACTGCATTGTTCTCATTCATCCTTTTTGTTACCTGTTCAGAAAATCTCCAGCAAGTTAAACACTATTTCCTCTTTAGAAATCCTCACTGGTTCTTCTTAATAATACATAATTCTCCGTATAACACTAATTTTATCCCAAATAATTATTTCTAGAAGCTTCTGGCCAGTCAATAGTTCTTGGGCTTATCCCTACAACTTTCTTTGTACATGGGTATGATGTTTGCAACTTTCTAGTTGTCTGGCACCTTCCCTGTATCTAGGGAAGACAAAGATTATGGCTAGTGCCCCTGCAATTTCCACTGTCATTTTCTTCAATGTCCTTTAATGCATCTCCTATTGTCTCAGTCCCTTGTCAAATTTAAGCACCAACAACCTAGCTAACATTTCCTTCCCATCAATTTTGAACCTTTTCTAGTGACAGTGTTTCCTCTTCTTTCAGCATAGCCGGAGTAATATTTTTGTTGGTAAAGACAGATAAAGTACTCATTTAAAATCCTAGTCACACCTTCTGCTTCCAGGTGCTAATCCCTGTTTTGGTTCCTAATTGGCCCTACTCCTCCTTTTCAACTCTTACTATTTACATACCTACAGAAGACTTCCTGTTGGCTGCTAGTCTTTTTTCATAACTCCTGTTTGCTTTTCTAATACCCTTGTTCATCTTCCCCTCTGAACCCTCTCTGTATTTCTCTTGGATCTTGGTTGTATTTTCTACCTGACCCTGTCATAAGCACACATATTTTTCTACATCACAATTTCTATCTCCTTTGTCTTCCAAAGCTTGGATTTAGTTTTCCACCTTTTCATTTTGAAGCATTCTGTATTAAACGTATTTGAACCATCTCCTCTTCATAGCCCATTGCCCAGTATCAGTTTTTTCTACCAATCTCTTATTCCAGTCTAATGTGCACCGATGAATGGGCTGGGGCATTTCTCCCTGGATCAGAGGTTGAGGGGTGACCTTATAGAGGTTTATAAAATCATAATGGGTATGGATAGGGTGAATAGTCAAGGTCTTTTTCCCATGGTAGGGAAATCCAAAACTTACAGGGCTTTGGTTTAAGGTGAGAGGGAAAAGATTTAAAATGGACCTGAGGGGCAACATTTTAATGCAGAAGTTGGTGCGTGTATGGAATGAGCTTCCAGAGGAGGTGGTGGAGGGGGTACAATTACAACATTTATAGGGAATCTGGATAGATACATGAATAGGAAGGGTTTAGAGGGATATGAGCCCAAGCTGGCAAATGGAAACAAAAACAGAAATTGCTGAAAGAGCTCAGAGGTCTGGCAGCATCTGTGAAGAGAAATTAGAGTTAACACTTCAGTCAGATGACCCAGTTCTGAAGAAGGGTCACTGGACCTGAAATTTTAACTCCGATTTCTCTTCACAGATGCTGCCAGACCTGCTGAGCTTGTCCAGCAATTTGTTTTTGTTTCTGATATGCAGCATCCACAGTTCTTTCAGTTTAAGGTATCTGGTCGGCGCAGATCAGCTGGACTGAAGCACCTGTTTACATGCTGTTTAACTGTGACTTCTATGAAATCACAAGTGTCATGATTCTGAGTGAACAAAACTACACACCGTAACAAGTAATCCTGCTGTTGTATCCAACAAATTCCCTCACCCTCATCATTAAAACCTCCGCCTGTTCTCTGACAACTGATTTTGCTCCCTAGAGATAATAGGTACTGCAGATGCTGGAGAATCCGAGATAACAAGGTGTGGAGCTGGATGAACAGAGCAGGCCAAGCAGCATCATAGGAGCAGGAACGCTTGACGTTACAGGCCTAGACCCTTCATCAGAAAAATTTTTCTGATGAAGGGTCTAGGCCCGAAACGTCAAGCTTTCCTGATTTTGCTCCCTGCTGGCTTGTCATTTCAAGGATGTCCCCCTTCATAGGGGTCAGTACAATGAAACTGTTCACACCTCCTTTTGGCATTGTATGCTCATTTCTCCAGTAGACACAATATCTGAATGGTTCAACTACTCATCCTGGTCTCCTTTTTTTAGTCAATCTGAACTCTTTGGGTGTACTTGCCCAACTTACACACTCCAGTCATCAACTTGTTGGGTCCTGAGATTTCAGTGGGCGCAGCAGCTGGTCACGTACAAACATAATACATTTGCCAGAAACCTCCAAATGCAAAGTTTTGCACATATATTGGCTCCAAATACCAAGTGGCTTCCTCACTCATTCTGCTGGAGTCTTTAAAAAGTCATTCACCCCCTTCCAGTTCTGCTGTTAGGTCCTGTGTATGATCCCAGTGCTGTTGACCACATCTGTTATCTCTGTCGGGTCTGCTAGTGAGATGTGGCAATTTGCTTGTGCCATCCCCTGGGAGAAGAAGCACCTGGCACTTTGTGACAACCTGAAGGAGGGTTTGTTAGGTTTACCCAGCAGTTGGACCTCTCCAGGACCCCATTTTGTGATCGTGGACTCACCCAGTTGTTCTTTAAATAACTACCATCAACAGTCTTTTTTTTAATTCACTGACAGGATATGGATGATGTGGGCTGGGCCAATATTTATTGCTCATGCCTAGTTGCCTTGGAGATGATGGTCATAAGCCGCCTTCTTGAACCACTGCAGTCTACAATAGTCCTGTCAAGGAGGGAGTTCCAGGGATTTAAATCAGAGACACTGAAGGAACAGTGATATATTTCCAAGTCAGGAGGCCATGTAGCTTAGAGGGTAATATCAGTGTGCTGGTGTTCCCACACATTTGCTGCCCTTGTCCTTCTGGGTGGAAATGGTCCTGGGTTTGGAAGGTACTGTCCAAGCAGCTTTGGTGAATTTCTGTAGCGCATTTTGTAGGTATAGGCATAAAGCTGTACAACATGGAAACAGAACCTTCAGTCCAACTCATCCATGCCAACCAGATATCCTAAATAAATCCAGTCCCATTTGCCAGTATTTGGCTAATATTCCTCCAAACCCTTCCTATTCATATACCTATCCAGATGCCTTTTAATTGTTGTAATTAGACCAGGCTCCACCGCTTCCTCTGGCAGCTCATTCCATACACGCACCATCCTCTGTGTGAAAAAAGTTGTCCCTTAGGTCCCTTTTAAATCTTTCCCCTCTTAAACCTATACCTTCTAGTTTTGGACACCTTCACCCTGGGAAAATTATTTATCTATTCTCCCTATCCATGCCCATCACGAATTTATAAACCTCAATAAGGGTAACGCTTAGCCTCTGATGTCCCAGGGAAAATAATCTCAGTCTATTCAGCCTCTCCCTATAGCTCAATGCCTCCAAACCTGGCAACATCCTTGTAAGTCTTTTCTGAACCGTCTCAAGTTTCAAAACATCATAAAGGACATGGATAAGGTGTGGTGTGGTGTGATGTCAATATCCTGTACCTAGCAAGATTTTAGGAAATATCCTTTTAGGCCTCTCTCAGAATTGGACACAATACTCCAAGTGGGAGCTAATGTGTAATTTGTAAAGGTTTTACACATTGTCTTTGCTTTTATATTCCAAATACATCTATTTGTAAAGCTGAGTTAAAATTATAGTTAAAATTATATAGTTAAAATTATTAATTTCAGTTTATATTGCCTCTCCATTATTCTTCTTCCTAAAGTGCATTACTCCGCATTTCCCTGCATTAAATTTAATTTGCCATGTGTTTGTCCATTTCAACAGTCTATGCTATGATTCTCCAATCATTCTTCACCACATTTCTGAGCTTTTTCCATCTGTAAACATTTTAAGTATGCCCTGTATATCAAAGTTCATTATTAACATATCAAAAATGTTCAAAAGGATTTTTAAATACAGAATTTTTCTCTGCTATTAATGTATTGGATTTACATTTCATTTCTCCATGCCAATATTTAGTTTTGAAACTCTTCAATTGTTGCTGATTTGTTATTCACAGCATAAAAAGCAGTGGGGATAGGTATTCATTTTGTGGTTTCAACTTAATTAAGGAACAGGAGGGTGCAAGTGGTCAATAAATGCAGCAACAGCAGTCGCCATCCAGGACCTGTCTTTATAATTCACACCCCAACTCGTCTTCATACCAGATGAGATTTATTTTTGCCATGTTTGCTTCACAGAACATCATACCTGACAATGAACAATGACTTACAAGCAACATTTGTTTCAGGAACTGTATTCCTTGTAGAATTAACAGCTACTATTACATAAAGCTTTTATGTTAATAAATCCTTTCAAAGCACCCAAGAGTCATTAGCCATGTCAGGCACTCTGCAAGGGGACATCTCTCATGTAAGTGAATGTTAAAAGAAAGCATGCACATTTTTACTAGTTGGCAGACTTCTCCCAATTCCCAAAGTCATGAATAGTATTCATTGACTGAAATAACTTGCACTTGTGTAGTACTTTGCAGATCCCCGGCTCCTAAAATAATTTACTTTTGAAATGTCATCACTGTTGTTATAGAGGCAAATAGAGTATCCTGGTCCTACCAATGCAAATGAAAGGTGTAAGATGGTTGAAAGGAGTTGATGCAGATTGAGGACTCAATTTTGATCAAGACACTAGGGGAATCTTTGCCTTTTAGGTGAAAAACAGAGTTATTGGAAATTGCTTAGCTGGCCAACAAAACACTTAATGTTTTCCCCAAAGGGACAATAATTCCAAATATCTAAAATTGTATATTCTTCTGGGATCAATTGCATTTGATCACTGGAATGGCCGAGGCCTTGAAAAGGTCCTGTAGTATGTATGCCAGAAAGAATCCGTAATATGTGGATACCCGGAGTAGTTCAAGCATATTTTTGATTTTTAATTGTTTGTCCAATATGGGCATCACTAACTAGTTCAGCAGTTATTGGCCATTCCTAATTGCTCTGGAGAAGGAATTGGTGAGGTGTCTTCTTGAACCATCACAGCCTTTGGGATGTAGGGACATCAACAGTGCTGTTAGGGAGATGCTCCAGGATTCTGATCCATCATCAGGGAAGAGCAGCATAATCAAATCAGGATGGTTTGTGGCTTGGAGAGGACCTACAGCTATTGACATTCCCAAGCTGCTACTCTTGTCTTACCATGCGGTAGAGATCACAGATTTTGAAGATGCTGTCATATGAATTTTGGTGAATTTCTGGGAAAGGGAGTGAATATTGAAGGCTAATTAAGCAGATAGTTTGTCCTGAGTGGTTGCTTTGTCAGTGTTTTTGGAATGGCATACATTTAGGCAAGTGGACAGTATTCCATCACACTCCTAACTTATGCCTTATTACTGGTAGACAGGCAATGGGGAGAAAGGATGTGAGTTCCTCTGCACAGAATTCTTAGCTCCTGGCTTGTTCTTGCATCCACATTTTTTGTACAGCTGTCCAGTTCAATTTCTAGTCAATGATAACCTCAGGAATATTCACTGATGGCAACAGAAGTGAACATCAAAGGGCAATGAAACAAAATCAGAAATTGCTGGTAAAACTCAGCAGGTCTGGCAGCATCTGTGGAGAGAAAGGAAAGTTAATGTTTCAGGTCCAGAGACGTTCTTCAGAACTGATTGCAGCTGGGAAAGATTGGTATATATGCTGAAGATGAGGTGGGGAGAGGGAAGAATGAATGATTGATGGAGATGGAGCCCAGGGACAGAGAAACCCATTTGGGCTGACAAAGAAACAGGTAAAGGTAAGTCTTGGGAAAATCAATAGCTACTAATGGGGACCATTAGTAGCTGACAATGGGTTATTGGTGGTAGCAGCCCATGTGATGACAAGGCATGCTGTGTGGGGTTTGGAATAAGGACATGGGAGAGGGTGCTCAGGCCCTAAAATTATTGAACTCGATATTGAGTACCAAAGTTGCAGGGTTCTTAAACAGAAAATGAAATGCTGTTCTTCCAGCTTGCGCTGAGCTTTGCTGGAGCACCTAGCAAGCCTGAGACAGATGTTGGCCGGGGAACAAGGTGGTGTGTTGAAATGGCAGGCAACAGGAAGCTTAGTGCCATTTTTTGCGGACAGAACATAGGTGTTCTGCAAAGTAAATGCCCAATCTGCACTTCGTCTCCCCAGTGTACAGGAGACTACATTGTGAGCGGTAAAAGCAGTAGACTAGATTGAATGAAGTGCAGATAAATTGCTGCTTCATCTGGAAAGTGTGCCTGGGGCTTGGGATAGTGAGGACGGAGGAAATAAATGAGCAAGTGTTACACCTTCAGTGTTTGCAGTGGAAGATGCCATGGGACTGTGGGGAGGTGTTGGGATTGGAAGAGGTGTGGACCAAGGTGCTCTGGAGGGAATGGTCCCTGCAGAAGGCTGGCAAGGGAGTGGAGGGGAAATAGTGGCTAATGGTCCTTTGGAAATGGATGCTGGTGGAACGGTAAGTGAGGATGAGAAGCACCCTATCACTATTGTGGGAGGGAAGATAAGGGGTGACAGCCAAAGTGAGACGGATTGGACACAGCTGAGGGCCCTGTCAACCTCGGTAGGTCCCCTTGTTGAAGTTGACATCATTAGAACAGATGCGGTGGAGACAGAGGAACTGGGAGAATGGACTACAGTCTTTACAAGAAGCAGGGTGTGAGGATGTATAGTCAAATTAACAGTGGGAGTCAGTGGGTTTGTATTGGATATTAATGGCCAGCCTATTCCCAGGAATGGAAACAGACATGTCAAAGAAGGGAAAGGAGGAGTCAGATGGAACAGGTGAACGTGAGGGCGGAGTGGAAATTGGAATCAAAATTGATTGATTAATTTTTTTCAATTCTGGATGAGATCAAGAAGCAGCACCGATGTCATTGATCTGCCGGAGAAAGAGTTATGGATGGGGCCAAGAGTAGGACAGGAATAAGGAATGTTCCACATACCCAACAATACACAAAGGGAAATGGTTAGCTTCTCTCAATGGCACTTGTGTGGTGCAAATGTATCGTGCTACTTATCGACATAAACTTAGATATTGTCCAGGTCTTGCTAGATATGCACATGGACGGCTTTAGTATCTGATTGGTATTGAACGTTTATGCAATCATCAGCATCTTTGCTTTTGGCCATCAGGTGGAGGGAAGGTCATTGATGAAGCAGCAAAGGATGGTTTTGACTGCCACACTACTCTAAGGAATACCCGCAGTGGATTATTGAGACTGTGATGACTGACGTTCAACAGCCACAACCACTTTCCTTTGTGCTAGGTATGACTCCAACTGGCAGAAAGTTTTTGCCTTGATTCCCATTGACTGCAGTTTGTTAGGGCTGCTTGTTGCCAAAGACAGTCACTCTCACCTCACCTCTGGAGTTCAGCATTTTTGTCTATGTTTTGAGCAAGGCTGTAATGAAATTAAGAACCAAACAGCCATTGTGGAAACCAAGCTGTGTGTCAGCTACTAGATTATTCCATTGTAGGTGCTGCTTAACAGCACTGTCAACGACCCCCTTCATCACTAGATAGATATAGGATTTGGGAATATGGGCTAGGATGGTCATGGAAAGGGAGCGAGCAGAGTTCAACAAAATATTCATCTGCTCTTTCCTAATTCCATGTGGACCAGAGCATAAATGAGACTGGAACTCCAAACAGAAATTGCTTTCGTGGTGACTGTCAATGATCCATTCTGAATTGTCTATATTTAGGTGAGAAATTCTGTGGCCATTATTTATATCTTGGTTTTCTTCTGCAACTTGCAGACAATGTGGTCAAATAAAATAAACATTGATATTTTGGAATATACCAACTGGTTGCGTCCCTTCTTCCACCCTGATTGGTAACTGCGTGCGCCCAAAATTGCATTTGCTTTTCACAGGAAAATTCCTACGTAATTTTTCAGTTCATTTGCTAACATGCTCCTTTCGTGCTGTTGTTATAAATCCAAAAACCGATTGTGTCCCTTTATCTGATTGTTGTAGCACACTTCCTCTTAGTGTTTTCTCGATAGCACAGAAATTGCATTCCACATTCACTTCTTGTAGAATGATTTAAGCCAGACAGCTGAATAGAATCAGCTTGTTTCTTTCTGTGCTGAATGATAAATCAGTCTGGCAAGAAACCAAAAATGTGGTCACAGTTAACATTTAATATCCTGACAGTTTGGTTGCTTCAACTAGCCTGGATAATTTGGAATGAATTTATATGCCGAACCAATTGACTGCATAGGTTACTATTACCTGTTAATATGTCACTGAATCCAAATTAACAAAAGAATATTTGTAATGCAATATCAAAATTCTGTTGTTGAACTGTCTTGCTATAATACTGGATTCCTCATAGCACCTAACAGCAATTTTTGACACGTTTGTAATATTCAATGATACCATATCCCAAATAAGGAACCATGCTTCCTGTAAGCATGAATTCAAGGTAGGGCTACTACATTTTCATTTGTCAATGTAAGATCTGGGTTCAATTCCACTCTTGGACGACTGTCTGTGTGGACATTCTCCCTGTGTCTGTGTGGATTTCCTCCGGTTTCCACCCACAGTCCAAAGATGTGCAGGTTAGATAAACTGGCCATGCTAAATTGCCCATACTGTTCAGGGATGTGTAGATTAGGTGGGTTACAGGGGAATGGGTCTGGGTGGGTCGCTCTGAGGTTCGGTGTGGACTTGTTGGGCTGAAGGTCCTGTTTCCACACTGTAGGGATTCTATGATTCTATGATCTATTATCCCTTCACGTGTGATTTTTAAACGAGTTATTGGATTACTAAATTTACTGAATTAAACTCCTTCAAAACCCATTCAGAGTTAAAATCTGTTAGTTAATTGTGTTATGCAACTTAAATATTTTTGGTAAAATAAATTGCAATTTAACCAGAGGGAATCATGAACATTCATTTATGAAAATAGATCCAGGTGAAGACCATTTAGCCCTTTAAGCCTGTCCCACTGTTCAATAAAATCCTGGTCGAACTGATTGTAAGTCTCAACTCCACATTTTTTCTGTACTCCAAAACACTTGATTCCCTTGTCTGTCAAAAATATACCTAACTCAACCATACGACCACAAGATGTAAGAGCAGAGTAAGTCATCTGGTCCATTGAATCTGCTTCACCATTCAATGAGATCATGGTTGATCCGATAATCCTCAATTCCACTTTTCTCTCTTATTCCCCATAATACGTGATTCTATTTCTGATAAATCTGTCCCTCTCAAACTTGAATACCCAGCTTTGACAGCATTCTGTGGTAAAGAAATTCGAGGGTTCACTACCTTCTGAGAGAAAAAAACCCTCCTCATCTCCGTCTTAAATGGCAACCATTTCTGAGATTATGCCCTCTGATCCTAGACTCTCCCACAATGGGATACAACCTCTCTGCATTAACTCTGTCAAGTCCCTCAGGAATTAGATATATTTCAATAAGAACACCTCTCATTCTTTTAAATGCCAATGAATACAAGTCCAACCTGCTCATAAGAAAATCCCTCCATACTTGGGATCAGTCTAGCAAACCTTCTCTGCACTACCTCAAATGCCATACATTTTTCCACAGATCGGGGGACTAAACATTTTTACAATATTACAGGTGTGGTCTGTTTATTCAATAAATTTGAAAAATCCAGCCTCTTCTACCTTGCTGGGAATGTAATTCCACACAATGATCATCTCCAGGAGGAAACAAAATGCCCAATCTGTTTTAAAATAGAGACCTCTTAACCCCCACAAGATGAAACATCTTCCTGGCATCCATGCTATTCAGTCCCCTCAAGATCATACACATTGCAGTAGATTATCTCTCATTCTTGTAGACTCCAAATGATATGGGCCTTACCTTTTCAAACTTTCTTCATAAACTCTTCATTCCAGGAATGCGTTGAGAGAGCCTTCCTTGAAATGTTTCAAATTTTTTCAAATAAGATCAAAACTGTACATAATACTCCAAATGTGGTCTCACCAAAGCCCTGTACAGCTGCTGTTAAACTTCCCTACTCTTATACTCCATCCACCATGCAATAAACAACATTCCATTCACTTTCCTGATTACTGTGGTACCTGTAAGCTAACTTATTCTAATTCATGCACAAGGACACCCAAATCCCTGTATGTCACCGAATCCTGAAATCTCTCTTTATTTAAATGGCATACAGCTTTTCTGCTCCATCTGCCAAATATAATGTGAAATTATGCTTAATTAAATATTTGATTTATGCCATTATAATAACAAGATAATGATCATAACTAAACGTGAGGTAAAAGAGGAAACTGAATCAAAATGGCAAAAGTATTGACAATAAATGACTGAAAACAAACAAAAAATGCAGGAACTCAGAGGGTCACATGACTCTGAAGAAGCGTCATCTAGACTCGCAACGTTAGCTTGCTCTCTCTCCATGGATGCTGCCTGACCTACTGTGATTTCCAGCATTTTTGGTTTTCAGTGCAGATTCCAGCATCTACAATAATTTTCTCCTACCTTGACGATTGATTGATTGATTGATTGATTGATTCTATTCTAAATGTTTACTATATGCTCAAATTAGTTTTTATGAATTTTGCCCTGCTTCTTCTTCTTCTACCCTAATTTCTGCTTAGACTTAACAAATGCAAGCGTTCCTAGCCGATTGTTCATTATCCACTGCACCAAACCTTGAGCTCATCCAGAACTCTACTGTCCATATCCCACTTGGCCATCACCCCTGTACCAGCTGACCTACATTGGGTCTTGATTGTAAGCTTTTCACCCTCATTACCTCTATATTCTCCTCCAGCTTTAAAATTTTCCAAATTATCTGTGTGCCTTTAGTTGGACATTTACACACATCCAGTGTTAGTTGCTCCCTTTTGGTGGCCGTACTTCCAGTGGCCTAGAACCCAGTTTCTCAAATTTTTTGATACTTCATGCAGTAAAGAAGTTTTGACGTAATAATTGGAAAATTATTAAGCATCTGAAAACAAAAGTATAAGTTGTTACCTTTTGTTGACCTGAATACAATTGTTTCTGTATATTTCTGTTATGTTTCCATTGGCAGAGCGAAATGCCTACTCATAGTAAAGTCAACAATTGTTGTCAGGTAGATCACATTAAACATGACAGTATGTCATTTTTGTTCAAAGCTATATCGATATCTTTTGAAAGTTTTTTTTCACAACAGTGCCTTATGTTTACCTTGTCAGAGATCTCTTGTCAAAGTGCTGCTGTTTATGAACTGATTTTCCAACAGTTTCACTGTCAACCTTGACTGATTTTCTATTTTGTCATGACTGTAATAAGGTTATGTATTGTGGTTTTATGATATGTGGCACCTGTGACTATCTTGTGCCAAAGCAGGCACAACTGTTGAAATCAAAATTGTCTTGTGGATGAAGATTTATTAGATTGTTGTCAATTAGGAGAACAAGTACTTTGTTGGAACGATCTATTTCTTGGACTGCTGGTATAACATTGAAAGTAAAGCCTAACTTAAGTAGATTATTGAAGAAAATAAGCCCTGACACTGAGTTAAGGAAATATTATGACATTGTTAATGAGCTTAAAAATCAAGAAACATTTTCAACATGAAAGAACCTGCTAACTACTTTCAGCAGGAAAGGCTTCAGGTCAAACAAAGCTTTGTTTATTGTCCAGTGCACAACAGGCAATCTGTTATGGGACTGAAAGTATGTGAGCAATTAATTCTAGCAAAATAATTACAGGCAGCTACATGTTAAATGAGTCAGGTATATTGATTACCAGGAGGTTTCAAGTTATAGCACTTTACAGCAAGATTGATAATGAACTTGAACCTGTGGTTCACGAAATAACTCCAGAGGCTGGTATCCTGTCACCTGGTCACCCTTTATTTAAACGTGGAGAGACCTCGACATTGATTTAGCTCCCTCAGAGCCAGCTCTCAGAATGAACAGGAGGTCTGCCATTCCTGTTCTTACTTGTCAGCCAGGGCTTCATGATTGGACCAGATTAACAGCCTCAATTGGGGAACTCATATTCTATGAAGTCCACCTGGCTGACCTTGTTGCAATCATTCGATCCCTACTCCTCTGAGTCCAAGAACATTTGCCAGTTCATTTTTTTGTAGCTCCTCCTGGGGCGTTTAGCACTGGGTCAGGTTCCTCCAATCTGCCTCTGACACAGGCAATATGTAGCTTGTCTCTTGTGCCCAGAACACCTTTAGAAGAAATTTATTCTCCTCTTCATGCAGCAAAGGCGTCAAGGCAGCGATATCTGCTGTGTCAGTCTTAGATTCAGAGGTATCTTCAATGCTTGACGGAGAGGGAGAACCCCTGGGTTCCAGGCCAGTCAGAAAGCCTATCGAGGAGCAGAGCACATTTTGTTCCCACGCCGTTTGCGACATTGCAGCGATCGTACGTTCCATGTGCTTGTTCAGGACCATCACACCTACCCAAACTTTATACGTCACTGGGCCTGACCTTGCATCAACCATGCCTCTTACCCATTTCCATGGTTCCAAAATCAAACTTTGTCACCTAAAGTGCTTCTTGCTTAGTGGAATCTTCTGTCCTGCATTGGAATTCCTGATGACGTTTTACCCTCTCTCCCCAATATCTGGAAAGATCAGATTTGACCTGATGCGAAGTCATCTTCCCATTAGCAAATCTGCTGGAGCTATCCCTGTAGTTGCATGAGGGCTGGTCCTATAATCAAATAGGAACCAGGACATTGTGATATCTAGTGATGCTGTGGGTTATTTCTTTGACCCTGCCTTAAAAGTTTGGACTGCTCTTTCTCCCGAGCCATTGGATGATGAGTAGCATCAAGCCATCGGTAGATGGCAAATGCCATTCCACTTTATACTCAAATTCCCTGCCAATAAATGATGACCCATTATCTGTGACCGACCCTTCTGGGACTCCATGTATTGCAAAGGATGAGCATAGTTTTTCTATCATCATCCCTGTGTTTGATGAATGAACTCCAAGCATGTCCAGTCATTTTGAGTGGCTAAGAATGACTAAGAACATTGACACCCTGAAAGGACCTGCATAGTCAACGTGTTACTGAGTCCAGGGTTTTCCTGGCCATTCCCATGAATGTGGAGGAGCTGCCAGTGGTAATTATTGTCTTTGTTGGCACCTGGGCACTGCCCCACCAATGCAGCTATGTTTGCATCTAATCCTGACCACTAGACATAACTTCTTGCCAACATCTTCATTTTGGAAACCCCTGAATGACCCTTGTAGAGTTCAGCCACTGTCTAGTAGTGGCCTTTGCTTGGGACAATCACTCTTGCTCCCCATAATAAAATGCCATCCCCTTTCGTGATCTGGTCTCTCCAGGTCCAAAAAGGTTTCAGTTCTGGGCTGTGATGGCCCTTTGATTTTTCCTATCCCCACCAGCTGTTTCAGTTTTGCCAGAACTAGATCTTTGTGTCCAAAATCTGACATTGACAGCTGTGACTGGAAGTGTGTCCAGAAAATTTAAAACCATTACAGACTTTTCTTCTATCAGTACAGATGGGGGTGTATCTGCCAGCAGGAGGCAATCCAATGCCTCCACATTTGCTACTTGACCTCCCAGACATTGTTCCAACTTTTAATTATATGCACATGTTATTAGAGCCCACTGTTGAAGTTGGCTTGAAGCTATGGTCAGCATTGCCTTATTCTCCTTAATTAGACCTAGTAGGGATTTGTGGTCCATTATCATTACAACTTTATGTCTGTAAAGGAATTGGTGGAACTTCCAGACTCCAAATATGACCACCAAACCTTCCTTCTCTTTCTGGGCATATTTACGCTCTGCATTAGCCAAAGTCCTGGATGCACATGTTATTGGGTATTCCTCTCCATTGAGTCACCAATGAGCTAATACTACACTGATGCAATATGGGGAGGCATTGCATATCAATGCCAAATCTTGCTTGGGATCACAGTGTGCCAACACCTTAGAGGATGAAAGCTGTTTCTTCATATCCCTGAAAGCTATGGCTTGGCTATGCGACCATTTCCAAGGCTGAATCTTTTTTAAGAGTTGATGCTAAGGTGATAGAATGGAGACCAGGTTTTGTATGAACTTTCCATAATCATTCACCAGCCCAAGGGAAGACCTAAAGTCCAGTAGGGACATGGGAGCTGGGACATTTTTGTTCGCTCTCACTTTATCTTCTAAAGGGTGTAACCTAGTCTTTTTGACTCTTTAGTCCAATTGGGTCACTTGGGGTGCCTGGAACACACATTTTTCCCTCTAAGGCATATGCCTGCCTGGGAGGAAAGTCTAAGGACTATGTTCATGTTCTCTGAATGTTCCTTATTGGTCTTCCCTGTTATTAGTACATCATCTATATGCGGTGACCTGGGGTAGACCTTGTAAAATGTTCTCTATCGTCCACTGAAAAAGTGCACAGGCTGACAATACCCCAAATGGCAATCATGTATATTGATACAAACCAATATGTATACTAATTGTAGCATACTTCTGGGAATCCTCAAATAACCACAATTGCAAGTATGCATGGCTAATATCCAGCTTTGTGAAAGACAGGCCCCCGACAGCTTTGTGTGTAAATCTTCTATGTGAGGGTTTGAGGAATTTATCTAGCTGTGAAAAGCAGTTTACTGTTTGTTTAAAATCCCTACAAAGGCAAATCGACCTGTTGGCTTCACAATCTATATGATCACTGCTACCCATTCCGCAAACTGGGTTAGTTTATGATTCCTTTACTTTTCAGCCTCCTGATTTCTGCCTTTACTTTTGCTCGTAAGGCAAATGGCACTGAGCGGGCCTTGCAGAATCATGGAATTGCTTCCTTGTTGACATGCAAGGTGGCCTTGGCTCCTCTGGTAGTCCCTGGACTTGCCTGAAAAACTTCCAGGTATTTAATTAGGATTTCATTCATGCAGCCATTTTCTCATTGAAAAAATGTTGAGTTGATCCAGGTGAATCTTTCTCAACCAATTCCACCCCATTGACCTTGGGCTCGAACCTTCTAATACAATCAGTGGTAACTGAACTAGCTGCTTTGCATAACATACCAGTTGTATCCTTAATCTGTAAATGATTGCCAGTAGAGGTTCTCAGTCCAGCTGAGGCCTTGTGCAAACTTAAGGGTTGGAGTCCAGAGTAAATTTTGTTAAAGACTGCATCCGTGATCACTGAAACAGCCGCACCAGCATCAACCTCCATTACAACCATGTGACCATTTAAGCAGGCTTTTATTTTGATTGGTTCTGATTTGGTTGTTGATAAGCAATTTAACTGTGCTAACACAGATGTCAGCAGACTTTCAGGGTGTGCACTCTCCTGGATACCAGCCTATGAATTCTCTTACTCAATTTAGGTCTAGTGTCACTTTTTTGCTGTCTCAGGTCTGCATATCGGCAGCAAATACAATGGCTTGCCGGACTGGATCTTGAATAAAATGTTACCCATTTGTCAGAGGCTTGGCTTTGTTTTGGGGTTTTGCTGTGGGTTGACCCATGGACCCTCTGTTCAGGATATATCTTGAGTGAGGCTATGCAATTGCCTTCACTCAAATGATGTCCCCCAAGCTCAGTCGAACTGGTGAATGTGTCCACTTCCATTGGAATACCCTGCAACTCATATGCTCCACTTGCCACATTTTCTAGTCAGTTGTAGTGCCTGTTTGAAATCCAGTTGGACTTGAGCTAGTAAGCATGTTTGCATGGTTACATCAATAATCCCATGTACCAAATGGCCCTTCAGCACCTCATTAATGGTTAAGCCAAAGTCTTGGGACTCTGGAGGAGTTTTGAGGAGGCTTGGGGTTGGACTATTAACTAAATCTGTCACCACTGAAAGGTTTTAGTATCTGGTGCCTCAGGGAAAATTGGCACCAAATAACCAAAAAAGCTGCAGGTCCACAAGCTGTTAGGAAATTTACTCATGGCTTTTCATCTGCCACAATGTCATTTGCCTCAAAAGAATAATGCTTTCTTTTCACATTCTGGGCCCAGTCTTCGCTGGAAGGATTGCGCAAGTCAAGCTTCCCAAATAATGGCAAGATGCTAGCAATACCTAGCCCAATTCAAAAACAGCTGTTGCGAGCAAATTTCTTCAGGAACATGCTTTTCTTTAGTCACCACTGAAATAACTCCACAGAGGCTGGTATACTGTCACTAAGTCATCCTTTATTTACATGTGGAGAGTCCTTGACACTGATCCAGCTCCCTCAGAACCAACTTTCAGAGTGAACAGAACCTTTGACACTCCTGTTTGTGTCTGTCAGCCAGGGCTCCCTGATTAGACTAGGTTAACAGTCCCAATTAGGGAACTCATATTCTATGAGGTCCATCTGACGGACCTCATTAAAATCATTACAGTTCACTTGTATTAATCTGGAGTAAATCAAAGCACTTGTATACTTATTAGATAAAGCTTTGACTAATGCAATAAACTGAAGGCAGGGCTAATATGATGATGATAATAATAAAGCAAGCTGAAACTTACCATTTCACCTTCACAAGACAATTTTATAGTTTGTTTAGTTCAGGGGAGGTGGTGGCAAAGTGTTAATGTCACTCGACTAATAATCGAGAACCCTAGGCTAGTGGGCATGTGAGTTTCAATCCCACCACGGCAAGTGGTGTAATTTTAATTCAATCAAATCAGGAATAAAAACCTAGCCTAATGCAACCATGTAACCACTGTCAATTGTTGTAAAAGTCTATCTAGTTCACTACTGCCCTTAAGGGAATGAAAGCTGCCTTCATAACTTGGATCTGGCTTACATGGGACTTAAATCCCATAAGAATGTAGTCAACTATTAACTGATTAGGGAAGGGCAATAAATGCTTGCCTAGCCAGTGACATCCATGTCCCATGAACAAATAAAAGACAGGAACCATAAACCTACTGTTTAATAGTGAAGCAAATGGACTCATTTCCCTGTTGATTATTTTTAAAGGTGGTTTCTGCATAATTTTACAGTCAAGAAGAAAGAATAAATAATTTGTATTTATAATGCACTGTGTCGCAACCTCTAAGTCCTTCATAGGTTTCGGTAATGGGAGGGAAAGGAACAAGAGAACATTGACGGTGCAGGTGAAACTTGTATGTTCACTTTGCATTGTCAGCTGTGTGATGGTCAATGTAGCTGAAGCAACAAGAACTGAAGTAAAAAGGCTAGCAATACTGAGTACTACAACCCTGTCTGAAAGATAGTTATCTTGCCAATCGTACCTATTCTAGCATCAAACTGTGTCATGACAAAATTAAGGAGCATCTGATCTTGTGAAGGCTTCCTTCAGTTTGTAACTTTAACTCAAATTAAAAAGAAGAAAACTATAAAAAGATCAAACCATAAAGCCATATGTGCAGTTTGTATTACAGAGGGGATATTGGCCCCAGTAGCATCAAAACATTTATAGTCAGTGAAAGATGACTTCACACAACTCAGTTCCATTGAGTAAGGCTCTGCCTACATTGCTTTGGACAACATGCTGCACTGTAAGATGCTGATGGTAGTGTTCTTTCTGAAGAACATCTTGATCTTCTTACTCAGTGTCATACTGAGGCTCTCACAGATTCTTATTGTTCATCACATGACAGTGGCCACTGAGATGACCCCTGTACTTATCTATTTCGGTCTCCCTTTCTTTTTAAATAATTGGCAGTTTTCCAGTCCTCAGGACGTTTCCAGAATCGAAGGAAGATTGCAATCAACCTAGGCAGCAACTTCCTTTATTATCCTAGGAAGCAACCTATCATGTCCAGTGAACGTATGAGCCTTTGCCTCCATTTATTTCTGCAGTACTCTTTTTATAGTGTTAGTTATTGTAGTGATTTCCTTTTGTTCCCCCTGCCCCCTTAATTATTTAGCATTTCTGGAGTGCTTTTTGTGTCTTCTATTGTGAGGTCTGATAGATTCTTATTCAACTTCTCTGCCAATTCATGATTCCAGATCTTTACTTCCCCAGCCTGATTCCCTAAGGGGCCTATCTTCACTTTGGCCTTTCTTGTCCTTTTTACACATTTAAAGAGGATCTTACTGTCCATGTTCATACTACTTGGTAATTTACTCAAAGTTTATTTTCTCCGTTTTTTTTGGCCATCTTTCATTGGCTTTTAAAACTTCCCTAAACCTCCCTAAACTAATCTTTGCCTCATTGTATACTTTTTTCCTTTCAATTTGACACAACCCGTAACTACTTTGGTTAACCATGGTTGGTTTGCCTCCTCCAAAAATCCTTCTTCACTGGGTTATATCTTTGTTGTGAGTCATGAAGCATTTTCTTAAATGTCTGCCATTGTTCCTCAACTGTCTTTTCTGCTAAACTCTTTCCCCAGCACACTGCAGACATCTCTACTCTTATCCCTACGTAGATACCCTTTTTAAAGCTTTGCACAGTAGTTTCCAATTCAGGTTTCTCACCGTCTGATGAATATTAAATTCTACCATGTTATGTCACTGTTTCCTTGGAGATATATAACTCAAACATCAATTAACTAGTATGGCAGGGGGTAGGAACCAGACCAATAGATCTGCATGTGTGGTGAATGAGGAGAAGGTAGAAATTGAGTATGTCTAATAGGAAGAACAGATAGGATCAGGTTACTAAACATGGCGGGACTGGTGGTCTGAAGTATACTAACTTCAATGCAAGGAATATGATGGGTGAGGCATGTGAGCTTCGAACCTGGATTAGTACATGGGACTACGATGCTGTAGGCAGTAGAGAAACTTGATTGAGAGAAGGGCAGGACCATCAGCTCAGTGTTCCAGGGTTTAGATGTTTCAGGTGTGATAGAGAGGAATGTAAAAGGGGTGGAGGAGTTGCATTGTTGATTAAGGAAAATGTCACAGCTGCATTGAGAAAAAGGTATGGCTCATCCAGCAAGGCCAAATGGGTAGATCTCAGGAATAAGAAAGGTGCAATCACTATGATGGGGTTATACTGTAGGCCTCCCAAAAGCTAGTGGGAGACACATAAGCAGATCATGAAAACATGTAAAAAAGACAGGATTGTTGTAGTGGATGTTTTCAACTGGGAAGTTAAAACTGACTGGGACTCCCTTAGTTCCAGGAGCTTAAATGGGGCAGAATTTGTTAGGTGCTTCCAGGAGGCTTTCTTGAAACAAGATGTAGATAGTCCGACTAGGGAAGGGGCCATGCCAGACCTTGTACTGGGGACACAGCCTAGGCACACAATTGAAGTTTCATTGAGGGAGTATTTTGGGAACAATGATCATAATCCTGTAAGCTTTAAGATAGTTTTGGATAAGGGTAACACTGGACCTCAGGTGAAAGTGTTAAATCGGCGTAAGGCTAATTACAACAGTATAAGGTAGGAACTGGAAAAATTAATAGGGATTGGGTGTTTGAGGGTAAATGCCACATCTGACATGTGGGACACTTTTAAAGGCCAGTTGATCAGAGTTCCGGACCAGGATGTTCCTGTGAGAATGAACGATCAGGATGGCAAAATCTGATAATCCTGGACAACAAGAGATGTTGAAAGATTAGTCAAAAAGAAATAGGAAGCATATGTATAGTTTGGGAAACTGAAATTAGACAATGCCCTTGAGGAATGTAAATGAAGCAGGTAAGAACTTAAACAAGCAATTAAAAGGGTTAAAAGGGACAATGAAATGTCCTTAGCAAGTCAGGTTAAAGAGAATCCCAAGGCATTTTATATGTATTGTAGGAGCATGAGGGTAGCTAGGGAAAGGGTCGGTCCAGTCAAGTACAAAGGAGGGAATTTATGCATGGGGCCAGGTGAACTGGGTGAGGTCCTTTGAGTATTTTGCATCTGTATTCACAAAGGAGAAGGGTATGGATGTTGGTAAGATTAGGGAGGGGTATCTTAATATTCTAGTGCATGTCGATATTTAGAAGGAGCGGGTATTGGGTGTCTTGAAAACATCAAGGTACATAAGTCCCCAAGGCCTAATGGTATCTATCCCAGGATACTGAGGGAACAATGGAGGAGATTGTTAGGCTCTTCACAGAGATCTTATTTATCCTTCACAGTATCCTATTTAGTCATAGGTGAGGGCCCAGAAGACAGGAGAATAGCCAATTTTGTTCTTTTTCTTAAGAAAGACAACAGGAATAATCTAGGAAATTATACACGCGTTAACCTTGCTTAGTGGTAGGGAAAGTATTGTAGAAGATTCTTAGGGACTGTATTGACTTGTATTCAGAAAAGAATGGACTTATTAGGGATAGTCAGAATGGCATTGTGTAGCAGAGATCTTGTCTCTCAAATTTGATGAAGCTTTTTTTGAGGAAGTGATGAAGATGATTGCTGAGAGTAGGGATGTTGTCTACATAGACTTTACTAAAGCAATTACAAAGGCCCTCATTGTAGATTGGTCCAGAAGACTACGTCACATGGGATCTATGGTGAGTTGGTAAATTGGATACAAAATTGGCCTGATCAGAGAAAATAGTGTAGTTCTGGAGGGGTGTTTTCTGGCTGGAGGTCTGTGACCAGTGGTGTACTGCATAGATGAGTTTTGGAACCTCTGTTATTTGTAATGTATATAAATGATTTGAATGAAAATATAGGTCTGATTAGTAAGTTTCAGATTACAGAAAGATTGTGGAGGTGTGGAAGATGAGAAAGGTGGTCAAAGGAAACAGCAGGATATAGTTCAGTTGGAAAGTTGGACAGAGAAATGGTAGATGGAGTTTAATCTGGACAAGTGTGAGGTGATGCAAGGGGAAAGTATACAGTAACTGGTAGAACCCTTAGGAACATTGATATACTGAAGGATCTTGGGGTGCAAGTTCATAGCTCTCTAAAAGTGGCAATACAAATGGATAAGATGGTAAAAGAGTATTATGGCATGCTTGTCTTCAACATTTGGGGCAAAGTTGCCAAATCATATCGCAGCTATATTAAGCCTTAGTAAGGCCACATCAGGCATATTGTGTGCAGTTCTGGTTGCTACACTATAGGAAGAATGTGGAGGCTTTGGAGACGGTGCAAAAGAAGTTTATCAGGATGTTGTCTGGATGTTAGACAAACTTGGATTGTTTTTGTTCAAGCATCAGAAGCTGAAAGGCAACCTGATAGAAGTACTATAAATTATGAGAGGCATGGATAGGGTGGATTAGAGTATTTTTTCCCAGGGTGAAAATGTCAAATGCTAGAAGGCATAGGTTTAAAGTGAGAGGGGAAAGTTTAAAGGAGATGTGCAAGGCAAATTTTTATGCAGAGGGTATTAGGTGCCTGAAACTCTCTGCCAGGTGAGGTGGTAGCAGCAGATATGATAGCAACATTTAAGAGGCATTTAGACAGACAGACAGGGAATGGAGGGATACAACCATGTGCAGGGAGATGGAATTTATTTGGAATGGCATCATGGTTGGCACAGACATAGCAGGCTGAAGTGCCAGTTCCTGTCCTGTACTGTTCTATGTTCTGATTATCAAGCCTGCGTCATTAAACATTACCAGATCCAAAATAACCTGGTCGCTGTCAGGAGGAACAAATTATTCCAGGAAACTGTCCAGAACTAATCTTTGAATTCTTCCTCAAGGCTACCTCTGCCAATTTGATTTTCTCAAACTGAAGATTACAATCACCATGATTAATGTATTGCCTTTTTTTTTACATCCCTTCCTTATTTCCTGATTTATTCTCTGTCCTACAGCCTAGTTATTGTTAATGGGTCTATAGACTACTCCCACCAATGTCTTTTGCCCCTTGGTATGTCTTACTTCTACCCATATAGATTCTACATCATTCAACCCAAGATCATTTCTTGCTGTCAGACTTATTCCATCTCATGGCAATAAAGCTACTCTTTCACCCTTCATTCCTGCCTACCCTTTGTAAAGGCCTCATACAGCTGAATATTTAGTTCCCAGTTTTGATGTCCTTGTAACCATGTCTCTGTCATGGCTATAAGGTCATATCCATTAATCTCTATTTGTGTCATTACTTCATTTATTCTGTTCCAAATACTATGTGCATTTAAATAAAGAGCTATTAACTTTTGCTTTTATTTTACCATAGTTCCCCATTTTGACACTAATTGCTGCCTTATATGCTTAAAGTTTTTGAGAAGTTTTGTAGCTCGGGTCGTGGGGTTGACATTGCAGACTTGCTCGCTGAGCCGGTGTGTTTGATTGCAGATCTTTTGTCACCCTCCTGGGTAACATTGTTAGTGCTTCTGGTGAAGCAGTGAGAGATAATAAGAACTGCTGATGCTGGAACCTGAGATAACACAGCGGGGAGCTAGAGGAACACAGCAGGCCAGGCAGCATCAAAGGAGTAGGAAGCTGACGTTTCCGGTCTGGACCCTTCTTCTGTCCAGCTTGTTATTTATATGTCTTGGTTTGCTGGGGTGGTTGCTGTTACTTCTGGTTCTGTTTTTCAGTGGTTTGTATATCGGGTCCAGTCCAATGTGTTTGTTGATGGAGTTCCGTTCAGTGGCTTGTATATCGGGTCCAGTCCAATGTGTTTGTTGACGGAGTTCTGTTCAGTGGCTTGTATAT
>JAHRHZ010000016.1:24573987-24586669 GCA_024137785.1 Ginglymostoma cirratum | reverse complement strand
CACAGCAGGTCAAGCAGCATCATAGGAGCAGGGTTTAGGCCCGAAACGTCAAGTTTTCCTGCTCCTATGATGCTGCTTGACCTGCTGTGTTCATCCAGCCCCATGCTTGTTATCTCCCTTTCTACCCCAGTTCTGCTGTCAGTGCCCCATAAACTGGAAGCTATTCCTCCCACGCCAATCTTCCAGCCATGCATTTAATTCATTGACTTTATTTCCCAGGATTATAACCTGAAAGGTTCTGCTTCTCAGTTTAGCTCCTAATTATTGAGCTACCCAGCAGAGCTACCTTTCCAGTTCAATCAATGTGGTTCCTACCAATGTGGGCAATGACAACTGTGTCCCTCCCCTCCCACTTCACATTTCTCTCCAGTTGTGAGCAGACGTCCTTATCCCTGACACCACGCAGACAACAGAACTTAAGGGACGCGTGCTTACTGCTGCAGAGAACGGTATCTATCCTCTTAATTACAGACTCCCTTACTGCAACTACATTCCAATTTCTTACCGCAACATTCCACCACGCCCACTTGAGTGACTCCTTGTACCATTTATCTGAAAAATAGTTTTTTAGGTATAAAAGTTACAATAAAGTATAAAGGTGCGTTTTTTTTGTAATGTTTTATGCACCTGTGGCAGGGTGTGCAGATACAGTAACGGAATAGTTAATCAATTCAGCGCACACAACACTGAACTGGAAGAAAGTCATCCTCGATCCTAAGGGTCTGGGAAGATAAGGGCGAAGAAGCTGGATTTAGGTATAAATTAAATAAAGTTCATCTTATGGCCTCGCATTCTGAGGGGTCTCTAAAAATGAAAGAAAAGAGCAAATTGCAAGTGTTACATAATTGGCTGACAAATAAGGGAGGTAGGGAGAATAGACCCTTTAAAAGGCACATTTTCCTTCTGCAATAACAGTCCTACTTGGATTTTAGACACAATCAGAACAAAAACCGAGCTAACGTTCGATGTCATTCACCTTTTTTTCAAATCCATATTTACGATCAGTTTTTGGGGTGGCTAGTAGTTTGCTGTACATCAGAGAGATAATTGGAGAGTGCTCCACGTACTAAATACTTCACATTTTAGGGAGGATGTCTGCTGTTCAAAAGATAAAAGAAAGCTTTCTTTAAAATAACTTTATCCATTTTAATTGACGTAGCAATGTTTACCCTCATTCATACTTGCCTCTATAAGGGAACTACACGTTGAACTCTACCAGATTTTGCTATATTTCCTTCAAAGCTGCTTCTGGTTAACTTATTTAAATTCACAAAACAATACGACGATGAAAATATCTGATCCACATCCGGCATGATTTTGTTCCTTGCGGCCATTTAAAGCAACTGTTCAGTGAGGTTTATATAATTGTTGCAGGCGATGTTTAATGTCGGAACGGTGCAGCTTTAAGGGGCTTCTCGTAGCCCCTAACTGGATGGAAACGAATGATGTCATTTGCTCCTGTTGCCAGCTTTTTCCTTGCTTTCCATATGCTCCAAACTTCAGGACTGCAATTCCCGTTGTACGATAGAAAGGAAATATAATCTAAAAGGTAATTCATTATGATCTGTTGGACCTTTGAAGAAAGAGAAATTTCCATCCTAATGTGGCCTGAAGGATATTTGCTCTCTTTCTGTTTGCCTTAAAACCTTACAGCACTTAACTGTTTAGAGAAAGTGCAACGTTTTAAGTGACCCTTCATTCCGCGGTTTTAAACGAAGTCAGTGAGCAACTTTGGCAGCGGTGAACATCCTGACTTTTTAGATCCGTAGAGGATCTTTTTAGATCTGTATATAATTTGTGCGTTATTATTCTTTTGTACTGCTGTAAATGCTAGGGAAACAGCAACTTTATGACATAGTTGAATAATTTTAATCTCATTCATAGATATACTTGTGAAGTTTAAAATTTGAACCACATTAATTGAAGGGGACATGAGAAGATTATTTTTCTTGCTCATTCTCTCTGTGAGGGTAGCAGTTGACCATGGATATGAAGGTAAGAATGAATTTTTTTTGTTGTATTGAGGGGAATCTAACTGCCAGAGAATTTTCATTTATTTCAATATCCTTCCCTTTTTTTTCCCACTGAAACCTCAGATTTCTGTGATGTGGGAGTAGACCAGAAATATTTGTGTAAAATATCTAGGATGCTGGGTTTTCCTCCTTTACTGTGTCAACATATCACAAGCTGAGAATCTAAAGTGTGAAGTACTTTAGACTTAAGACTAAAATAATCTGCCTTTACAAAGTAGACTTCTGAAAGAAAGGCCCGAAACGTCAGCCTTCCTGCTCCTCTGATGCTGCCTGGCCTGCTGTGTTCATCCAGCTCTACAACTTGTTATCTCAGGTTCTCCAGCATCTGTAGTTCCTACTATCTCTGAAAGAAAGAGTACCTCTTTTGGGAAAATGTTGATGTAACAGGTATGTGGAAGCTTTGTGAGAACAGGAAGTAGAGAATTTGAATTATAACACAATTGCTGGTTTGTTCGAGAAAAAGCTGTTGCCTTTGCCGAGATGGCTCATTTTGTTCTGAATTGAGGTAGAACATGAGGAAAAGGAGCTGATGCAAATTCCTGCCAAGAACCACACTAAATGTAGCATGGATGTGAGAGGCATAGGCTAAGCGTATCAACTAGTGTCTTACCTGTATCCCAACAGTCGGCTGCAAAAAGTAACTGCTGGCAGGTGAGGGAAAGGACTTAAATTGGACAGTCCCAGGGCACACATTGGCATCAGAAGAAGGTAACTGATGGTAAGTGGGGAGAGGTGGAATGTAATAAGGTTCTGGAGGGGGTGCCACAGGGTACTGGTGGCACAAACTTACCTTGGGATGCCTGGAGGCAAAGTCCTGGAGATGGGGTTGCTCCTGAGTTTGTGTTTAGTTGCATTCCACTTCAATAAAAATGAATTGATCTGTCAAGTATTAGCCTTAGTGTCCTGAAATATCGATCTCGTTTGCTTGCTCTCTCTCTCTCTTGCTGTCCTCCATCTGCTGTAGCTTGCATGGAGTCAGAGTTGTACTGCACAGTGAGAGGCCATTTGGCTCATCGTGTCCATAGTGGTCATCAAGCGTTTATCTGTTCTCTTCCCATTTTCAACATCTGGCTTGTAACCTTGTATGATGTGGCATTTAGTGCGCAACTAAATACTTCTTAAATGTTGTGGTCATTCCCACCTCTACCCCCCTTTTCAGATGGTGTTCAAGACACTCACTACACTCTCGATGAAAAATATTTTCCTTAAATCCCCTCTGCCCTTGACCATAAATCTATGCTCCCTCATTATTGATCTGAAAAAATTCTTCCTATTTATACCCCTCAAAATTTTGTACACCTCAGTCATATCTCTCCCCCATCTCAACCTTCTCTGTTTTAAGGATAACAACTCTAGCCTATCTAGTCTTTCCTTATAGCTGAAAAGCTCCAACCCAGGCATGTTTATCAATGATGCAGAATTAATGTTGGAGAAGACAACAAGCTTACTAGCAGAATTATATTTCAAAAACAATAGTTAAAGGTGTTAATTGAGAAAATTACGAGCTTTCTACTTTCTCGTATGGTACTTTAGGATTTGCCCCTTTTCCATTCAGCTCTAGTTTCATGAATTGCCAAAGGGTGATTAACTAAAAAGTTAGCTGTAAAGTATTTTTGATTGAACACAGCTGAGGTTTATTGAGGTTATAAAGCTGCGATGGTCTAATGGATTAAAATTTGCATTAAGTGTCACCAGGAGGTTCAGGAATATAGGAAAATCAAAAAGCTAAGTGCTTTTGAGCTCAAAGACCCAACTGCAGTTGGTCTTAACAATTCTATCATTTCACTGAGTAAAGGCAATTTTGGAAACTGAAACACATTCCATCCAGGTTGTTTTCAGCAGATAATCTGATCCATACCAACAGGAAGCAAGATGATCCCTCAAATAGGAAGCAAGATGATTCAATAAACAGTGTGCTTTTCACAATGGGAAGAGAACAACAAATAAAAGCAAAATTCTCACAATCATTTTAACTGACTAATGAAGAGGAAGAATTAAAGAAATGTGAACGTTTGTGAGATTTTCGATCAATTAAGGCAGTAATTTGGTGTGTTTATTTGATCTTAATCTCTTCTGTGTTTTCTTCCTAGAGTTTGAATTGGTTGACATAATGATGTTTCCAAGCTTTGGCTGACCCAGTTTTGTTTTGTATTTAGAACACTTGCTGTCTATTATTTCTTCTGTGACTTTTCTAAATGCAGAAATTTAACAATCATTACAATTTGTTACAATTTGTTAACCTTGGTGTTGTTCAAAATGCTCAACGTCACAAAATTTGGTAGTCAATTGGCCCCTGATGCAGTTGCAATTGTTTGAATTCAGGATGAGTCTGTTATTCAAACCTTGTTGATGCTACTGTATATAGCTATATTTGCAAAACTATTTTTAAAAATGTGGTATGATGCTTGTTCTGCTGATTGTTATAGTCATTCATTGTTGGTATTGAAACAGGTTATCTGAAAATAAGCAGTTCTGAAAAGCAGAAACATGGTCTTCCCTAGTTGGGATCCTAGTTTTCTAAAGGGAAAAATGTAGTCTTGAGGAATGCAGTTTCAATAACTTGTATTTGTACAAGCACGTTACAGAGTGCCAAATTATGTTAAATCAATCAATAGCAAGTTAGTATGGTATTGTCATGATTAAAATGACAGATGGTAGTTTTTCTGACTTTGGAAGGCAAAAACAAACTGATCAAATTTTTCTTGTGGAAAACAGATCATCTTATCAAAGTCTGACATTGACCTACCTTTCCTTTCTGTCTTGTAACTTCTGGTATGGAGGGAAAAAAATGTAGACAAGAACTCTAATGTCCAGTGAGGATGTTTGTAGATTGGAAGTACCCTTGAGGAATGGCAAAAGTATGAAATTAATTTCCTAACACTTCATAGGTTAAATTGACACACAACACAACAGCATAAATGGGAATAATCTTCCTAAAAGACCATGTATACTAGTACAATTTGTAAGGAAGAATTGTCTTATGAGCGAAGGGTAAAAGCTTGGGACTCATTGGAATTTAGAAGAACGAGAGGTGATCTAATTGAAACCCATCTTAATTGTCTTTACAGGTAAATACTGAGAGGATGTTTTCCCCTCATGGGAGTGTCTAGGACCAGAGGACCTAGTTTCAGAAAAAAGGGGCATCAATTTAAAATTGAGGTGTGAAGGAATTCCTTCTGAGTGCCGTGAATCTTTGGAATTCCTTGTCATGGAGAGTTGAAAGGGTGAAATCCTTGTGTATAATTAAGGCCAAGTTGGATAGATTCTTCATCAATAGGGAATCAAGAGTTTTGGAGAAAGGGCAGGAAAGTGGACGTAAGGAATGTTGGATTAGCTATGATCCTATTGAATGGTGATGCAGGCACGAAGGGCAAATGACCTGTCCCTGTGCCTTTTTCTAATGGTCGAATGTTCAAGACTGAAATTGATAGCCTTTAGTTAGATAAGGGTATTGAGAAATACCATTTTCTACCATTACTACAACCAGCTATAATCTAAATGAATTATTCAGTTATTCAATTAAACAATTGAATGAAGTAGAGCAGACTTGGGGACTGAGTGGCCTATTCTTGTCTAGTGGTCCTACAATTCGACTCTCATGATTTTAAACCCACCTATTTGCCGAAACTGGCTGCGTGTTCAGCTGAAATTCAGGCTTCATACCTGCCCTACGACAGTTAGGTTCACTCGCTGACTATAGCAGGTACTAAGGTAAATGTCACAAAACTAGTAGGATTATCTTTAACACATGCAGGATTCTCCTAATCAAACAAAAAACCCAAAAGAACTGCTGATGCTGTAAATTAGGAACAAAAACAAAGTTGCTGGAAAAGCCCAGCAGGTCTGGCAGCATCTGTGAAGGGGAAAAACAGAATTAATGTTTTGGGTCCAGTGACCCGTCCTCAAAACTGATGGTGGCTGGGAAAATGTCAGTTTATATGCAGAAATAGGGAGGTGGGTGGGGTAGGGAGTAAACGATAGGATAAGGCCCAAAGAGAAAGAAAGACAGGATTCTCTTTATCCTACCAAGGCAATCCAGTAACAATATGGTTTGGTGTTATTGTCGGTGCCCAGAGAAGTAAATTCAATTTTTTCTTTTTACTCTCTTTGGTTTAGCAGGAACTTTTCGGTACACTCAAGGGGAATATAGGCATTTCCCACCATAAGTTTGCTCTCTTTCCAAACCCCACTCACCGATCCTGGTTTTTGTGGCTGTCCTAGTAGCTGATCCTATCGCTTACCGGTTTTAATGATTTTATTTTGCTACCTTGGCTTGAAATAGATGGGTGGTTAATTGGCAAGGTTTAAATGAGGCTTGGTGTAAAAAGTGTCCCAGGCATAATTTCTAGAGCAATGGGTCAGTTTCTATTTCTCCTGCACATGCACATTTTAAACCGCCCTGAAGTTGAGCTTATACTCACAAGATCATAGATTGTAAATCAAATATAAGCAACATTGTTTTATTCATATTTACATATGCTGTTATGCATGTGTTTACAAATTGCCTTGCACGCATGGATATTTAGTGTGTTGGAATTTTATGGTTTTATTGATTTGCAAAACTGGTGTTGCTGAAATTTTAAAGAATCTGACTTGTACTCTCTCTCATTTGAAGGCTGGGGTCTAAAAGGACATATCCTATGTGTCATTGGCCCAAAAGCAGGTTCTCTGCTCATTGCTTCATGATTTAGGTATTTTCTCCTAAGTTGCTTAGTGGAATCTCTGATCTCCAATTTCATTGAGTAATGAATAATATGACTGGGGAAGGAAAACATTCTTTGCCTTCTTCATTTGTATTTCTTGGAAACACAAGCTCCCTTCCTGAAGGGTCCTCTGCCTGTAAGCAGACACTGCCCTTAAGGTTCTTTTGCTATCACCACAACCTTTAGGGTTCTTCCACACATAGCATGTTACCCTGAGCAGAGAAACCTTACCTGGTAAGTGATAGGATCAGCTATTAGATTCCTGCAAAAGTTGGAGTTTGTTGGGAGGGATGGGAGAGAGCCGATCATGGCAGAGTTGTGTCCTGTGTATTTAAATCACAAAGTTGCAAAGTTTTTAATGCTTTTTAGTTTGAATTGATTTATTTTGCGCTCCTCAAAATGAGGGAGTTGTTACGAGGAACCAGAATATTTCTCCAGTTGCCTATCAGATACCACATTGTCATGAACACAGAAAGGTTAAAGCTCCTTCTATACTGCAGCCCTTAATTGTAGTTCAAATTTCTGGAGCAGGGGGGTGAGAAACATGTGGCAATAAAAAGTATTGAGACATGAACTCATAACGTAAGCTACTTCACTTATATTTTGAGTAGTGGAAAGCAGGCTTGAAAGGAATATGCTCACATATTGCCTGAATATCTGAGCCCATAATTCTAACAGGTAAGCTTCTTTGGAGCTCTGACCAGCTGGGAGCTGTGAGAGTTCCAAGAGGCCTGGAGCAGGGACCCAGACTTTGAAATTAATTTCTACTGCTTTCACAATCTCTCTTTTCAAAAATCACATTGCGTATTTTCTTAGAAACTAAGGATTTTCCACTGTATTCGTGGGCCATGCAACTTTGCAATGATGGGTGAAGAAGGCTGCATCATGTCCCATTATGCAGAGGCCGTGTTGCCACAAGGGGACCGATTGCTGCCCAAATTAATAGCAATGAGGCCCACCTCATTTGTGCTTGGAGAGAGGAATCCAGTGAAATTTTGGGCCTTCACCCTCTCTGTGCTTCATAGGTAGTATGCGCACACGTAAATGTAGAACAAACTCTTAACAAGAAATGGATGAAATGGTAAACTTAGTTTTGAATAAGGGAATTAGTTATCAAGTTCGACTGAGTCTTTGATTAAATACTTGTGCACCTACATAATTCCCCTGAGTGTGTCATATTTGGCTGTTGCTTGATTTGAGAATGACACCTAGTTAGATCCATGGGTTTCTACCATGTCTTCATGTAATTCAACAGAGCAATTCTCAACTCATAGATTTTTGGGAACATTAGGCATGACACCTCACGAGGTCATAGGATCCAAATTACAGGATTTTTTTCACTGCCTTGCTTCATCATTATATCATCATGACTGACAGTGTGATGGCCAAATTGTCTTTTGAATGACTCTGGAGAGCTCATTACCAGTCATGGAAGCCCTCTTTGAAGTGCAACAGAATTAACTTTAAGATAAACTTTTGAAGTGTTTTCTTTGTCCTCCCTTGGAATGATGACCACAAAACGATTGAGAAAAGAATACCTGGTGGAGAAGAATTTTTACTCATAGTGTAGGTGATTTTGCAGGCGTTTTGCCAAAATGCTTGTAGAACTAGCTTCCAGAGAGGTACTAGCATTTGTTTGACAGTCCTTCCTACAACAAGCATTGAATCTGGAAAATGCAGCAGAGGCATTGCTGTTGGAAGTTCTCTGATACTCACATGTATCAGTCTTAACAGTCTTTGCTGAAGCACAGGAGTGTGGTGATGACAACCTTTCTGTACATCAGGGCTTTTGTTGACAGAGATCTGAGTTGTCAAACATTCACTGCTTTTTTTTATTTGTTCATGGGATGTGGATGTCATTGGCTTTGCCAACATTTATTGCCCAGAGACAAAAACAGAACCCGGTGGAAAATATCAGCAGGTCTGGCAGCATTTGTGGAGAGAAATCAGAGTTAATGTTTTGGGTCCAGTGACCCTTCGTCAGAAGAAGGTTTTGAAGAAGGGTCACTGGATCTGAAATGTTAACCCTGGTTTCTCTTCACAGATGCTGCCAGATCTGTTGAGATTTTCCAGCAATTTCTGTTTTTTGTTTCTGATTTCCAGCATCTGCAGTTACATTTCATTGCTCAGAGGGTAGGTAAGAGTCAACAGCATTGCTGCTGCTCTGAAGCCACATGTAGGTCAGACCAGCTAAAATGATAAATTTCCCTCCTGAATGACATTAGTCAACCAGATGGATTTTCACAACAATCAACTGCACTTGGAATTCCTCCCTATTGGTGGGTTGCTTTAGGACTGAGACATTGATTTTTCTTCTTTTTATCCTTTTGGATCTTGTGATTTCTTCATACTTGGTGCATGTTCCTCACTGTTGGGCATATCGACAGTCTGTCCAGACCCTTGCATTCGGATCTTTGGTAGCTTTCTTCGAGTTCGACAATGAATGCCATAGATTCACTGATAATGGTAAAATCTGTGAAATGAGTAGTAATTTGGAGGATGTGCAGTGCAGGCATTTTTTTTTATTTTATTATTGTGTGCCAATGTTGAGGGAAATCATTGCCAATTTGTATGTAAGGTAAATGTGAAAAAGAGGGATGCTGCTCAGAAAACAGGATGCATGTTTCATTTGTATCCAAGGAAAACCAAGAGAAAACTATGCCTCACCTACATATATACACTTTTTTTCTTTTACTCAATTCTATTCTTATGAGTAAATTCTTATTATTATTGGCAGATTCAGGAATCATTTGTCTGGTTATATCGTTTTTCTGGATGCTTTATATTGGGAATATTTGATACTTCAGAAATAGCAATTCTCTTCCTCAGTTTCAGGTAACTTGCCAAGAAATGCAGTATTTACTTATTCTGAATAATTTGAGATTGAGCGTTTTTACGTGAGTGCTGCTGAAAATAATACCTAACCCTTCAACTGGAGTTGAAGTTAACTGCTTTTCATCACATCAAGACAGTTAACGATAGTTTAGTGGAATTAACATCATATGTATTTTCTCAATAAATCAAATCTCCGTCATCACACTATGTTTACACAATATCAGTGAAATTATGTTTGGAATGAAAAGTAGTGTCTTCATGTTAATCTGTTATAATTAAGGCTGCAGGAATGCCCCATTACTCTAGTCCCACGGGTCACAACAAAACTTAAAAATACCTTTTCCAGACCAATGGTGATTACGTTGCTATTAAAGACTTATCTTTTAGTAAAACATCTGTGTTGAAATTATCTGTATTTTGGACTTTCTAAAACTTTTCCACCAAGACTTACGATCAGTATATACCAATGTCTCTCTGTAGTCATGACAGACATATACAACAAAATGTTTAAGAGCAGACAGAGGGACCTATTGAACACTTACAGTCAGATAATTCAGATCCCCAAACAGAATTTTAAAAGAACAGGAGAAATAGAAGCTGTGGGCCATTCGGTGCTTCAAATCTGCCCTGCCAATCAAAAACATCTGCCTGAGAGAGTGCTGGAGGCAGATACTCTCTCAATATTTAAGAAACATTTGGGTGAGCACTTAAAATGCTAGGCCATTGTCGGCTATGGACCAAGTGTAGACTAATGGGATTAGTATAGTTTGGTGTTTGTTGGTTAGCATAGACATGGTGGGTCGAATAGCCTGTTTCTTTGCTGTATGGCTCAATGACTGTATCATGAGTAATGTGCCTGGGCTTCAACTCTTCTTTTCATGCCAGCTCATCAATTCCCTGGTATTTCAAAAATGTATCTACTTTCTCCTCAAAATTTTCAACGATCTATCCTCTGTGGCAGAGAATTCCAGACATTCACTACCCTCTGGGAGAAAAAAAAATCTTGATTTTAAATGTGTGACTGCTTATTCTGTGACTGTGTCCCCTCATTCAAGACTCCTCCACTAGTAAAATCATCATCGCCACATCTATCCTGTCAAGCTTCCTCAAAATCTTGTATGTTTCAATATGATCACCTCTTATTCACTGGAGATTAGAAGAATAAAGGATTAACATGTTTAAATGTTCTTGATAAATCAAGCCCTTCATCCCAGAAATCAACCTGGTGAATCTCTTTTGAATGGCCTTTTAATACCAATACATTCTTTCTTAAAAACTGTGCACAGTACTCCAGATGTGGCTTCACCAACACCATGTACAATTGTAGCAAGATATCTCAAATTATTAAACTTCCCTCAACAATAAAGGCCATGAATCAATTATCTGCTTGTGGTGCCAATTTAACCTTCTTCAATGAACGTTGTTTGGCCATTGCACAGGTCGCTGTAACGAAGGAAGCACTTCTGCAACATGGGGGTCAACACAGTGTGGAGCTGGAGGAACACAGCGGGTCAGGCAGCGTCAGAGGAACAGGAAAGTCGACGTTTTGGGTTGGGACCCTTAATCAGAACTTTCAACACTTCTTCTTCAACATGCTTTGGCAATGTGTGCCAGTAACTGCTGTGTTTCCTTGACCTCACTTTTTCAAAAAAAATCATTCATGGGATGTGGGCATCGTGGGCTGGGCCAGCATTCATTGTCCATCCCTAAGTGCAGTTGAGAAGGTGGTGGTGAGCTGCCTTCTTGAACAGCTGCCTATCTGGTGTAGGCTTACCTACAATGCTGTTAGGGAGGGAGCTCCAGGATTTTGACCCAGCAACACTTGAGGAATGATAATATAGTTCCAAGTCAGGGTGATATGTGACTTGGAAAGAAACTTGAAGGTAGTGATATTCCCAAGCATCTGCTTCCCTTGCCCTTCTAGCTGGTAGTGGTCATGGCTTTGGAATGTGCTATCTTAAAAAGCCATGGCAAATTTCTGTTGTGCAACTTGTAATTGGTACACTTTGCTGCTACTGTGTGTATTGTTAGTGGAGGGAGTGAATGTTTATGGATGCAGTACCTGCTGAGTGGGCTACTTTGTCCTGAACAGTATCAAGCGTCTTGAATTTTGTTTGAAATGGACTCATCCACGCAAATGGCGTGTATTCCAACACACTCCTGACTTGTGCCTTGGACAAGCTTTGTGGAGTTGGGGGATGAGCCACTTCTGTGACGAGGTGGCTCAGTGGTTAGCACTGCTGCCTCACAGCAGCAGGGACCCGGATTTGAGTCCAACCTTAGGCGACTGGCTGTGTGGAGTTTGCACATTCTCCCCGTGTCTGCGTGGGTTTCCTCTGGTTTTTTCCCACAATCCAAAGATGTGCAGGTTAAGTGGATTAGCCATGCTAAATTGCTAGTGTCCAGGGATGTGTAGGTTAGGTGGCTTAGCCCCAGGAAATGCAGGATTATAAGGATAGGGTGGGGCTGGAGTTGGGGTTGGGGGTCTGGGTGGGATGCTGTTTGGAGAGTTGGCCTGAACTCGATGGGCCGAATGGCCCGCTTCCACACTGTAGGGATTCTGTTGTTTATCACCACTTAACAGCTCAAGCCTGGACATTGACCTAGTCTTGCTGCATTTGAACATGATTGTTCCTGTATCTGAGGAGTCATGAACGGTGCTGAAGGTTGTACAATCATCAGTGAATGGCCCTACTTCTCACTTCATGATGGGGGAAAAGTCAGTGATGAAGCTGTTGAAGATTGCTGGATTACAATTCTGAGGAATGCCTGGAGCTGAGATGACTGACATCCAACAACCACTATCAACTTCTTTTATGCAAGATATGACACCAACCCATGGAGAACTTTCCTCTGATTCCCATCGACTCCCATTCTGCTACACCTAACCTCTGCATTGAGCTTTTGTGACTATTGTAAAGACTAGATGTAATTTATTGGAAATATAAACCAGAAAACGGAATATGGATTATTAGAGATAACAAGGTGTGGGGCTGGATGAACATAGTAGGCCAAGCAGCATCATAGGAGCAGGAAAGCTTGACGTTTCGGGCCTAGACCCTTCATCAGAAATGATCCATAGGCCCGAAACATCAAGCTTTCCTGCTCCTC
>JAHRHZ010000016.1:24513655-24573587 GCA_024137785.1 Ginglymostoma cirratum | reverse complement strand
TTTCTGATGAAGGGTATAGGCCCGAAACATCAAGCTTTCCTGCTCCTCTGATGCTGCTTGGCCTGCTGTGTTCATCCAGCCCCACACCTTGTTATCTCGGATTCTCCAGCATCTGCAGTTCCTATTATCTATCGATTGTTAGGTTGTTTTTACCTCTCCTTTTCCCTTTTTTTAAAGGGAAACTGGTACTATGTTCCTTGTGAGACATGGTGGCACCAGGTGTCCTTTGGGAATGAAATAGTTGCTGCCCAGCAAACGATCAGCTTGTGGATTGGTTACAAAAATGGCTGTTTGTGACTGAGTGGAGAGGACTGAAAGTGATTGGGACTCAGACCTCCAAACAAGCTGCCAGGAAATGAAGTCACTTTTGCCCTCTTCTTTCGTGTTCTTAGGTCTCTGTCTGTCTGTGGAAAAGAAATAAGAATTAACAACTGTGCAAAAAAGAAAGGTTAATTCAAACCATGATCTAAGTCTAACTGACTGGAAATCACTAAATTGGGAGGCAATGATGTAATATTGTCGCCAAAAATTAAAAATGAGTTGTGAGCAAGTCACCACATTTCCCTTTTGTAGTTTAGACTTTGATCCACAGTCTTTGTGCCTTTTGTACTTATATTGTCCACCAACAATAGTCCTGTGAAAATCATTCGCTTATCTGCCCTTTCTGTTCTGTGCGTGCATTTGCGATTAAAGGTGGTATGGTTTAAATTTGCAGATTAGCATTTAAACTATTTTCAACATGTTGAACAAGTTTGTTAGAAGAATGAAAAAAAAAATTGTTTTCTTATTCATTAATGGAACCTGATGTGTGTTTCTTTCATTTGAAATTGTGGTTATACTCAGGCATTAACAATCCTAGAGATTAAATTCTGACCACAAGATGTGGGTGCAACAGTAGGCCATTCAGCACATTGAGTCTGTTCAAGCATTCAGTGAGATCATTGTTAATTTCATAGTCTTCACATCCTCTCTCTTGCCTTTTCCCCAATTTCCTATGTAACCCCAGCGTTGAGAGCACTCTGCACAAAATCCTCCATACTTTCACTATCCTCTGTCTTAAGTAGGCAGCGTCTTACTCTGGGATTGTGCCTTCCGGTTCTAGATTCTCCAAGTGGAAGATAAGATCTCAGCAACAACCCTATGAAGCCCCCTACAAATCTTTAGACACTTCAATGAGTTCTCCACTCATTCTTATAAAATCCAAGAGGTACAGGCTCAACTCCTCATCATAAGAAAACACCTCCATGCCCCGGAGCACTGGTCATATTTCACATTTGTGATGATGCTTGGAATGGTGGGGCTTGATTTCCAATGTAACATTCCTACCGTGTACCCAAAAGAGCCTGGGGCTCTGTGCTGGATCTTTGAATGCAGATAGCAGAAATTGGCATGATGTAAAACTAATTGGTGAAGGATAAAGGGACAGATACTAAAATGCAGGAAGAGGTGCTGGACATCTTAAAATGCATTAAGTTGGAGATAAATCCCTGGGACCTGATCAGGTGTACCCTAGAACGTTTTGGGAACCTAGGGAAAAGATTGTTGGGCCCCTTGCTGAGATATTTGTATCATCGATATCCACAGGTGAGGTGCTGTTAGACTGGAGGTTGGCTACCGTGGGGCCACCATATAAGAAAGGTGGTAAGGAAAAGCCAAGGAACTATAGACAGGTGAGCCTGACAACAGTGGTGGGCAAGTTGTTCAAGGGGATCCTGAGAGACAAGATTTACATGTATTTGGAAAGGCAAGGACTGATTCGGGATAGTCAACATGGCTTTGTGCATGGGAAATTGTATCTCATTAACTTAATTGAGTTTTTTGCAGAAGTAACGGAGAGGATTGCTGAAGGCAGAGCAGTGGATGTGATCTGTATGGACTTCAGTGAGGTGTTCGACAATGTTCTGCACAGTAGACTAGTTAGCAAGGTTAGATCACATGGAATACAGGGAGATCTAGCCATTTGGATATAGAACTGGCTCAAAGGTAGGAGACAGGGTCGGGTTGGAGAGTTGCTTTTCAGACTGGAGGCCTGTGACCAGCAGTGTGGTGGGTCCACTACTTTTTGCCATTTATATAAATTATTTGGATGTGAACATAAGATGTATCATTCGTACGTTTGCAGATGACACCAAAATTGATGGTATAGTGGACAGCGTATAAGGTTACCTCAGAGTACAACAGAACCTTGATCAGATGGGCCAATGAGCCAAGGAGTGGCGGATGAGTGTAATTTTTAGATAAATGTGAAGTGTTGCATTGTGGAAAGGCAAATCAGGGCAGGACTTATATGCTTAATGGTAAAGTCCTGTGGAGTCTTGCTGAACAAACAGACCTTGGAGTGCAGGTTCATAGTTCCTTGAAAGTGGAGTTGCAGGCAGACAGGGTAGTGAGGAAGGTGTTTAGTATGCTGTCTTTATTGGTCAATGCATGGAGTATAGGAGATCATATTGTGGCTGTACAGGACATTAGCCACTTTTGCAATACTGTGTTAGATTCTGGTCTTCCTGTTATAGGGAGGATATTGTGAAACTTGAAAGGGTTCAGAAAAGATTTGCAAGTATATTGCCATGTTTGGAAAGTTTCAGCAATAGAGAGAGGATGAATGGGCTGGGGCCCTTTTTCTAGACAGACAGAGATTGAGGGGTGACCTTATAGAGGTTTATAAATTAATGAGGGGCATAGATAGAGTGAATAGAGATCTTTCCCCTGGGGTGGGGGAGTCCAAAACTAAGGGGCATAGGTTTAGGGTGAGAGGGGAAAGATTAAGAAGGGACCTAAGGGGCAATGTTTTCATGCACAAGGTGGTGCGTGTATGGAATGGGCTGCCAGAGGAAGTGGTGGAGGCTGGTACAATTACACCATTTAAAAGGCATCTGGATGGGTACATGAAAAGGAAGGGTTTTGAGAGATATGGGCCAAATGCTGGCAAATGGACGAGATTGATTTGGGGTATCTGGTCAGCATGGATGCGTTGGACTGAAGGGTCTGTTTCTATGCTGTACACT
The DNA here is from genome assembly GCA_024137785.1 of Ginglymostoma cirratum. Lineage (NCBI taxonomy): Eukaryota > Metazoa > Chordata > Chondrichthyes > Orectolobiformes > Ginglymostomatidae > Ginglymostoma > Ginglymostoma cirratum. The sequence continues at coordinate 24,570,582 of JAHRHZ010000016.1, read as the reverse complement.
CAATGACTCTAAATAAGATGGTATTGGAAACAATTAGGGCTGTTGTGCAAATAGACGAAATGACAGTGTTACAAGATTTAGTGAGAACTCAGGTTTAATATTGGTAAACAAGTTCAAGATGGATTTTTCTGCAAAAGCGAAGCATTCTGAGATGTTTTAAATGTTAATACAGCACTTGAGATTTATGGAAATACAGGTGAAACCAGGTACTTCAGCAGTGAGTCATCGGAGATAGTGCTGACTGAGTGACGGTTGAAACAGCTTGAATGTGAAAAATAAATGAGGCAGCTTGAGTTAGAAAAGTAAAGGACATTAGAATTGAATTGAATGAGATGGAGATGAAATGGCTTGAAATTCAGAGTGAGCAGAAAGATAAGGAGAGAGAATTTGGCTGGAACTTGAAAAAGAGGCAATAGCAAAAGAGAAAGTTTACAAATAACTACCTGCTTTGAGGTTTGAGATAACAAGGTGTAGAGCTGGATGAACACAGCAGGCCAAGCAGCATCAGAGGAGCAGGAAAGCTGATGTTTCAGGCCTAGACCCTTCTTCAGAAAATTCAAGGTAGATCTGCCTAGGCTGTCACCTCGGGTTTCAAAACGTTTGCCTGTATGTTTCATGAACTAATTCATATGTGCCTAGAATAGCCTTATTTCTTTTTCTGAAGAAGGGTCTAGGCCCGAAGCGTCAGCTTTCCTGCTCCTCTGATGCTGCTTGGCCTGCTGTGTTCGTCCAGCTCTACACCTTGTTATCTCAGATTCTCCAGCATCTGCGGTTCCTACTATCTCTGAAACATGCATGTTTAAAAAAACACTCATGTCAAAGAATTTTACGGACTGGAAAGCCATAAACATAAATGTCCTTGTTGAATTTTAGACTAAGTTTGTACAGGCTCTGCAAAAATTTGAGGAAAAAGATGTAGAATAACTCTTTGTCATTTGAAAGGATAGTGAAACAAATGAAGTGGATGAAGGAAAACTTGACATTGCCCATGCGGAACAGGTTGACAGGTAGAGCACATGAAATTTATGTATTAATGTCAGTGGGAGGTTGGTATGAGTTTTAACACTGTTTAGAAAAATAAGACTATTCTAGGCACGTATGAATTAGTTCATGAAACATACAGGCAAAGGTTTTGAAACCCAATCTACCTTGAATTTTAAAGGGTAAAACAAAGTAATTTTGACATGTGAATATGGAAATTAGGAGCTTAAATACCATACCTGCTGCTCTGAGAGATCATTCTCTTAGAAGAATTTAAAAACTCACTACCTTCAGTAAGTGGAACATTCTGAACGTCAGTGGGGTAGCAGCTGCAAGATAGGCAGCAGAACTGGGCATAATATTAAGGATCCATAAAGCTAAATTTTATTTTTCTAGCAGCTCGATAAATCCAAAATAAAGTAGATGGTGGAAGAGAGTGATCGGAAGGCAAGTGGCCAACTGGAGAAGGGTTTGATGGGAATAGCTCAAGATCTCTTCCTCAGGTCAGAAAGGATGGTTCTGAGAGTGCAAGTGGGATTTGTAGACCTAAGTGTTTCTATTGTCGCAAAGAATGCTGGAAGTTGGGAGGCGATGGCCTTAGTGATATTACCGCTCGATTATTAACCCAGAGACTGGTTAATGTTCTGGGGACCTAGGTTCAAATCCCTGCCATGGCAGATGGTGAAATTTGAATTCAGTTTAAAAAATTTGGAATTAAGGGTCGAATGATGACCATGAAACTGTTGTTGATTGTTGGAGAAAAAAACTGTCTGGCTCACTAATATCTTTTAGGGAAGGAAATTAGTCATCCTTTCAGGATTAGCCTACAAGTGACTTCAGACCCACCAGCAATTTGGGTCTGGACCTTAACTGTGGACAGTTAGAGATGGGTAATAAATGTTGGCTTTACCAGTGACATGCACATCCTGTCAATAAATTTAAAAAAAACTAATGAGCTAGGAACAGCTGCCAGTCCTGAAGTTTCCAAAAGTTATTCTGAGCCTGCCAAAACTAGTCAGAACCACTTTATTGTCTTCTTTTTAAAATCCGTATTCTCTGTGGTGGTTGGTAAGCATTGACCCTCCCTTGATTGATCAACTCAACATCCAACAAGCAGCCAGTCCTGGGCTTGGCAACGCACTCAGTGCCAACTTGTCCAAAATGTTCCTTAGATTAGTAATTAAGTCACATTATTTTTCAGGCTGTCACCAGCACCAAATGTCTGCATCTGTCCTCCTTATTTAAAACATGTGGCTGACTCTTCAAAGTTCCTAACCCTAGCCTCGATTGACAGTTCCATCAAAACAAAATGAGAAAAATAGAAGAAAAATAGTGAGGGACTCTACCTCAGGTATTGCAGTCTGTTGTCTATCATCTGCAAACACAAAGATTTGGAGAGATACCATTTAGACTCTCAAGATAATAAAGGCATTTGTCACAGATACCTCTAAGTTTCGGACAAAGAATTAGATTATTTTTTATTAATAGCTACTTGAGATTTCCTAAGTGAATATACTGGGTTTGGTCCATTGGAATTGATCAAAGGTGATGAGGTATGAAATTAATTAAAATTGATCAAAGACAAGAAGACAGATCTTCAATGTTGGAGCATGTTTCAGTGCTTCTAGTGAAACTCATAGAAGCATGCAAAGTGGCGCAGGAGCATTTGAAAACTTCATAGGCAAAAATAAAAAAATGAGCAGATGAAGATGTTGCAACTGGAAAATTTCAAACAGGAGATGAACTGTCATTGATATTACCTTTCCAAGGTGAACCTCTGAAAAACAAAATTCAGTGTTGATGACTTAGAGTCATCGAATCATAGAGTTATATAGCATGGAAGCAGACCCTTTGGTTCACCTAGCCCACACTGACCAGACATCCCAATATGACCAAGTCCCATTTGCCAGCATTTGGCCCACATCCCTCTAAACCTTTCCTACTAATATACACATCCAGATGCATTTTAAATGTTGTAATTGTACCAGCCACCACTACTTCCACTGGCAGCTCGTTCCATACATGCACTACCCTCTGTGTGAAAACGTTGCTCCTCAGGTGCTTTTAAATCTTTCACCTCTCATCTTAAACCTATGCCTTCTAGTTTTGGACTCCCCTGTCCTAGGAAAAAGCCTTTGGCTATTCACCCTCACCATGCCCCTGATAGAGTTGTACAGCGCGAAAACAGACCCTTCGATCCAACTCATCCATGCCAACCAAGTTTCCCAAACTAAATCAGTCCCATTTTTCTACATTTGGCCTCTAAACTTTTCCTATTCGCGTATCTGTCCAAATGTTTTTTAAGTATTGTAACTGTACCTGCATCAACCATTTCCTCTAGCAGTTCATTCCACATACAAGCCACCCTCTGTGAAAAAGTTGCCCTTCAGGTCCCATTTAAATCATTCTGCTCTCACCTTAAATCTATGCCCTTTAGCTTTGAACTCCCTGATCTTTTGAATCCTCTTCCATGGAGAAACCAGACTAGACTGGACCACTGACCATACTGAAGGTTGAATTAGATGGATTTTTGATTGGCAATGGAGTCAAAAATTACAGACAGGAAAATGGAGTTAAAGCCACAATCAGATCAGTAATTGTCTTATCAAAAAATGAAATGTTCTACTCTTGCTCCAATTTCTTATGATCAATAGAAAGGACAGCACCACAGGACCAGAGGTGCTGACTTTCAGGTGAGGTGTTAATATTGAGACCATATCCACATTCTCAGTGGAAAATTGGAACTACATAAAATAAACTATGGAGTTCTCCCAGTGCCCTGTCCAACATTTTTTCCATCAACCACCGCCAGAAAAAATAGATTAAAGTGGTAATTTATTTCAATACTATTGTTGCATTTTATCCAGGTTATGTCACAGAGTACAGATGGAAGTTTTCATGCTTCATATCAAATGGAGTTTGGAACATTCGAGGATGGACAGTGTAGATGCACAGGATGATGTCACTGATGGGAATTACAGTTTTCAGAGACTTCTGATACTTGGAAAACTGCCATTTACAGCAAAAAAAGACAAAGAGAAAATATAATAAGAGCTTTTCAAAATTGTAAGAGTGGGGAAGGCATTGATGAAAGTCTTCAAACCTAAATTTGTCGATGTACAAGGAATGAAGTTTAGAGGACTTTTTTTTGCAGAAGGTTGTTACATCATATTTATGATGTAGTACAAGTTCTGTTTTGAAGGGGGTAGTCCTTTAATCATAAACTTTTCAGCACAGATGGCCGTCAATCAGTTAATCGTGCCGGTGCCCTACCAATACAATTACTTTCCAAGTGTATTACTGTTGAATCCATTTCTAACATTCTACAGATCATTGTCACCTCAAAATAAGGTAATGGGGAGTTCAAGTCCCACTTCAGAGACTTGAGTCCGTAGTGCAAGCTTCAGCATAGTGCTGGGAGGGGTTTCAACTTTAAGATAAAAGGTCTTACTTAAACCCTAGCTTCTCCATCAAGGAGACATTAAAAATACTAGAATGGTTAGTTCCTTTGGCTGTAACGAGTTTTGGAATGCCCTGAACTAGTGCAAGTTGCTATAAAATGCAATTTCTTCACAAAACAACTGTGTTTGCATTTCAAATAAAAAGGTGGGAGAGAGTGATCGTGAGGACTTATCACATGCAGAGTTCACATAACTTGCGAGCAGCAGGACAATGGTTTAGAATCAAAGCATAGGCCATTCAGGCCAACATTCTTGTGCCAGCTCTTGGAAAGAAATTATTCCCAATCCCCTGTTCTTTACCCGTAGCCTTACAATGTTCCTTCTTTTTATCCCAATTTGCTTTTACTACTGAATCTGCTTCCATTACCCTTTCCAGAACAATTCTTCAACTAAGTCTCCTCTCCCCTCACCAGATCTTTTACTAATTGCCTTAAATGTACAATATCTGATAACTGACATTTTTAACTGTAATCGACTTCTCCCCGTTACAGGTCGTCCCAAAATGGAGACAGGCCCCCACGTGGAGATGATTTTATAAACCTCTATAAGGTCATCCTTCAGCCTCCAACACTCCAGAGAAAGTAGCCCCAGCCTATCAGCCTATCCCTATAGCTCAAACCCTCCAATCCCAGCCATGTCCTTGTAAATCTTTTCTGAACCCTTTCAGGTTTAATAACAACCTTCCTAAATCAAGGAGAGCAGAATCGAACTTAGTATTTTAAAGCGGCCTCATCAGTGTCCTGTACAGCTGCAACATGACATCCCAACTCCTATACTAAATGCACTGACCAATAAGGGCAAGCTTGCCAAACACCACCTTCACCACCCTGTCTACCTGTGACTTCACTTTCAAGGAACTATGAAACAAAATGCCTAGGTCTCTTTGTTCAGCAAGACGCCCCATGGCCCTTCCATTAACTGTGTATGTCCTGCCCTGGTTTACCTTACCAAAATGTAATACCTCACATTTATCTAAACTAAATTCCATCTGCAACTCCTCAGCCCATTGGGCCATCTGATCAAGGTCCCATTCTACTCTGAGATAACCTTCTTCACTGTCCACTACACCACCAAGTTTGGTGTCACCTGTAAACTTACGAACCATACCTCCCATATTCACATCGAATCATTATATAAATGACAAAAAGCAGAGGACCCAGCACTGATCTTTGTGGCACACCATTGGTCACAGGCCTCCTGTCCAAAAAAACAACCTTCCACCACCACCCTCTGTCTCCTACTTTCAAGCCACTTTTGTATCCAATTGGCTAGCTCCCCCTGGATTCCATGTGATCTAACTGCGCTAACCAGTCTACCACGTGGAACCTTGTTGAATGCCTTACTGAAGTCCATACAGACAATGTCTACCGCTCTGCCTTCATCAATCTTCTTTGTCACGTCTTCAAAAAAAAACTCAATTAAGTTAGTGAGACATGATTTCCCATGCACAAAGCCATGCTGACTATCTCTAAACAGCCCTTGCCTTTAAATATACATGTAAATCCTGTCCCTCAGAATCCCCTTCAACAACTTACCCACCTCTGATGTCAGGCTCAGTGGCCTATAGTTCCCTGGTTTTTCCTTACCACCTTTCTTAAAAAATGGCACCACTTTAGCCAACTTCTAGTCTTCCGGCACCTCACCCATGGCTATTGATGATACAAATATCTCAGCAAGGGGCCCAGCTATCTCTTCCTAGCCTCCCAAGAAATTCTGGGATACACCTGATCGGGTCCTGCGGATTTATCTACCTTTATGTGTTTTAAAACCTCCGGCACTTCCTTTTCTGTCATATGGACACTTTTCAAGACATCACTATTTACTTACCCTGTCCCCCAGCTTTCCTGTCCTCTTCTACAGTAAATACAGACGTGAAATATTCATTTAGTATTTCACCCATCTCCTGCAGTTCCATGCATAGATGGCCTTGTTGGTCTTTAAGGAACTCTATTCTCTCCCTGGTTACTCTTTCGGCCTTATTGTAGAATCTCTTTAGATTCTCCTATTTGCAAAGCTATCTCACATTGCATTTTTGCCCTCTTGAATTCCCTGTTAAGTATACTCCTACTGCCCTTATACTCCTCTAGGGATTCACTCAATCCCAGCTGTCTAAACCTGACATATGCCTCCTTTTTCATGACCAGAGCCTCAATTTTTCTAGTCATCCAGCATTCCCTACCAGCTTACCAGTTACACATACCTGCCTTGCCCTTCATACTAACAGGAACATACTGTCTCTGAACTGTTGTTCTCTCATTTTTGTAGGCCTCCCACTTTCTGATAGATATTTATCTGATAGATACTCCAGATCACAGCAAGAAGAATTTTTTATGTCCCATAAGCATCTTAAAGCAATATCATCAGAGAGAGGAAGGTAAGAAAGAGGAAATTTGTCTGTTGGAGGTATTGGAGGGTGACAGACAATAAGCGTGATGTAGAAAGAGAGTTAGACAGTTTACAATGTGAATCTACAATTGGCCAATAATGACATACTGGGACAGTTAGGCAATGCATTTTCACACTTCGAGGGAGAACAAGGGCAAGATCTAGTAAAGTCATTGAGGAAATTAAAGGAAATCTATGCCCCTGGCCCTCTGAGTGGAAAATAAATAACATTTGCAGACTTTGCAAAAAGAACGAACTGTGAACTTAAGCCAAGATCTGGGTCTAACTGACTGTCGATTTGCCAACTGAATTGATGGTTGCTGCAATGTGATAGCATCTCTAAAAAGCTGTGAGAAAGTCATCTCATTTCCCTTTTGAGCGTTGGACTCTGATCCACAGACTGTGTCTTTTTACCTATATTTTTCACCGACAATATTGCTGCAAAGCTGTTTGTATGGCCTGACCTGTTCGTATTATATGAATAAACATGTGTATTTGGATTTACAGGCGGGTTTTATGTTACTAATTTTTTGCCACATTTTTGAGGATAAGTTTGTAATGATTTTTTGTTTCTAGAGCACTGTTCCCACTATGATCATGAAACCATATTTTCTGGGATGAGGTCAGGAGCTGAGTGGTTCTAGTGGAACCCAAACTGAGCACCTGTGTGCGGGTTATTGCTCAGCAATTGTTGCTTGACAGCACTATTGATGACACTTTCCATCATTTTATTGATGATCAAGAGTAGACTGGAGTGGTCACTGTCTGGGTGGATTTGTTCAGCATTTTATGGACAGTATGTATTTGGGTAATTTTCCACATTTCTGGGTTGATGTCAGTTTTGTTGCCCCACTGGAGTAGCTTGTCTAGGAACATGGCACTTTCCGGAATGCAAGTCTTCAGTACTACTGCCAGACGTTGTCAGAATCCGTAGCCTTTGCAATGATCAGTACCTTCAGCCATTTCTTGATATTATGTGAAGTGAATAGAATTGGCAGAAGACTGACATCTGTGATGCTGGGAACCTCAGGAGGAGTCTGATTTGGAGCGCCCACTGCTTTGTGATCAGTCCTGATGAGTACAAGATGTGAAGCCTCAACTTTTGGGTTTGATTTTTTTTTAACAATGGTTTATTATTTAAGCATTGCTATATTCCCACGAGAACCAAGAGCTATTTTACCCCCTTTTTTAAATTTGGACTTGGCATAAGGTGATGAAGAGGACATTACTGTTCACCAGGCAAGATCAGTGTTGGGTTTAAATACATAGATTTAAAAGTGTGTTGTAACTGTGGTATACTGGTGAAATTAAAGTGTGTGTGTGTGTGTGTGTGGAATTTTCACCTCTCTGTGTAGTGACAGTAATGGTGAGAAATCTGACAAAATACAGTGAACATAAAATATCAGATTCTCAATGTCAAGATAGACCATGCTCCTGGAGCCTTTATCCATGCACGTTGGCATTCTTTATGCCTGCTCTCGTACCAACTCAGCCACCATTCAGCCCTTCAACACTTTATTTTGGAGCTCAGGGACACTGGTGCTTCCGCCAGGTCGCTTTGGGTGCAGGGACAGACAAAGATCTCATGCATCTGCACAGGCTGTTTTTCCACTTGACCTTGACACCTATGACTCTTAGTTTTCTTTCTTAGCACTTAGTCACTTTTTACAAATTACTTCAGGCTTCCAGCCTCTATGTGCGTCACTTTGCTTCGCAATGTACAAAGCCTGCAGTGATCAGACGCAGGCAATCAGCCTCTGTGGCATACATGTTAAAGCACAGGGAGAGATAGACAGCTTATGACAAAGATAGGGAGTATTGAACAGGCAATCGGCCAGATATAAGGTGGACGTGATATTCTGATACATCAATGTCAGAGCTGCAGCATGTACCAGCAGTTTAATTGGTAACACTTTCTGCGCTGCAAGGAAATGGTGATATGTGAAAGTCAAAGGGGAGGGCTTCTTTGTGGGTTAAGTGAGACTCAGTCAGTCAGAGATACAACCACTGTCAGCAAAGAGCCTCAACTGATTCAAGTCCCTGGGGTTGACCATGGCCATTGAAGCAATTTAATCCTGTAAGCATCCAGAAATCCATCTGTTTGCAGTTGAGAGATTGAGGCTCGGTCAAGCGCAGAGAGAGTTTAGTTGGTGAGTTGGGCTATTGTTGAGACATCAGTTGGCACTTTGCTGCTAATCAGTCTGGGGACTGGGTCATATTCAATCCTGGGGCTTTCTCAGTGATGGTCAGGGAGTTAACAAAAAGTGCAGTTAGCGGAGTCCTGTTAAAAGCAAGCAACTGAAGTCTAGGGATGGGCTTCATTGTCCTAGGTCTCCGAGGAAGTGTTCACTGTGATAGGGGGCAGTTGGGAATAGTGGGATGGGACATCAGATAGTCAACTGGGTGGGACTAGATGCTCCGAAAAGGAGGATCATACAGGAATGGTAACTTGGGGCTCGAAATGGGGAGGGTGTAGAATGATTAGAGGTGTGCGAATTGCAGAGTTATGGCCTCTATTAAAATGATACAAAGGGGCTCAACAAAACTGGGGGAGTATCTAAAAGGCTATTGGGATCATTGGAATAGCAACTGAGAAAGGGAGCATAATGGGAAAATTGTGAGTCACGTGAATCCAATAAGTCACTCACATGAAGACAAAGTTGCGACCACACCATTCCCAATCGAAAGTCAAAAGGTGCTTTATGATATAAAATGGCAGCAACCACATACAAATTAGGAGGTCTAAGGTACTGTATTCCTCTTCTGGGGAGGAGGAACAATCTTGTATTTGCAGTAATTACACCTTCACTGATGTAATGCTATTCATAAGGCTTAAATTTGCATTTCTTCATCAGGCCATTCATTATCCAGGAATATAAACTTCAAATTAAGGCCATGAACAATCAATGGATTGCGTAACATGATGTGCACTAGTTGCCTCCTTGTCATGTAACAAGGAACTTAAAAGTAGTGCCTGAAATTTCCAATTCATAACCACATTCCACAGAAGTTCTAGAAGAGAATATTTTGCAGTAGTCAGATTCTCTCATTGAAATGTAAGCATTGCAAGGAAGGGCTGGTGATGTGAAAGGGTGCCTTTTCATTGGGAGGAGACTGAATGGTGGCTTACTTGTAGAATTTATTCCCCAGTTTGGAATGAAAACTTTGGTAGGGCCAGTATCCACATCTATTTATTCCCAGTATCCTGTGTGGTTGTGCCTGGCAGGTGCAAGACATTCCATTTCCTCTCACACGGTCTCCAGTGAAATATCCAAAAAGCTTGGAACCTCCTGTCTCCTCTAGTTTGCCATTGTTCACTATTTGCCAAGACAGATTAATTCCCCTGGCCACAATGCACCTCACTGGCCAGAAAAGGTGCTCGCAAGTTCCAGTTCTGGGCCCCCTGCAGATGCATGCAGGCGGCAAACATGCAACCACTGTTGCCTGTGTATAATGATTGTTTGAATTCACTGCATTGAGCAAACATCGGTAAATGAAATGTCAGTATCCCTGTGCATGTTTATATACTTGTGCCTGCATATTTCAATCTTATTTTGTTTAAGATCCCGACTCTTGATTGCTTTGTTCACAGAAATTCCCAATAGCGGGTGTCATGCCTAATTCGTGGAAATCTCCACTGTGAAACCTCCAAGTCTGTAGGTAGTTATCAGTGAGTTAAATTGAGAATGCTGTTCCTTTTGCTGTTGCAAAACGTATCTGGGCTGCCAATTTGCTATCCCATTGATTCTGACAAGATGTTCTTATCCATGCATCACTTCAGTGTTTCTTTGTTTAATCATCAACGCCCACTTCAAAGTAATTCACTACATATGAAGTGCTTTGAAATGCCCCTAAGAACTAGCATCTCTTATCTTTTCATTTTCCTAGATTTCTTTCCTACCTTTATCCTTCCTTTATATAAACCATATGTTTTTAACCAGAGTTGTTCCTTTTACGCTTTTCATGTTTTAGAAATTGTTATTCCAGGCAGTTAAGCTCCTGAATCATGAAGAATGAAGTAGTTGTTTGTGACAGACTCTGACTCTGTGAAGGAAACCAGTGTATTTACTGTTTTGCTGAATGATTCAAGAGTTCCTGTCTCGTCTCATGTTGGGAAGTAGATGCTGCTTAATTTCAATTGCATTATTTTAGAGTGAATCAGAGGAATAGTTTAAATGCAAAGCCAAGTGAGTAAATCTTACTTTTTCCATGAAATTAATTTAAAACACCCAAACATATGTGGTCCCCTTTAGGATTACAGTTCCCGAGTGAGAGAATATATTTTCCAACAATTACATATTCTCGACGGATATATTTTGATTTGTCTGCCAACAGGATTGGCTTCACTGTTTCTAAATACTGTTGATTATTTATGTATTCTTTTACAAAAAACAAGAAAGATGAACTCCATCCTGTCTTCACGTGGGTCTATCTCTGCACACTTTCCAGTAGAGGCTCTTGTTGAGCAATCTAGAGTTGAAGCTCTGGCATTTTCTTCATCCTCCCCCTCAATGAATGTATTTGGAGGCTGCTGTAATGTCTGAACCATCACTGATTGAGATCAACTTATTCAGCACTGACAGGAGGGCAAACTTGGAATTGTCTGTGTTACTTAGTACCGTATTTGGTAAGGAAACTGTGTAGATAATGCATTGAAGCAATTGTATTTCACTAGCTACATTTGATATAAACAGAAACCAGAAAATCTAAATCACCAAAACACATTAGTTGAAGAGTTTAAAAACTATTGTTTTGTTTGCTGAACTTATTTAAATGAAACAAATTATTTCATAACGTTATCAAATTTACTAACTATTCTTTAGTAAACATGCAGGATTGTGGAAACAGATGACCCATCCCATTAATCTACCTCTTAGACTTTAAATAGTTGAAACTTTTTTTTAACATCAATGACTTGATTACAATCATTTTGCATCAATGTATTAGCCTGAATTATTATGTGATATACTCGAACATGCAAGGTTTTTTACTTTATAAGTAATTTTTAGTTACTAATAAAGATCAGTCATTCTAACAGCCATATTTACCAACAACCTTTTGTTATTAATAACATCATTACTCTTGCAAAACAACTCTCAGTACTCACAAGAAACAAAAAAAAGCAGTGGATTCCAGCCTATGATGGGAGTGTTAGGAAATGTCACCGAAAGTTTGGTCAGTCAGATTTTTAAAGATGCAGAGGGAAGAGTATTTTTTCAATTCATTAAGGAGATATGGGCATTGCTGGCTGGCACAGCATTTATTGCCCAACCCAAATTGCCCTTGGGAATGTGGCCTTTTTATTGCGGTTCATTTGGAGTAGGTACTCCACAATTCTGTTGAGGAATGAGTTCATGATTTTGACCCAGTGACACTGAAGAAATGGTGATATATTTCTTCAGTCATTTGCTGCTACCACGTCGATGGTGGAGGGAGTGGATATTTGTGGATAATGTGTCATTCAAGCAGGCAGCTTTCTCCTGAATGGTGTCATGGTTCTTGTATTATTGAAGCTGCAGTCATCCAGGCAAGTGAAGAGTATTCCTGACTTGTGCCTGGGAGATGTTGGATAGACCTTGGAAGTCAGAAGGTGAATTACTCACTGCAGGATTCTTGGCCACTGACCTGCTAATTGCTTGTAGCTGCTAATTTTTATAGATGGTCCAGTTCAGTTTCTGGTCATTAGTAAATGGTAACCCCTGTGGTTTTAATAATGGGGCCTAAGTGACAGTATTGCAATTTAAGGAGCAATGGCTAGATTCTGTCTTGTTGGGGATGGTGATTGTCTGACACTTTTGTGTCTTGAATGTTATTTGTCACTTGTCAGTGCAAGCCTGGATATTGTCCAGGTCTTGCTGCATTTGGGCCTGGGCTACTTCATTGTATGAGGAGTTGCAAATGATGCTGAACATTATGCAATTATCAGCAAACATCTCCACTTCTCACCTTGATGAAGCAACTAAAGAGATGGTTGAGCCTTACCCTAAGGGATTGACGTATCCTTGAGCTGAGATGACTGAGTCCAACTAGTACTTCCTTTATGCTAGTATAATGCCAACAGTGCAGATTTTCCCTCCATTTCCATTGACATTAGGTCTAGCATTTTTGATTCTCTACTTGGTCAACTGCAATCTTGATGCCAATAGTAGTCATTCTCACCTCAGCTCTTCAATCAGTTTTAGCCCAATGCTGTATGAAGTCAGAAGCTGAGTTCAGGAAGAAGTTCAAGAGAGTCAAGGCACCTGAACTCCAAGGCATCAAAGATGGAACCAGGATAGTGTGGGAGAAAACTAATGAGGATGGGAATAGAGATTAACATTGCGTCAAGTTTTTTTTAAAGATGTGGAATGATGAAAAGAACTTTTTAAATGAATATGTGATGTCCTATGTATTGTTGAACAGGAGGCCAGTGAGAATGGAATTTTCTGTACGAGCGGGTCTTGAAATAGAGAAAATAAGGCCAATTAGTAATGGACAATGTGGAAGAAGTAAAAAAGAACACTACGGTTTTGCGGTCTCATTTGTCTTATGCATTTAGTTGGAGGGCAGAATACAGTTCATGGTAAGAGATGAGCACTTTTGATAGGCCTGTAAACTACAGTTTTGTTTCTCCAGAGAATTGGAAAAAAACCTTCGAATACATGACTTGATGTAATTTAGGCATTTTGCCAGCAGTGATGTGAGAGGTTGAATACAGCAGTGGAGTCCCGTCACACAGACAGCGACAGTTTGTAATTATATGACATCTTTTTAGTGCAGTTAAAATTCTCTCTGCTCTGTGAGGAGTATAAGCAAACAATATTTAATACTCAACTACACAAGGAGTTATTAAAAACGGGTGAGCTAAAGCATGGTGAAAGAAAGATATTTGAAAAGAAATCTGAAGTGAGGAGGGAGAATTGAGAGATGTGGGGAGTGAAATTGAGCTTAGCACCTAGACAGCTGGCATGACCATCAACACATACAGAGGCTGATCCCATGTCTATGAATGGTACCATGACGAAATCCCTTCCTCTTTCTGTACCACCAATAAAGCATACTGCTACCCTGTCCAAATACACACCTGCTTGCTGTGGAAACTATTTATTGTTTCCCCTTTAGTCGGCCCTCATACATTTTATTTTATTCTGCTTTATATAACTAAATGCTTCATCTTCTGAAGGAAAGTTAACATTGAAACAAGGAGAGCAGTGAAACAATATAACAGAGTGCAGTGTCAAGGATAATTGGGGAGCTGAATATCATGAAACATGACAGATGGGAGAATTATGGAGGGTGATGAAGCAGAGATTCAAATAGGAGTTTGATTTCTATTTCTGAACCAAATACTTGACCTTTATTCTGTTGAAGCAGCTTTTGTTTTGTTAATTCTAGAAGCCGGAATTAAAAGTTTATGGTGAGTACATCAATCAAATCACAGCTGACAAATTAATTTTTATAGTTTTCTGTGAATATACTCTTTCCATAACATTGTCTCACTCATTACAGCTGGAAAATTTCTTGAGGCAAAGTTTTCCGATTTTGCCTGAGAGAGAAGGATAGCTGGCTGTGTGACTGTAACAATTCACCACAAATAACTGTTAAAAACAGGCCCATTAAACAAGAGTTCTGACATCCCTCTTTCATTATTGAATATAATGATGTATTTCATTCTGAGAGGGCATGACCTAGCACATGTGAAACATTCCATCACCTGCAGTGATTGAAATGGACCCAGTGAAGCAATAAAAATCTGTTACTGCTGGTCTGTACTTAAAGAAGGTGGGGAAAAGCTAGAACAGATAAATAACATTAAAAATTTAGGTCATTATCTGATTGATGGTCATTGCAGATTGAGGGGTACCTCAGAAACATTAAACTTTTCTGAAATCATGCATATTGTGGTGTATCTTCAGTTTTTTCTGTTTTTAATTCTGTTTTCCAGCAGAAGGCAGATTAGTAATATGGGGCAGAAGCCCTGCCCATATGTGACTGCTGATGGATCTGTAAGGGTCTGTGCTGGAGCCTCAGTGATTCCCTGTATTTATTAACTATATTATATTTGCTTATATGGGATGTGGGAGTGAGCTGCCTTTTTGAACTGCAGCAATCCATTTGGTCTAGGGGTACCCACAATGCAATTAGGAACAGAGTTCCAGCAATTGCCAAAGTTCTCCCACTGGTAGTCAGGAAAGAGTTGTCAAAGCTTGAAACTTACTCCGAGTTAAAATCCCCCTAGTGTTCCTATTTTAAAATGTATCTATTTTTACTATGTGATTAGGTTGGATGATTTGACACTTCGTAGAATCATTTTTTTCATATTCACAAAATCTGTCACTCTCCTTGCTGAAAACCCAGAATGCATCATTTACCAACATGTTATTTCATCTAACAGCGCTGATTCATGTTAGTGTCACGACTGGCACTTCATTGAGACTTGACGACCAAGTTGTTTGAAATTTTTTAAATTATGAAGAGAATCAGTAATCTTATAAAAGTCGGCTTAATTATTATGAGAAGGGGCTCAAATATTCAGGTATTGGTTTTAAATTAGGAGGTTGGCAGAGGGAAGGGATGTCGGTAACGTTTTTTGTGCAAAGGTTAGTAAAGTTCCCAGTTAAGGTTAATGCAGGAGTTGGCATAAGTTATGTAAATAACTTTTAGATGCCTTTGCAGATAAAGTTGAACTTGCAAGATGGGAGAAGTATTAGTTGAGAACGTTCTTGTTCAGCTCAAAGCTTTTTCCAGTTCTTAAGGCAGTTTTTTTTTCTTTGAATTCTTCTCCATCTCAAACTTCCCCTTTGTACTTCCTGTGGCTATGGCTCCCTGCCGTGGAGTTCTACAGATGCCATGATTTTCCCTCTCTTGCCTTACCCCAATGGCCATATTTTAATGTGAAAACTAACTTTGGTTGGCTGTTGACTTGCAGGGAGCATCATAATCAAATTTAAGTCTGTGTTTTCCTAATATTTATATATATACTTTTCCAGGAGAGGGCCTGTCTTGTGAATCAGCTGATCACTAAATCCAAGGTGCTGAAATTAATTGCAGTAGACTTGCCATGATTCCAGCTGAATTAAAATTAGACCTTCAATGCCTATAGGTTTACCGACTTAGGGGAGAAAATATTTGTAGTACAAAATTGAAGAACTGAAGTTTCGTTGCCATGCTGCTTGTTATGTTGCCTCTGATTGGTGATATCAATTCTGGAGACACAGTATCAATGAGATTTGTGATCCACAGAAGACTGATTGCAGATCCAGTGATTAACATTTTACAGGGCCTTCAGGCATGGGCTTGAAGGCAAGAAGGTTGGCATAATGGCATAGAATGGTATTGGGCAGCTAATTAAGGACCTTTTCCCAACTCTGACATTTCACCAGTTGTGGCAACCCTCCACTACGTAAGGAGATTGTCTCATTATTTGTACTTAGTGATACTTCCCCACCTTGCGGGAGCCTGCCTATGTAGCCTTGGCATTGTAAAGCTCCACCTAACCTGACTTTGAGGACGCATGCCCATCGATGCACCTGCTTCCTCAAGGTGCACTCCCAGAATGGCCACCACAAGTAATGGGGCTGCTGAGCTATCAGGCCTTTGATTGCGATGATGGTTTTTTGGGCTAGGCTGCTGCTACCTGGTAAAATGCAATCTGAGAATGTGCCACTGACCCCTCCAGGCCACTTTCAACCTCAGACGCAGGATATATTGACATCTTTGGAAAATCCAATCAAACATATTGAGGGAATGTGGAGATGAAAGAATTTTTCTGTGTGTACTAATTGTAATAACATAATAAACATTTTCAAAATAATTTATTTCCAGTTTTAACAAAGGAGAATCTTGCCTTCAGTGATTGGTGCCAGATATTTTAAAGCAGGTTCAATCTTAATGAAAATTTAAGGTTTGCTATAAATTAATTAAATGCATTGAATTTGAAACATCCTCAAAAAACCTTTCTGTCCTTGCCCTCTTTATTTGATTTAAAATTAGGAGAATGACTCTGTGTGCCATTGTATTCCTTTTGGATTTGTCCTGTTGCCAGCCTCCAGGCTAGATGGAGCCCCTTGTATAATACGGAAACTCGGATGTGGTAGAATAAAATGAGGCAGCCTAAACTTTTTACCTTAATACGGTGAAAGGCATTTATTTTGGTGACAATTGCATAGTTACACATTTTCTACAATGCAGTCTGTTTCAAGCAAGTTACATCGTTAGTACTTATGGTGCAGTTAATAGAAAAGATCTGCATCTACCAAGAACTGTTAACTCATAAAGGGCAACCGGATTAGAATTTGCCCCTAGTATGTTTGCCAAGAAAGTTACTTGTAAGCAAAAACACTATAGTTACTTTTTTCAAAAATGTTTTGCAGCAGTAACCTCTCTACATTAATGTTGTTGCTGATGAGCGTTAACATTGGTAGTAGTGTTGTCCAGTGAAAAAAGGGTTGCTACTGCCCTGATGCCAGGAATCAAAATCACTGCTGGTGATGCCACTGTTGGTTTTCTCCCTGTGCCTGTGGAAGGAGTAGTTGAGCATTCAACTTGATCATTTAACTGCTGAACTTTCTTGACAACCTTGTGGACATTCCCAGTCAGATTTGTTTTCCAAACAACTTGTTACACCTCACTGGAATAGGTCACTGGAAGTCAGGCACTGCTGTTCCTGGAGTTGGCACAAAAGTTAACAGTTTTAAATAGTACATAGAGTTCCCCAATTTAGCTGTTTTTTAAACCCAGGTTGACATCAAGCACAGACTAGGTTTCTGTGCACAACAATATTGCTATTTATTACAATAAAAACAGATTCTACCTACAGATAAACAACTAAGAAACATTGATATTTATTTCTACTAATTAAAACTCTATCCCATTTGATGTCTACAAGTGTACAGACATATACAAAAAACATGTATTATAGGAGGAGAGAAACATAAAATAGGGACAGGAACGGGCCATTTGGCCCTTGGAGTCTACTCCACTATGTAATATGATCGTGGATGATCATCCAATTCGGAAGCCTGTTCCAGAAAGGGCCAAATGGCCTCCTCCTGCTCCTATATTCTATGTTTCTATGACTTTCTCTCCATGCCCTTTGATCTGTTTAGCCCTAAGAAATATATTTACTCTTTCTTGAAAACATTCAATGCTTTGGCTACAACCACTTTCTGTGGCAGAGAGTTCCAAAGGCTTACCACTTTCTAGGTGAAGAAATGTCTTCTCATCTCAGTTCTAAATGGCCTACTTCATATCATTAGACCGTGACTCCTAGTTCTAGACTCCCAGTCATCAGAAACATCCTTTCTGCATTTACTCTGTCTAGTCCTTTTAGAATTTTATAGGTTTCTGTGAGACTTCCCTAGTTCCCCTAAACTGTGGTGAATATAGTTGTAACCTATCGATGTCAGTTCCTGCCATTCCAGGTCCGTCTGGTAAAATAACTAGGAAAGCAACTCGGTAGTCCTTGGCCAGAAGGTCTGCTGAGATGATCCTTTTCCTGATCAGAGCACTGCTTCTCAATCTCCTTCAAGTATTCTTGCTTGTGTGCAGGAGGTATAGAGTGACTGGTTCACATTAATTAAAAGTCACAGGCTTCAGGATTGAGATACTTGATATTGCACAGCAGAAACAGAACTCCTCTCTGCCTAAACATTTACACCCACAAATTGTTTAGCCAGCTGGGAGACAACCACACAGTTGTTGGCAGGCAGGAGGCTTTTTTCATTAATATCGGGTCACTAGTCCACAGTGCTACTTTCATATGCAGCTCCCTGGCTCCATCTAATCTGTAATGAGGCTTCCACTACTGCTTGAACAAGCAGCTGAGTAAACAGCACTCCCAATGAGTGCCTGGTTTTGACTTTAATAAGTGCAACAGTCCTTCAACTATGCTTAGCTTTTAAATCAGTTTTTTATTCAGTCTGCAAACAAAAATACTGAAACATAAAACATATGGACTTTACCCAAATTATAAGTATGTGTGTTGTGAAATTCTCCTCTCAAATGTAATCGGGATAGTTTCTCTCGTGGTTCCATGAATAAGTTCCACTGTAGGTTTTGTGCATAAATATCAAGTCTAACACTCCAGTACAGTACTTAGACTGTGATAACAAGGTGTGGAGCTGGAAGAACTCAGAAGACCAGGCAGTATCAGAGGAGCAGGAAAGCTGACGTTTCGGGTCTGGACCCTTCTTCAGAAATGGGGAAGGGGAAGGGGGCTCTGAAATAAATAGAGAGGGGGAGGCAATGATAGAAGGTGGATAGAGGAGCAGATAGGTGGAGAGAAGACGGATAGGTCAAGGAGGCAGGTATGAGGCCAGTACAGGTGAGTGTAGGTAGGGAGTTGGGATGGGGGTTGGTCAGTGTGGAGCGGAAGAGGGAGTGGCGGAGAGAGCGGTCCCTCCGGAAGGCAGATAAGGGTGGGGAGGGAAATATATCCTTCTGGAGGGACCGCTGTCTCTGCCACTCCCTCGTCCGCTCCATGGTCCACACTCCCCACTAGCCCCACCACCACCGGCACTTTTCCCTGCAACTGCAGTAAGTGCCACACCTGCCCCTACACCTCTCCCCTCACCTCCATCCCAGGCCCCAAGAAAACCTTCCACATTAAACAGATGTTCATCTGCACATCTGCTAATGTGGTATATTGTATCTGCTGTTCCCAATGTGGCCTCCTCTACACTGGGGAAACCAAGAGGAGGCTTGGAGACCGCTTTGTGGAACACCTACGCTCGGTTCATGACAAATGACAACACCTCCCAGTCGCAAGCCACTTCAACTCCTCTTCCCATTCCTTGGACGACACGTCCATCCTGGGCCTCCTCCAGTGCCATAATGATGCCACCCGAAGGCTGGAGGAACATCACCTCATATTCCGCCTGGGAGCCCTGCAGCCCAATGGTCTCAATGTGGACTTTACAAGCTTCAAAATCTCCCGACCTCATCCCAAGACCAGCCCATCTCGTCCCCGCGTCCTTGACCTGTCCATCTTTTCTCCCACCTATCTGCTCCTCCCACCTCACTGACCAACCCCCACCCCCACTTTCTACCTACTAGCCTCATTCCCGCCCCCTTGACCTGTCAGTCTTCCCTCAAAACTACCCTCCCCTCCCTCCTCACTGATCAACCCCCATCCCAGCTCCCTACCTACACTCACCTGTACTAGCTTCATCCCCGCCTCCTTGACCTGTCTGTCTTCTCTCCACCTATCTGCTCCTCTAACCGCCTTCTATCATCGCCTCCCCCCCTCTCTATTTATTTCAGAGCCCCCTTCCCCTCCCCCATTTCTGAAGAAGGGTGCAGACCTGAAACGTCAGCTTTCCTACTCCTCTGATGCTGCATGGCCTGCTGTGTTCATCCAGCTCCTTGTTACCGCAGACTCCAGCATCGGCAGTTCCTACTGTCTCCCAGTACTAGACTGTTGCACTGGCAGAGGTTTGACTAAGATATTGAACTGAGGCTCCATCTTGGAAGTTTATTGTGCAGAAGTTGACTGCTACATTTTATACATTACAGCAGTGACTGTCCTTTGAAACTGCTTTAGTGGGTGTAGAGCATTGAAAATTGCTATGTAAATATGGTTTTGCTTTTTTAAAGACTTCTTCTAAATATCCTTTTTTGGATAATTAGGATGCTTTACAACATGGAAGCTATCTGCATACTTCATGTGTAGATATATTATTTGAATCTAACTAGCTAGGTTTAGTTGTGTAGAACATTGAGAAACTTAATGCTGCTTCAGCTCAGTTCACCTTGGTGCATTAGCCTGCCAACACTCTCATGCTAGCCATTCCTTCTATACCTGTCTTAAGTGACTAGTCCACACATGCTGGCTTCAACAGCACAATATCACAGAGTAGCTGGTCGCTCATAAGCTGGAGTACTGCAGATCTATGTGGATCGTATGTCACTTTACAGAACATCCCATGAATTGAGTCAATTCTAAACATTCGTTCCCCTTTCCTGCTTTATTGGAGCCACTAAGACCCGAAAGGGATTTGCATTTTATTTTTAAATCAGTAGACATTACTGGCAAAGTACTGGTGGAATAAATATGGTGGAAAGTTGAACAGAATAGAGTTGAGAGAAAAATGAGACAAACCAGTATGTCAGTTGCATTGTTCCTTGTTTTTCAGGGTCTGGATATTCTTATGCTGGGAGCCATGATGTCGATTACAGTGTTCAATATACAGGAAGCAGCTACTATTTAGATTATAAAGGTAAATTTCTTATTTATAGACACGTACCTGTAATATTATCGCAGTTTCCAACTGCACTATCAAGTAAAGTCATTTTAATATTAATTGTAATATTCTGGCAATTCTATTCATAAAATCTAAAATTGGTGCTCTTGCATTTATTTTAGGTGAATCTCATGAATATGTGAAGATAGGTTAGCCACAAATAGATCACTGTATTTCAAGTGTTATTGTTTAAAGGCTGCTATGGGCTACACACAAAAGGATTTACGATAGAGCCTGAGGTCATAAGCCAGCTAGTACATGAAGTAAAATAGCTTTCTCCAAGCATTTCCCCATTTCATGGAAGATATTGCATGTACTATCAATTGTAGATACAAGTTACTCAGGTTATCCAACATACATGGTATTCATGAAATGGATATGTTTTTATGACAAGGTGATAATTTCAGTAAAGGTGAACATGAAACTAGGTTATAATTTCAAATTTACGAATGAATTGATTTTTAAAATTTTACCATCTGCCATCATAAGAGTTGAATCTGTGTCCCTAGAACTTGGGTGTCTCGATTAGTGAACAATAATATTAGCACTATACCACCATCCCACTAATTGCTACATGTTGCAGACAGACACACTGGAAAGCATGCCTTTAGCCTATTCTCTAACCTGTCCTTCTTATTAGCACTATTTTAAATAGATTCGACGACTTACTAAAAAATATTTTTAATATTTGCTAGAAACAAAAAACAAAAAATATTCCCAATATGCAGCCAGTATTATAAATGGAGACTGGATAACTATGTTTGAGAAAGATGCAACAGGACTTTGTGCCTTCAGAAACAAAAAGATATTGAATAAAGTTCTTTTTTAATTAGTTTGATGTGGTGTTGAAGTTTTTGATGTATTCAAATTTCAGTAGATTTTCTTTAGTAGCCAAGAGAACACCAAATTTTATGCATGATCATAGCAGCTGCTCTGCTCCTTCAGGTTTCTGTCTAATTTTGAACTTTGCAAATGGGACACAACATTGACAGCATTATAGGACCATTGCTGAGTGAGACGGATATAATGGTGCCTTGCTGATGCCTGAGAGTTTACATGTCAGATGGCATTGAGACTCTAGTCCTCCAAAGCTACTTTTACGAATGTACTTGCATAAACGTGTACCACTAAATAATGAGGTACTGCAGTAAACTCTGCATTGTATTATCATGTATTGATCAGGAATGTTCATTTTAGTGCCAGACTACAACATATGTTTTATATCAGTGGACATTCTTAAGTTTAATATGATTTTTATTTTACACATCTATTATAATGCCAGATTACATTTGCAAAGGGAGCCTCTAGCTTTTAAATGCATGAGTGTCTGACCACAAAATTGATTTTGATCAACTGCAAAAGACATTACACACATGCAATGGCTTTAGTAATATAAATGTCTTTCAATAAAAATTCACCTGTTAAAAGACCGCTTTTGGGCTAACATCAGTAAATTCATATGGAGGATGATCAATGTTTGGAATTAATTTTTGGACACTGATGGAGACACAGTCCAAATGCATTTATAAAGCAATTGTGCATCATGATAGTATTTTTGAGGACGTTTGGATAGCACAGCTGTTGCAGGCAAAAATGTCATCCATATTGCTTATTATTTGATGATCTTCTGATCAGCAGTATTATAGAAACACATTGTTGTAAATACATAAAAAGCAAATTTTACTTTGCTAATAGTTAAATTTATATTTTTTTAAAAACCCTCAAATTGGATTTGGGGCCTTCTATGCCCATTTAATACCATAGAAGAGTTCTTAATGTTCAAGTTCAAAGCATATAGGATTGCGGGAGTATACTGGCATGGATGCAGAACTGATCAGCATGTGGGAAACCGAGTGGGAATGAATATGTCCTTTTTGGGTAGAAAATGCTGTCTGGTAGGGCACTACAAGGCCCTTAGCTCTTAGCAATACATATCAATAACTGGACAAAGAAATCAAATGCACTAATTCAGAGTTTTCAAACAATATAAAGCTAGGTTGGATTGTGAATGATGAAAGGGATAAAAAGAGGTTTCAAGGCAATTTATACAGTTTTTTTAAAAATTCACTCATGGGATGTTGATACTGCTGACTAGGCCAGCATTTATTTTCTGTCCTTGGTTGCCCTTGAGAAGATGGTGGTGAGCTGCTTCTTGAACCATTCCAGTACATGTGCTGTTTGTAGACCCACAATGCCATTGGGGAGGGGATTCCAGGATTCTGACTCAGTGCCACTGAAGGAATGATGACATATCCCCAAGTCAGGATGGTGATAGGCTTGGAGGTGAGCTTGAATGTGGCAGTGTTCCTTTGTATCTGGTGATCTTGTCCTTCTAGATGGAAGTGGTCATGGGTTTGGAAGCTGCTGTCCAAGGAGTCTTGCTGAATTTCTGTAGTTTATGTTGTAGATGGTACGTACTGCTGCTATTGAGCATTGGTGATGGAGGGAGTGGTTACTTGTGGACCTGGTGTCAATCAAGCAGCTGCTTTGTTCTGGATGGTGCCAAGCTTCTTGCGTGTTTTTGGAGCTGCACTCATCCAGGCAAGTGGGGAGTATTCCATCACATTCCTGTCTTGTGCCTTGCAAATGGTGGCAGGCTTTGGTGAGTCAGGAGATGAGTTACCAATTGCAGGGTTCCTGGTTTCTGATCTTGTAGCCACTATGAGCTGCTAGGGATTCTAATTTCTATGCTTTCTATGGTAACCATCAGACTGTTGACAGTGGGGAATTCAGTGTCGGTAATGGCATTGAATGTCAAGAGGTAATGGTTAGATTCTCTCTCGTTGGAGATGGTTGTCTGTATTGTGTGAATATTACTTGCCACTTGTCAGCCCAAGTCTGGATATTGTCCTGGCCTTACTGCAATTGGCCATGGCAAATGTCATAACCTGAGGAAGTGAAAGAGTGGGCAATGACATGATAAATTCAGTACAACATTCATAAGTGTTGATTATCCACTTTGGAAGGAAGAACAGAAAGGCAGATTATTATTTATATACTAATAAACTGGGAAATGTTGAGGTCGAAAGTGGCTTTACATCAATCATTGAAAGCAAACATGCAGGTGCAGCAGCAGTCAAAAAAGGCAAATAGTATGCTAGCCCTCATTGCAAGATGGTTTGAGTACAAGAGTGAGGATGTCTTGCTGCAGCTGGGAGATGACCTCTGGAGTGTAGTTGGCAGTTTTGGCCTCCTTGCCTAAGAAAGGATCTCGACTAATTCCTATAATGGTAGGCTTATCATATGAAGAGAGATTGGGTCCATTAGTCCTGTATTCACTGGACTTCAGAAGAAGAGAACAGATCTCATTGAACTGTATAAAATTCTGACAGGACTGGACAGACCGATTCAAGGATCTTGTTACACCAGGCTGAAGGGTCTAGAACAAGGGGTCACAGTCTCAGGATACAGAGTAGGCTATTTCAGAATGAGATGAAGATAAACTTCTTCACTTAGGATGGTGAACCTGTGGTATTGACATAAGACTGTGGATCCCCAGCCGGTCCCGACTTGAAACGTCAGCTTTCCTGCTCCTCTGATGCTGCCTGGCCTGCTGTGTTCCTCCAGCTTCGCACTGTGTTATATCGGAGCCCCAGTCACCGAATATTTAAGAAACGAGTAGATAGATTTCTAGACACTAAAAGCATCGAGAGTATTGGGAGAGTGTGGGAGTATGGCACTGAAATAGAGGATCAGCCATGGCCATATTGAATGATGGACAAGGTTCAATGAGCCAAATGGCCTATTCATACACTCCTTTTTGTATGATTCTACACAGTACACTTTTTTGCTTAGCTGGAAGGTTTCAGCTACATTGGCCACAGGTGCACTGGAATTGCTTCCTGAGCTTCAAAGAGGGGGTAAAAATGAATCAATTTTCTTCACCCTATCAGCTCCAAATCCAACATTCACCAGGAGAAAGAACAAATGTAATGACATTCATTGGCGCTGTTGTTCTACCCTCTGGTATTTAATTGATGTACTGATACATATTACATTGGCTCATATAATGAACGGTGATATGAGTTGTGTATTGGAGGACAACTTCACTTCAGAATCTTTTCTCAGCAAGCACCTTCCAGAGAAAGGACAGCAAGTTGATGAAGAAAAAAAATATACATGCCATAAGTACTTGACTCTGTCACTGACCGCAGTAACCAGCAAGTTATTCCTAAATCCAATTTCTCATCAGCATTCGGTCCTGGTCAGGTTAGTTATGGTCAGTTGACAAGCTTTAAACTAGAAAAAGGATCATGTCAAGGAGTTTGAACTAGAGGAGAAATGGAAAAGAAATTGGTTCTTTCAGACGTTATAATAATCAGATTGTTATTGTGAACATTCTTGTACATTTTACTGGGCTTTAATTAAAATCTGTAAAATGCTGTTTGCCCAGCTGGATGCCCTGTGGTGTCCTGTAAGCCAAACGTCCTTAGTCCCAGCAGAGTGGGCAGTGCTGTAATTTGTCTTGGTTTTTCTAAGAAAATATTGTCAAAATACACAAGCTCCCAACCAGCATTCCATTTCTGACTGTAGCCTTCCATACCTTGTGAAAATCAAGTGAGAATAACTTCAGCCCTGATTGACTATTTGGTGAGGTGTTACAAGATACTAATGCCTGTGGAAACATTCCCCAACTTGAATCGATACCTCCAAGAGAAATGGGGTAGGAAATCTCAATGTTCAACTCTACTGAACCTGAACATATCTTTTCTCAGAGCCAAGATGGTGCTATCCATTGAGCGTAGAAAATGGTGACGTAGAATGTCGCTCACCAAGGGGTGCAAACTACAGAAGCACACTTGGAACACGATGTCGAATACTTTGTGATAGAGGATACCGCTTGCTAGGCCGAAGGCATGTCGAATGTACAGTGACCAGGTACTGGTCTGGTATAAGCCGATGTAAAGGTGGGTCTCTGGAAAAAATAGTTACCTTAAACCTGAGTTATCATCAAGATCGTGAGTGAGTAAATTTTGCTGTAAAATGTGCCTTAATGAGTGCTTAGTGAGGGAAAGATCAGGCCCAGCTGCGTTGTCTAAGCTGAATGAACTGCTGATATTCTCCTGGGAGTATCTGCAGTTGAAAGTACATGTTTGGGTGAGGTAGTGGACAGTGACCAGCTGCTTTGGAACTATACTCAGTATCATTAAATTCCTTCAGAATTGTGGAAAATGGAAAGAACTAAGAATCTGGTGTTAATTAACTTATGCTTACTGGTTGCTTCTCTACTGCCTATAAAGCCATAAGAAAGGCTTCTATCATTTTGGATTGTATGAACAAAAATGTGACGTATGGGGGTTAAAAAATGCTCAAACTGTGCAACAAATTGGATGAGTGGCAATTAAAGTGCTGGGTGGAGGTGGAAAGATACAATTCTGAGCAAAGAAATCAGATTTTACATCAAGTTGTTACAGCACAGAATGTTTTTCCATTTGGAGTGATGGAGACAGAGACCACTGCGTGTATCAAGGGGTAACTGGACCATTAATTGAAACAATGCCAGATGCAGAGCTGCTTGGGGAATGTGACATAGGGAATAATTTAGCGTAAGTCGAGCAAAGCAAGATCATGGACACAATCCCTTGCTGTAATGGAGCAGACTGTAGTGGGGGCGCTAAATGGCCTGCTTCAGTTACCATGAAAACATTTTATAGTTCTATTTTTATAGTGGCCGAATATTGTCTCTGCACACAAGAGAAAAATTCCCCAAAACATTTACAAGTCTGGGAGTGTTTAGTCTTTATTTGCACACATTTTATGTGTGCTTTCTGTTTATGAAAACTGTTCTCTCACATTACTTACAGTGAATGATAAATTTGCATCTGGCTGCCTTTAATTGGTACAAGTTTTTATGAAATTTGTCCTTGCTCTTGACTACATCTTTTTGTTAAAGTTGAAACTTACCATTCGCCCCTTGCACTTCATGATCTCTGACTTGTATTACTTGGGAGAAACATTGAGAAGTATTCTTTCCTTTTGTTCATTGTCTTACAAAATGAGACAAGAATATAATTTGATTTGCACATTATTGCAAAATCTTTGGATGATTCTCAAAACTGCAATTTGAAACTTCCTCAGTGCAAACTCCAGTGCAGCAGAACAATAGAGGCCATTCACTAAGGTCAGACAGCGTGAATATGTTCCAAGAGCAATTTGATGGCGTAAGGAAAAATTCAAGAATATAAACACTGCGCAACGGTGGGGAGAATTTTTTGTGCTATTTTTGTTTGCAATGGAACTAATAAATTTAACCATTACACATCTACATAGAAAACCGGTGAAGCCTTATCACAATCTGTATTGATCTGTGAATATGTATAATGAAAAGTTATAATATACCATGTGACAATAACTTCATGACAGAAAATTCTAATCTGTCATTGTTTATAAGGACAAATGTAACGTTTCACTAAAAACACTTTAGAAATGAAATGGCTTCATACTAGCTTGCATCTATCACTGCCCATTGGACACAATGGAAAGGTATAGCGAAAGACTCCAAATTCTTCAAGTGTGATGTTACGATGCCTCAGTTACCATTATATTAACTATGCTGGCCCTTCAATATCATGGTCATGTGCTATTGAGACAAGTACCCTTTTGAAGAGGATATCAGATATTTGAGGTATACATGTATTCCAACATTAATTTAATAGCTTCGAAATATAGTAAATTTTTAATTTATTTTTGAGACCCATGACACACAACATCAATGAATTTTTAAAAATATTGCAAATCAAGCAATCCATTGGTTGGTAATAACAGTCTTGATTTGAAAGGTTGTTACATTTCTGTAATTATGAAAGTGGGTTCATGACTATTTGTATGTAGGATTAAATTAGCATTCAGCTAGCAGGATTTCCAGGGCTCTCTCTGTTGATATTTTATTTCCTTCATGCTTAGTTTCTTTTCCTCATGGTTTTTCTTGTATTCTTCATTCTAGGGAGGTGTCAGTTAAATCCAGTATTTATTGCCCTCACTAATAATCCTTGAGAAGGTGATGGTGAACTGTCCATCTGGTGTAGATATATCCACAATGCTGTTAAGAAGGTAGTTTCAGAATTTTAAGGGAAATGCAATTTAATTCCAAGTCTGGATGGTGTGTGGCTTTGAGGGGAGCTTACAGGTGGTGGTGTTCTCGTGAATCTGTTGTGTGTACCTTCCTAGGTGGTGGAGGTTGATGTTTTGGAAGATACTGTTGAAGGGCCCTGGTAGAGTTACTGCAGTGCATCTTGTAGGTGAAACACACTGGTGTTACTCTGCATTAGTGATGGAAGGAGACAACGCAGTGTGGAGCTGGACAAACACAGCAGGCCAGACAGCATCAGAGGAGCAGGAAAGTTGACATTTCGGGTCAGGACCCTTCTTCAGAAATGGGGAGGGGGAAGGGAGCTGAGAAATAAGTAGAGGAGGGGTGGTCCCTTCCCCAGCCCCACCCCTCCTCTCTATTTATTTCCCAGCTCCCTTCCCCCTCCCCAGTTCTGAAGAAGGGCCCTGATCCGAAACATCAACTTTCCTGCTCCTCTGATGCTGCCTGTCCTGCTGTGTTTCTCCAGCACCACACAATGTTGTCTCTGACTCTGTAGTTCTTGCTGTCTTTGAGCAATGGTAGGAGTGGGTGTTTAAGGAGAGGATGAAATGCTGTTTAAGTGGGCTGCTTTTTCCTGGATTGTGTCGAGCTTCTTGTATTGCTGGAACCGTAGACAACCAGACAGAAAAAAAAGCCATTACGCTCTTGGCTTGTGCTTTAAGCATGGTGGTCAAGCTGTGGGGAGTCCAGAACTTCCTCATACTTGCTTGTATGTACTTGCTGCATAGTTCCCAGCCTGCGTCCTATAATTATTGTATTTATATGACCGATTTAGTTAAGATACTGATCAACGATAACCCCAAGGAGTTGATAGTTGGGGTTCAGACAGGGTATTACATTCAATGTCGAGAGGTGATTAGATTCTCCCTTCTTGGAGAGGGTCCTTGTGTAATGTGTGGTGTGAATGTTACTTGCCATTTAACAACACAGGCCTGAATGTTATCCAGGTCTTGTTGCATATAAATGTGGACTGCTTTGGTTTCTAAGAAGACATGAATGATGGTGAATATCCCCATATATGAAGAAAGGAACATCATTGAAGCAGCTGAAGATTGTTGGGCCCAGGAACACTGTTGAATAACTCCTACAATGATATAACAAGGTCTGGCAAATGTTCCAGGTACACAATGGCTTTTCAAATATGGTGTGGGCACCAGGGATGCCCACATTTCAGGATGTCTGGTGATTTTGAGTTCCTCCAGTTACAATGCGCAGTAGAATCAGACTAATATCATTGAGTGGCACGGTGGCTCAGTGGTTAGCACTGCAGCCTCACAGCACCAGGGACCCGGGTTCGATTCCAGCCTCAGGTGACTGTCTGTGCGGAGTTTGCACATTCTCCCCATGTCTGTGTGGGTTTCCTCCGGGTGCTCCGGTTTCCTCCCACAGTCCAAAGATGTGCAGGCTTGGTGGTTTGGCCATGCTAAATTGCCCATAGTATTCAGGGGTGTGTGGGATGCTCCAAGGGTCGGTGCGGACTTGTTGGGCTGAAGGGCCTGTTTCCACACTGTAGGGATTCTAATTCTTAAAAAAAGGAATGCCATTGGGGTACGGCATGTAGTTACTGTGATAGTAGGAACTGGAGAATCTGAGACAACATGGTGCAGAGCTGGATGAACACAGCAGGCCAAGCAGCATCATAGGAGCAGGAAAGCTGATGTTTCAGGCCTAGACCCTTCTTTGTTTGGGATGATGTGGTAAGAAATTTTGCTGTGTCTCACAGAGGAAACCCTCTATGAAACTTGACTGAGTTAGCACTTAGCCAAAATATGACAATATGCAGCCCAAAGGTATTCCCATATCTCAATGACTATGACCCAATCCCTGATCAACTTGGAAAGATGGTCCTCACTAATGAGTAACTAGTCCCCTGACTGATACCCATGCAGTTCCCTTACTAAAGTATTGCTAATTTCCTTACCGATTGCACTAGATCAGCAGTTTTCAATATGACCCTCTCTATAAGTGGTAATAAATGAAACCTGTGACCCTGACTGCCCTGAAAGGTCAACTGACCATGTCCAAGTCCCTGGACTGAGATCACATGCTGCCTTTGATTGACTGTGACAGGATCCTGGACTTGACCAAGGAGTATTCCACTGAAGACTTTGAGGCATCACCAATTGGTTGAAGCACATGTGTAAGCTGCGGAGACACAATGCAGCATGATATCGCACAGAAACTTGTCCACTCCC
The DNA here is from genome assembly GCA_024137785.1 of Ginglymostoma cirratum. NCBI lineage: Eukaryota > Metazoa > Chordata > Chondrichthyes > Orectolobiformes > Ginglymostomatidae > Ginglymostoma > Ginglymostoma cirratum. The sequence continues at coordinate 24,540,248 of JAHRHZ010000016.1, read as the reverse complement.
ATCACTGATCCCTGCTGACGACCGTGACAAACTGCCTTTCTGCAATGAAAGATGCCAGTGCAGCATTAAAGTGGTTCGCTGTATTTATAGTGAGTCAGAGCTGTGATGATATAATGAGGGTAGTGTGTCCCTGCTGCCACCCTCTATAGAAAAGGTGTTTGGGCAGTCACTGCCAATGGAGCGTACCCTGGGATGGCAGGCACTGTTGACCAAAATGGAAATTCTGAGGAACAAGTGGCAAATGGGAGCTGCCAGACTTCCATGTTAGGAATTGTCACTGTCTAGTTCCTGGGCAGTATATGCGAGGATAACAAACTGTATATAAATAAGGCAAGAATAAGATAATAATGAGAAGTTAGTGCATGCAAACTAGCCCCTCTGCCACTCACTAATGAGTTATTTGTCTCACTATTCAAATCTTGTGTGGAAAATTGGACATGTTGCCCCTGACGTAGAGAATCTCATTTTTCTAATCTGGCCATATTTTCCCAATAGACTTACGATTGCCCACCTCATTCAAAGGCTGGGAACGTTAAATCCTAGCATCAAACATGGCACTTATTTCTTTCCATCCCTGATTTGACATCTCCATCTTTTACTTCCTATAGTGTTGTGCTCACAAAACTAATCTGTCTTGTATTTGAAAATATTCTAACTAATATATATGCTTCATTCTGTTTTGAGCTTTTGTTTTATAGCATTTTTTTTCTACTTGAATTAATTATTCCTGTATGTTGCAGAAACCTAAATCCTCTGGTTTCTTGGTGGCTTTCTTGAAAATATGATTCTGCACTATACTAGCTATACTCAATGAGATTTCCAAGTTTCTTTGAAACTGAAAGGTCTACCTTCATGTGCAGGCTGGTTTGCACCACCTGACACAGGAGTGGTGATGTCCTATGTTTCCGCAGCGGCCTAAATGTTTATACTGGTTATAACCTGATAAGTGCAACTCAGCAATTTTAAAATGGATTTCCAGAAGCAGGATTTGTGGAGTAAACTGTGCATAATTGATAAGTTAATAACTTTAGGACTGATACCAGTTCCTTTACCCCAAGATCCTATTAGGGTTTTTGATAACATTACTGATAAGTGGAAGCATCAATAATGATTTAAATTTTTTTGGCATTTCCTGAATCAAGCAAGGATTTTTCATGAATGTTAAGTATTGTTAGAAACGATTTCTCACCTGTGTTGACATTGTAGGCAGAATGAATAGGATAAGAAATTCCTCAAATTCGTCAACCTGGTATGCAATTGAGTTAAATTTATGTACAGTTTAACTGGAATATGTTATGACTCTCAGCATGAGTGTTAATGATCCAATTAATAATGACTGTTTCCTTCTCAGAGGTGCGTTGTTATTCACTTCCTGCATTTCCATATGGATCATATGTGTGCTCCAAGGGGACTCGCGTGGATTCCCAGTGTGAATACATATGTGAGCAAGGATACCAACTGGAAGGAGATAGAATGAGAGTGTGCCTGGAGACTGGCCAGTGGAGTGGAAGTGAACCTATGTGTGTAGGTAAATTGGACTGTAATCCAGTTAGCTTTGTACTTATTAAATCCTTGAACCTTTGGAAAAAAAAAAATGGGTTTCAATTTCTGTTTGGATCATCTAACCTTATGCTTCAGACAATGTTCCTCAACAGTCTACCTTACACAAATATTTTAGTTCAAAGTCTATAATGAAAATTTTGTTATCAAAAGATACCAAAAATCCAGTGAGGTTTCTCAGTGTTGGTGTTTTATTTTCACCATAGAAATCTCTGCAGCCATATTGTATGTCCTTAGTATTTCCTCCTGGCATTCGGAGCTTCTCACTGGTATTACTTCTGTGAAAATTGTTGTTGCTAATGTTAGCAGTTGAATGCTTAAACTACTTGCAAGGTATTTCTTGGCTGCTATTTTATGACAGGTGTTACCCTATTTCAAATAATTGATTAACCTTTCTATGAAAATTGTAATATAAAATAATTGGTGCATTCAGTAATATGACTAAGAGTAACTTCTAACTTTTTTTCTTAGTTTAAACAGGTTTTGCACCTGTACTAGCTGAGGTGAGGGATCCGATTGTGGATCTTTTTATTAACTGGCGCCAGCATCAAATTAAAACATTTCCTCAATTTTAGCATTCATTAAAGTACCGGTGCAAATGTTCCTATCATTTGTGTACCCTTTAGAATGTGCATGTTCCTGTCTCCATTGGAAATTAGGTTGAAATTGGCCAAGGCAAAGGAATGTCTCATGGTCTCAGCAGGGCTGAAGTAGAATCCACCAAGAGCAGAGAGAACCTGTTGAGACAGGAGGGATCTTTTAACCATTACTTCAAGTTGGCTTCACCAGAAAGCCTAGAGATTACATAAATTTATCTATTAGAAACAAAATTGACTTAGTGTTCTCAGGCCAGGATGTATATATCTTAAAAATATTGTACAGGGAACCTAATTGAACTACATATATCCAGAGTTCCCTGGCTTGATCCATGGTATGTGCTCACTTGGTGCTCTCTGCGATATAAAGATGGAGCTGTTGCAATTAATTAACATTAGCGCTCCGGAGCCAGTGAAGCAAAGAGTCAGCTGAGCTTTATATTACCTGATGACTATTCATAAACTTTGTTCTAAATGTGTTTATAGAATCTTGTCAGCTGAGAACAGTATCAATGCTGCTTCTGATTCTCCCCTCTATTCACACATTATTCATAGCCAAAGACCATGCGTGGGAATTAAACACATGGGCGTGCAACTCTAGAACAGCTGTTAACTTTAAAACAACACCCCAGCAACAGGACAGTTGGGATTCAAGGACACAATTGTAATGTAAAAGAATACTAATTGACAATTTCTTGATTTTAATAGATTATGAACCTCCAAGGATAAAATGCCCAGGGTCCAGGGAGAAGGTGGCTGAACCGGGGCAGCTGACTACACGTGTATATTGGGACTCACCGCGCATAAAAGATGTAGCTGATAAACACAGCACTAAGTTAGTGTGAAACATCAGATCTTGTGCTTTTCATTTCATTTTTATAACTATTTGATCCTGGGGAGACAAACTCTCGTGTCCTGTTCAGGTCAACGAAAACGGAAGTAATTGGAACCAAATGAGTGATGGCATCAAGGCAGGAACAGTATAGGAGGGAGATGGGAGGGAATAGGAGAGGAAGAGGGGTTAAGGAGGGTGAGGTAAAGTGAATTGGAGGAGAGAAAGAAAGGGAAGGGGAGATTAGGATGAAGAGGATAGTTTCTGATAGGGGCATACAGTAGTAGTTTCCTGGATCCAAGGGGAGGCAATGGCCTAGGGGTATTATTGCTGGACTGTTAATCCAGAGACCCAGGTAACATTCTGGGGATCCAAGTTTGAATCCTGCCACAGCAGATGTTGGAATTTGAATTCCATAAATATCTGGAATTAAGACTCTAATAATGACCATGAATCTATTGCTGTTTGTTGGAAAGGCCCATCTGGTTCAGTAATGTCCTTTAGGGAAAGAAACTGCCATCTTTATCCAGTCTGGCCTGCATGTGACTCCAGACCCACAACGATATGGTTGACTCTGAACTGCCCCCTGGGCAATTAGGATGGGTAATAAGTGCTGGCCTGGCCGCGATCCCCTGATCCCGTGAATGAATTTAAAAAAAATTTAGAATCTCTGGAGGATGGCTGACCATTGAATTAGCAACATTGCTCAGTGAAGTGATGTGGATTTTCTGCAAGGGGTCAAGGGTAAATGAGGGGAAAATCTTCCAGCAGAATTGGGTGGAAGCATGTGTAGGAGAACATTTGATAATCTTACAGGTTTTTTATTACATTTTAGATAAGCATGTGTATATACTATTTAAATCCTTTGTTATCTATTCAAAATGTTTACTAGCTGTGGCCAAGGCTGCCCCGTGGTGACATCTTGTGGTCAGAGACCATGTTTGCATGCAGACTCGATCTGCATTTCTACGTTAAGTATTATCATGCCACCAAAGGTGGTTTAAATAACTGCTTCCATTTAATATTGAATGCTGCTATAAATGCAGCAGCACAAATACTTAAATGGTATTTCATTTAAATGTTCATACATTAGTAATGAGCTTTCAAAGATCAATGCGTTACAGCTGGCAAAATTTACTTTTCTTGGGACCGGGAGTACTAATGCCATTTGTACTTCCCTGCTCCTGGCTGCAGATTAAACTTCCCAGGACTTGGTAATCTGGTGTGTCGCACGTCCATCCTAACAGCTGCAGCATTTGAACATAAAAACATCACATTAGATTCTGTGTTCCTTCACTGGTGAGTTTGAAGGCACAGGGCATGTAAAATCCAGTGGACGATCACCCTGCCACATACCATGTGCCCTGACCTGCCAGAAATCATAGAAAGGGAAGAGGCATCAAGCTGCCTACTTGCCCTTAGGCTTGTTTGAGCCTCTTATGGTACCAATTAATCACCACATAAAGATCTCATCTGCCCTGCTGGCATTTACCCATTTTGATGGAAGGCCCAAGCAATTTAGGAAATTTGGAAGGGTTAGCCGTGTGGGCTGGTATCAGGGGTGACCAAGTCCTCAGGGTCCATTGGAGGTTCTGGCCTAATCTGACATCCCCTTTAAGGTTACCCCCTCACGACGTCTTGAACCTGGCACTACACCTTCCCTCCTTTGCTGAGACTCCAAGTGCAGACTTACCTGGGCTCCTCCTGTGGTGGGACAGCCCGTAGTGCCAGCTGTAGTCACTGTTTGGTGCTATGAGGATGGAGAGCTGTCTATCATCTGATTGGCTGGCAACATGCTAAGGCAGGAGATCGTCTTGAGAGACGCAGGTTCTCCTTAAAGCAATTAATGTTGCTCCTAGCATTAAATTCTGGTGGGGAAGGCATCTAAATCTTGAGCAAGCTCTCTCCAACAGTTTAGCTGGGATGGTTGGGGGTAGAAGAGTGGGAACCTGTAAAATCTAACCCCGGATATCTAGTACCAATCCAGCAACTTGGCAAGATAATGCAGCTATGATTTAAATCTGATATAGTAGGAACTGCCAATGCTGGAGAATCTGAGATAACAAGGTGTAGAGCTGGATGAACACAGCTGGCCAAGCAGCATCAGAAGAACGGTCTCAATCTGAAACGTCAGCTTTCCTGCTCCTCTGATGCTGCTTGGCCTGCTGTGTTCATCCAGCTCTACACCTTGTTATCTATGATTTACATTTTATGCTTTGATGCTGTGAGCATATAAATTTACAGAATTCTTCGGCAGTGATTTGTCAAATATTTAGATCTGACTGACAGATAATAAACCTCTCCTGTCTCCTGATGTTCTTCCACAGAATAGTGCTGAGAGGACCACCCTCAGGTTCTGAATTTGGAAAGGGGGAACATATTATTCGCTATGTGGCGTATGACAGAGAGAGGAACAAAGCCTCCTGCAAGTTTACTGTCACAGTTCATGGTGGGTGACCTACCACATAGCTTGCAGCTTTTCTGTCTAACATCTTCAGAGATGTATGATAGCATGATACCAACAGTTAAAATGACATTCATATGAATTGTTCAGTTCAAATAAACCATCAGAGAAACAACCATTTGGAATAAGAAATATAAAATGTTTTCAATGAATAATGAGGAAGAAATGTGAGTGACTGAGCTTTTGTGTAAGCAGTGAAAATAGATTGGAAGACAGGAAAAGCATAAGTGAAAATAAGTTAGAAATGTTGTCAAGTAATGGAGGTCAGGGAAAGCTGAAACTCCACTGCCCCAGTCCACTGGCACAAATGAAATAGAACAGGACTCTTAATCGCTCAATTTCCATCCCCACAGATCCATATCTCAAACCTTGGGCTTTGGGTAATTTACCTGGTAGGAATATCTTTAGAAGCTTGAGGCATACAAGGACTGAATATAACTAGTTCAATATTTACTCCCATAAATTAGAGCTGAGCTCTGCCTGCTTCTATCAGTACCAAACCCCATGTGATTTGATATCATCATGACACACCGGCCCATGTACTTGCTCTGCAGTTGTTATCACAGTATTGACACAGTTAAGCCCTGTATTCTATAGTTCTCCCATCCCACCCCCACAAACCCAAGTGGTTAAATTTCCAAGGATAGGTGGAACATTTACAGACACACACAAAGTTGTGGAGGGCAGCAGGTGGAAAACGTATTCCTGAGGTTTATACCGGTGAAGTAAAGCCATTGTTTTTGAGTAAGGAACTGCTTTCTGATGGATGAATCTTGAATATAAGTAAGATTAGGGTTCAAGGTTAGTGCATTTCAATTTGCAGGTGTTTCGAAGCAGTTATTTGGGTGATATTTAGGAAATTTATTGTCATAAATGGTAGAAGCCCATGTTATCCCTCCAATTTTGTTTGCCTTTGTCTCTGTACTCGCGCTGCAATGGGACTACACAGACTTTGGTTGTTGTACAAATTCTCACTCAAGAGGCTATTCCTCATATGTGAACCTACGCAGAGGTGACAGCAGGCTAGTTTGATCAATAAGGCTGTTACTAGTCCTAATCCTGCACTCACCTGATGTCCACACGATTTACATTCAGCATACATCAATCAGCAACAATCTGGAGTCAAAAGCCTTTTTAATTCCAGCACTGGGTACTTGGGCCAATTGTAGTGACCACTTAGCTGCCTTGGAAGGCATTAGGTAGTTTATTGTAGATAATCGTCATCTCATGTATGACTTAGTAGAACATGACAGGATATTTATCCACTACGCCATTAGGTCACCTTACTGTGCAGTGAAGTTAATATAAAGCTGGAAATTATTGACTATTTCAGAGGATGAATTCTTAACCTGTTTGTATGATAGCCTCTTGTTTAAATTAACTGGCTAATGCTTCTGAAGATATGTTAGAGGAATGTCATAAAGCTAAGAATTTGACCATAACATTGCCAACAACAATCCCTCTATTTGGACAAATAACTTACTCATTTTTTTTATTGTGGAGTGAATGACACCTGTGGGAGATCCTACTGCAGTATTCAAGATAATTGCACTCCAGTGATGCATATGAGATGATTATCAAGTTTATAATAAAGGGACATGATTTCAGGCTGAGAATAGCAGGTTGTTTGGATCTGACGGTTTAACTGTGGGTGGTAAATAATGGGACGGCTGCCCAGGCAGCGAATGGAAGCACATAGTCTTCTAGAGATATTAGAGAGTCCAAGAGGCAATTACAAAAAATTTAGGTCAAACAGATCCCAATTCTTTATATCCGTTTAACTCTATTATTTGCTAGAGTTCCTCTCCCTACAATTTGAATAGTGATCACAGTGGTCACCGATGATTGAGCTTTAAAACCAAAATCTCTCCTGTTCTCATGACTTGTTTATAAGCAGATTGTGATTTTATCTTTCCCCTTTTTTTTATAACAGAGAAAATGGCGGAATATTTCCCCTACTTCCTTTGTTTGTGAGCTCTGACTTTGCAAGAACTGTAGCTGCACTATGATAGTTAAGTTTCAGAAGTAGGGTTATTTCACACACTCTTAGACCCTGGGGTGAGGGATGTTGGGTAATACTTCATAATGTAGGCTCTGATACAAACATTCAAGGAGAGAGATAATAGAACAAAAATATTCCATTAATGAAGATTTAAGCATGAATAACAATTTCTTTGCTTTTTAAGATCGAGTCCAACAGGCTAAGATTGGTGTCAGCAATCTATAATGCTTATTGGAGATGGTTGGTTGACTAGCCAGAAGCTGAGTGGTTGTAGGAAATTTCTTCTCCTCAAAAATCTTAAGAATTTATTTTCAGGGCGTAACGTATACTCCACTGTGTTGATGAAAGAAAATTTTACTTGCAGAAGTCAAATCTGAATTGTTAGTTTTTTTTTATTTCTTATACAGACTACAGGCTTTTTCATTGTAGCTTACAGTAAGGGGCATTGAATAAGTAGATGTGAATGGAGTAGCTCTGATCTTTTTTCAAAATTGTGAATTCAAAAACAGTTGGGTTCAATACTGTAGAAGTCATGTGAGCAAACTTCTTTGCGCAGGGAGGAGAAACAGTTACAAAAGTTTGCATTGCTACTCCAAGGGTTAAGTGGAAAGTCATTAACACTATTCCATTATGTAAAGGTTTCTCATGGAAACAATCATTCCTGTATCAGATTATAACACAGTAGTGAGTGTTCTGGACCCATTAGGACAGATGTAGGTGTCAATTAGTTGTCATTGACTTGAGGGGGTTCCAGAAGGTTATTGCCATGTGATTATGAAAGTGGATTCTTCACTCTGTCTAAAAACAGTCTCGAAATATGTAGCTATGCATCAACATTTTTTTCTCTCTGTTCCTGACATTACCAGTTAGAAGATGCCCTCTCCTGAAGCCGCCTGTCCATGGTTACATCACTTGTACATCGGCTGGTAATAACTATGGGGCAACCTGTACTTATACATGTGAGGGAGGCTATGAACGACAGGGAATCTCCAAAAGAGTGTGTCTGTTCAATCGAAGCTGGTCTGGAGTGGCGCCATCTTGTGTACGTAAGTGAATTAAGTTGAATATTGGGAATGTAGCACTGTAATCCTCTCCATGGGAAATGAACATTCAGATCGGTATGATGCCGGTGCAGCTGCCGCATCTCGCTTTGTAAATGGGCTGAATGGGACTGTATGGCTCATATATTTAGTTCAGATAATCTGAGTTCGGTTTACAGCACAACAATCAGTAGCCATCTCAAAAACAAATGTTGTTCCTAATGTTAAACTTTGATTACTCATCAATATTATGGCTGTTATCAGTTAGACGTGCGACATTATGTACTCCTGGGTGTATATATGGGGTTGGGCATGACAGGGTTGATGGTAGATCGCCACTTTCCCATCTGCTCCCCGTTGACTCCCACAATACAGGGAATGAGTGACCTCTAAACTTGGAAGCCCATATAAATGCATAACTAAAGGTCAATTAAAACCATAATGCAGTTGGTGTGGACAGCTGAACAGAAGTGGGTAACTCTCTTTTTACCGAACTATATCAAGAGAAAGAGAAGGAACTTGGTTTCTACCCTCAGGAAGAATCTTTCACACATAGGGGAAATCCATCCTGGAAGATAGTCCCACTCCCTTCTTTTTGTTTAAAATATACTCCAAAAACCCTCCCACTGCCCCCTGTGCCATCCACCCTGCCACCCACTATCCTTGGGTAAAACACAGATGCATGCAGTCTTCTTTGTGGGCCTCTCTGTGGCTATAGCTCGAAGAGCTGTGTCACGTGACATCTGAGTTTGTGGCTATCTAATAGAAAGCAGTTTGCATTCTTCACAAATGCAACTATTTTAGCTACTGTCAGCTAATGTCCTTTTCTTTGAAAAGTGTCTTGCCAAAAATTACATGATCTATATCTCGCTGATGGCAAATTAATGTTTCAGATATTACATCTTCATAACAATGTGAACAGCCTTAGTTTCTACACATTTGTATTTGCATTGTAATGATTCCAACCAAAACCTTCCCTGAATTATCAGAGACTAGAGAAAATGTAAAATGTACCCATGTCCTGAAGCAAAACAATAATTCAAATGCTGTCGGAGGAAGGCCTGCGAGATCAAAGAGGTATGAAGAACACATAAATTAAACTGAAAAAATGTTTTAGAAAAAAACATTAGCAACAAGTAGAAGTTGACCAAGAGAAGAGGAAGCTATAAATTGTGAGTGGGATTGGTACAGGGTTGACCTTAGCTGAACTCTGGAACACAGATATCAACTGAAGGCCAGGCACTTTCCCACAAGGTGAGAGAGAAGTGTTGTTTTGCTTTTCACTTTAGACATGTATTGCTTTCTCATTTGCAATTGACAATTCAAGGAAGGTAGAAAGATATATATTTCAATCAATCAGTGCAAAGCATGGTAACTATAGATGGGTAACATCAATGGCTTTTTGCTATCAGCATATGAAGAAACCTTGTTTGTGTGCTCTTGGTCGTTTGTTGCTAAGTCTTCACAATTGTGTGAACTTGGTGAATTTAGTATAAGTAATGTCAGCACAAAGCTGCTATGTTGCATAACTGGACATCAGTTAGGGAGTACTTTGGCCCCTTCTTCACTCCCCTCCAATGGCTGTATCTCTATATGCAGGCTACCAAGTAGGTTTTCTGTAAAGAGAAACATGTCATGTATGCAATGTGCTGGTAACACTTTTCTCTCATATAATTGCAGTAATCGAAATTAACGTTGACGTGAATTCAGTGGCTGCTCTCATGGACCAGTTTTATGAGATGCAGCGTCTCTTCATCATATCCTCTCCAAGTCCATCTGATATGTACTACAACCTACAAATAAGCATGCTACAGGTTCGTAAATAGGATCTGGTAGTCAATACTGATGAGCAGAGGTAAAATCCTCAAATTATATGTCTGCCTATTTCTCGCTGGCAATGGACCATCACAATAAGAATTTATAATGAATGGTAATATAGGAGTTTGTCTCACTAGGATTTAAAATGGATTACTACATTCATTCATCATTTTGATCATCGATAAATTGAGACTTTTCTCAAATGAACAACTCGCTGAACAACTTTTCACAAAGAGATGCCTAGAAAATTTTGTGACAATTGAAAGGAAGAGGCCACTTTGGATTTGGTGCTTGGCAATGAACCAGGCCAAGTGTTAGACCTGTTGGTAGGAGAGCATTTTGGCGGTAGCGATCGTAACTCGGTTACTTTTACAATATTCATGGAAAAGGATAGGTACATACAGCAGGGTAAGGTTTGTAATTGGGGAAAGGGTAATTATAATTCTGTTAGGCAAGAACTGGGTAACATAAATTGGGAACAGGTGCTGTCAGGGAAGAGCACTATAGTAAAGTGGAAATTGTTTAAGGAGTGCATACTGCTCAATATGTTTGCCCCTAGCAGGCAGGGAAGATGCAGTCGAGTGAGGGAGCCTTGGTTCTCAAGAGAGGTCGAACAACTGGTTAAGAGGAAGAAGGATGCTTATATAAGGTTTAGGAAACAAGGAACGGAAAAGGCTCTAGAGGTATACAAGTTAGGCAGGAAGGAGCTGAAGAAAGGGCTTAGGAGAGCTATATGGGGGCGTGAGAAAACCTTGACGGATAGGATCAAGGAAAACTCCAAGGCTTTTTACACATACGTGAGGAATAAGAGAATGACCAGAGAAAGAGTAGGGCCAATCAAGGATTGTAAAGGGAATTTGTGCATGGAGCCTAAAGAGATAGGAGAGGTCCTTAATGAATACTTTTCTTTTGTATTCACAACTGAGAGGGACCTAGTTGTAGGGGAGGACAGTGTGAAACAGGCTGGTAGGCTAGAGGAGGTAGATGTTAGTGAAGAAGATGTACTAGCAATTTTGAGGGACTTGAAGATAGCTAAGTCCCCCGGGCCTGATGGGATTTATTCAAGGATTCTTTGGGAAGTGAGGGAAGAGATCTCAGGGCCTTTGGCGATGATCTTTTCACTATCCACGGATATAGTGCCAGAAGATTGGAGAGAGGCAAACATCATTCCCTTGTTAAAAAAAGGGAACAGGGATAGCACGGGAAATTACAGGCTAGTTAGTCTTACTTCAGTGGTGGGCAAGTTATTGGAAAGGGCTCTGAGAGATAGGATTTATGGTCACTTGGATAGGCACAGTTTGATTCATGATAGTCAGCATGGATTTGTGAGGGGTAGATCATGCCTCACAAACCTTATTGAATTCTTTGAAGAGGTGACCAAACACGTGGATGAGGGTACAGCATTGGATGTGGTATACATGGACTTAAGTAAGGCATTTGATAAGGTTCCCCATGGTAGGCTCATACAGAAAGTAAGGAGGCATTGGATAGGGGGAAATGTTGCAAATTGGATTCAGAATTAGCTGACCCTTAGAAGACAAAAGGTGGTAGTGGACAGAAAATATTCAACATGGTGCTCAGTTAAGAGTGGTGTACCACAAAGACCTGTTCTGGGTCCTCTTCTATTTGTGATTTTTGTAAATGATTTGGATGTAGGAGTGGAAGGGTGGATTCGTAAGTTCATGGACGACATGAAGGCAGGTCGAGTTGTGGATAGTGCAGAGGGCTGTTCTAGGTTACAAAGGGACATTGATAGGATGCAGAGCTGGGCTGAGAAGTGGCAGATGGAGTTTAACCCTGAAAAGGGTGAAGTGATTCATTTTGGAAGGACAAACTTGAAAGCAGAATACAAGGTTAACGGAGAGATTCTTGGCATTGTGGAGGAGCAGAGGGATCTTGGGGTTCATATCCACAGATCCCTGAAAGCTGCCACCCAGGTGGATAGAGTCGTTAAGAAGGCATATGGTGTGTTAGCTTTCATTAATAGAGGGATCAAGTTCAGGAGCCGTGAAGTTATGCTCCAGCTATAGAAAACACTGGTTCGGCCACATCTGGAGAATTGTGTCCAGTTCTGGTTGCCTCATTACAGAAAAGATGTGGAAGCGTTGGAAAAGGTGCAGAGGAGATTTACCAGGAATGTTGCCTGGAATGGACGGAAAGTCTTACGAGGAAAGGTTGAGAGAGCGAGAGCTTTTCTGTTTAGAATGATGAAGGATGAGTGGTGACTTGATACAGGTGTACAAAATGATCAGAGGTATAAATAGAGTGGACAGCCAGAGACATCTTCCTGGGGTGGAGGTAGCTATTATGAGGGGGCATAGTTTTAAAGTGAGTGGAGGTAGATACAGGGGAGACATCAGAGGTAGGTTCTTTACTCAGAGAGTGGTAGGGGCGTGGAATGCATTGCCGGAGAGGGTAAGTGGAGTTTGCCTCATTAGGGGCATTTAAGCAGCTATTAGATAGGCATATGGATGATAGTATAAGGTAGTGGTGGAGGTTAGATAGACCTTAGATTTAGGGCAAAAGTTTGGCACAACATCGTGGGCCGAAGGGCTTGTACTGTGCTGTACTGTTCTATGTTCTATGAAGCCCTTTGCTGTCCATCTCATCACTGGTAGAATGTAACAAATGAGTACTCTAAGCCAAACTTTTTAAATGAACTTATAGTCAAATATTGGCCCAGGTATCCTAGTAACCAGATAGTCATTGGAGCAGCACAAAATGGAGTTGCATGTTGGGACTCTGCAGAGTTCCCCAAACAACAGACTCCAATGGACTTGCTCGGGAAATTGAAGATTCTGACGGGCAATTCCCCTTCATCTAGAACTCTCTGAAAGCAAGAACACTTAGATTGGAGAGGTCACAAGGTTCTTCTTTCATTAAGTTAATTGTTACTCAGGAAAACTTAGACAATTGAAAATGTAATCCTACTTCTGTTAGCTCACCCCCTAACTTAACTTAGCCCCTCCCCAAACTATGCATTGCCTGACCCCTTACGTCTCTTGGACCCCTGACAACCATTCCCCCCTCCCCAACCCGAACTTTTCCATCATCCCATGCAGCATTGACAAATCAGGAGGGGTGTACGAGGCAGTGCCCATGGTAAAAGATGTAGGAAGAGGAATTTTCTAGGAAGTAATGGATCATGACATTAGAGTCCGAAGCCTCACCAGGCATTAAGCACTTACCGAGGATTCTACTTGAGCTGTAGTAACTATTAAGGCATGAATCTCAAGTACAGAAATTTCCAAATACTTGGCAAGTGACAGATTCCAGCTTGGATTGGAGCTGCAGCAACAAGTGATGATCAGGAGGGAAGGGAGCTTGAGCAGTTGCAGTGGAGCATCCAGCTGTTGTCAACATTGAGGGAGATCACTGGGAATGGTAGCTGGGATAGTTGAACTGATCCCAAAAGACACAGTTCCCTTTAGAGGTTGAGAAGGCCTGATGGGAATGAGGAAACACTCAAAGAATTTCCTTAATGAAATCTAAACCATAGGCTTTATTCCATGTAAATTTTTGAATCTTAATTTCCCTTCATGTTTGTAATGACCTTATGTCAATAGAACAAGTAAACCATGCTTCATTAATTTTTGACCATTGTGTATTCAAGTCTCATGTTCCAAGTTAGTGAAGTAGGAGCTGCTGTAAAAAGGTAGGGAGCCAGCAAAGTTTATTGAGGAGGGATTTCACTCGGAAGGAATGAGCTGACAGATGAATGGGATAATGTTCTGAGACAAAGAGGTGTCGGGATGATTCCAGACTTGAGAAATAGGCAAACTCAACTGTTTGGGTGACAAATGATGTGGAAAATTATAATTTCTTATGTTTTTCTCTAGAAACTGAAAATCGTCATGACTAATTAATAGAGATCTCTACCCATGATTTTTTAAAATTTCTAATCTTCCTATTTTATAAAATGTAATTATATTTGGTATCTTTAAAGAATAAAGACCGTCAATAGAATATTGCTTACATGGAGAGTAAGGAATATGTGTTGAATGACAAAGCTGCGAGATATTTTTAGTGAATGTTGTTACTAATTAATCTCTCTCACTGAAGCGTATTGTTTCTATCCCTAATAGGAAGCTGCCTGTGGTCTGGAACTGAGACAAGTAACAATAATAGAATTGGTTGGAAATCCACCAAGAGTAATGGGACGTATAAAGGAACAGGAGCTTTCTTCAGAAATTGTTGATCAACTCAGGTAAAAGGCTAATATGAATTAACTTTCAAATGTGGGCTGAATTTATGATTTTGCTATAAACTGAAGTCGGCTTGGAGGTGAGGTAAGAGTGACTGTCGATGACATCAGTGTTACATTGAATGCTTGTGGCATCAAGGAGCCCTACCAGAACTGGAGTTAATGGGAATGAGTGGAGGGGGTGAGTTCTCTACTGGTTGAAGTTATACCTGGCAAAGGAAGATGGCCATTGTGGTTGGAGGTCAGTCCTCTCAGATCCAGGAAGTCTTTGCAGGAATTCCTCAAGATGGTATCCTTGGCACAACCATTTTCAGCTACTTTATCAATGACCTTCCATCCAACATAATGTAAGAAGCAGGGATGTTCTCTGAAGACCGCACAATGTTCAGCACCATTCTTTAGTTCTCAGCTACCGAAACAGTCCATGCCCAAATGCAACATGACCTTGATAATTTCGAGTCTTGGGATGATAGGTGGAATGTAACATGTGTGCCGCACAATTGCCAGGCAATGACCATCCCCAGCAAAATAGAATCTAACCATCACCCCTTGATAATCAATGATATCCCTATTACTGAATTCTCCAACTTTTCAATATCCTGGGAGTGCCATTGACCAAAATCTGAACAGGACTAACCATATAAATATTGTGGCTGTAAGACCAGGTTAATGGCTAGGAATTTTGCAGTGAGTAGCTCACCTCTTGACTCCCCACAGCCTGTCCATTATCTACAAGGCATAAGTCAGGTATGTGATTTAATACTTCCTATTGGCCTGGATGGGTGCAGCTTCAACAAAACTGAAAAGGCTTTATACCTATATCAGCCCACTTCATTCGTACCACAACCACAAACATTCACTCCCTCTATCATTGATGCTCAGTAGCAGTAACATGCACTGCAGAATTTCACCGAGGCTCCTAACATCTTCCAAGCCTATGATCACCACCATCTAGTGGGACAAGATACATGGGATCACCACTATCTGCAAGTGCCCTTTCAAGTTATTCACCATGCTGACTTGGAAGTATCTTAGTGCTCCTTTAGTGTCACTGGGTCAAAATCCTGGAATCCCTTTCCTGACAGCTTTGTGGGTCTACCTACACCAAATGGACTGTAATAGTTCAAGAAGACAGCTCACCACTACTTACTCAGGGCAATCAAGGATGGGCTACAAATGCTGACACAGCCAGTGGCACCCACATCTTGTGAATGATTTTTTAAAATAAGTGCTGAGCTGAATGGTACGAATGAGGTACACTGCTTTCAGTACTCCTTTCTAAATCAATCTATTTGAGTGAATAAGGAACATAATGGAAGTTTTGATCATCAGGCAATTTGAAATAGAATGTTTACTAAGTTTTCCCCTAATCCTAAATAGCAGGAAGCAGATTCTGGTTTCTTGCAGATATTTCTTGTCACCATACTCCATGAATTGAATTTTACTTGCCAACCAAGGTAGGAAAACAAGCAGGATCCGTAAATTAGGGAATTATACCATTAGTAGCATACCCACTGCCAGTCCATCTATCCCACAATGATGATGCAGATGATGAGGTGGTTGCCTGCCCATAACCCAGAGAGACTCTTAAGAGGGCAGTTAATGCCCAATTAAATACTTCATCATGCCCTTGCTCTGACATAAGGGGCAGTGAGGAAGTTCATGAAAGAAGGAATACCTCTTCCTCTGGACTCCGGTGTCAATTGGACAGCTCCCCAAATTCCCACATCCATCTGTCTCATTCAGCACGCATCCTCCCCCATCCCACCTTACATCTGTCAGAAGAAATGTTCATGTCAAAATGGCTTTGTGCAGGGGAGATCTTGTCTCAAATTTGGTTGAGTTTTATGAAAAAGTGACAAAGATGATTGATGAGATTAGGGCCGTGGATGTTGCCTATATTGACTTTAAAGTATTTGACAAATTCCCTCAAGGTAGGCTGGTCCAGAAGATTAAGCCACATGGGATCCACACTGGGTTGATAAAGTGGATATAAAATTGATTTGGCCTTAGATGACAGGTGCTGGTTCTGGAGAGGTGTTCTTCAGACTGGAGGTCCGTGACCAGTGAAGTGCTGCAAGGATTATTAATGTTGGGACCTCGGTTATTTATAATATATGTAAATAATTTGGATGAAAATGTAGATGGCTTGATTAGTACGTTTGCAGATGACATGAAGGAGTGATAGGTATGTAAAGTAGTTCCATGTGTTAAGTATGAAAAGGGAGATAATAAGTCCACTGTGGTAAGAGTGAAACCATTGCAAATGCGAGGTCTTGCACCTTGGCAAAAAGAATACAGGCATGGACTATTTTCTGAACGGTGAGAAAATTAATAAAGCCGAAGTACAATGGGATCTGGGAGTGCTAGTACAGGATTCTCTAAAGGTTAACTTGCAGGTTGAGTCTGTGATTAAGAAAGCGAATGGAATGTTGTCATTTATCTCAAGAGGGTTGGAATATAAAAGCAGTGATGTGCTTCTGAGACTTTATAAAGCTCTAGTTAGGCCCCATTTAGAATACTGTGTCCAATTTTGGGCCCCACACCTCAGGACATACTGGCACTGGAACGTGTCCAGCGGAGATTCACACGATGATCCCTGGAATGGTAGGCCTAACATACGATGAACGGCTGAGGATCCTGGGATTGTATTCATTAGAGTTTAGAAGGCTGAGGGGAGATCTAATAGAAACTTACAAGATAATGCATGGCTTAGAAAGGGTGGACGCTGGGAAGTTGTTTCCGTTAGGTGGGGATACTAGGACCCGTGAGCACAGCCTTAGAATTAGTGGGGGTCAATTTAGAACAGAAATGAGGAGACATTTCTTCAGCCAGAGAGTGGTGGGCCTGTGGAATTCATTGCCACGGAGCGCAGTGGAGGCCGGGACGTTGAATATCTTCAAGGCAGAGATCGATAAATTCTTGATCTCGCAAGGAATCAAGGGCTACGGGAAGAGTGCGGGTAAGTGGAGTTGAAATGCCCATCAGCAATGAATAATTGGCGGAGTGGACTGGATGGGCCGAATGGCCTTACTTCCACTCCTATGTCTAATGGTCTTAAGACATGGGGGTGGTGGGAGAGCTGTGTTGGGGAGAGAAAGAGGTGTAAGAGAAACGGAGTAGAGAGTTTATAAAAACTGAAACAACCGTGGATGCAATAAATCAGAAACAAAATTGGAAATTGCTGGAGGGGTTCAGTGGGTCTGGCAGCGTCTGTGGAGAAAGATCAGAGTTGATGTTTGACCCTTCCTTGGAACTCGGTGGGGGAGGGAGGGGTGTTGATGTTGGACCCAGGGCGTTGGCTATGGTTTCTTTCCACAGATGTTGCCACACGTGCTTAGCTTTTCCAGCAATTTCTATTTTCTTTTACAGCCTTATACGCTGAAGTTGTGGAACTTCAATTTTGAGTCCTTGAGGTTGTAAAGTGCCTCAATGGAAAAGGAATTGTCATGCCTCCGGCTTGTGTTGACCTTTATTGTAACACTGTAGCTAGTCAAAGATGGAAATGTCAACATATGAGCAAGGTGGTTATTGAAGTGACAAGCCTCTAAAAAGTTGGGTTATCATCTGCAAAAGGAAAACACAAATACAGCAGCAAATCCAGTAGATTAGATTGAAAGGAGTACAAGTAAAACACTGCTTCACTTGGAGTGTGTATTTTGGGCTTTGGATGGTAAGGATTTCAATGGGCAGGTGTTGTACCTCCTGCAGTTGTATGGGCAAGTACTGTGGGGGTACGAGGGAGCATTCAGAGTAATGGAAGAGTGGATCAAGGTGTCATGGAGAGAATTATTCCTACAGGATGCTGACAGTGAAGGGAAGGGGAAGATGCGTTTTTGTTGGTGGCTGGAGGTGGCAGAAATAGAGGAAGATGAACCTTTGAATGGAAAAACTAGTGGAGTGGAAAATGAGAGCATGGGAAATCCTAAAGTTGTATTAGGAGGAGGTGAAGTGGTGAGGGCAGAAATGGGAGAGATGTGTCAAACATGGTTAAATGTCTTATCAACCATGCTGGAGGGTGATTCTCACTTGAGTAAAGAGGAGGACTTGTCACAGGTACCCTGTTGAAATGTGGCATCATTGGAACTAATAGGACAGGGATGGAGAAACTTGGTAAATAGAATTGAATCCTTGCTAGAAGTAGGATGTGAGGAAGTGTGGCCAAGGTAGCAGTGGGAGTCGGTGAGTTTGTAGTGTGTGTTGGTGGATGGGCCATCCTCAGAAATGGAAACAGTGATGTCAAGGAAAGGAAGGGTTGGAGACGGACCAGGTGAAGGTGAGAGACAGATGGAAATTGGAAGCTAAGTTAATGAACTTTTACAAATCTGGATGAGAGGAGGAGGATGGATTAAAGAAAGTGATGTTGGTAGGGGCCAAGTAGGATCAGAACAAATAATATTCTACATACCCCACAAAGCGATGAGCATATCTGGGACCCAAACTGATATCCTTAACCATACATTTGACTTGGAGAAAGTTAGACCAGTTAAAGGAAAATTTGTCCAAAGTGAGAATGAGCTCAACTGGATGAAGGAAGGTGTCAGTGGATTTGAACTATTCAGGCTTGTCTTCAAGCAAAAGCAGAGAGTCTTCAGGTGATCCTGATGGGGAACGGATGTGCAAAGAGATTGCACATCGACAGTGAAGAGAAGGAAGCTAGGGCCAGAAACTGCAAATTGTGAAACCAACATAAAGTGCCAGAAGGATCACAAATGTAAGTAGAAAGTGACTGGATGAGACTGGGGAAGAGGTGGGACTTGAATTTCGAATCAAGTTGGGAGAAATAAGTTCATGTGGGGCCAGAGCAGTTTGAAATGATGGGTTTGCCAGTGCAGTCCCTTTTGGATTTTGTGATGGAGGTAGACAAGGGCTGTGTGTTATTGGGGGATTATGAAGTGGGAACTTGTGGTCAGTGACAGTCCTAGAAATAACCATTTGATATTCTGTGGTAGGTTAATGATCCATGGGAGATTGGAGGAAGTAATTGATTGTGCCAACTCAGCACCTGCAGGGTAATGGTCAGCATACCAGGCAATAATAGCTCTAGTAGCAGGTTTGATAACAAAGTCAAGGTTAGACCAGAAAGAATAGAGTGTAGCAGTCCAAAGGGAGATTCATTAGAGTGGGTGAGGTGAGCAAAGAAATTAAGGCAACTGATGTGATGTCACGAGTTCTTGAAGGCATAAAATGCAACTAAAAGGCTAGAAGCAGGAGTCCAGGTGGAGGGGGAGTATTGAAGATAGGTGAAACTATCCGTAGAGCTGAGAGCAGACTTCTGTCTGGATGTGAAAATAGGAGGTATGGTTAGTAAGTTAGCTTATGTAACCAAAATTGGAGGTGTAGTGGAGAGTGAAGAAGCTTACCTCAGAGTAAAACGGGACCTTGATCAGATGGGCCAAGGAATGGCAGATAGTGTTTAATTTTTAGATAAATGGGAAGTGCTGCATGTTGGAAAGGCAAATCAGGACAGCACTTATATGTATAATGGTAAAGTCCTGTGGAATGTTGCTGAACAAAGAGGCCTTGGAGTGCAGGTTCATAGTTCCTTAAAGTGGAGTCCCAGCTAGATAGGATAGTGAAGATGGGGTTTAGTATGCTTGCCTTTATTGGTCATTGCATTGAGTGTAGGAGTTGGGAGGTCATGCTGCAGCTGTACAGGACATTGATTAGGCCACTTTTGGAATACTGAGTGCATTTCTGGTCTCCCTACTATAGGAAGGATATTGTGAAACTTGGAAGGGCTCAAAAAAGATTTACAATGATATTAGATAGCAAGGTGCAGAGCTGGATGAACACAGCAGGCCAAGCAGCATCAGAGGAGCAGGATAGCTGACGCTTTGGGCCTAGACCATTCTTCAGAAATGGGATATTTCCAGGGTTGGAGGATTTGAGCTATAGGGAGAAGCTGAACAGGTTGGGGCTATTTTTTCAGGACCATCAGAGCTGAGAGCTGACCTTATAGAGGTTTATACAACTTTGAGGGGCATGGATAGTGTGAATAGCCAAGGTCTTTTCCCTGGGGTGGGGGAGTGCAAAACTAGAGGGCATAGGTTTAAGATGAGGGGGGAAATATTTAAAAGGAACCTAAGGGGCAACTTTTTCATGCAGAGGGTGGTGCAAGTATGGAATGAGCTGCCAGAGGAAGTTGTGGAGGCTGGTACAATTACAACATTTAAAGAAGTCATCTGGATAGGTATATGAAAAGGAAGGGTTAAGAGGGATATGGGCTGAATGCTGGAAAATGGGACTAGATTAATTTAGGACATCTGGTCAGCATAGACAAGTTAGACTAAAGGGTCTGTTTCCATGCTCTACAGCTTTATGACTCTGAAAATTGACAAAATTGTAAATAGTGAAGAAGGTCATTAAACGATGCAGCAGGATATAGATCCATTGAAATGTGTCTGGAGAAATGACAGATGAGTTTAATCTGCGCAAGTGTGTGTTGATGTATTTTGGAAGGCTAGATGCAAGAGGAAAGTGTAAGTAAATGGCAGCACCCTTAGGAGCATTGATACACAGTGGGATCATGCGGTGCATGCCAACAGTGGTAAAGAAGGCATATGGAATGCTTGAGTATAATTATTGGCATGCCATGCTGCAGCTATATAAAGCTCTAACTAGGTCATATTGGGAATATTGTGTGCAGTTCTAGTCACCACACTATAGGTAGGATGAGGAGACTTTGGAGAATGTGCAAAAGAGGTTTACTGGGATGTTCCCTGAATTGGACTCCCTTAGCTGTAAGGAGATGGTGGGTAATCTTGGTTTGTTTTTACCAGAATGTTAGAGGCTGAGGGGGGTGACCTGATGAAAGAATAAAAAGGTTATGAGAAACGTGCACAGATTGTTACAGATTTTTTCCCAGGGTGGAAACATCAATACTAGGGGGCATAGGTTTAAGGTATGAGGGGAAAAGTTCAAAGGAGATGTGCGAGGCAAGTTTTTAATGAAGTGGGTGGTAGATGCCTGGGACACCCTGCCAGGGAAGTGGTAGAAGCAGATACAAGTACAACTTTTAAGAGGCTTTTGGACTGACACATGAACAGATAGGGAAAAGAGGGATACAGACCATATACAGTCAGACAGGATTAGTTTAGAATGGCATCATGGTCAGTATGGGCGTGATGGGCTGAAGAGCCTATTCTGTGCTGTACTGTACTTTGTTACATGTTCCGTCGTTAATACTACTATCAAATCTTCCTGCAGTACCAGCAGCTGCCACTGCCTCTGCTTGGCGCTGTTGGTCTTCAATTGCCTGGTAGCTCTGAGACACGTCTTCCTCCTAGAGGTGGGAGGGCAAACTGACTAACTAGAGGTACACTCACCACTTAAACTTGGTGTGGTGTGAGATGCACACCCTTGATGTAAAAGAATAATTTGAGGCTTGTTGGTAGAAAAGGTTTTATTAGATTTTTTTGATGATGCATACTGACTTGTACTGGTGGGCAGCTGGAGCCAGATGTGAAATGGCTGGATTTACGGCTGATATTGTTGGTACAAGCTGCTGAGAGATTGGTTGACAGCAAAATATAAAACCTCAGCTGTAGGTGAGTTTTACCTTCCCTAATTGAAAGACTGTCAGGTTTTTGTGGAATGAGGGTGTTGGAGTTAAAGCATATGCAACACTGTAAACTGAATTTTAACAGTTTTCTGGTGGGATGTGGGATCTGGGTGGAGATGGGGGGAGTTGGCATTACTGCTTCCCACCCCTCATACACCCCTCATACACCCCTCATACACCCCTCTCTCTCTCACACACACACGTACACACACACACACACACGCACACCTACCTCCTCACACAACAGGGAGTATCGGGATACCAGATCACCATCTGAAGCAGTGCCACCCTACAACAATCACACACTGTCAGTAGCCTTAAGTTGGTGAGTGTAGGACTTCAATCCATCAATGAGAGGAATTCCTTGAAAGCTGCCAGTAGATTTGACACTACTGAGACTGCAACTACACCTTGGGACGAAGACAGCCATTGTGATTGGATCCAGGGAAGTCAAGGGTTTCAGATGGGAGGGATTGGATAGTTTAGGAGGGAGCAAGGAGTATGGGGGAAAGAGGCTTTGGTGGCCAAGCAGGGAGTGACAAAAGTTGGGTAACGTTTTGGGGGTGGGGTTGGGAAAGGTTTATTTCTGATGTGCACAAGGCACCCTGATATGTATCCAACTTCTTCCTGCTTTTTACTCAGACTGGCACAAGAAGCAGGCCTATTTATTCCAGCCTGCCTTACTGTTAACAGCATGCACAGCGTAGTCTTTAGGTGAATTGACTTATTACCCAGCTGAATTTCTCATTAATTATATTTTTCCAGAAGTGGGTGGGTTACCAATTTTGGGGTGTACACTTCTACCCTATAATAGGAAGTGGGTTGAGGATGGTAGGAAGACAGTGGATTATCCACCAGTCATACTTTATGTGTTCCCTGAAAATACACCTGGTGGGACTTAAAATCCAGCTCTGTGAGAATTGGCACTCTGTCGGGTTTAATGTACTTTTGTTCCAGTGATTTCTGGGACTTTTAGTTGGAAGATGGAGTGGGGAGAAGAAGTCACTCTGGACCAGTGCCTACAATATGGAATGCCCATTCCACAGATGTAAATGAGTGCAAAACTTAGGTACCTAACTTCTTTTCTGGAACTTGCTTGCTGGCCCCACCACAAAGCCACCCAGTGAAGCATGATGCTTGCCTCAGGATCGAGCAACTGGATGGTCAGTCAGAGTCCCAAATGAAGATTGAGGGATCTAACAAAACATGGGATGCAATTCTAATCACACTTGGGTGTTGTAACATTTGGGGGCAGTACACAATTGCATGTCAGAGAACAATACAATTAATTGTAGCTACTGTTCAGGCATGAAGATGAATCAAGAAACAGGAGTATGATTGAGAGATTTGAGAAAGCAAAATGTACATTGATAGGTAAAATATTTTGCAGTATGTTATTTTTCATATTAGTTGATATCTTTGCATGAATAACACTTGTATTCTGCTTATGAATTATGAAAGTTGTTTTGCAACCTTAGTAACCTTTACTTCTTTTCTGGTTCCTTTCACAGGCAAGTCTATTACTTATCGAGTATGCACTTTAACGCTGTCCTGGTTGACAAATATAGTACAGACAGAGAGCGTTACATTCAACCAGTTGCATCCAGTGAGCTGTTTCCATTCATAGACATTTACTTACTCCAGAAGGAGGAAAAAACTATTCTGGAGCAAAGAGAACATTTCTGTAACTAAAACTCAAACTTGACAAACGTTTTATATATTTTTTACCATCAACAACGTGTATTCATACAGCGCTTGTGTAATAGTTTATTATCTTAAAACACTTCAGAGGATTGTTATCAAACAAAATTTGACAAGAAATTGCCATAGGACGTATTAATATAGATGACTAAAATCATGGTCAAAGGGTAGGATTTTAATGAGCCTCTTAAAAGTGGGAAGAGAAGTGGGGAGTTTTATTGAAAAAAATCTCCAAGCTTAGCATCTTGGTAGCTGAAGGCTGGTGTGTTAATAATGGAGTTATTAAAATTTTGGTGATGCTCGATGAAGTCAGATTGGAGCAATGCAGATGTCATGAAGATTGTAGCGCCGAGTCAACTTCCTCATCAAATTGTGTGACCTGAGTCTCAGCTGAGAGTTGATCTATAAAGATTCATCCTTTCCTCAACTTCTGAAAGGGCCTTTTCCGTCATTAAACAGTGAAAATAATTATTTTTTTTTACATTCATAAAATGTACCAAACTGATTTTCTATAATAGCAGATGCATTTCAAATATTTGCAGTTATGTAAATGTACAAAATCTTAGAATATTTTCTAAAACAAATGTATTTGGGAAACATGAGATGATTGTTTATCTGATCAAGCCTGTTTCACTTATTCATTCATGGGATATTGGCATTGGTGACCAGGCTAATATTTATTGCCCATTCCTAATTGCTCACAGGGCAGTTAAGAGTCAACCACATTGCTGTGGGTCTGTAGTCATATGTAGACCAGACCAGGTAAAGATGGCAGTTTACTTCTCTGAGGGGCATTAGTGAACCAGATAGATTTTTCTGACAATTGCCAATGCTTTCATGATCATCATTAGACACTTAATTCAAGATTTTTTTAAATTGAACTCAAAATCTACTGTGCCCTGACAGGATTTGAACTATTCAAAATCCTCAGAACTTGATCTGGGTCTCTGGATTAAGAGTTTATTGATAGTAACTCCCCTAAGCAACCTGATGAATGATTTGTAATTTATCCAACCATGGATATTCCCTAATTTATTCTTTCGCCTGAGAACCATGAAGAATCCCAAGGAAAGTGCCAGAGAAAATTTGAGCCTATTTTTGACACTACTTTCGCTCAAAAACTCTCAAACATAATCTCCAGCCAATCAATTTAATATTTAAATCTACATTATCAAACATTGCCCAGTTCCCAAAAAAATGACCAAAGTTTTCCTCAAAGTTTTTGACTTGCATCATTCTTTTCTTTTAATTCATTCACAGGATGTGAACATTGCTCACATAACCAGAATGCATTTGCTCATTCTAATTGCCCTTAATGAAATGGCTTGCTGTGCCATTTCAGAGGTCGATAGGATCAAACATATTGCAGTGGATTTGATGTCATATTTAGACAAGACAGGTAAGGTTTCCTTCTGAAAAGGACATTAGTGAACCAAATGGTTGTTATAATAATCCAGTACATGTTCACCAATAATGGCATGAGTTTATAATTTCACATTTGTTTTTATTAACAGAATTTAAATTTTCTAGCTGGTGTGGTGGAACTTGATCTCATGGCCCCAGATTGTTAATCCAGGCCTCTATTGTTTGCCTAGTAACCCGAAAGCATGATGGTGATTGAATAGTGTTTTTGCTAGCTATCCAAAAAATAGTTTCCAATGCAAATCAGTAAATAAACCACCTCATTCAAGTTGGGACATCCTGAGTAACTGAGTGTGGAGATTGTGAGTTGAATTACCAGTTGTCTTGCCTGGAGACATAAACCATACCTTTAGAGAACAGGAATCCTCAATCAATCATTGCAGCTCTTTGATAGGCAGCTCTTCAGCTGGAACCTTCCAATTATGAGTCTATCTTCGAATGGCAGCATTAAGCTCTTCAGTGTGTCAGCTTAGCAGAGGCACTGAATAATTCCAACTGAGTCAGGACTTTTCCAAGCAGGAAGTACCTATTTTCAAGGTTTGTTTGAAAATTAAGAGCTAATTTATGGGAAGCATGTGCTTTTCTGAGAAAGATAGTAATTCATAATGACTGTAAAGGAATTGTTTGTGTTGAATACTGATCATTCATCTGTTCTGAGTTAAATAAAATGCTCATGATTTCTAGCTGAAGTCTCAGTCTGAGTGTGTTCAGCCTCAGCAGCAAAGATAGAGAATAGCCACACATAGTACATTCCTGTGGGTGGAGTACAATGGAAATGGTTTTCTGATTAACCAGAATCCCTACAGTGTGGAAACAGGCCCTTCAGCCCAACAAGTCCACACCAACCCTTGGAGCATCCCACCCAGACCCATCCCCCTATAACCCACACACCCCTGAATACTATGGGCAATTTAGCATGGCCAATCCACCTAGCCTGCACATCTTTGGACAGTGGGAGGAAACCAGAGCACCCAGACATAGGGAGAATGTGCAAACTCCACACAGACAGTCACCTGAGGCTGGAATTGAACCTGGGTCCCTGGCACTGTGAGGCTGTAGTGCTAACCACTGAGCCACCGTGCCACCTCACACCATCATAACCTAGATATTCAGCAGATGAATACTGCCAAGTTCCTCCCCCCCCCCCAACTCATATGCCATCCTGACTTGGGAAATATATTGTAATTTGTTCGCTGTGTCAAAGATTTGCAGCTCCCTTCCTAACATCACTGTGGGTGAACCTATGCTACAAGGACTGCATCTGTTCAAGAATCCGAGATAACAAGCATGGGGCTGGATGAACACAGCAGGTCAAGCAGCATCATAGGAGCAGGAAAACTTGACGTTTCGGGCCTAAACCCTTCATCAGAAAAATTTTTCTGATGAAGGG
>JAHRHZ010000016.1:24448540-24513255 GCA_024137785.1 Ginglymostoma cirratum | reverse complement strand
ATTTTTCTGATGAAGGGTTTAGGCCCGAAACGTCAAGTTTTCCTGCTCCTATGATGCTGCTTGACCTGCTGTGTTCATCCAGCCCCATGCTTGTTATCTCGGATTCTCCAGATCTGCAGTACCTTTTATCTCTGATACAAGAAGATGTGGTCTTGTTTTTATTATACTTTCATGAGATTTGAGTATCGCTGGAAAGGAAGGCCAGCATTTATTGCCCATTTCTTACTGCGCTATGGCTGGAATGTAAGGGCCTACTTGAACTGCTGCAGTGGACACAACTTGCAATGATTTTATGCATTGAGTTCCAGGATTTTGATCCAGTGACAGTGAAGGAGCTCCAAGAGTGGAATTTGCACTCAATGGCCTGTGTCACTATTTTGTTTGCTGTCTTCAATCTTCTAGGTGTCAGAGGTTACAACTTAAGGAGGTACAGTTGAAGGAGCCTTTATAAGTGCATTATGTAAATGGTATACACTGCTAGCCCTTTGCATCCATGTTGGAAGCAGTGAATGTTTAAGTTAGTGTTTGGGATACCAATCAAATGAGCTACTTTGTCTGAGATGGTGGTGAGCTTTTTGAATGTTGTTGGAGTTACATTCTCCCAGGCAAGTAGAGAGTCTTCCATCTCACTTCTGATATGTGCCTTGTAGATGGTGGACAGGCTTTGACAAACTGGGAGATGAGTTAGTCACTGCAGAATTCCCAGCTTCTGACCTGCTGTTACAGCCATAGTGTTTACATGACTGATCAAAATATGATTCTGGTTAATGGTAACCTCCAGATGTTGATGGTGAGGGAATTTAATGATGTTATGTTATTGAATGTCAAGCTGAGATGGTCAAACTTTCTCTTATTGGAGATGGTAATTGCCTGGT
Source organism: Ginglymostoma cirratum (assembly GCA_024137785.1). Classification (NCBI taxonomy): domain Eukaryota; kingdom Metazoa; phylum Chordata; class Chondrichthyes; order Orectolobiformes; family Ginglymostomatidae; genus Ginglymostoma; species Ginglymostoma cirratum. The sequence goes on along the minus strand of JAHRHZ010000016.1, from coordinate 24,512,380 downwards.
GTTTGTGTGTTGCAAATATTACTTGCCACTTATTAGCCAAAGCCTGAATCGTGTCTAGAGTGTGGAAGTATCATTATCTGAGAACCCTCGAATCGAAGTGAATATTGTACAATCATCAGCAAAAGCCTCACTTTTAACCAAATGACGGAGAAAACGTCATTGAAGGATGCCATTGTTCCTAAGATATTGCCCTGAGGAATCCTTGTAATGATGTCCTGAGGCTAAAATAATTTACCTCCAAACTCTATAATCATCTTCATTTGTGTTAATTATGATTCCAACCAAAGGCAGCTTTCCACTGATTTCCATTGACTTTGAGTTTACTAGAATTCCTCAATGCCACTTTCATTCAAATGCTGCCTTGATTCCAAAGACAGTCACCCTCATTTCACCTCTGGAGTTCAGCTATTTTGTCCAGAGATCAGAGTTGTAAAGGGTTCAGGAGCTGCATAGTTTGGCTGAAGTCAAACTGGCATCAGTGAACCAGTTATTGGTAAGTGCTCCCTGATAAATTATTGACAACACCTTCTACCAATTTACTGATAATTAAGAGTAGACAGATAGAATGGTAATTGGCAGAATTGGATTTTCCTACTTTTGATGGCAGGACATACTTGGACAATTTCTCACATCATTAGGTATATGCCATTCTTGAAGCTGTATTAGAGCAACTTGGCAAGAAACACTGCTAATTCTGGAACAACTTCAGCACAATATTGTAGTCAGAATATTGTCAGGGCCCATAACTGGAGCTACATCCAGTTTACCCACAATTTCTTGAGAAAGTGTGCAACAATGAGTGGAATCTAAGGTTCTAGATTCTTCAGGACAAGGCAAAGATGGTCAATTGATTTGAAAATATGGGCTGAGAATAGATGCAAATGTTTCATCTTTGTCTTTTGCATTGATTTTCTGCGCTCTCTATCATTGAGGATGGGGTTATTTGTGGAGAATTCTCTTCCAGCTAATTGCACACCAGAACAAGCAGTTCCTGGGAATCTCTACACTCAGCAGCAACCGTATTCCATGATACAATATAAACTTGGTTTAGCTGTACATACAACATGGTGAGTAGTGATGCAGTTTTCATTTAGCTGTCACATACACCATGCTGACAGCAGTGGAGATCTGAGTCAGCTTTATGTCCCCTACCCATGTAGACAGCAATAGGGAAGAGCTGAACACTTAAGAACCTTACAGAAGAAACCCTTATGGCAAGATTGAACAAGAATGTCTAATCAATACTAAGCACCTCTGACCTGGTAAGAATTGCTTTGCAGCAGAAGTGATTGGAACTCCTGGAGAAGGAAGATGGTTGTGATTGTTGAAGGTCAGCCACCTCAGCTCCAGGATGTCTCTGCAGGAGTTCCTCAGGTCAGTGTCCTTGGCCCAACCATCTTCAGCTGCTACATCAGTGACCTTCCCTCCATCATCAGGGCAAAATTTTGGATGTTCACTGATGATTTCACAATGCTCAATAGCATTGGATACTCCTCTGATCCTGAAGCCTGAATACAGATGTAGCAAGACCTGTACAACATCCAGGCTTGGGCTGATAAGTGGCGAGAAACATTTCCACCCATTTCCCAGACAATCACCATTTCTAATAAGAGAGAATACACTGTCTTCTCTAAGAGGCTTTTATTGCTGATTTCCCTGGTCTGTCAGATTTACTCTGAATATCACTAACCAGAGGCAGCCCCACCAACAGGATGCACCCAATTGTTCTTTATTGAAGCAAGGTACGCTAAAATGTCCTGCAAAAATAATAATACGTCCTTATCCGTACAATTCTTATATTTGCACGTGAACCAGGTTTACATCAACTTGTCCAAGGATCAGCCTGCCCTGTCTCAACCTCCAGCCACTGATTTGTACACACACACACATTCCTTCAGACACAGAAATATTAAGATCAGTAACCTTTCATATCACAAATCATAATCTGACTAATTAGTTTTTCAATAGTGTAGGCTTAATATATTCTACTTCTCATTTCATTTTAACTATCTCAGCAAATTTTAGGTTGCAACTTACACCCTTGATATTCAAACGCTTTGCCATCTTTAAATCCCCATTAGTATCAACATCCTGGATTATTATTGAACAGTAACAGAAATGGGCTAGCTATGTAGAAACTCGGAATTCTGCAACAAGTAACTCAACTTGTGCCTCTCCAATGCTTATCTGTCATTTACAAGCCATAAGTCAGGAGCTTAATAGAATACTCCCTACTTTTCTGGATGAGTACTGCTACAATAACACATAAGAAGCTTGACACAATCCAGGTCAAAGCCACCTGCTTGCTTATCACCCAATCTCTCATCTTCAATATTTACCCTCTCCACTACTGATGCACACAGACTGCAGTATGTACCAATTACAAGATGTACTGCAGTTACTTACAAAGGCTTCTCCAATAGCACATTCCCCAACCTGTGACTTCAACAACCTAGAAAGTTGAGGGCAGTAGATGCATGAAAACACTGCCACCTCCAAGCCAGTCACCATCCTGATTATTTTAAAAAATTAATGTATTTTGTATTTTACAGTGGGAAATGTTTTGCCATTTTTTCACTGTTTGTGGGTTAAAATCCTGGAATTCCCCTTACAAGATTGTGGATATCCCTTTAATCCAAGGACTGGAGCAGTTCAAGAAGGCAGCTTGCCAACACTTTCCCAAGTGCTATTGGAAATTGGCAATAAATATTGTCTTAGCCGGTGACTCTGATATCCCATGTACAAAGTCAGAAAATAATCAGTCCTATAAACACAAGAAGGCAAATAGCTACCCAAAAATAGGTTAATCAGGTAGATCAATCTGTATTGGAAGAGAAACCTAAAGTATTTCTAGGAGAAATAGGTGATCCAGGAGTTACATTTTGGCAAGTTGATATTAATGTTAGTGGTAATCTCATGAATTTCCAGGGCAAATGTTATTAGATAGCATGGCTAAAAAGACTTTCTCTACAGCCACTAACAGTACAACTGCATGGTCCAGGAGGCATAGCACTTAAGATTAAAGGCATGCTTCAAGAAACCCTCAAAAATAGGGCATGTAGGATAGTAGAAAACAGTTACTTAGATCACAACCAACAATTCTGACTTCTGTGTAGAATATGTTTTGTTCTTCTTCAAATGATGGAAAGGGTTAAAGACAACGAAAAACAGGTCAAGGAACAGTCAATTAATAATAATTAAGGAGCAATGGGTCAAAGGATAATCACTAAAACTTTTAATAGGTCTCTCTAGATTTATGACAGAACCCAAACAGAAAAATAGATCCACAGAAATTAGCGATGTTGGCATAAGCATAAGAAATTTTTGTGTCGTCAACACAGAGTCATGGAGAAGAACAGTATGGAAACAGACCCAACTCGTCCATGCCAACCAGATACCCTAGATAGTCCCATTTGCCAGCATTTGGGCCATATTCCTCTAAACCCTTCCAATCCATATACCCATCCAGGTGCCTTTTAAATGTTGTAATTGTACCGGCCTTCACCACTTCATGTTGGGTGGAAATAGCTTAGTAACATTTTCTTTCTTTTAACACTGAAGAGTCGCTGCAAAAATCAGCAAGGTTTATAAGGAAATGCAAACAATGACATAGCCAACGAACAGCATATCACGCTTGAGTCAATTGCTAAATGATGCAACACAACTTGGTGAACAAATGGTTGTGACAGATTTAAGTTTTTTGCTGAAGAGACTCGGACGAGGCAGGATCAAAGAAATGTTTCATTTCCTCATCTCCCCAGGAAGAACCCTCAGTAACAGTGACATAGATTATCCAATCAAGGTGCAATTCTGAAATAGGACAACTGAGGATGCAATGATGCAGTGACTGAGGATGAATGTAAACATGTAAACCAATCAAGGAGTGAACCGTGGATCCTGTACATTTCAGCATGTATCTATAGGTAGATTCAGAATAAAGATCTGGTGACACAGACTGAAGATATGGTGCATCCAACTCCATGGAAACTACAATTGCCTGTTTTAGAGATTCAGGTTACTGCAAAGAAGCAATTACCTGTTTCAGCACAAAAAGCATCCTACTGAAGGAAATCTAAGATTATAGCTTCTCCAGTTTAATAGGGTCTACAGACCTTAGACTGTCAGGAACAGACCCAGACAACAATCTTCTAAGTAGAAAACTATAAGTCCGAAGTGAATACATGCTTGAAATTAATGAAACCTCCAGCTCACTCTGCGAGTGACTTTGTAAACTAAGACAAGAGACAGGGCAACAGTAGATGTTATTATTTACATAGATTTATTATAATAATTGGGAAAAAAAAGCTTAGGGGAAGCTGTTGTAAATGGATCTGAAAAGGTTAATACTGAGAAGTGCTGTAATCACCACTTGCTGTGATGGTAGCATGTGAGACTTGTGGGGAGAACAGCTTTCGATTTTAGAGGAGTAAGACCCAGCATCCAGCTCCTCCTTATTGACTCTGTAACAGTGTCTATTATATCACTGCAAGTCGTAACCAACTACCTGCTAACGTGTAATAAACTACTTCTTGTTCAATATAACAGATTTTCTAATTAGACCATTGTTATTTTCCTTTAGAACATAGAACATAGAACAGTACAGCGCAGTACAGGCCCTTCGGCCCACAATGTTGCGCCGAACTTTTACCCTAAACCTAGGGTCTATCTAACCTCTACCCCTACCTTATACTATCATCCATATGCTTATCTAATTGCTGCTTAAATGCCCCTAATGAGGCCGACTCCACGACCCTCTCCGACAATGCATTCCACGCCCCTTCCACTCTCTGAGTAAAGAACCTACCTCTGACGTCTCCCCTGTATCTACCTCCACTCACTTTAAAACAATGCCCCCTAGTAATAGCTACCTCCCCCCTAGGAAAAAGTCTCTGGCTGTCCACTCTATCTATACCTGTGATCATTTTGTACACCTCTATCACACTTTGTCACATTTGACCAAGCAGGTTCTATAGGTCTTACAGTTAGAGGATGGTGACAGCCCAATCTACAATTTCTTTCTATTAACACTGAAGAGTCACTGCAAAAATCAGCAAGGTTTATAAGGAAATGCAAACAATGACCACCTGGTGAGGTGCTAACTCAGTTTAGCTGTACATACAACAGCCAACAGCTCTATAGAATGGGAGAGATAAAAGGTACTGCAGATGCTGGAGAATCCGAGATAACAAGCATGGGGCTGGATGAACACAGCAGGTCAAGCAGCATCATAGGAGCAGGAATGGGATTTCTTCTCAGATGCAGGTAGGAGTTTCACTGTGAGACAATGAAGGTTGCTACCTATTACTATTACATGCTTACTATTGCTGTATCAGATGGACAGGCTGACAATTGACTTTTTCGCTGTGTCTATCTCCTGACAAGAAGTAAAACGCACAGAACAGCTCAGAGAACTTTATTGTACTCGTGACGGGTGACCATTTAAACAGTGGCAGGAAATCTACATTTAAAAGAGCTACCCACTTTAGTTAATTGTGGGACTGAACTTACTGGAAACACATTTGAGCATTGTGGTGCCAGGTATTGTTGAAATATTTATTTGCAGAAGTCAAGTGACATAGCAGTAACATTTTGACCAGCGCTTGTGTTAAATCTACAATTGTACACTGTAGGACTTGGAAGAAATTGAAATGTAAAGGTTTCAGCAATGAATGCTATAGCTTGGGAATAAAACTATTTCTTCATTCTGTAATACTATGACAATCAGTGACATCAATGAATAAAATAATTCAGTTATAAATTTAGAAACTTCCATATTTATTACGGACAATGAAAAAGAAATTATCTATTTATTTCAATTTTTTTTGTACCACAGGTACAAAATCTTCCAGTGGTTACTTCCACTGACTACAGAGTATTTAATTGTTCATACAATTGAACTGCTTCACACTAAGGAAAATACAGGAAAACATGTATGATGATGATGGATAAGGACAGAGTTGGATTACATCAAACAGGTCTGTGGTTCCTCCTCGTTCAACAGCTTGTTCATAATCATTGCCTAGACGCAATAAGAATGGTCAGGTGCTCTTAATACTCTTCAGGAAAGGGGTGAAGAGGAAAATGTGATTGTTTATCAGATGTTGGAGTTCATAATGGCACATTCAAGTGAAAACGTGAATAATATATACATTGCTTCAGTAATATCTGTATGTTACAACTTGTTCTCGTTTTCATCGTTTATGAAGACAACATTATCATAGGCAGTTGTCACTTCTGAATGCTGAAATGTGCTACGTTCTGTTTCATACTGGTTGAAGCTGTCATTAACTTGGCCCTTTAGATGTTTCTTCCTCACTTCTTCGAACAACTGCAAGACCTTCAGTCAAAATGTAAATAAAATTGATAAGTTGACCCAAAACACACAGTTTGAACATTTGGGGCTGAAATGATGGGCTGGAATTTCCAAGAGTGGCAATCTCACGAATATCGCCACCTAAAACATTTTCTTTTTTACAAATGAAGGGAGCTTAGCATTTCTGAGTGGAGATCACACTCAGGGCTCCCTCACAAATGCAGACATCGTTGATTTTTATCGTTGTTTCGTAGCGTAGAACTCTCAGAGGAAGGCAAACATGCCCCTTTTACACAGCAGTCAGCTACTGTGATCTGAAAATTGAAGGCTTTGACTGTTGTTATCAAAGGCTAAGTACATAAGCTACATATACTGGGAAGGTAGGTTGCCAGATGGTTGGGGTAGTGCGCCAAGTACATAGGGTGTCAGATGGGTAGGACGCCAGCTAAAGATGAGGTAGGGTGCCAAATGTGGGAAACCACATGAGCAGGAGGAAAATGGTGCCAGTTTAGTAGAGTGCCAGATAAGGAATGTTCAAGCTGGGTAGGGTGTCAACTGATTAAGGGGTAAAGTTCCAGGGGTGGGATGCCAGATGAGGTGGGGCTAAGGTGCCAGATGGGATAGGGCTAGGGTGCCGGCCAGGAAAGGGGAACGGTGTCAGGTGAGTGTTGTGCCAATGGAAAGGTGGTACGATGTCAAGTCAGTAAAGAGCTTGAATGTAATGTGGCAATTGAAGTGATCCAGTATTTAGCATAGGTAGGGGTGGGAGGGGGAAATCGAGTCTAGCAGGATGTGGGGAGGATAGGTGACACGATTGCATCTGGACAATTTGTTCCAGCAGCGGTGGGGTGGACAGGTGGGGCAGGGAAGGGGGACTGTGTTGAGTGGGGTTGATTCTAGTGGAGTAGTGGAGGTACAAGTGGAGGGGTCAGCTTGTCAGGTCCAGCAGTATCCATTTTGAGGGGAACCAGGTTGGCTCTACTGGAGATGGGACATAGAATGTCAGCTCCCTGGTGAGGGGGTTTTGGACTCAGGGTCTGATAGGTGTCAGTGTTCCGGGGGGGATGTGCTTGAAGGTGTTTGAAGTGAGTATGGGGCCTGATGAATAGTTATCCAAAAGCTAGGCAATATATTTTATTATCTAACTTTCCACAGTAACAATTTTATTTAATTTCATTGAATCCCTTTGAATCCGTGGATTTAAATGGAGACTTTCAGAGGGTTCCAAGGCCACAAGGTCAATTTCAATGTTAAGGAAATTAGCTAGGAAGAATCGCTGGAGGACACTTCTACTTTTTAACCACCAGAAGACACATCTGGGGATGATCTTAAGATAAGAAGTAATATGGGACCTAGAAAATTACGTTGAACTATGAAAATAGGACAGTCAGATTAGTAAGAAACAAATATTGTACAGTTATTCAGAAGTTCTTCAGATTGATTGATTGTTGAATACATGGAATAGAATGATGTGAATGAATCCCTGGAAGCATTTAATAATCAATTTGGTAGTAAAATACGGTGTGATTTTGAGTTGGGGCTAAGAAAGGGAGGTTAACTTCAGCGTCTTTCTGGATGTATGAGTTAAATGGAGTCAAATGTGTTCTTCGTCTGTAATTAATTTGTAAACCTTTCAGATTTATTGTTAAACAAATCCCCATTTTAGGACAGTCACTTAAAAGCAGATTTCAGAACAAATGCTTTACATCAATGCAGCAGATAGTATTCATAAATCATACCTGTGATTTGGGCACAAGACCAACTCTAAAGAAACCCAGTGTCCCTGTATCTATCTTGGTGCAATCCACAACAGTAGAGGCAATGTTTTCTGGTGAAGGACCATCACACAATACAGCATCAACCTGTACTAGGGATAAACAACTTCTTTGAGTAAGAGCTGTCATTTTAAAAGTCAATTATTTTCAGAAGTCAAAGAATAAGTTATAACCAGATAGGACCTTGTTGCCGAGTTTGGCATAGACTTGATTGTGGTGAGTGGTGTCTGCTTCTCCAGTTGGGTTTGCTGATGTCACTGCTATAGGCCCCACCTGCACATTCAGAAAGAAATGAGTGAGGACATCAATCAGTGGAAGCCCTATGCTTAATCCCTGTTCTGTGCTGATTTCAGAGTCCACAGGCAAGAAAGAGGGAGAATAAACGCAGAAATAAGTATGCAGTGCCGTCAATGACATGCTTGCCTCCTGCTTGCTCACACCATTATTGTATGAGTGCAAAGGATCTCTTTAAGTGTGCAATTAATTATTTTAGCAATTAGATCTAATAGACTAATATAAACTTCAAAGACACTGTGTAGGCTAGTTACTGGATTCAGCTATGACTTTCCAATATTTAGTAATCACACTCTGTTATCCATTAATTTGTGTGTTGCTTACTAAGAGGTGCATAGTACCTCCTTTTATTTTATCTGACTGACTTTGATATATGACATAGTGTCATAACAGATTTGTCTTGTGTTAATACAATTCAAATCAGACAGCTCAACAGCATTTCAGTGAAAATTGAAAGCCATTTGAAAATGACCCCATCAAACTAAACAATAATGAGTGCTAACTGTGCTTTCTCTCCACAGATGCTGCCAGACCTGCTGAGTTTTTCCGGTAATTTCTGTTTCTGATTTCCAGCATCCACACTTCTTTTGATTTTTTTGATTAATGAGACTAGAGCATTGTTTCATGGTCAGGAACATCCCCATTGAAATAAGCATAGAGATTCTGTAAGAGTTGTCAATGAATGTAGGCAGTACTTAAAGTCAATAAAGAAATTCAAAATAACACAATCATAGTTTGTATATCCAACACAAAAGCTATTGGGACAGGTAGGAATCTTACCTGATCAATGAGGTGTGTAGTAACAGTGCAGTCTGGAATTCTTATGGCAATGCTCTGAGGAGTTCCGATGTATTTTTCTGCATGTTGCAGTCCAAATAAGTTCAACCACTCTCCTTTTTAATGATAAGAATATTTGTTAATACTGTAGTTACTTTCACACATTTCTTTAATTTATGTTGTGACAAAACACTCTGTGTTGCAACATTGAGTATTCGCGAGTTTAGAATATGAATTATAATCATGAATCTGTGATATATATTTGAAATGTTTTAGTTCTAATCTTGGCAGACAGGATAATTTTTAACAGCGGTGAGACTCTTTACCAAACTGAGACAGTAAACACAGCTAGTGAGTCCCCTTTGACTATATTAAAATTCCAAAAAGCTGGCTAAACAGCAACATTAGGAGAGAACAGATTTCTCAAATGCCACTGGGGCAGCAAAAGAACTGAGTTAATGAGGCAAATTATTAAGTGAAGATGAGAGGACTTGGCAAAGGAGTCTTACCTCTGGGGATGACAAGACTGATAGATGAAGGCCAAACTTTCTGCATGAGGTCCCAGAGTAGAGGACTCAACAGATGTTTTGCTGGTTCTAGTTGGGTGACACTGGAGATCCATAAAGACATTGGCCTCTCTTTAGCTTGTTTCTTTGTACTATGAAGATAATAAAAAAAAGGAAGTAAAATTTCTCACCAAATGTGTGTCTGTCGATACCATTCTTATAATTTTCAAAATGTTAGCAAGCTGCAGCTACTTGTATTTGGGGTATGTCATTTAATTCAGTAAAATTAATCAAGTAAATAGAAAACTGGATTTCTTGTACATGTTTTTATTAACCTGAGGAATGTTGTTACTTTGCGTTTTACATCTTACGCCAAAAGAATTCAAATTTCATATATCTGTCATGTGAAAGTGGAGTTGTGTACTCTAATTTTACAGATAAATCAATACTGACTTAATGAGCAATGAGATTTGCAGCAATGTCACCACGTAATATGTTGACAAACAAATCTATACTATATTTGCTCCAGTTGAATTTTCATGCTTCTAATCTTAGCATTCATAAGCAGCAAATCATCCCACGTGTGTAACAGCTGTTTTCTGTTTCCAAATATAGTCTGTGTATTTTGCAAGATACATTGCTGTAATGATATTTCCTCAAAAACCAAAACCTCTAATGCTCTTCAAAAGAAGATAGAACATCCAAAGCAAAAATATTCATACTTGTAAGCCTTTTCAACAGCATCGGGACAGTTGCAAGCTGCCACCAACACATACACAGTGTCTGTGGGAATACCACACGTGCCTCCATTTCTCATTATCTCTGCAGAAAAAAAAGTGATGTTTTTATTATTTACATCTGGAAAGCATTAAGTTTTAAAAATATGACTTCCAGAGATTTTGTTTTCTAGAATATGCAACTGTAGGGTTACAAGGGGAATTGACAAGGTTAATCCCGATAATTCATTACTTGTTGAAAGCACAAGTGAAAACTTACGAAGCTCAGAATGAATGGAAATCAGACAAAGTATGAGCCAGTAGAACTCAACTGAAATATCTACTTAATTCTATTTGCTTGTCCTTTCCTCATATTCTCCCTTTTCAGATAAATATTTATTATCTTTTAAATGTATAGGTATAGCAAATACACTTCATATACCAACACTGGAAAAGAAAGATCCAACATCCCCCTTCATTCTTCTTATGATGGCCTGAGCCAATGTTTCTTGATTATCAATTGACAATATTGCCTGTCTCAAAACCAGTTCAAATGTTGAAAAACTTTATTACAACTGCCTCTTAACCCATTTTTTGCAGTGGAATAAGCCCTCATTTTCAACACTTTCTTCACACTAAACCTTATAATTCTAATAAACGTTTATTGTTCCCTTTCAATTACTATTGTGTTCCCTATGATGAGTGCATATAACTGCATGGATTACTTTAGTTGTGACCTAAACATTATTTTGTAGAGATGTAACGTTATTTGCCTGCTTCTACATACCATATCCAATACATAAAACCTAGCCCTTAGGTAACCTTTCTGTGACTTTTCTATCTTTTCTCCTACCTTTACAGATTTATATATCTACACACTGAGTTATCTTTGTTCCTTCACTTTTTAGCAATTAACCATCTAGGGATTTCTGTGCTACTGTTCTCTCCCTAAATGAACTGTTTCATATTCCACACCCACAATAACATCTATCTCATATATTTCTGTCCTACTAATCTATTTGCATTTCTGTGTCATTGGCATCAATGACAAATGCAAATTCCATTTATCTCTATGTTCAAGCCATTTGTACAGAAGTTAATTGACCTGTAGAATGAGATGTAAAGTTATGAAGCAGACATAGTGTTAGTATGTTCGAGAGACAAAAGAGTACCTTTATGGAAGGTGTTTTTATTGTTCCTAGTAACTTTTGCGTTAATATGTTTTTATTTTGCATCCATTTCAAACACATCAGAAAACACAGCAAATGTAAAGCAGTTTTAAGGCTAACAGTCTGGCAGTTGAGTGTACATAATAATTACAGGAAATAACCATCTGCATTAGCAATTACATTTCATGGAAAAAAGTAATGTTGTAAGATTGGTTAATTGATACAAACACAATAATGATTTGATTGAATTTGTACTTAACATTTTTCTTGTATTTTTAAGAACCTTACCTGCAATTTTTCTGACTGAGCTGGTTTTTCTGGAAGACAAATGAGGACATGTGGAGTTGCTCTGTCCAAATCCACAGAGGCTGGCCCAGGCATGTCCCAAGGGCAACTGGGGTCTCTCAAAACTCTGGTTAAACAGGGTGGCCAGAAAGCAGTAAAAACTAACTAAACCAAAAATAATGGTTACCCCAATATCATATCCAAAAGGATTTGAATTAACGGCATCCAAAAGAAAACTGATCAGAATCAGCTGAAAGCTGAGAGTAAAGGCAAACCATGCTGCATTAAGAAAGAAAGTCCCTATCACCACAAAGCCATTAAAAAGCAAGAAACAAATAATTCCTACTGCAATACCAAACCCCCTAGTAGACCCATAAAGACCACCATATCTGGTCAATCCCCAGATTATCCATATTAAGCCATACAAGATGAAAGCACAACTTTCCAGGGTTTTACCCCGAGAAAAAGAGATTGAACCACACAGAAGCTGAAGAACTCCCCCAGGAATGATAATCCAGGGTAGGACAACAGTGGCTAAAGGTGCAGAAGTATTGACTGATACAGTGATAGCAAAAGCAGCTACTACATTACAAGCATGGGCTAAAATTTCAGCATCTGAGTATTTGGAATATCCCAAATAAGGGTTTTGGGTGTCTTTATCTGACTTTGGTGTTAATGTATTCATCCTAATGAGAAAACCCTTTATGATCCCCTTTCCAGTGGGAATAGTAATGAATCCAATACTATTGAAAAGGGAAATGAAAACTAAGCAAGCAGATGCCACAAATATAGCTACACTGACACCTTGTGCACCACCATGAAAGAAACCAGTTGAGTTAGATGCCACTGATATGCAATAGGAAACAAAAAAAAGTAAATAAATTCCATCAACAAGACTTTTACCAGTCATAAACAGAGCCAGAATGAAAAAGAGCACTGCAAGAACAATAGGAGCTGGAACTGGGAAGAAGGGTTGATCGTCTTGCCAAAGCTTGAGAAGAAAAGCATAGCCTTCTGCAAATTTTAATATTGAGGTGAAACCAAAGAATGTAGCATTCAGACTGTCATTGGCTCTATAAGACAAAACACAAACAACAATTTGATAGACAGCTGCTGTCCATAGCCAGGGGACTTGGCCAACAAACAGATTGGTAGTTACACCCAAAACCTGACATCCTAACACACTAGCAGATAGCATGTTTGTGATGTATCCGAGAACAACTACATCATTTTTGATGGTTTCTGATTTCAGATAGGAATTACTCTTATGCAGACATGTCCCTGGGAAAATGATTTTTCCTTTACGTAAGAATTCACAAACTCGACCTAACCCAAAATAAAGCCCTATAAAGGAAACAACTAAATAATTTAAACCTACTGCAGAATGCCCAAAAGATTGATCATATAATGCAGCAATTTCATGGGCAGTAGCAAGAGAGATGGCAAAAGCAATCATAGCAAGGATCACTTCCTTTTGGATTAATCCTATCACCCCAATGATGAAAAGCCCCAAGGTGAAAGCTGAATAGCCAGGGACCAGTGCATTCCTGATCCCACCATCTTGGAAGACCATCTCCCCAATCAAGATATGAATAAGGCCAGTTCCACACCAGAGAGCTGAGACTGTCAGACACAAGTTCACAAATAGCACAGCATGATTTGAATACTTCCTTATGCCTGTATAAAGCAACCAAAAAAAAATGAGGCAGCATATGATCATGTATACATACGAAGAATGTCAGTGAATATATAATGCCCAATAACCCATTTTCCATGCATTTGGGGTATGCTGGCATTTATACTCATGCAAATTTACTTCCACCCTACTTCATCTAATTCTTCCACACACTTTATGTATAGAAAATAATTTGACAATTATACGCCAATTCACCAGCTATTAATGTCGTCTTGTATCACTTTTCCTTTACATTTACAACACTTCCTAAGATAGTGTTGTTAGTAAATTTTAAAGTTGCATCAAGCCCAAATTATTAATGAATTTGCGAACAATAGTAGTCACGGCAATGAACAATCTCTGTGGAATACCGCTTACCATGCTTCCCTTTCTATCAAGCTGACCTTAACCACTATACTCTATTTTCTGTTTTGTAGTTAACACAGAGTCATGGAGTCATACAGCACTGATCAATTGGGCCGATGGACTTATGTATCCACAATGTACATTGTGATGTATCCTAGAACAATTACATCATTTTTGATGGTTTCTGATTTCACATAGGAATTATTCTTATGCAGACATGTCCCTGGGAAAATGATTTTTCCTTTACTTAAGAATTCACAAACTCGACCTAACCCAAAATGACGGATACATCACCCTTTGGTCCACTCATCCATGCTGAACATGTTTCTCAAACTAAACTAGTCCATATTTACAGAGGTATAGATAGAGTAGACAGCCAGAGACTTTTTCCTCGGTGGAGGTAGCTTTTACGAGGGGACATAGTTTGAAAGTGAAAGGAGGTAGATATCGGGGAGACGTCAGATGTAGGTTCTTTACTCAGAGAGCGGTAAGGGCGTGGAATGCATTGCCGGAGAGGGTAGTGGAGTCGGCCTCATTAGGGGCATTTAAGTGGCTATTAGATAGGCATATGGATGATAACATAAGGTAGCAGTGGAGGTTAGATAGACCTTATGTTTAGGGTAAAAGTTCGGCACAACATCGTGGGCTGAAAGGCCTGTACTGTGCTGTACTGTTCTATGTTCTATGTACTTGTATTTGGCCCATATCCTTCTAAAACTTTCCCATTCAAGTATCTGTCCAAATGTCCTTTAAAGGTTGTAACTGTACCTGCATCTAGCACTTCCTCTGGCAGTTCATTCTTCATATGAACCATACTCTATGTGAAAAAGTTGCCCCTCAGGTCCCTTTTAAATCTTTCTCCTCTCACCTTAAAAAAATGCCCCCTAGTTTTGAAATCTCCCATTCCAGGGAAAAGACTTTTGCTATTCATCTTAACCATGCCTCTCATGATTTTATAAACCTTTATAAGGTCACCCCTCAGCCTCCTAAGCGCAAGGGAAAAAAGATACTAGTCTATCCAGCCTCTCCTTATAACTCAAACCCTCCATTCCCGCTAACATCCTGGTAAATCTTTTCTGATCTGTCTCCAATTTAATGTTATCCTTCCTGTAGCAGGGTAACCAGAACTGCACACAATATTCCAAAAATGGCCTCACCAACATCCTGTACAACCTCAATGTGACGTCTCAACTCCTGCATTCAATAGTCTGAGCAATGAAGGCAAGTGTGATTAAATACCTTGTTAATCACCCTGTCTACTGTGATGCAACTTTCAACGAACTGTGTACCTGAACCCCTAGGTCTCTCTGTTCGACACCACCATCTAGGACCCTACCATCAACTGTATAAGTTCTGCTCCTGTTTATTTTACCAAAATGCTCAGTCCATTGGCCCAATTGATCAAAGTCCCTTTGTAATCTTAGATAATCTTCTTCACTGTCGACTATACCACCAATTTTGGTGTCAACTGCAAACTTACTAACCATGCCTCCTACATTCTCATCCAAATCACTTATATAAATGATAAACAACAGTGGACCCAGCACTGATCCAAATGGAACTCCACTGGCCACAGGTTTCCACCTCAAAAATATCCATCCACCACCACCCTCTGTCTCCTACTGTCAAGCCAATTTTGTATCCAGTTGACAAGCTCTCCCTGAATCTCACTTTACTAATCCATCTACCATGTGGAACCTTGTCAAAGGCTTTAATAAAGTCCATGTAGGCCACTCTGCCCTCACCAGTATGTACATAAGTCTTTAGTGGGTCCACACGCCACTTCATCACTATTTCTTAATATATTTCTATTATTACCTTTCATTTACTTTGAAAGATTTTTCACATTCCCATTTTGCATCATTTTTTTTGCATCACTGTTGCTTTTTTATTACTCTCTCAGACTGAACGATATGAACTTTTCCTTGTATTTGTACAAGCTTCTTCTTTGAGTTGAATAGTGTATTTTACTAAGAAACCTTAGCTTTCTAAGGTTTGTCTTATTTCGGTTGGTACCAGGCCAGAATGGAATACTGTGTGTAGTTGTGGTCTCCTTATCTGAGGAAAACATACCATGATAAATGCAGAAATGATGTTTCCCTTATTGAAGAGTCTGGGACTCTGTAAGTACAGACTTAAAAGTAAAGGATTCTCCCACTTAAGACGACGATGGGATTTTTTTTTCTTAAAAGGGGAATTTGTCTGTGGAATTCTTTAACCCAAAGGTCAGTGAAAGCAGGGTCATTGAATATTTTGAAGGCAGAGGCAGATGGTTGATGAACAAGATGTAAAGTGTGACCAGGAAAATTGGGTTGAGCCAAGCTCAGATCAGCCAAGATCGTAATGAATAGCTAAGCAGGCTAAAGGGGCCAAATAGCTTTGGAGATGTCAACTATTTAATGCTGCAATTAGGCAAAATATTTTCACTGAAAAGCTTGTGAATCTTTGGAATTCTTTAGCCCAGAAAGCTGTGAGTGCTCAGTAGCTGAGTGGGCTCAAGGCACAGATCAATAGATTTTTATGTTCTAGAAAATTCAGGGTTTTGGAGATGGTGCAGAAAGATGGCAGGTGGATAAGAAGATCAGCCATAATTGTTTGAATGCAGTAGCGGGTTTGAAGGGCCAAATGGCCTGCTTTTGCCACTGTTCTTATGACCTCCAGCATTTCAAATCTAGTCAGATTGTTAACTAAGTCTAGTCCGTTAATCATCAATAGATCTGATATTACCCTTTCATATCTTTAGTCATGGATGTAATGTATCACTGGTACATTGGCAATAGTGTGTACCATCTAGAAACTGCAACCTCTACCACCTAGAAGACCAAAGGCAGCTGGTAGATGGGAGCATCACCAGCGGTAAGCTCCCCTCCTAGCTACACACCGACCTTATTTGGAGCTGTATTGCTGTTCCTTCACCGTCACTAGGTCAAAATGCAGGAGCTCCCTTCCTCCAGCACTGTGGGTGTACCTACCGCAAGGACTGCAGTGGTCCAAGAAGGCACCACCTTCTCAAGGGCAACTAAGGACGTGGATACACGAGGGGTTAACCAGTAGCTCTAGCATCAGGTGAACCAGTAAGGGTGGGGATTGTAACAAAGTTGTAATTATAGCGCCGTAAACGCTGATTCACGGGTGGGGGCTAGAACGCTGGAAATGTATAGGGACACATAGCAAGACGATACATTGACTGCCATGTCACGAACTATAACAAATGTCATTTCTATGATATTTCTCACTCTTTCTGATATACCGTTACATACCTGTATAACCGACAAGAGCCGCCACTATAAGTAACAAAATTCCGAGAGCCGTGCTAGGAATCAACGGCACTGTGCTGTAACGATCCACAGCCAACAGCAGCGCACCTGACAGACAAAAGGGAAGTAAAAAAATAAAAAGATGCAGTAAGTCTGAAAAAAAGCATTTCTACAAATTAACTACAGTAATTCATTTCCAGCGTTTACCTGCACATGTAGATAGGATGCCCACGGAATAATGCAGAGTCTCCGTGGTTTCTTGCAGTTGCGACATCTCAAGGGTGAGGAAGTGTAACAAGTTTTAAAACGCTTGCAGCCTGAGCTGAGCTCTTCAATGTTTTAGCGGGACGCCTGTTTAATCGGTGTGATGTATTAACAGTTTTGGTTACATTGCGATCCCCGCTTTTGCCAGTGAGTGTCTTGCAGGTATCCTTTATATAAACTCTCCACGCCCTCCTTTCAGTGCCAAATATATGCAAACCGCATATGCAAATCCAGCCGGAAATTTCAACCAGGCTATTTCGCACACGCCGTCAATGTCGCTCGGGAGACGTCAGGGTATAAAAAAATCGCTGTAAGCAGAGGTTCTAGAATCATGAATAAAATGAAAAAAAAAGTTTACAATTTAAAACCCAGCGATCGTTTTATCATTAAATAGGAGAAATCAGTCACAAACATTGAGTCGCATCTGAGATGCGCCGTATTATTTCCCAGGGAAAGCAGAATGGTAAAAATAGGGCGATTTCTCCGGTTGCTCTTTCGGGCAGTGTTTTAAAGATGAACCACAAGGAAAACCAGTGGGGCTGAAGATGACTTAATTAAAAATGCAAAGCGCTTGGAGAGACGCCGCGGGTTTGGCAGCATTTATGGAGAGTCAACACTTCGAGTCCAATATGACTCTTCTTCATAGCTTTAATTCTCTCTCTCTCTCTCCCCCCCCCACTGATGTTGTCAGACCTGAGTTCCCCCAGCACTTTGTTTTTAGTTTCAATATCGCAGTAGTCCGCTTTCATTTACATAAAGAAAAATCGCAGCTTTGTTCGTGTGACATTGAAACAGCTATCTGCACCGGAGGAGCAGCATCGTATGGGGGAAACGTAGTTTATACACGCGAAAAAAACTAACACAAAAAAAGACTCAGATGAGACCGTTTCGATCCAAAATGTTCCCTCGTATGGATTCTGACCCATTGGTAGTGTTATCGCTATCAGCATTTATGGGTTATTCTAGAGAACGGTGACTGTTAGAAATTTGGATATTAACCAGCTATTCAAGTCGTGGAATCATATCATGTCCCTGTTGATTCCAGCGTCTGTAGAAAAACACAAATTTTAGCATGAGGCGCAGTGGCAAGCGAGAGGGGCTGGGTGACCAGTAAAATTGTGGCGGAATGTAATGATTGTGACTGGTAGCTTCCACAGTTCTTTCAGTTTTTTTTGTAAAGTATTGGCACTGGTAAATACAACTGGGCAAGAGCGTCGGGTCTCTATCTCGTCTTTCGCTCAGTCTGTTGCGAAATCATTAACAAATGATTGGAACCTGATCTTCAACTGTATTTTCAGAATGATTGAAAAAATGGGGAATCCTACGTATTTGGTCACCAATGCGGAAGAAACGACCCCAGTGACCTGGAGATCAAGATAATTCCCCCTCCACCTTGTATAACAATAAAAAAAAAGACTCGTTTCCTGGTCTGGGCGAAAGCCTACGTGATGAAAAAGAACACATAGGGCGAATGTTTGCCTGAAAACGGAATTCATTGAGGGATCTAAAGAATAAAATAGAATAGCAATTTATTGTCATGTGTATTTTTACAAATAAAAGATACGATGAAAGCAGTCACTGGACTCTGTTTTTCTCTCTACAGATGCTGCCAGACCTGGTGAGTTTCTTCAGCAGTTTCTGTTTTTGTTACAGTAAACCTTACCTATGCTGAATCTGTGTCTCCAAGTGTAAATACAACTCAAATGACTTAATTAGTATTTGGATAATTTATGTGCATGGGATATCACTTCGTTCGCTTCCAAATACCGAGCCAGTTGAACCATATTGTATCCAACCATTTTAACTAACTGGTGACAGTCTTATTACAGGTGAAACATTATTTCAGACTGTACATTGAATGGTTTGCGCTACTTTTCTAGCATTGAATAAGTTTCCCATTTAATACATTGGACCAATATTTAGTTTTAAAACTTCCTTGAGCTGCAGTACACTGAGTCGCCTGTGCAAAATGTACCGCGCCCTACGATTAACAACTTGGTTCGCAAATCATGTCCGACCCAACCCCTATATTCCGCTTTCCCGACAGGAGGCGCTGCTACCAAATAGAACTCGAGAAGAGGAAAAAGTGCCTCATCATGAACCTCTGAAAAGCGCCATTTAAGATGTAGGTGTGACATTTTTTTTCAATTTCTTGTACTATCTTTCTGAACGAGAGGGAAAGCGTTGGCTCAGATTCGGCTGTTTTGGATGGAGCTACTCTATTTATATTTCACATAGCTGTCTTACTGCCAGTGGACAAACAGGGCTGTTACCTCACTGTGTAGGCTGGATTTGAATCCTACTTTCAAAGGCGAAAGACTAATGCTTAACACTTAAAAAAAGGGGGCTAATGCGAGATAGAGGGAATGCAATAAATATATACATGCATATCCAAAGACAGTTGTTAAGTTGTATCAGAAGTAGCATAGTAGAAAAAATCCAGGTATATGGCATTAGAGAAAGCATAGCAGCATGGGTAAAATTTTGGATTGACAAGCCGGAAATAAAGACATGGATAGCTATGGCTTCAATGAGAGAATACTGGAGAGTTGAGTACCTAAGGTTGAGTGTTGGGTCCTCTATAATTCTCAGGAGAGTTAAACTTGTGCTGAGGAACCATAATTTTGAAGCTTGTAGACCACAACAACAACAAAAACAAATGTGAGGTAAAAAGACTTCAGGGAAGTATAGATTCCTGTCTGGATGAATATTAAGATCCATCTTAATGTTCTTAATTGGAGGGTAGTATATTTTGGAAGGAAAGCCAAGAATTGAGTCACTTAAGAACAAGACACTAAAATGTGAGAATGTATGAAGAATCTTGGGCTTTTAAACACATAATTTCCTGAAAATGAAACCACAAAGACATCAACTTTTGTTCACATAACACATTTAACTTCCTAATGTATCCCAAAACACTTCGCAGGAGCACTATGGAACATTAGTTGACACCAAGCTTCATGAGGATGTCTTACATATGAATAAGAGTAGGTCATTCAGTCTTTTGAGCCTGATCCTCCATTCAGTATGACTTTGGCTGATATTAGTGCAGATCAGTAATTCTTTTTTCAAAGCAGCAGGTTTTAAGGAATGTCATAGTGTCATAGAATCATAGAGGTATACAGTATGGAAACAGATCCTTTGGTCCAACTCGTCCATGCCGAGCAGATCCGTCCACTTTAACTTTCCATCTAAGTCTCCTGGTGACATGTCCATCCTTGGCCTCCTCCACTGTCAGAGTGAGGGCAAACATAAACTGGAGGAACAACATCTCATATTTTGCCTTGGGGGCTTACAGCCCAATGGCCTGATCATTGACTTAATCAACTTCAAAACCTCTCCTCCCCCAACCTACCCATCTTCCAATTCACCCATCTGCTACAGCCTTCCCACTGACAAACCATAATAACCCCCTACCTGGATCACCAGGTTCAAAATCTCCCCATCCGAAAACTGTGCATCTTCCTACTCACCTATCTGCTCCACCATTCCCACTGACCAACCACAATAAACCCTTACCCGCGTCCACCTATCTCCATCTCACTTCCCGTCTCCCCATCCCCACACCCCTCCCTCTATTTATTTCTGGGCTCCCCCCTTCCCACCCCCAGCCCTGACAAAAGGTTTCAGCCTGAAATGTTGACTGTCCTTCTCCTTGGATGCTGTCTGACCTGCTGTGCTTTTCCAGCTCCATATATATTGGCTCTAAATAAATCCAATCCCATATGCCAGCATTTGGCTCATATCCCTCTAAACCCTTCCTGTTCATACACCCATCCAGATGCCTTTTAAATGTTGTAATTGTACCAGCCTCCACTACTTCCTCTGGCAGCTCATTCCATACTCACACCACCCTCTGCATGAAAGGAGTTGCCCCTTAGATCCCTTTTAAATCTTTCTCTTCTCACCTTAAACCTATGCCCTCTAGTTTTTGGCTCCCACATCCCAGGAAAAAGACCTCATTTATTCACCGTATCCATGCCCCTCATGATTTTATAAACTTCTATAAGGTTACCCCCTCAGCCTCCTATGCTCCAGGGAAAATAGCCTCAGCTTATTCAGCCTCTCCCTTTAGCTCAAATCCTCCAACCCTGGCAACATCCTTGTAAATCTATTCTGGATGGACCCCTTCAAATTTCACAACATCCTCCCTGTTGCAGGGAGACCAGAATTGCACGCAGTATTCCAATAATGTCCTAACCAATGTGCTGTACTGCTGCAACATGACTTCCCAACCAAAATGAAGGACGGGAAAAAGTTGTGGTTGTAAGAGCTGCCCCTTTTTTGAAGTATTTTCAGTGTTAGAGCTGATTTCCTCAAATTCCAGGAGCAGTAATTACTGTTTTATGAGATGTTGCATTGTTTTGTAACTTTGAGAAAAAATTATCAAAACAACAGCACTTTAAAAAGGACGAAGACGGACAAAGGCAGTGATGACAGGGGAAGTTATTGAATGTTTGAGGGGAAAAGGAAGGGATCACATGGAGATAATCAGGAAGGTATTGGCAGCTAAGGACACAACCATCAAGCAGAGTGATTCAAATCATGAATGCTCAAGAGACCCGAATTAAGGACATTATGGAGGGCAGCAATGTCGGTGGAGTGTATAAATCAAAGTGAACAAGACCATGGTGGGATTTGAAAACAAGATGAGAATGTTAAAAATAAGGCAGTGCTTAAATAGAAGCCAAGTTAGGTAGGCAAACTTTCTAATGATAGATGAACTTGGCGCACATCAGGACAAGGACATTTAATTCTTTGTATCACTTTTAATCATATTAACCAATTTTATACAGCAAAGAGTGCAAACATTAGAAGCAAGCTGGCCTGCTTAACAGAGTATATAATGCATTTAACAGGTGAACCATCACGATAGCCAACTCTTCTTAAAGTTCGCAATCTCTCATTTGAACATGCTATCTTATTTTCTAATAGGAATTTAGTTGAAGATAGTTAAAATTTCAAACTATTGTATTTCAAAATAATAATAAAAATGACTATTTCTGTTGCTACAAAATGCAACCAAGACCTTAATACTAAAATCTGTGAAGCTATCACAATATCTCTATTTCAAGCCTGAGCAGGTTGTGCAAAAAGTTTAATATCTAATAGGCAATACTTTCACAACTAATTTCTCCCTGAGGCAGTTTTATTTTCTTCTGTTTCATCATTCAGTTTCTAGTATTGTATACAATCATAGTCAGTGTTCTTTAGAACATTCCATTCTTGTTCCTTCCAAACTCAGGTACAATATTCCACACGTTTGCTCTCTTTGTTGAATCATTATATATTGAAAGGAAGTTGCAGTCCACTTTCTGACTCAACTCATCATTTCTCAAGAATTCAATATTGTGACACTCCCGACTTCTTTCTAACTTGCTGTGATTGTTTACATGTTTACATGTCAGTTGGGGTCAAAAATAATTTCCTATGATACAATGTATTGTGAATGATACTATTTCATCACAACTAATTTCTTTAATCCAAGTCATGCTACCTTTGCTACAGGGAGCTAAGGAGTAATCTTAAAATGTTTTACATTGGATAAAAAGCACCTGGGACATTGTGGGTCTGTAAGTTCATCTTTGCTTAGAAAGCTTTCTAACTAAAGTACAGAGCTTAAGACATACACAAATATAATTGACTCTACCTCATTAGTAATACTATACCGCACCTGCTCATTTGGTAAAGATATGTGCAACTAAACCCTGTATATAGAGAATTCAGGCTCAATTTCTGTCTATCATGAGTTACCTGATCCCAGTAGGAATACCGTTACAAGTGTTGGAACTGGCTTCAGCACCCCTAAGCTGAAGATTTGTTTCACAATAGTCACTGGGGTGTTATACTGGAGGGTGTGGGATACACAGTAAAAAGCAACACTTCCAGAGAAGAAGGAAAATAAAGAAATGTGCTGAAGAGGCAAAAACATTTTAAAAATGCAACTGGAATTTTAACTTTGCGTTTTCAAAGCCATATATTGTTAATTTGATTATCACATCTATTTTGCTTTACTTTGATCTTTTTTATGCTCATTCATGGGATGTGAACATCGCTGGCAAGGTCAGCATTTATTGCCTATCCTAATTACCTGGAGAAGGTGGTGGCGAACTGCTGTATGGAACCATTGTACTTCTTGTGGTTAGGTATATCCACAATTTTGTCAGAAGAATGTTCCAGAATTTTGACTCAATAATAGTGAATCAATGGTGAGTTGGTTTGTAGTGTGACTTGCAATTGGTAGTGATCCTGTGAATGTGCTTTCCACATCCTTCTGGGTGGAAGAGGCTTCAGGTTTGGTAAGTGATATTTAAGAAGCTTTGGCAAGTTGCATCTTGTGAATGCTACACACTGTTGCCGTTGTGTGCTAGCATTAGAGGGAATGGATATGGTGGAAGGAAAATAGTTTTCTTCTGACTCATTGACAAACTTCTTGTGAATAATTGGAGCTCAGTTTGTCCAAGCAATTGAAGGATATTCCATTCAATTCATGTCAATGGGTTCCTGATGACAGCAGGACATGTTAGTAAGGTGGTTAGGAAAGCCAAAGTTAGTATTATGGAATACTTTCATTTATTAGCCAAAGCAATGAATATGAGAGCAAGGAGGTTATGCTGGAACTTCAGAAACCATTAGTTTTAGTGCATAGTCTGGTCATCTCATTATAGAAAGGATATAATTCTACTTGTGAGCATATAAAGGAGTTAAGGAAATTTACAAGGGAATGGTAGGACAGGAAAA
The DNA here is from genome assembly GCA_024137785.1 of Ginglymostoma cirratum. Lineage (NCBI taxonomy): Eukaryota > Metazoa > Chordata > Chondrichthyes > Orectolobiformes > Ginglymostomatidae > Ginglymostoma > Ginglymostoma cirratum. Next base: position 24,488,242 of record JAHRHZ010000016.1, on the reverse strand, counting down.
TTAGAGGCAATATTGGATAAGCTGGGGATAGTTTTTGATAGAATAGAGGAGGCTGAGGGGAGATATTGTTGTGTACCAGGTTGTGAGGGACTTGGATAGATTGGATGAAAATGATCAATTTCCCTTAAAAAGAGATAAGTGTCTTGGGAACATGGCTTTAAAGGTTGGTGCTGGGACCCCAGCTATTCACAATATATATTAATCATTTGGATGAGGGAACAAAATGTAACATCTCGATGTTTGCACATCATACCGAGTTGGGTGGGAGGGCGAACTGTGACGAAGATGCAGTGATCCTTCAGCATGATCTGGACAGGTTGGGTGAGTGGGCATATCAATGGAAGGTGTAGTATAATTTGGATAAATGTGAGGTTATTCACTTTGGAAGCAAAAACAAGAAGGTAGATTACTACCTGAATGGCTGTAAATTGGGAGATGGGATTGTGCAGGTAGACCTGGGTGTCCTTGTGCACCAGTCGCTGAAGGTAAGCATGCATGTGCAGCAGGCGGTAAAGAAGACAAATGGTATGTTGGCCTTCATTGCGAGAGGTTTCGAATACAGGAGCAATGATGTGTTGTTGCAGTTGTACAGGGCCTTGGTGAAGCCATACCTGGAATATTGTGTACAGTTTTGGACTCCTTTTCTGAGGAAGGATGCTTTTGCTCTCAAGGGAGTGCAGCGAAGGTTTGGAATGGCGGGACTGACATATGAGGAGAGGTTGAGAGGTTTCGCTCGAGTTCAGACGAATGAAGGCAGATCTCATAGAAACTTATAAAATTCTAACAGGACTGGACAGGGTAGATGCAGGGAGGATGTTCCCGATGGTTGGTGTGTCCAAAACCAGGGGTCACAATCTGAGGATTCGGGGTAGACCATTTAGGATGGAAATGAGGAGACATTTCTCCACCCAAACACTGGTGAGCCTGTGGAATTCATTACCACAGGAAGTAGTTAATGCCAAAACATTGAATGTATTCAAGAGACAGCTGGATATAGCACTTAGTGCGAATGCGATCAAAGGTTATAGGGAGAAAGCAGGATTAGGCTATTGAATTGGATGATCAACCATGATCGTGATGAATGGCAGAGCAGGCTCAAATGGGCTGAATGGCCTCCTCCTGTTCCTATCTTCTATATTTCTGTGTTTCTATGAAAGTGTAACAGGTGGGGCAGATATGTGAATTTTTTTTACTCAACGGTGGTAGTGCTCTAGAATTAACTGCTTGAAAGGAGTGTTGACGCAGGAACCCTCAGATAATGAGACAGATTATCTTGTACTGAAAGAATTTGCTAACATTCAGGATTGGGCTAATAAATTGCTCGTAATTTTTGGGTTGCAATGACTATTTCCAACAAGGATGAGGCTTACCATCTTACCTGGTTGGAAAGCTGAGGTATTATTTGAAATTTGTGTAGACATGCACCTGATGCCCCATAACCTCCAGAAATACAGACTGCTGGAAAATGGTGGCTCATTTTTGGAAGGTGTGGACATGATGTGCAGAGTGGCCTCCTTCTGTGGTGCATAATTTTCTACATATTCTAACCATCTGAAGACAAAGAATGTTCAGAGATGTGGAGAAAGAAAGAGGGGGTATTATATACCGATTATTCCTTGGGAAAGCTAGCATGGACACAATGGAAACCGAAAGAACTGCTGGTACTGTAAATCAGAAACAAAAACAGAAATTGTTGAAAGAACTCATCAGGTCTGGCAGTATCTGTGGAGAGAAATCAGAGTTACGTTTTGGGACCTATGACCCTCAGCATGGCCACAATGGGTTGACTGGTCTTCTGTGATATAATGATTCTGTGATCACTTTGACTAATCGTGGTGGAAAGGATCTGGGAGATAGGAGATAAATTACACAGTAAAGAATTCTGAGTCATTGATCTGCTTTTGTAACCAAAAGCAGTTGTTGTTCAGTTAGGTTTTTGATTAATAATTAATTCACAGGATACCTATGTTTGGGGTTCAGCAATGGTGTTTAGTGATGGCAGTCCCATTCAATGCCAAGAGAAGATGGTTAGCCTCATCCTTGTTAGAGATGGTCATAGCAGCACAAGAAATATTTGCAACTTATTAGCTAAAGTCTGAATGTTGGCAAGTTTTTTCAGCATTTGGGAACATCTGTCTCATAGCTGAAGAATATTTTTTGGAGGTTTGCAATTCCTCCCTCCCCCACCACCACCTTTTTGTCTATTAGTGAATGGAAGGTCATTGATGAAGCAGCTGAAGATGTGAGGTGATGCACTTAGGCAGGACAAACAAGGAAAGGGAATGCATGATGAACGGTAGGACTCTGGCAAACACTGCAGATCAGAGGGACATTGGTGTGCATGAATACCGGTTCCTTAATGTATCAGGACAGGTGGTTAAATTATTTAAGAATGTTTACAGGATACTTGTCTTTATTAGCCGAGGCGTAGAGTCTACGTGTAGGGAGATTATGCTGGAAATTATATAAAATGTTTGCCAGACTACAGCTAGAGTATTGTATATAGTTCTGGAATTCGTATTAAAGAAGAGATGTGATAGCACTAGAGATTGTATGGAGGAGATTTACCAGGATGTTGCCTGGGGTGGAGAGCTTCAGTTATGAAGAGAGATTGGACAGACTGGAACTGTTTACCTCAACACAGAGGAGATTGAGAGGAACATGATTGAAATGTATAAAATTATGAGGGGCATTGATAGGGTAGACTGGAAGAAATGTTTCCCCTTGGTGGAGCTACCAACAAGCAGGTGGTACAGATTTAAGGCATGGAGCAGGAGATGTGAGGAAATGCATTTTCACCCATAGGGTGGTGGGAATCTGGAACTCACTGCCTGTGAAGGGGTAGAAGCAGAAATCCTCATAACATTTAAGAAGTGTTTAGATGTACACTTGCGATGCCAAGGTGTACAATGCTATGTGCCAACTGCTGGAAATGGGATTCGATAAATTAGATGGTTGTGTTTAACTGGCATGGACTCGATGGGCCAAAGGCCGTATTTCTGGGCTGTAGGTCTCTATGACACTATGAATTTATGAAGATGGCCAAGTCTAGGACAGACACCTGAGAACCTCCTGCAGCAATGTACCAGCTAGGAATGTTTGCTTTCCAATAAACACAACATATTTTCCTTTGTACAAGGTATGACAAAAGTCAATGCAGGCTTTTCCCTCTGATTCCTATTAACTTCAATTTTAATAGAATCCCTTGACTCCACGCTCAATGAAATAGTGCCTTGATTTCAGAGGGCTCTAACCTCATAAAAGCTGAAAGAACTGCAGATGCTGTAAATCAGAAACAAAAACAGAAATTGCTGGAAAAGCTCAGCATGTCTGGAAGCATATGTGAAGAGAAATCAAAGTTAACGTTTTGGCTCTGGTGACCCTTCCTCAGAACTGTTGTGTGGTCTTAACAGAACCGAAATGGAGCAGCTATTGTGGTCAAAATGCTGATCTATATCACTGACAATGACATTTGCTAAAAGTTGAAGTTTGTTGGCTGAAACTTGAGTGGATTTGGATATATTTGGTTTGTTTTTGTGTACTATATATTCTTTGGCGCATATTATAGTACTGGGTAAATGTTAGTGTTGAAATGGCAGTGGAATAGCTTGGTTTGGGGTGCAGCTTGGGACTAGACCAAAAAACCAATAGAGCTGATTATCCCAGAAGAGAAACTGCCACTTCCTGTAGGTATTAGATCCACCAGGGTATTAGTATTCAGCAGCTCGTTGCTGAAATCTTTAAAATCAGCATGACAAGGCACTTTTGCTTAAACAGGTAAGTGATGAAAATTAAACGGGAATTGCGGAATTTCCCGTTCGGTCGCTCTTCTCATAATAAAACCTGGCGAAACTTTTATTGACAAGATTGTGCCATAAAAATTATCTTTTGGCGTCGAATTATGATGATAATATTTTAAATATAATTGTATAATTGGCCTTCAAGGTTAAATCAATTATTAACTGTCTTATTTCGTCTATCTAACATTTTGACGGAGAGCAGCGTTCCTGGAAAAATCTTTGGATTGTAGCCATCACGAAGTTTGGATTAAATTAATAGCTAACAAAACACAGTTGCTAAGTATTCTTCGTCGTTGGGTACCGCCCTCTTCCTGACTGTATAAAAGCCCATGACAAAAAGGGGAAACGTGTGCAGCCGGCTCAGGTTACGAGAAAGCAGGGACGTTGTGTTGGTACTGTGTCTGCTCTGACCATGGGGAAGAAGCGTGTCGCTGTGATCCTGTCCGGCTGCGGAGTTTATGATGGCTCTGAGTTGCATGAGTGCTCGGCAACGATGGTTCATCTCAGCCGAGCTGGAGCCGAGGTACCATCGCCTTTCCCTAAAAATAATCCAGCTATCACTCGTCTGAAATTCTCTCCAAACTTGTGTTTAAAATAACCTTTTTACTTTGCTTCTTCTTTTACATCCAGTTGTTTTTCTTCCCTAGTGTCTTTTTTCATTATATTCGTTTTACTTCCCTTGTGTAATTTTAATTTCAGTTTTCATTTTCTCCTTCCGGTGCAATACACTCTGTAGGTGCTTCCTTGTTTTACAGTCAAACCACTGTTTCTAAATAGTCCCTCCTCTGATTTTCCAGTTACAACTCTACGCCCCAAATGTGAACCAAATGCATGTTGTGAACCATTTGACCGGTCAACCAACCGAGGAGGTGCGCAACGTTCTGGTGGAGAGCAGCCGGATCGCCAGAGGAAACATCAAGGACCTTGCTGAGCTCAGTATCAATGACACGGATGCGTTGATTATCCCCGGTAAATGTCCAAACTTGTGGCGTTTCACTCTCTTATTACTAAACTAGTGTAGACCACTTTAACATTATTGGAGCCGTACGAAAGTTTGGAGAGTCAAATATGTTTACCATTTAATCGTATTTTGCTATGCTTTTCAGACAAGCACAGAAATTGCTGCAGACATTCAGCAGGTCTAGCAGCGTTTGTGGAGAGAAAGCAGAGTTGACTTTTCGAGTAGTGTCGACGTAATGTCATGTATCAAGACATAAGAGGGCTATGATTAATAATTGTTAATTCTCACCCTAATCCATATGGCTGCTGAAACCTTTGCCCCAATCATTAATTGTTTTAAAAAACCTTTTTCAACATTGCTGCTCTCGTTTAACTTATGTCTAGCATATTTCCCGGAGATTTTAAATAAGCATCTCTGTTTTTGCTAGATCAGTGAGTGGCTAAAGATTGGCACATGGAGTATAATGTGAGATAATATGAAATTGCCATTTTGGCGGGAAGAATAAAGAAGAAACTTATATAAATGGAGAGAGATTGCTCAGCTCTGAGATGCAGAGGGATCTGGGGCACCTAGCACATAAATCACAACTGATATATAGAAACAACAAGTAATTTGAAAAAACTGTTAGAATGTGTGGCATTTGAATGCAAAAATATAGTGGATATATTTCAGTTGTACAGGACACTGGTGAGACCACAGTAGGGCAGGGCCTTTGACTCTGTACAAATAGTCCACTGAAGGATGTCAGTTGTCAGGAGGATGGGAAGCACGGCCATGGGCATTTCCACCACAAACCTAATGGGTGGAAGTGGGATTGTGTACATCAATCTCACAATCTGACACAAGCCTTTATTCACAGCATCTAATTCTAAAATTGTTGTTTTCCTAGATTTGTTTATTATTTAACACATATACTTTTTGCAATTAGTATGTGTAGAATGTGATTACATATCTGTACAGACAGCCTGAAATAGAAAGCATCACTTATACCCAATGATTAAGTAATCTTCTTCCTGCAGCAATTCTTTTTCCGTTGCAATAACATTTCAAAAACCTAGAGAAACTCAGCAGATCTGTGGAGAGTGAAATAGAGTTAACATTTTGAGTTCAGTATGATTTCTTCAGGCTTTCTGATTTTTATTTCTGATATCCAGCATCCACAGTAAATGGTTCTTACTCTGTAAAATTTACATGTACTTCCTCTATTCAGGTGGTTTTGGGGTTGCTAAAAATCTGAGCAGCTGGGCAGTGAAAGGGAAGGATTTCAGTGTGGAGGCATCAGTGGAATCTGCTCTAAAAAAATTTCATGCTACAAAGAAACCCATTGGCTTGTGCTGCATCTCTCCAGTGCTGGCAGCAAAACTCATCCCTGGATGTGAATTAACTGTGGGTCATGACACAGAATGTGAAAAGTAAGTTTAAAATTTTTAACTAAGTTAATTTTAATTCACTAAACTAATTTTAACTCTGCTAAGAATTAAAGTACTAGTTTATTACACTCTCAATTCCTCACCACTAGTAGTGGATGACAGATGGTGTTAACAGAATTTTTAATAAAGTTGAAGGAGGCAGTTGCTCTGGGGAAGGTAAAGTTTCCTTTTTGATCAAGGGTAATATCTGGTCCGTTAGAGTTTGAATCACTTTACTCAAAACTCCAGCCTGATTTGCACTTATTGACATTTATTCTTGTTGGTCCTTACTTGGTCCCAGACTTCCTTTTCTCTATCTCTTACGATTATCTATCTGGTGGATTTTTTTTCTGATTTTGTATTTAACTCTTGATTCTACTTTTTACCTCCTTGGCTTAGTGAATCCCCGTTTTCCTTGCTTGACACTATTCCTGTTTTTAGTTGTGCCAGTTTGCTTAAGAGCTCAATTATATTTTTAAGCATATAACAGTTTGATCCAGTGGAGAGCATGCAGTTTTGTCATGAGATTGAAGGATGTTTATTTACCTGATTTCACCACATGATGCACCCCTGCTGTCTCTCTCGTTAGCTTTGGGGAAGAGGACAAATTGAAAGGGAGACAGCAAATAGTGGTGAGTCACTTCCTCACTGAAACAGTGAAGATTCAAAGGATAAGTTCGTCTGAAATTTTGTTCATGGGATTAGGTGATCTTTCAGTTGCCTTGACTGTAGAAAAATGAGCTAGTAAGTAGAAGAGAATTCATTGTTTATTGTGGTTTGATCTTATCTGTTACTTAAGAACACTGATGAGCGAATTACAGGGTCAGCACCATCTCTGCTTCACAGTCTGTTCCAGCACAGCACAGAATGTAGGAACGATGAATTAACTTGTTAATTGCTGACCTCCTTAGTTTTTGTGCTATATTAACCAGAACAGAATACCTCCCAGTTAGTTCAAGTTTGTTGCATTGTTAGGCTATTGTATTTAAAGTTTTTTTTTTGTAGCGTTGGACATTCTATTGGTTAATTAGGGAGAAATCCCAGCTTTAACTATCAGTAAACAAAAAGCAGGTAGTTACTTTTGGGAGATTAAATGTGGCTTTTGAAGGGAAATTACTATGTGGTCCATAGATAGAATGGTTTTCATGCCATCGTTGGGCCTGTCACAATTGTTGAATACTACTGAAAGTAGATTTACATTGAACTTTCCCATGCAGATGTTTCCTGACTCAAATCAATGTTTCTTTCTTTACTCGTTGCTGTCTTTTTCTAAAGCTTTATGTACATTAAGGCATTTGATGCCCCTGTTTTTCCAAAATTTCTAATTGTTTACATCAATCCCAAGGCCCTTCAGGTGTGTTCTTTACTGAAATGCTCTCCTTCAAGCTTTGACTTGGTGCAGAACATTCTGTTCTCCTGAGCAGCCATGCATAGCGGCAAGAAGATTGGGGGGGGGGGGTGCGTGGAATATGGCGACAATGGTGAAATCAGACTGTTGACAGTGAGAACCATATTTCTGACTTTTCCTTCGAAATTAAATGACGTCCTCTGAATCTCTCATGAGTGGCAACTTTTTTATTTCTGTGCATTTGCATCTGATTTTTCGCTGAACCTGCTCTAATTTCAATGCACTCTCAACTGCTCTTTTTTTTCCCTGAGAAACTAGATGGTGCCAATTCCTGACATGAAAGCCAGAGCAGATACTTAGCAGTGGCAGCTTGCTGCTTGTTTCTCTGGCCCTTCCTCAACTCTGTCTTCGTCATGAAGTACCTATATGCCCTGTGGGCATCATCCTTCTGCAGCATGTGCTAGCACTGTATTCGGCAAATACACCGGAGGTAACTTGCCTTTGTGCGTGTTTCCTCAAGGGTAATGCTGGAACACCAGTGTGTGAAGGGCAGTTCTTGACTTACAGTGCCTGAAGTACTGTGAAGCGAGCTGGGCTACAACAAAACAGGTGCCAAATAAGTCAGTTGCATAATTAAGGTGATGAAGAGCAGGAGATTGCATGAGGGGAAAAAAGGCATAAATAATGGTGAATTGGGTATATTGAACTTCACTCAAACACTTTATGTGAAAATGGTAAAGCTTGACCTTTAGTTTTTGTTTATTTGTGTTTATCTAAACATTTATTGCTATCACACTAAGTGAAATGCACATGCTGATCTTAACATATCTCTTTTTTATGTTGGCACTCTACATGTGATCATACTTTTTTGCTGTTTATTTTTACAAAGCAGAACTCTAATGGCAGTAATTGTATTTTACTCCATGCCCCTATGGCTATTTCCCATACTGTGAACTCACCAAGCTATCAAGAAGTTATATTCTAGAATTCTGTATGACATATAAGCAGGATGATCAAATTGCTGCATTGAAATCTGAACAAGAATATGTCAAGTTCAAGGATAACAACAACCTTATCACTGCACATTTGATGATGAGCATTCTGCTGCAAGAGTAAATTGCATGAAAATATTCACCCTATGTTTACTACTATTCAGTTATATCAGTGGCATGGAGTTAGTAAAATATGATAACTAATGTTTGAAATTATCCTTGTACTAATATCATAATGATCTTATTCTAACTCATTATTAATTAATTCCACATTATCGTAGTCATACCCAAGGGCTGTGCTTTCTTTGAGCATAATTTCCTTCTTAGTATGAAGGATTGGTGCATTTTACTCAAATGTGTCTTTTTATATAATAACAAAATATTTTTCCTGGCATTGTGATTCATCTTTTTCTTCATGTACTGACTGATATTTGCACTTATTTCTTCAGGTGGCCATATGCAAAAACAGCCCAAACAATGGTAGAACTAGGCTGCAAGCATGTTAACAAGCATGTCAATGAAGTACACATTGATAAGCAAAACAAATTGGTGACGACAAGTGCCTTCATGTGCAATGCTCCCATCCATGAGGTTTTCGATGGAATTGGTGAAATGGTGAAAGAAGTCTTGAAGCTTGCGTAATTCTTCATTAAATTGATGTAATTGAAAAGGCATGTAAATTTCAAGGAGTGGAAGATTATTTGATTTATGGAATTCACTAGAATGTGTATTTGTTACCACACCACTTTAATGTGACTTGTTTTGGGAGAATATGTAATTCTTATACCTCTGTTGTGAAAATTATGATGGATTAAAGGACTTTTCTGAAAGATGTTGGATTTTCAGATTAGCATTTGAACTGTGTCTCCTTAATCCCAAAGTAACACACTCAAAAAATACAAAAAGACAGCAGTCTCTGAAGAGATGATATTTTCAAGAAACGACACCTCTCATGGTCAAATATCCAAAACAAAGGATAACATGTGGTGACTATTCATGGTCCACTGGGTTTTCTGATGGCAAAACTGAATAGCTGACAGCCATGGACTGATGGATTGGGTTCATTTCCAATTGTAATCAACCTGAACGAATTCTTGGAAACTGGTCACAGGCCAGTTTTCAGGTTTTACAAGGTAGTCAGAAATACTGGTATTTGGAAGCTATTAGGTTCCCATGAACTTTTATTATGAAAAACAGGGACACTAAGCTTTTGGGTGCATTTCTTACTAATTACTTAGGTATTTAAAAGTAGAAAACATAACCCTGAAAGTTTTGTTAGGAAAATATAACATAGAGGGTTCCTTGGTCTTTAGAAATGGGTTTTCTAGTAATTAAAAACCATAGATGCTATTTCTTATCTCCCTGAAAGCTTTGCTTGCCTTTTCTCCAAAGTCATCTGATTTTTCTGTTAAGCACAGATGGCTTACAGCACATAGTGAGCTGTTCACTTAATTCCTTCATCAATCCACATCATAAAACCTTTTCAATCCTGAAAATGTCCAAACCATTCCATGTTTTCTAATTTTGCCCATAGTCCTTAAATATAACATGTAATCACAACATAAGCCATTGGTGTGGTTAAGCAATAGTTCCATTGCTTGACCTTCTCTGAAGTCTCAGCGTTACTTTCCAGGTGGTGTGCATTCACCAAATGCTTTTGCATCTTCCAGAAACTCACTATCATAAGGGTACAGCCACCAGCAATGCTGTGAACACCTGAGGAGGGAGAGTAGAATGAAAAAGCAAAGGGGATGGTTGACAGGAGGAAACATACATACCTCCTTCCTTAGAGATTAAAAAACTGCAGATGCTGGAACCCCAGGTAGACAAACGGAAGGCTGGAAGAACCCAGCAAGCCAAGCAGTATTTGGAAAAAAGGAGAAGTCAACATTTCGGGTATTAGCCTTCTTCAGGACTGGATGTGGGGTTAGGGGGAGCTACAGATAAACAGGGGTGTAGGGGTTAGAGGAATGGTGGTGTTAGGTGGGCACCAGTAGTAGGTACGACCTGGTTGGTCAATGGAAGGGATGAATCCGGTTGGTAGCTGGAAGGCAGGGTTAGTAGGTAGAATGGAAGGGAAGAGGTGGGCTGGAAAGGGAGCAGGAGCATGGGGTGGGGGGAAGGCTATTTAAAATAGAGAACTCAATGTTGAGTCTTCTAGACTGTAAGGTGCCCAGGAGGAAGATAAGGTTTTGTTCCTCAAATTTGTGTTCTGAATTGCTGCAATACTGGAGGAGGCTGAGGACAGAGTGGGAGGGGTGAGTGGGACGGTAAGTGGGAGGGGTTGGAGTTGAAATGGGTTGTGACTGGGAGGTTAAGCTGGCCGTTATGGGCTAGGCAAAGATGCTCGACAAAACAGTCACCTAGTCTACGTTTGGTCTCACCAATGTAGAAAAGACCACATCAGGAGATTGGAGGAGATGCAGGTGAGGCTCTGTCTCACCTGGAAGGACTGTTTAGGGCCCTGGATGGAGGTGAGGGAGGTGGTGTGTGGGCAGGTGTTGCATCTTTTATTATTACAGGAGAAGGTACCGGGAGGGGGGAATTGGAGTGGTTGATGGGCGGTGTGGGGTGAACTAAGGAGTAGCAATGGGAATGGTCCTTGTGGAAGGCAGAGAGTGGTGGGGAGTGGAAGATGTTCCAGGTGGTCGGGTCTAATTGGAGTTGGTGGAAGTGTTTGAGGATGATACATTGGATGTGGAGGCTGGTAGGATGGAAAGTGAGGACAAGGGGGACCCTATCTTTATTATGTTTGGGGGCGTTGGTTTAGAGCTGTGGAGCAAGGAATGATGAGGCACGGAGGGCTGTGTGGCTGACAGAGAGGGGAAAAGAATGTTATTTGGAAATGGAGGACATCAAGATACTTGGGAGTGGAAAGGCTCCTCATCATAGCACATGCGACAGAGATGGAGGAATTGGGATAACCGGATGGAGTTTTTGCAGGATACTGAGTGTGAGGAGGTGTAGTCTAGGTAGCTATGGGATTCTGTGGGATGATAGTAAATGTCAATGCATAAACTGTCACCAGAAATGGAAGTGGAGACGTCAAGGAAGGGGAGGGATGTGTCTGAGATAGACCAAGAGACAGACAAAATTGAGGAGCAATACCTTATCTTCTACTTGGGCACCCTACAACCCAGAGGACTTAACATTGAGTTCTCTACTTTCAAATAGCCTTCCCACCGATCTCCCGGCTCCCTTTCCAGCCCTACCTCGTCCTTCCATTCCACCTACTGACCCTTCCTTCCAGCTACCAAACGGATTCATCCCTCCCATTGACCAATCAGGTTGTACCCACAATTGGTACTCAGCTATCACCATTCCACCCACCCACCAACTCTTTATCTGCAGCTCCCCTACCTCCACATCCAGTCCTGAAGAAGGGTAAGGCCCAAAATGTTGACTTCTCCTTTCCTCCAGATGCTGCCTGGCTTGCTGTGTTCTTCCAGCATCTTGTTTGTACACCTTCTTCCTGACCAGTCCAATCCTGTTCAACACATCAAAATGCTGTACCAGTGAATGCAATCCCAATTCCTATTTAGCGCCAAAACCTCAGGTAACCTTCCCTCTTGTTTTGAATGGTTACAATGTCCTCATGGCTAGGATGTTGAAAAAAAAGCTGTCATGAAACAAACATTCCAAAATTTTACAGGGCAACATTGGGCACTTTTGAACTAGAAGGTCTGACTTAGATTACTCTTTCTTGCCACGAATACCAGCAGTTTGGGCTAGCTGGCTGACGGGCAAAAACAAGGGCACTAGTCGAGGGGTAAAGCTTTGAAGATGAATGCCGTCAATTTCAGACAGGACAAAGTATCTTCATAATTTACCAGTCAGTGCCACACCCCAAGGTCAGTAATTAAGTAATCCTAGAATCTGCTGAGGCACACAATGCTGAACCGCTATTGGATCCTGCAAACTGCTTTCAACATTGATTTTCCATGTGTATTATAACAGCAATCTGAATTCACATGATTTCAGACTGAGCTTCCACCATAATGTTTGTGCTGCAATGAAAGCAGAGACCATCCGACACATTTGGATCCACAACAAATGTATTAGCAGGGTTGGCCACAGCTTTCATGCTAGAAAGGATGAGTCAAAATTCTGAACAAAACCCTTTGCAAAGCTGGTGCCAGATTCCTCCACATTCCCTAACAGTTCCTGCAGGGCCTCTGGCAGAATTATAATATAGCAAGCCTTCCTTTCTCAGAAAAGCATTCAATTCTCTTTCAGTCATTGCATTATACTCTTCAAAGGACATTACTGATGCAAATTTTGTAATTGTTAATTAAGTAAATTGTCAAATGTCAACATCAGATACAGCTGTAATATCTAAGCCATTAGGTGTAATAATTTCTGAAATGGAAATTACAAATGTGATGAGGTATATAGGATGAGATCATGACTTGTTCTGATGATTTCCCACCCAGTGTTAAAATATCAGGCAAAATCTTATCGGGGCCTGGACAAATCTGGCAAGAAGTGTGCAGAATTGTGCGAAAACTCCAGTAAGGCCTATTTGGATGTTGGCAACAACTTGTTGCATCTTTTAACTAAGTTCTGAGAGCCAAGGTGAGGTTTGGGAGTGGTGAGTTGCCTGATGAAGGGGATTGTTGCTTGTTAATGACCTTACTCACCTCAAATTTCACCTGGTAAATATGCAACTTTCTATTGTACCATCCATTATCACAAGTAAACTAGACACTGAGAATTTTTGACGTCAAAGTCATGGGTACCTCACAAACCCAGCTGGCCACTGGATGTGAAACCATGTTGGTTGCCATGCAATAGAATCTCAGGGCATGATCTGTGTGCACCATTCATGCACATCCCTTGACCACAGACATTGGCATCCAGTAATTGACAGCCCCTCAATATCATCACGTTACCTCTACACTCCAATTGAAGGATGCAGGGGAATTTAACAGCTGTGTTTTTAGGTGCACTGACAACTAACATTGGAAGGCCACGACAAGGGCACTTTGCATCAAGGGACTCGAACTAAGCTCACAGATTGGATGAGCTGCATCTTAGAGCTGCTCACTTAATTTCTTAGCACTTACTCACTTAGTGCCCGCATGCATTCACACAGCATCCCTGCCTTGCCTTGCTATTGCCATGCATGGTCCTACATTAGCATTTCACACACACCTACTGCTGTACTGATGTGCTCTTTTGCTTGGATTCACAGACAAGCTACATGTTTTCTCAATGAAATGCCCATGTTGGTAATTATGTGGAGGATCCTCTGTCCAGTCCTGGGGTGCCCCTCCAGCATAGCCTGGAAGAAGTGTACTGCATCATCCTGAGCTGTTGGGCTTCGCACAATTGGAGCAGGCAACATGGTAATGTTATAGCTGCTGAGGAACTGGAACAATGGCAGCAGCCTTCTGAGGAGGAAGACAAGGACATTGAGGAGGAAGAAACTTTCTAGGTCCATGGCAGAGCTCAGCCATACTGGGCACTACAAACCAGAAATAATCTTATTGACACCCAGTTCCAGTAGATGAAAGTTGGGTACAGCAGGCAAGCTGTAAACTATAAATTGTGGTCATCATGCCAGCATTTGGTTTGCACTGTGGGGCAACCTCTATTTATTTTGTTTGTTTTTAATTTTGGTGGCTAAATAAAAGCTCATCTTTGGAATTATCCAACTGCCTGCCTGTATGTGATGTTCCCCTACTGGACAATGACAAGATGTGGGTATACAGTGGCCATTTGGAACAGAACATCAGTGACCTATTGGTGACCAGTGGTGATTAGATTGGAATGGAGCTAAGGATAGATAACTGTTTGGCCTATCATTTAAAGGGCAACTAGAGAGAGGCAATGGAGTTGTATGTGTGACGGAGTGTCAGCCATGTCCAGGTGCACAGTAGCCTTATAAACGTGGTGTGGGTGCCAGTTATGTTGATTTCTCAGTGGATATCTGGTGAGCAGCGAGTTCTTCCGGGAACAGCGGGTATTAGGATGAAACTAGAGGGTCCCATAAGGGTGGGATAGGTAGTTAATGAGATGAGTTTGTTAAGATGTGGCAAGAAAACACGCTAGGCCTTGCAGAGAGGAACTGTGTTTTGCATTAATATTGACAAACATTACTCAAGTAACATTGATGGTTGAATGATTTATAGAATCCTATTTACATAAAGGCATGGCAGGAAAAACTAGAGAACAATAAGGAAGTGATCAGGAGTTATTTTTTTGTAACTGATTTCTAAAATAAACATCATAATATCATGAAGAATTTAAGTCATTCCAGGAATCAGAAGTACATAGATCATAGAGGCTCTTATTGCTACTGCACAAGGAAATAGTGTTGATTATTTGATCCATTGGTAGATGGTAAGGAGTTGGTTTAGTTTATTTGGCTGGTTGGCTGGTTTGCAAAGCAGAGTAGCACCAATAGCATTGGTTCAATTCATACACCAGCTGAGGTTACCATGAAGGATTCTCCTTCTCAACCTTTCCCTTCATGTCAGGTGTGGTGACCCTCAGGCTAAGCTCACCATGAGTCTTCTCTCTCTCTAATGCTGTCAGTGCTTTTTTTTTGCGTGTGGTAGTGTGACTGAGTGGTCTAAGGCACTGGATTCAGGTTCCAGTCTCCTTGCAGGTGTGGGTTCAAATTCCACTGCTGCTGCTTAGCTGGTAGCCTGTTGTGTTGGTTGGCTGTCGTGCTGGAGCTGGGTAGGGGTGAGCTGCATTTAAGTTGAAAGCAACAGAATAAAGCATTTAGGGTGGCTCAGTGGTTAGCACTGCTGCCTCACAGCACCAGGGACCTGGGTTCAATTCCACCCTCAGGTGACTGTCTGTGTGGGGTTTGCATGTTCTCCCTGTGTCTTCATGGGTTTCCTCCCACAGTCCAAAGATGTGCAGGTTAGGTGGATTGGCCATGTTAAATTGCCTGTAGTGTTCCAGGATGTGTGGATTAGGGGGATAGGTCAGGGTGGGATGCTCTTTGTGTCAGTGTGGATTTGTTGGGCTGAAGGGCCTGTTTCCACTCTGTAGGGATTCTATGATAGCTCAATGGTCTAGTAGGATTTTAGCATCTTTACCTTTTACTTTAGAGAAGGGTTGTTATGATGGTATCAACAATTTAATCCCCCGTTCCAGAATTAAATCATTGAGAAACATTATGCTGCTTATGGTTTGTTTTGCTGCTTAATCTTGAAGGAAATAGACCAATAAATTCGCACAAAGTACTTTAGTAGCATGCAAGAAGAGGACTCAAGAATAAACGGGGAATTATTGAATGAGCGGAATTCTGCTTAAAGAAGTCGAGGTGGTTAGATGGTTGTATTGGATATAAAACCATATACTGGTCAGAAAAATATTCTATCAGCTGCAATTTTTACTCCAGGCAAAACTTTCACCAAATACAAGGAAAAAATATCCTCTGTGGGCTGGTTAAATTTACATTTCTAATGTCGATTTTCTTCTTCAGTAACAAAAACAGAAATTGAAATAGAACAGACCCTTAAGAAGGATCGCTGACCTGAAATGTTAACTCTACTTTCTCTCCATAGATGCTGCCAGATTTGCTGAGTTTCTCCAGCAATTTTCATTTTTGTTTCAGATCGTCAGCATCTTTTTTTTATTATTGTGTTCCTTTACAGTGTTGGAGTGAAAGATGTTTGGGTGCAAATCCCACTGGGGAAAGATGTTTCTTAAAGTAATGATTCCGAAGGGTGTTACATTGGCTCATTCTACTGATCTCACAGTGGACACAAGAAACTCTACTTTGGTTTTCTCAGATGTTTCTGCACCAGTTTCCTAAAGTCCGGGTATTTATACCTTACCAAATGTACTTGTACTAATTACTGTCATGCAATACGTTTTCCTACTATCTAGGAACAGTGCAGCTTCTGCTAATATTCTGTGATGGTGTATACACTCTCACTGATCACTAGATAGGTCTAAGCCAAAGTAAGGACAAAGGAGGATTAGTGGCAGTGAACTACCTGAAGCAATTCTGATTTGCTCGACATTGATTTTGAGGCAATTATGTGCAAAGAATACAACTTGTGTGTTCGAGACTCTCCACCAGCTGAAGCATGGACACTGATAGACACAGGAGCAGCTATAACTACATTTTCAGAGGGATTGCAGTGAAGGGTCCCATTAGGCGGCCCAGAAACTCCAAGTTTATTTGGCTGGACCAAAATGCTGAATCTCGGTGAGCATGCCTGATTAGGGAACTTCTGAAGGAGCAACAAGGAATGAGTTCTTCTGTCAGTATTTCTAGAAGCAGTGTTCAGTTTTGGAGAGAGAATTGAGGACTATATTCTAATCTTCTCCAGGCATAGGTGAGGCTGAGGATGTTTGCCACGGGTATCTCAGCACCTTGAGCAGGGAAATGAGCAATCTACCTCCAGTATCACTGAAATTAGAATGGTAGCATGACGTCAGATGTAAAGATGGATTTTTAATTTTTTTTATTGTGGATTGAAATGGAAAAAGGATTAATTTAAACTTGGTGGAAAATGTTGCTGTAACTTTCGAAAACAGGTTACTTGACACTCATTGTAAATGCTGTTTACAAGGACGGGGGAGGTTACTGCAGATGAGCTGGATGTGTACAAAGGAAATTTGGTTGGCTACAAGTTGCTGATTGGTCTGTAGTCTGCTGACCACTTGTCAATGACAAAGGCCTGCTTGCTGTCAACAACAATGGGATTAGCTCCCAGGTGGCCTAAAATCCTGTGGATGTGAATAGGTGGTCAGAAGCTATTGGATCTCTGAAAAAGAAGGTGCTGTACTTTTCTCTGCATTAATTAAAAAAAAACACCTCAAGCCTGAAGAAAGACAGTTTATTTTTCTTCATCTATTGCTGTAAGCTGTGGCTCTTAACCAAGACATTCAGGACTTTAAAAGTGTGAACTCCAGTTGCCCTGTGCTGCTTGAAAATAAGTGAAAACACCTGGAGAAGGAAGATTCAGGACCAACAAATCCTGATAAGTCAAAAGGACCACCTTAATGAACCCTGTGGACAATGGCTATTGAACTACCTTCCCAGTCTTTCCTTCTGTAATGTGTGTGTGTGTGTGTGTGTGAGATATGTCAATGGTTTATAGTTGTTTACTTGTAGCTAGAGTCTATTTATTTGTAACAAATAGCAATTCCTGTTGAGTACTGAGACTTGGTCCAAGCGTTCCCTTGATTTGGGAACAAATCAACAGCTTATTCAGTTATTGTCCTGGTAATGGTATGGCTCCTGTTTTATCTCTTTACTGGCTCACCGACAGCATTCCTTACAAGAGCTAAGTATCAGCTTGCATTTGCTACTCATATCCTTATAGGTGATAGAGGCTTCAGATTTGGAAGATTCTGACAGACAAGGTTTGGTGAGTTGTTGCAGTGCATTTTGTAAATGGTACAGACTGTTACCCCTGTGCCCTGGTGGTGGAAAGAGTGAAACATAATGTAGTTGATGGGAGGCTGATCCAATGGGCTGCTTTGTTTAGGATTGTATCAAGCTTCTTGAGTTTCTTTGGAGCTGCAGATGTTCAGGCAAGTGGCGAGTATTCCATTACACTGCTGACTTCTACCTTGTAGATGCTGGGCTGGCTTTGGAAGACAGGAGCTGAGTTGCTTGCCACAAAATTCTCAGCCTCTGACCAGCTGTTGTAACCATTGTGCTTTATTTAAGTACAGTCCAGTGAATTTTCTGGTGAATTGTAATTCTCAGATGTTAAAGTTGGTGGGTAGGGTTCAGTGATGGCAATGCCATTAAATATCCAGCTAGGGGTGGTGATTAGATTTTTTTTCTTGTTAGAGAATGTAATTGCCTGACACTTCACCTCACCTATGCCTATACACACACATTAACAACCCCTCTACACAATCCCCATATTGTAATCATCCTTTGCTGACACTTCTACACCCACTTTAATCCGTCACCCACGAGGAAGGAAAATTTTCCTCCTGACTTCCATTGACTTGATTCTGCACTGGGAATAGGCGAGTGAGTGGGAGAGTATCAGGGATCGTTCTATATCTAAAGTCTAATTTTTCTTTAATGTAGCAATTGACTAAAAGTATTATATAAGTTAAAAGAGGTTAATTTTTATTCCGGTCTACAATAGAGTAATATAAGGTTTCTGAGAGGATCTGCAACTATTTAAAGGGGTGGCTGCTTAAAATTGGTTTTCAGTAGTTTCAGTTCAGATGTTTCTCGGACAGGATTAAAAAAGCTGTTTTCATTTGCAGAGATTTGCTTTTCATTCAGAGAATATGAAGTAAGAATTTGGTGAGTGAGGGAGTTCGGTGAAGAGGGCCAAAGGTTCTCTTTTTTCTATACTTTTTAGGATTGAGTATTTGGCTGCTGCTTTGGAACAGATGAAGCTGATTGGTGATTAACTGGTAAGTTTCTCTACTTATTCTTCTTCAAACAAATAGCTGTCAAATTTACAGTATGGCAGTACAGCTCAGCCAATTGGAATATACATCCAGTGATTGGTGGAAAGTCATGGGCACACCATATGTTCTAGACGAACACATCTGCAAAAAGCATCTCTGGCTGCACAAGCATGAGACCCAGATTTCAAAACTCAGTTCTGAAGAAAGGTCACTGAACTCAAAATGTTGACAATGCTTTCGCACCATAGATGCTGCCAGACCTGCTAAATTTCTCCAGCTATTTCTGTAATTGTTTCAGATTTCCATCATCTGCACTTCTTTATTTTTTGTTTAAGTGAATATGAGCTGGCTATTGAATGGATTACTTTATATTTTGTATTATGTAATGAAAACGGCATAGTTAATAACCTTGTCAAAGAGCAAACTTTAGCGAGAGTGGTCATAATATGACAGAATTTTAAATTATGTTTGAAAGTGAGGTATTTCAGTCTGAAACCAGGGTGTTAAATTTGAATAAAAGAAATAAGCATGAGGGTCATATTGGTTGAGGTTTACTGGTGCAATGCATTAAATGATCTGAAGGTACATAGGCAATAGACAGTGTTTAAATAATTATTGCATTGTTTAAAGAAACTGTACATTTTTGAAAGAAATAAAAACCCAAAAATGTAAGTCAACTGTGGCTAACAAAGGAAGCTAAGGTTTATATAAAATTAAAGTAGAAGACCTATCTAGCTGCCGGAAACTGATAAAGTAAAGTTGAATATGAGTGCAACCGAGCAAAAGATATCAAATTGGCCTGTAAAAGCTTCTTTGGACATATAAAAGGGAAATATTGACCATGACAAATATGGGTCCATTATAGGCAGAGTCAGGAGAATTTATAATGGAGAATAGAGAAATGACAGAGAAGCTAAACAATTAATTTGGGCAAGTTCTTACCAGCCCCTGGATTACATTGGCTCTGGTGGGATAAGTGTAAAAACAGGCAAGATGTTTGGTAAGGCCGATGTTGCTATTGAGATCATCTCATTGTATCCTGGTCCCTTTTGTCAAGCAGCATGGTGAATTTCTTGCTATGCAGCAGTGAATTCCCATTTAATGCTTGTCATTGCTCATTAAATGGCTTATTAACAGCTCGTTAATTTGCCATACAAACAAGCTGCCAGGAAAACCCAACATGGAAAGCAGAGATGGTTCTTGGTGTATTCAACTCAGCGCTTGCCCTAAAATAACTCCATGTTTGACAGTGGATACCAACATCCCACATATACTCGATGGGTACTGGCCACGTGCATCCCATGTCCATGGACATCAGCATCCGACATGGCACATCTCTGATCCAGTTACAGGATGCTTCTGCAGTCAGTGCTGCACCAGCAACTCTCGTTGTAATGCTGCAGCAAGAACACTTTGTGCTCAGGACCATGCTCCAGGTCCTGGATTAGACCAGCTTCCATCACCAGGCTATTCACGTGCTTTTGTAGTGCTCACTCACTCTGTGCCTACCTGGATATTTACAGCATCCCTGCTTTGAGTTGCTGTGCCCTTTTTGTGCATTTCTCCAATAGTTAGAAGGGAATATTATGACTGTCTTGTTACGTCATCCCAGTACACTAAGTAAAGGCCAATATCTGACACTAGTCCAGGCCCTGCTCATGGCAGACAGAGTCAGGAACGCTTGCTCTTAAGGGGTAAGGAGCCAAATGATAGGTACCGCAACACCCACACAGGTGATGGTGAGTTGAAAGATATTGCAGGTAACAGTGACAGTGGTAAGCATGAGCCTTGGTGAGAGATGGGTGCACTATCAGAGATAGAGAAAATGATGAATTGGAGGGAAATCGTGTTACTTACACCAGCAGAGTGGAGAAAGACCTTGCCCTTCTTCTTAGAGAGATGGGCATTCCTCCAGAAAGTTGAGACTGCTTCAACCCAGATGACAACCTTAGACAAGGCTGATATGGTCTGGTGTCACAGCCTCCACTCCTGCAGAGTGAGGAACCACTTTCTGCCCATCTGCCAAGCTCAGGCGAAATGTCAGGAACCATGCAGGACATCTTCAGAGAGATGGCGCTCATCTAGGTGCATAATGGCCTTCAAAATATGGCACTTTGTCAAGTACAGTGATCAATTCTGGGATCTTTGGTGAGAAATGAGTTGGTCCAGGAATAGTGCAGGGTAAGATGGAACAGAAATTTTTTTTTATTCACAGGATGAGGGCATCGCTGATTAGACTATCATTTATTGTCCATCCCTATTGCACAAAGGGCAGTTAAGAGTCAACCACATTGCTGTGGGTTTGGAGTCACATGTCAGCCAGACCAGGTAAGGATGGCAGTTCCCTTCCCTAAAGGACATTAACTATTCAAATAGGTTTTTCCGACCATTGACAATGGCTTCATGGTCATCATTAGACTCTTAATTCCAGAATTTTATTGGATTCAAATTCCACTATCTGCAATGGCAGGATTCAAACACAGGTCCCTAGAGCAATACCTGGGTCTCTGCATTAACAGTCCAAAAATAATACTGTCAGGCTATAGCCTCCCTACTTAATCATTAGCGATACTCACCATGAGGGCTGAAACACAAACTGATGTGATGAATTTGATAACAGAGGGTGAGAAAACATCTAGGCCTCACGATGAGAATGACTGTACCAAACTCACAACTCAGATTTAGCCAAAAAGCCATTACATTCAGCCATTTGTGTCTGTCTTTCTTGAGGAATATCTAAGAAATCTCCTAGAATTAGAGGCGAGAGGCTAGAGAGGAATTGAAGAAAGTTAATACTTGCAAGTAGGTTGTGTTGGAGAAATTGATGGACTGAAAGTTGATAAGAGTCCAGAAGTTGATAAGTTACATCCCAGACTGTTGAAAGATGTAGTTTTTAAAAAATTCATTCATGGAATGTGGGTGTCGCTGGCTGGATGAGCATTTATTGTCTACACCTAGTTGTTGTTGAGAAGGTGGTGAGCTGCTGCAGTCTATTCGTTGTAGATAGACCCACAATTTCCCTGACTTACCATTATTCAGCCCTTTGTCTGCCCAATTCTCCCTGTGGGCTTTGTCCCAACCTATTGCTTACTCCTTTATCATGGCTAGCCCCACCTCCAACCCTCCGACTTCAATACATATACAACGTTTTCCAAGTGATTATCAACTATGAAGAAGTGGCATGGGACCTAAACCATCAACTTTATTGTCTCTCCAGAGATGCTGCCAGACCTGCTGAGTTTTCCAGCAATTTCTGTTTGCATTCCAAAGAAACCTTGTTTGTTTTACAGAAAGATTTTTGTATGTGCACTAAATATAGAATCAAAAAGAGTTTGATTGAAAAAGTACTGAATTACGAAAGATGCAAATGAATAATGCCATCAACCTTCTTGATTTTTTTTGTTGCGCTTTGACCACTTCTGCTCCAGCGAAATTTCTTATTTTGTTGATTTGCTCTCTGATCCTGAGATGAAGATGGTCTCCCTTGTTTTAAATGGAAAACTTGAATAATTATTATTATCGGTAATTGAAAAATTAAGGCAACCAATGACAATATACGTCTCTCATGAACTAAATACACCTTGATCTCCAACCAAGCCTTTTGCAACTTTGACTTACGGTAATGGGTTTAGGCAGCCTGTGACATTATCCTCACAAGCATACCAAGCAGATCCAGTTTCACATTAACAGACTTTGAAAAGGCAATTTGTCTTCAATGAAAACATTGTTGTGTTAAATTGTTTTAAAGACCTTTTTGTAGGTGTGTTTTGTCTTTTCTCAAAAAGGATGCTGAGGTTCTAAAGTTATATCTGTGCTAAAATGGATCAAACAATTATTCAATTGTTAAAACATTATTATGTATCTGATGACAGGACACTGGACTCTAAATGTTAACTCTTTTTCTTTCTACAGATGCTGCCCGACTTTTTGAGGTTTCTCCAGCAATATTGGTTTTTATTTTAGATTTCCAGCATTCGCAGTTTTCTTTTTTTTTATTTGGCCATGATTTATTGCTCATCCCTATTGCACAGAGTCAACCACATTGCTGTAGAGGTCTGGTGTCACATGTAGTCCAGACCATGCAACAATGGCAGTTGCCTTTCCTAAAGGATATTAGTGAACCAAATGGATTTTCTAACAATTGACAATGGCTTCGTACATTCATGGGCAGCATGGTGACTCAGTGGTTAACACTGCTGCCTCACAGAACCAGGGACCCGGGTTCAATTCCACACTCAGATGACTGTCTGTGTGGAGTTTGCACATTCTCCCTTGTGTCTGCATGGGTTTCCTCTGGGTGCTCCACTTTCCTCCCACAGTCCAAAGATGTGTAGCTAGGTGGATTGGCCATGCTAAAATTGCCCATAGTTTTCAGGGATGTGTAGATTTGGTGGGTTATAGGGGGATGGGTCTGGGTGGGATGCTCTGAGGGTCAGTGTGGACTTGTTGGGCTGAAGGGCCTGTTTCCACACTGTAGGCATTCTACGATTCTATGCTTTGCTCCCTTACTGCAGTGAACACTGACAAGGGGAAATTCAGATGAATGTGAGTAAACTCCAAGGCTTTGGAGAGTAACTACAAGAAGCAGTGATTCACTTTCAAAGCATTGTGGCTGAAATAAGCTTGCTGATTTCATTCACTAACGTCTTCCCAACACCTCAATTTACGGAAACAAATGGCCAGGTTTTTTGTCATCTGAATGAAGACTCCCACTTGACTTTAAAATTTGCTTGAGTCAGATCCAGAGATCAGTGTGGGGTAGATGTGATGCCTACTTTCAGGAATTTTACTTCGTGCCTACGCAAGTGCCTACCTCACACTGTTAATCTTGTGTCCTTGGATTCAGTTCAAACAGATGAGATAAATGGCTCCTCAAGGAACTTCAAGGTGGTTTGTTTGCCAAATTGAAATATTCAATGAAATTTTTCGAGCAGAACTGATTCCAGAAATGTGAGTCTTGGAGACAGATTAAATAGCGATGAACTGCTCCCAACTGTTAAAGGAATAAGCAAGAATGAGATAACTGCTTAAAAGTAATTGGCAGAAGTGGCAACAGTGACATGAGGAAAAGTGTCTCTATTCAGTCAGTGGCTAGGATCTGGAATGCACTTTCTGGGTCTGTGGTGGAGGCAGATCCAATCGTAGCACTTGAAAGGGAATTTGATTTAAAAAAAAAGGGGGTATGGTAAAAGAGAAGGGGTGTGTAACAAACAAAAATTACTTTTGCGTAGAGGTTAGCAAGGGCATGATTGGCTGAATGACCTCCTGTGACAAGTCCTGGGTTATCTTGAAGAGAGTTTGTAAAGGCAGAGGTGTAGAACTGGCTACTAGGAATGGCTTAAGTAAATGACTTCAGAGGCCTTTAGGTTTCTTTTAATAAAGTGGAACAATGGAATCACCTTGAATGGGAGTGGTAGATCAAGCTTTCCAGTTTCTTTTACAGGTAGCGTCAGAAGCTGTTTGGAGCCGCGTAAGAGTTGGAAGCTTCAGTGAATGATTCCAAGCTGCTACTTTCTCTGGAATTTGTCGATGATTTTTTTCCCTCCCGGGTTGGAGAACTGCATGGAAGAATCTGTGCCTGAATTTACCTTTGTTCAACGGGGTATCTATGGAATGTTGCTATATTGGATCAGTTAATTAGTAATAGGTACTGTATGTATTATCCAGTTAAGTCTTTCAATAGTTAAGTTATTCTAAATTCCTCTTTCTTTTGTTTGAATTTTGACTATATTGTTTAAATAAATTGTGTTGTGCCTAACTTCGAGCAACTTGACTAATCGCATCACATCTGGAACATGGCACTTCATGTTGATCTTTAAAATAAGAAAAAGTCAGGGTCTAGGCTACCTTTTTAAAATATATGGAGGCAGCCTGGTCTGGCCCATAACAACCTGGAGGCTCTTGTTGGGATCAAAAACAATATAATTCCAAATTGGGGTTAGGATTGCTAGACTCAGAGATGGCGAATGGTAGGTGTTAGTGTGTTTTGTTTTGTGTTTTGAATTTGGTTGGCTTAAACAGGATGTGCCTTGTGTAGTAACGGCTCTTTCAGTCACTAAAAGTTTTCTGGGGGTGGAAGTAATGACTTTGGGAGTTTCACAATAAGTGAACAAAGGCAAAGCTGTTGGAATTGGCAGACAAGCTGGAGTTGGTGTTACCTGGGTCTGCGAGAAAAGGGGAGGTAATTGCAGCAATAGCTTGACATTTAAAATGTCTGGAAATGTCATCGGAATCATTGGAATGGCTAGAATTTGATTGTAGATCAAGCAGCTTTAACATGAAAAGGAAATGAAACAGTTTGAATTATGATTAAAGAAAAAGAGAAAGAGAGAGAGTTTGAACTTTGGAGGTTGGCAAGTAGAGGGAAGAGTCGAGTCAAAGGGGAAGGTAGAAAGTAGGCTTAGTGAGAAGGATAGTGATGATGAGAAAACCCATTGCAGCCAATGGCCTGGTGAGGATCTGTTTAAATATGCCCAAGCATTGCCTAACTTTGACAAGAAGGATGGAGAATCCTTTTCCATTTCATTTGAGGAAGTGGCTAAAAGAATGAAATGGCCAGCGACCAGGTGGGTTCTGTTGATTCAAAAAAGTTGGTAGACAGAGCTAGTGAGGCATTTGCATCAATGTCAGAGGAGGTATCTGGAGAGTATGAGGAGGTGAAAAATGCCATCTTAAGTGCATATGAGCTAGTGTCAGAAGCCTACAGACACCATTTCAGGAATCTAAGGAGGGACCATGGTCAAGCATACATTGAGTTTGAAAAAGATCAAGTAAAGTAGTTTTGATAGGTGGATAGGTGGATAAGAAAATAGGTAAAAAATATGACGCTGTTAGGGAGACGATTATTTTGGAGTTCAAAAATTCACTTCCTGAAGTAGTGAGAGCTCATTTGTAAGAGCATAGAGTTAAAACTGCAAGATTCAGAGCTGAAATGGCTGATGATTATGAGTTGGTTCGTAAATCAAAGTTTAGCTTCCGACATTAATTTTAAACTGCGAAGGATAGAAATTGGGGAAAGAGACATCCTCGGGTGGTAAGGGAAAAGGAGATCTCATTGAAGAAAGTAAAGCTAGTTTACCACAGGGTAAAGAGGAAACGCATGAGGGGAAAAGAGAATTAAAAAAGCTCAGGTGTTCTCACTGCAATAAAGTAGGCCACATGAAGTCACAGTATTGGTAGTTTAGGAAAAGCACTGGGAAGATGGATGTGAGAAAACGGGATAAGCCAGAGTATTTCGCTGAAGTGGTAAAGAAAAGCACAGTGGAAGCTAAGAAGCTGCACCAGACTGTACAACCCGATCAGGGGTTGGTTGGTGAGAAAGTGCCAGATCTTCTTAAACATTTACTTGTGAAGGTAAGGGTTACTCACATATGCCAGGAGGACCAGGTAAAGAAATTACAATTTTAGGAGATGTGGGATCATGTCAATCCTTGACATTGAGAGATGAGGAGATATGTAATTCAGAAGGACAATTTCCAGAAAACGTGGTAAAATGTGCAATGCATGGCGCGACGAGAAATTATATAAAGTGAGGTTGGAATGTCTGGTGATTAGTGGAGATGTGGTGGTTGGAATACTGGAGGAACACTTGGCTACAGGAATACCATTTGTCCTTGGTAATGATACAGCTGGATCACAGGTTGGGGTGCTGCCTGCTGTCATTGGAAAGCCAGTGGAAAATCTGGCAACTGAGGTACTAACAGGAAGTATATCCTGGGATTTTTCCTGACTGTGGTGACAAGGTCACAAAGTCACAAGTTGAAGCAGAAGGCGAAATCAAAGAATGAAGATAAGGAAGTTGAAGTAGAAATATGAGATGCCATGTTTGATCAAATGGTTGAGACAAAATTCAATCAGATGGAGGACAAAGTGGGTATTTTTAATTCAGAGGAATTAACTGAGTTACAACAGCAAGCTGAAAAACTGAAGCTATTGTGTCAAAAAGGATGCACAGAAGAAGAATATGAGTGCATCCCAGGATGCTATTATCTTTAAAATGATGTCTTGATGTGAAAATGGGGACCATTACATATTCAGGTAAATGTGAAATGGGCTGAAGTTCATCAGTGGGTTATAGAAAGGGTGTCGCAGATAGCACATGAATTATCAGTAGGTGTTCATTTGGGAGTAAGGAAAACTCAAGTCAAAGTACTAAAACATTTTTAGTGGCCTGGACTGCATAATGATGTACTTGAATGTTGCCAGACATATCATATGTGTCAGGTAATTGAAAATCCTCAGACAGTGTTCAAACTGGCACCTTTAATATCCGTTCTTGTATTTGAAGAACCTTCTACAATTGATTGTGTAGGACCCCCACCTAAAACAAAATATGGGAATCAGTAATTGTTGACAATAATGAATGTGTCCACAATTGATTTCCAGAAGCCATTCCATTATGCAATATCACAGCTAAAAGGATTGTAAAAAAGTTCCACAAATTTTTCACCAGATATTGACTACTCACAGAGGTACAATCAGATCAAGGGTCAAATTTTACGTTAAAATTATTCTGCGAAGTTATTGATAGCTTAAGAAGAAAACAATTCAAATCCACTGTGTACCATCCAGAATTGCAGGGAGCATTAGAATGGTGACATCAAACATGTTGAGGTCTTATAGTCAAAACTTATCCAGACAATTGGGATAAAGGGATTCTGTTCTATTGCAAGTTGTTTTGCAATTAGGGATGCACCAAATGAATCTGCCAAATT
Organism: Ginglymostoma cirratum; assembly: GCA_024137785.1. Lineage (NCBI taxonomy): Eukaryota > Metazoa > Chordata > Chondrichthyes > Orectolobiformes > Ginglymostomatidae > Ginglymostoma > Ginglymostoma cirratum. The sequence goes on along the minus strand of JAHRHZ010000016.1, from coordinate 24,460,659 downwards.
CAGACAATTTGAATTAGTTTTTGGGCATGAGGTGAGAGGTACACTGAAATTAATTAAAGAGAAATTGCTGAGTCTGAGTTCAGAGACCACATGTTTGGACTATGTGTCAAATTTGAGGGAAAAATTAAATAGAGCATGTAAGTTGGCTAGACAGCATTTAAAAGTAGCACATCATGTGATGAAACAAGAAGCAGACAAATCAAAAATTCACAATTTTGCTAATGGAGATAAAGTGTTAGTAGTATTTCTGGTCACAGGTGAACCTTTAAAAGCAACATTTGGTCGACCTTATCAAACCACAAAGGGATTAAGTGTGGTGAATTATTTGATGAGAAGGTCAGATAGAAAGAAATCTCAGAGTGTGTCATGTGAATATGCTCAAAAGGTTTGGAAGACTGCATTGGGAAGGTGGGACAAGCAACTTATATTTCTAAGTTGGACTTACTCAGGGTATACTGGAATTACCTTTATCCGAAGGAGCAAAGATAATCTTGGCTTTCGTGACATCGAATGGACAATACCAATTTACATTCATGCCATTTGGTATGAAAATGCGCCAGCTACATTTCAAAGACTAACAAATAAAGTCATTTCTAGGTGAACTAATCGTGTGGTGTACATCAACGACCTGGTGATTTTCAGTCACGCATGGAAGGAATATTTGCGGCATTTATCAGAATTGCTCAATTGACTTCAGGAGGCAGGCTTGGTGATAAATCTGGCTAAGAGTGAATTTGCCAAAAACCCAAGTCATGTTCCTGAGCCAAGTTATTAGATATGGACAGATGGCCCCACAGGATGTGAAAACAAAGGTTATTGGGGAGTTTCCCATACCATCGACAAAGAGAGCAATACTACCATTCCTGGGATTAAATGGGTTTTACCGGACGTTCATGCTAAACTTACTGTAGAAGTGCAGTGCAGAAAATTTTGGTGGACAGCAGACTGTCAGAAGGCATTTGACAGCCTGGAAACTATGTTAACCACTGTCCCTGTGTTGGCCACACCTAGTTACGCAAAGCCATTCAAGGTGGCTATTGATGCGAGTAATGTGGGTGTTGGTGCTGCGCTCTTATACGAAGACAACGAGAAGATGAAAGATGTATTGGGTATGTTTCCAGACAATCGAATACTCATTAACAGAAATATTGCACGATTGAGAGATCTTGAGCTTGATGTTGGTTACAGCATTTCAACACGTGTATTGCCAGTAATGTGTCTGCGGCAATTTTATATACTGATCATAACCCATTAAAGTTTTTGGAGAAATGTAAGGACAAAAATTCCAGACTGTTAAGTTGGAGCTTATGATTGAGGGCATTCAATTTGAAAATTATACACGTGGCAGGATGAGAAAATGTACTTGCCAACATGTTGTCGCAACTTTGATGAACAAAGAAGAAGGCGTTCAGTAGCGGGAGTAAATGGACTGAAATAGAATGTAGTAGAGAATGTTTGCATGCTTAGAGTCAATATAATGTATGTGTATTGTAGTCTACTAATAGAGTAAGACTAAGGGTTTAAGAATGAAGCCATCTTTGTATTATGATGGTTCTTTTATTTAAGGGGGGAGGTGCATCGATGTTGTCAGTTTAAAAAGGTTATTTTGTCTTGAGTTTTTTTGAAGAGAGGTTGTAAAGGCAGAGGCGCAGAAATAACTACTGGAAATGGCTTAATTAAACAGCTTGGAGGCCTTTAGTATTTTTTAGAAATGTTGGAACAATGGAAGCACCTCAAATGGGAGTGTTAGATCAGGCTTTCCAATTGTTTTAGCTGCAGCATCAGAAGCTGTTTGGTGTCTCAGAAGAGATGGAAACTTTTCAGTGAATGATTCCTAGCTGCTGCTTCCTCTGGTATTCCTCTTGATTCTTTTTATCCATCCTGGACTGGAGAACTACATGTAAGACACTGAGCATGAAAATGCCTATGTTACTATATTGGGATAGATAGTTAGTAATAGGTACTGTATCTGTTACCCGGTCAAATCTTTCAACAGTTATTCTAAATTCCTCTTTCTTTTGTTTGTATTATGACTATATTGTTTAAATAAATCGTGTTGTGCCTAACTTTGAGCAGCTTGACTAATTGCATCACATCTGGAACATTGTACTTCAATTCAATCTTTAAAATGTAGAAAAGGTCAGGGTCCAGACTACCTTCTTAAAATATATTGAGGTAGTCTGGTCTGGTCCATAACATTCCTTCTATGCTGTAACCAATCTGCAATTCTGTGTGTTCTGTATGTTTAAACTGCCTCTGTTAAACCAATACATGCCTGGGATGGAATATTTGATGTTGACCCTGGATAATTTATTCTAGTATTCAGTTCTTCAACATCGACGTTTTGCATGTGGATGAAATTAACCGTGCTCAGTATGATCAATAATGAATACAAAGGTTAAATAAGTACTAAGATTAAATCCTTTCATGCTTATCTTTAGTACAGTGAATTGATTTCTGTATCAAGACTAGTAGAGTACAGGTACATCAATATTGGCACAAAGTACAAACAAAATAGCAGCTTTTCAAAGGCCTGCAGCTGCCAGTGGCATGGCATTTGATGGGAGATCATAAAACTATCGATTGCATGTCAGCCCCCACAATGTTTTTACCAGCAGCAGGGAAGTTGTTGAGTGCCCTGGGCACCCATGCGCAAATTCGTGCTAACGTGACAAATTAATGGCCACTTAATGGCCTCTTTCTTTAATTTCTGGCATTTTATCCAGGGAGGTAGGGGAACTGGAACTGTGTTGGCCCACTTTGTGGAATATAACAGGCTGGTGGCTGGGCAAGAAGTGGATGCCTCCTCTCTTTTCATCCTGTGCCCATTGGAGGCCCCTCCCAAGATCAATGCCTCCGCCAGGTTTTCTTTCCTTCCTGTCCTGATGATCCTTAATCCATGTGACCTTGTAGTCCATCTTGCCTTGTCCAAGCAACGTAAACTTGGCAAGGATCTGGACTTGGTTTTAAGTAGAGGCCCTATTTGCTTCTCCTCCTTGCAAAAGCCTTGCAGTCCCAATAATGGCTTCCATCCCTGGCTGGGTAAAGAGACCCTTCTGATTAGCCAGCAGCTCTTAAAGGCAGGCCTTTGAAGAGGTTCCCACCATATGTGCCTCTTTGTTCAGAAAATTGAGTATGGGAGTTGGGAAGCCTTGTTGAAGTTTTACAGGACATTAGGCCGCTTGTGGAGCATTGTGTACAGTTCTGGCCGCCCTGCAATAGGAAGGATATTATTAAATTGGTGAGGGTTCAGGAAAGGTTCACCAGGATCTGGCTGGGACTAGAGAGCTGGGTTATAAGGAGAGGCTGGATAGGATGGGACTTCTTTCATTCATGTGTAGGAGGTTGAGAGGTGATCTTATAGAGGTTTTTGAAATCATGACAGACATAGATACATTTTTTTAACATTTATTCATTTGTGGGATGTGTGCATTGCTGGCTGGCAAGCATTTATTGCCCATCCCTAGTTGTCTTTGAGAAGGTGGTGATGAAGTGCCTTCTTGAATTGCTGCAGTCCACCCCACTCCCCGATTAGGGAAGGGATTCCAGGACTTTGACCCAGCCACCGTGAAGGAGCGGCGATATATTTCAAGTCAGCTTGTAGTGGCTTGTATTTCAAGTGGCTTGTAGGGGAACTTGGAGGTGGTGGTGTTCCTATGTACTGCTGCCCTTATCCATCCAGATGGAAGTGGTCGTGGGTTTGGCAGGTGCTGTCTGATGATCTTTGGTGAATTTTTGTAGTGCATCTTGTAGATAGTACACACTGCTGCTACTGAGGGTCAGTGGTGGAGGGAGTGATTGTTTGCTGATATGGTACCAATCAAGTGGCTGTTTTGTCCTGGACGGTGTCAAGCTCGTGGATGTAGTGCCAATCAGGCGGGCTACTTTGTCCTGGATGACGTCAAGCTTCTTGAGAGTTGTTGGGGCTGCATTCATCCAGGCAACTGGGGAGTGTTCCATCACACTCCCGACTTGTGCCTTGTAGATGGTGGGCAGAGTTTCGGGAATCAAGAGGTGAATTAATCACCGCAGTATTCCTAGCTTCTGACCTGCTCTTGTAGCCACTGTGTTTATGCGGTGAGTCCAGTTGAGCTTCTGGTCAATGATAACCCCCAGGATATTGAAAGTTAGGGATTTAATGACAGTAACACCATTGAATGTCAAAGGGTGGTGGTTAGATTGTCTCTTATTGGCAATGGTCATGGCATGGCATTTGTGTGGAGCGAATGTTACTTGCCTCTCGTCAGCCCAAGCCTGGATATTGTCTAGATCTTGTTGCATTTGAACATCGACTGCTTCAGTATCTGAGGAGTCACAAATGGTGCTGAACATTGTGCAATCATTTGCAAACAGACCCACTTCTGATTTTATGATGGAGGGAAGTTCATTGATGAAGCAGCTAATGATGGTTGGGCCAAAAACATTACCCTGAGGAACTCCTGCAGAGATGTCCTGGAGCTGAGATGACTGACTTCTATCAACCACAACATATTCCTATGTGCCAGGTGTGACTCCAAGCACCAGAGAGTTTGTTCCCTGATACCCATTGATTGCAGTTTTTCTAGTGCTCCTTGATGCCACACTTGGTCGAATGCAGCCTTGATATCAAGGGCTCTCACTTTCACTTCACCTATGGAATTCAGCTCTTTTGTCCATGTTTGAATCAAGGCTGTAATGAGGCCAGGAGCTGAGTGGCCCTGGCGGATCCCAAACTGGGCGTCGCTGAGCAGATTATTGCTGAGCAGGTGCTGCTTGGTAGAATTGGTGATGATACCTTCCATCACCTTACTGATAATCGAGAGTAGACCGATGGGTGCTAATTGGCTGGTTTAGATTTGTGCTGCTTTTTATGGACAGGACATACTTGGGCAGTTTTCCACATTGCCGGGTAGATGCCAGAGTTGTAACTGTGCGGGAACAACTTGGCTAGGAGATTAGCAAGTTCTGGAGCACAAGTCTTCAATACTATTGCCGGAATGTTGTCAGAGCCTCTAGCCTTTGCAGTATCCAGTGTCTCCAATATTTCTTGATATCAAGTGGAGTGAATCGAATTGGCTGAAGATGGTATCTGCAATGCTGGGGCTCACTGGAGGAGGTCAAGATGGATCATCCACTTGGCACTTCTGGCTGAAGATTGCTGTGAAAACTTTAGCCTTATCTTTTGAACTGATGTGCTGGGCTCTTCCATCATTGAGAATGGGGATATTTATGGAGCCGCCTCCTCCTCCTCCAGTGAGTTGTTTAATTGTCCACCACCATTCACAACTGGATGTAGCAGGACTGCAGAAGTTAGATCTAATCCATTGGTTGTGGGATTGCTTAGCTCTGTCTATCATTTTCTGCTTATGATATTTGGCGTGCAGTTTGTCTTCTTTGGTGGCTTCACCATGGTGGCATGAAGTTGACACCTCATCTTCAGGTATGCCGGGTGCTGCTCTTGGCATGCCCTCCTGCACCCTCCACTGAAACAGGGTTGATCCCCTGGCTTGATGGTAATGGTTGAGTGGGAGATATGCTGGTCCATGAGGTTACACATCGTACTGGAGTACAGTCCTGCTGCTGTTGATTGCCCACAGCGCCTCATGGATGCCCATGAGCTGTTTGATCTGTTCAAAATCTGTACAATCTGGTATGGAGGCTATTCTTAATAGGAAGGCATGATTTCCTCTCCACAAGGACTGTGCGGTGGTCGCTCTTACTGATATTGTCATGAATCAGATGCATCTGCAGCTGTCAGATCGGTAAGGATGAGGTCAAGTATGTTTTTCTGTCTTGTTGGTTCCATCACCACCTGCCTAGTCTAGCAGCTATGTCCTTTAGGACCCGACCAGCTCCATCAGTAGTACTGCTGCTGAGCCACTCTTGGTGGTGGACATTGAAATCCTCCACTCAGAGTACATTTTGTGCCCTTGCCATCCTCAGAGCTTCCTCGAAGTGCTGTTTAACATGGAGGAGTATCGATTCATCAGCTGAGGGAGGATGGTATGTGGTAATCAGCAGGAGCTTTCCTTGCCCATGTTTAACCTAAAGCCACGAAACTTCATGGGGTCCAGAGTCAATGTTAAGTACACCTAGAGCAAATCCCTACTGACTCAATACCACTGTGCCACCACCTCTGCTGGGTCTGTCCTGCTGGTGAGACAGGACACATCCAGGGATGGTGATGGTGGTGTCTGGGACATTTTCTGTAAGCTATGATTCTGTCAGTATGACTATGTCAGGCTGTTGCTTGACTAATCTGTGAGACAGCTCTCCCAATTTTGGTACTAGCCCCCAGATGTGAGTGAGGAGGACTTTGCAGTGTTGACAGGGCTGTTTCTGCTGTTGTCTTCTCTGGTGCCTAGGTTGATGCCAGGTGATCTGCCTGGTTTCAGTGCTTGGCAACTTTGAAGCAATTGCTGCAACTGAATGGCTTGCCATACCATTTCAGACAGCAATTGAGAGTCAACCACATTGCTGTGGGCCTAGAATCGCATGTACGCCAGACCAGGTGAGGATGGCAGATTTCCTTCCCTGACGGACATTAGTGAACCAGGTGGGTTTTTCCCAACAATTGACAATGATTTCATGGTCATCAGTAGATTCTGAAGTCCAGATTTTCTTTATTGAATTCAAATTCAACTGTCTACCATGGCTAGATTCGAACCCACTTTCCTGGTACATTACCTGAATTTCTGGATTAATAGTATAGTAGTAATACCACTAGGCCATCGCTTACTCTTAAAGATGAATAGCAAAGGCCTTTTCGCTGGGGCAGGGGCATTCAAAACTAAGGGCAGACATTTAAGGTGAGAGGAGAAAGATTTACAAGGGACCTGAAGGATAGCTTGTTCACAATGAAGGTGGTTCATACGTGGAATGAACTGCTAGAGGAAGTGGTAGATGCAGGTACAGTTATAATATTTAAAAGAAATTTGGATAGGTACATGAATATGAAAGGATAAGAGGGATATGGGCCAAAGGCAGGCAAGTGGAACTAATCTAGCTTGGGAAACTTGGTTGGCATAGACGATTTGGACCGAAGACGGCGATCTGTTATATGTCTCTTTTTATTTGATTTGGTCTGATTTGATTTATTTGATTTATTGTCATGTGTACCTAAGTACAGTGAAAATCTTCATTTGCGAGCAGAACAGACAGATCATATTAAGCAAGGACATACAGACCATAGGGTGAAAAGACTTGGATACAGTGAGGCATATTACACAGCACAGGATGTTCATGAAGCAAGATCAACATTATTTGAAATTAGAGAGTACATTCATCAGTCTAATAATGGCAGAGAAGAAGCTGTTCTTGAACCTGCTGGTACATGTGTTCTGTATCTTAAGCCTGATGGAATAGGTTGTAATTGAGCAATACCGGAATGAGAGGGGTCTTTGATGATGTTGGCAGCCTTTCTGCAGCAACAAGAAGTGTAAATGGAGTCTATGGATGGAAGGTTGGCTTCCGTGATGGTCTGGGCTGTGCACGCCACCTTCTGGAGTTTCTTACAGTCCTGGGCAGAGCAGTTGCCATCCCAGACTGTTATTCACCTGGACAGTATGCTTTCAGTGGTGCATCTGTAGAAGTTGGTGAGGGACCTTATGAACATGCTGAATTTCCTAAGCCACCTGAGAAAGAACAGACATTGTCGTGCCTTCTTGACCATCAAATCAATGTAGGAAGTCCAGGATAGATTGTCGGTTTTCGTCACTCCTAGGAACTTGATGCTCTCAACCATCTCAATCTCTGCTCCGTTGATGTTGAAGGGAACGTGTTCTGCCTCTTTCTTTCTGAATTCAATTATCAGTTCTTTTGTTATGCTAACATTGAGAGGTAGGTTGTTATCCCCGCACCATGTCACCAAGCCCTTTATCACCTTTCTGTATTCTGACTCATCATTGTTTGATATTTGTCAAACCGTGGTGGTGTCATCCGCAAGCTTGTAGATGGCGTTTGTTCGGAATTTGGCAACACAGTTGTAGGTGTACAGGGAGTACAGCAGGGGACTGAGAACGCATCCTTGGGGGGGCTCCAGTGTTGAGTGTTATCATGGAGGAGGTGCAGTTACCTATCTTCACTGATTGCGGTCAGTGGGTCAGGAAGCTAAGGATCCAATTACAAAGGGCAGAGCTGAGACCTAGGTCTCGGAGTTTTGAGATCAGCCTGGAGGGGATAATGGTATTGAAGGTGGAGCCGTAGTCGATCAGTGTGAGTCTGTATCTTGAGATAATTAAAGGATCAAGAGTTAGACAGATCCAGTCAATTGCAGGCGGGCTTGCCCCTGTCTTACACATTAGGGGAAGAATGAGGAGGGGAGTAGGGTCAGAAAACTCCCAGCAAATAATGCTGCCCAAAAAACTGTTACCACCTGAAAGTACTGGGGTGATATGATCGTATTTTATGCTTGTCCTGCTCTGCACAGCCCGTCAGTGTGGCTCCCTGTTCCTGAGATGAAACTGGTTGAATGGAAACACCAAGCCTAATTTTGAGATTAGCTGCGTAAATTACACCTATTGCAAAAGAAGTCTTGACATGCCTACAGGATATGGAAAATATCTTGAATTTTGCAGTTCTAATTGTGGTGAAGCTGTTAACAATCGTTTCATCACGTCACTATATTTTTTGATCCAGTCACGGTTTATTGCCCATCCCTATTTCCCCAGAATGCAAATCTGGAGTCACATGTAGGCCAGACCATGCAACAATAGTAGTTTCCTTCCCTAAAGGGCATTAGTGAACCAGATGAATAATTGACAATGCCTTCATGGTCGTTATTAATCCCTTAATTCCAGGTTGATTATTGAGTTCAAGTTCTACCATCTGCCATGGCAGGATTTTAACCTGGGTCCCCAGAACATTAGCTGAGCTTCTGAATTGATAGGCTAGCAAAAATACGACCAAGCCATTGCGTCTGTAATGTGTACTCACATTGTAACAGTATCTGGATTCCACGCGTGGATTGAATAATGTGAAAATCTAGATATTACTGTCAGTTTTTTGCACTATAATATACTAATTGGAGTTTAGAAGAATGAGAGGTAATTTCATTGAAACACAAAAGATTCTGAGTGAGATTGAGAGAGACGATACTGAAATGTTTCATCCCATTGTGAAATCTAGATCGAAAAGAAAAAATTTAAAGGTAAAATTTTACCCATTTATGAAAGAGATGAAGAAGAGTTACATTTCTCTGAGAGACCTTAGTGTTTGGCATTCTATTTTCCACTGTCCACTTTTGACAGGATTATTTGGATTTACAAGGGAGTCAAAGGCTGGGGTGTGTGGGCAGGAAATTCGAGTTAAGGCCAGCTACGTATGTGTTGAATCATGACCAGTTTGAGCCAGTAAATGGCCCACGCCTGCACCTATTTCATATGCTTCTCCAGAAAGTGCATAGTTGGCCCATTTATGGCACAGTGGTAGTGACCATACCCCCTAGGCCAGGAGACCTGGGTCCAAGTCCCACCTGCTCCAGAGGTGTCTAATAACATTGTTGATTAAAAAATAGATTTATGAAGAAAAGTGCATTGTTGAGGCAGCCAAAATTGGAACATCAGTTGTAATCAATTTGATAAAACTGAATTTCATATTAACATATTATGCTTAGCTGTAAAAATCCTTGAAAATTTACTATTACCTTATTGAATATGGTGTAACTGCCCTTATAACAGAATATCAGTTTCATGAAAGCAACAAGGCAGCCTCATTGTCCGTGGAGATCTAAATTTGTAATTGTGGATTACCACATTTCTGCATAGTTTTAAAAACTCACATTTTTTTCCAAAACAATGTAATTCTACCTTCATTTCAAGTTTGTTTTAGCTGCTGTTTTAACATGATTAAAGTTGTTTAATTAGTTACTATGAAATTTAAATTAAACTGAAACTAATATTAAATAACTGCTTAATTACTTGCTGACACCATTCCTGTAGCATGCGTGGAGATTTGGCAAAGGATTTATATTATCGCCAAGACAAGGGATTCTTTTGACCTGTGGGATGAGGTACCTAAAGTTCAAGCTGAAACGCATCATCAGTCTTCTCCATCCCAACCTCCAGCTTCTGATCAGATGACCTCCTGAGCTAGCTAACTGTGCTCTGAGGCAAGCTTTCTTATACTCTTCTTCGATACAAAGAAACTGTGCATTCAAATTTTGATACTATCCAGTCATCAGCAAATGATCAGGTTGACCAGTGGCAAACATGACAAGCTATGTGCCATAGCTAGTTTAATCAGTTACCCCATTGGGAGTTGCTTGTTTTCACTTGGAAAGAGTTTATCTCTTGGTCTCAAAGAATTTTGACCTCAACCTTGGCTTGTTTGTGCTGTTGCCATCTTTATGTTTTCTAATCAAGCATATAATTTTTACACAGTACAAATGTGTCACCAAGCACACCCTGTTGGCTGATAAACAGTCCACATTACACTTAATTTATTGTGTTTAACTTTGAATGAGATTCCAGTGTTTTTAGGTGTGTTATAACAGTTAGCCTATTCTGGCTGAGTTACACAATTTAATTAAACATACATTCTTTCAGGCACAGAAGCACATTAAAACTAATGATTTTTCTTTTCATTAGGTTATCACCAGGCTTCAGACGCTTATTCTTCTCATTTCAGTTCAACTAACCCAGTCTGAAATAAATGGAGGCTGCATACACAGACAAGCTTTCATCTTAGAATCATGGTCACATTGAGTTTATTTAATCAGATGTGTGGGAAATAATGTGTTACAATAACTTTAACAATTTAATCCCACTTTCACAAGTGGAGGATGAGATGCAGGCATGTGATAGGTTGGTATTCCAAAGGAGTGTGTTGAGAAGCTGACCAGAGGATGGGTTATTTAAAATCCAGTGTTACGTAATGTAAAATGGCTAATTAATAAACTTGCTGTAAAAGAACTTTTGGGATGAGTAACAACAACGTGATGGAATTATGTTTGAAAGTGAGGTATTTAAATCTGAACTGAGGGTTTTAAAATTTAAGGCATTCAGGGAATTTTGAAGGCACCAGGTACAATTAGAATTCCTACAGAGTGGAAACAGGCCCTTCAGCCCAACAAGTCCACACTGACCCTTGGAACATCCCACCCAGACCCATCCCCCTAAACACTATGGATAATTTAGCATGGCCAATCCATCTAGCCTGCACATCTTTGGACTGTGGGAGGAAACCCATGCAGACATGGGGAGAATGTGCAAACTCCACACAGTCACCTAGGAGCTGGACTTGAACCCAGGACCCTGGCGCTGTGAGGCAGCAGTGCTAACCACTGAGGCATCGTGCCACCATGCCACCATGCCACCCTAATTGAGATGAATTGTGAAAATACATTTAAAGGCTTGACTGTACCTTGGCAATGGATGGTCTTTAAGGAGCTATCACATGGCTTCCAGAAACCATACATTTCTTCGAGGTGAAAAACTCAAAAGTGGTCAGTCAGCCACAGCTAACAAATGATGTTGTGACTATGTTATAGTCATATTAGACACAAAGTTTTAACTCTGGTTGTTTTTCCACAATTACTACCAGGCCTGTTGACTTTCTTCACCACTTTCTGCTGCTATTGTAGCATATGTGAGTGCAAATTTCCTGGCTTTGAGAGACCTGGTCAGACATGAAGGAGCTTCTGGATTAGCTCATGAAAGATATATACGTTGCCAAATTCTTTCAAGGACTTTTGTAAGGTGTGGCAATCTGTTTTTAGGGATGATTACATTCTTGTATAACTATTTTTGTAATACTGTAGTGAACAAGTTTAAACAACTACTCAACTAGCAAGAATATATTGCACAACTGATGTGGAAGGTATCTATTGATATAACAAGGTATGGAGCTGGATGAACACAGCAGGCCAAGCAGCATCACAGGAGCAGGAAAGCTTGACGTTTCGGGCCTAGGCCTTTCATCAGAAATGGGGGAGGGGAAGAGGGTTCTGAAATAAATAGGGAGAGAGGGGGAGGCGGATAGAAGATGGATAGAGGAGAGGATAGGTGGAGAGGAGGCAGACAAGTCGAAGACGCGGGGATGGAGCCAGTAATGGTGAGTGTAGGTGGTGGGGTAGGGAAGAGATAGGTCAGTCCAGGGAGGACGGACAGGTCAAGGGGGCGGGATGAGGTTAGTAGATAGGA
>JAHRHZ010000016.1:24393925-24448440 GCA_024137785.1 Ginglymostoma cirratum | reverse complement strand
TATAGGGAGAGAGGGGGAGGTGGATAGAAGATGGATAGAGGAGAGGATAGGTGGAGAGGAGGCAGACAAGTCGAAGACGCGGGGATGGAGCCAGTAATGGTGAGTGTAGGTGGTGGGGTAGGGAAGAGATAGGTCAGTCCAGGGAGGACGGACAGGTCAAGGGGGCGGGATGAGGTTAGTAGATAGGAGATGGGGGTAGGGCTTGAGGTGGGAGGAGGGGATAGGTGAGCGGAAGGACAGGTTAGGGAGGCGGAGATGAGCTGGGCTGATTTTGGGATGCGGTTGGGGGAGGGGAGATTTTGAAGCTAGTGTAATCCACATTGATACCATTGGGCTGCAGGGTTCCCAGGCTGAATATGATTTGCTGTTCCTGCAGCCTTCGGGTAGCATCACTGTAGCATTGCAGGAGGCCCAGGATGGACATGTCTTCTGAGGAATGGGAGGGGGAGTTGAAATGGTTCGCGACTGGGAGGTGCAGTTGTTTGTTGCGAACTGGGCTCCATCCCTGCCTCTTCAACTTGTCTGCCTCCTCTCCACCTATCCTCTCCTCTATCCATCTTCTATCCACCTCCCCCTCTCTCCCTATTTATTTCAGAGCCCTCTTCCCCTCCCCCATTTCTGATGAAGGGCCTAGGCCCGAAACATCAAGCTTTCCTGCTCCTGTGATGCTGCTTGGCCTGCTGCGTTCATCCAGCTCCACACCTTGTTATCGCGGATTCTCCAGCATCTGCAGTACCTATTATCTCTGGAAGGTATCTATTACCTGGATTTGGTTGTTTTAGACATTGACAACTATCACTTTGTTGTAGCAGATTACTTTACAAGGTGCAGGTCAACCTGGGTTTGGTTGTCTTAAACATTGACAATGATTGCTTTGATGTAACAGATTAGTTTACAAAATAATCTCAAGAGCCTCAAGGTACAGGTCAGTGGTTAATTATTAAGCCAATGTCAAGAAAGCATTCCAAGGTAGCAATCTGACTCAACAAGGATTAATAAGATATTTATACATCGTAAATCATATCAGTGGTAAATTATTTGAATTATGAAATTGTCTGTTTTAGACAAACACCTACCTTCTCACACATCCCAAAAAATGACAAAGCACTAATTAACCCTGATCTCATCATTCTCTTTCTTGCCAGGTGCAATCCCATCTCCATTCCAATGCCTGTGATTCATTCCCATCCTTGACTGAGCCCCATTGCTTTGTCATTCTCACTGTGGTACGGGGTCATTCTCACATGTCATTTCCAAATAGGCCCACAGGGTTAATGTTAGTTCAACCATGTTGTATTTTCAAACTCTGTCTGCCTGCTGCATCAGCATCTCTGTGCATTCAAGCAGTCAAACTGACTTTTTTTCAACCTCACTACTTGAATAAGAATAAATGAAAAATGGAAATTAAATTTTTTATTTGATTATCACAATGAAGTTAACTAAAATTCTCTACTTCATTCTAATCCCAACTGGAACTTCATGTGGATTTACAGGTTAACTCATGTCATACCCAAGTTGCCCCTAACAGCCCCTCATTTTGGCGCCTTGACCAAAAGCCCAATGTATTTGGCCAACAGATGCTGATCAACTATTGACTTTACCACCCGCCATCACAGATATTGGCAAGATATTCATCTTAGGTTCATAAAGATGGATGGTTAGACCATTCCTACCAATTAGTCATTTATTCCAGGCATATAGTCCATCATAGATAACAAGGTGTGGAGCTGGATGAACACAGCAGGCCAAGCCACATCATAGGAGCAGTCCATCACCTTACAGCCCAATATTTTCTACTCTATATAGTGCCCTGTCATGTGTTGATGATGGTATAACAGGAATTAGAAATCCAATGCTAATTAACAAGCTGTTATCCTCAATACATTCAACATTAGTACTATATACATGTATTACAGATGTGAGTTAGCACCATGTTAATCCATCAACCTTGTGTTGAGAAAGGTTGAATAAATGTTCATTTGTTATTCACAAGGGAACCATCCTACTCATTAATCTGCTTTAGATTTTCTGTATCTATTCAAGCACATACAATCCATAGGTACTGAAAACATCATTCCTGCTAGCATTATGCAAGATGCTTTTCCTTAATTTAGTTAATTTATTCATGGTTCCTACATGGCTGTCCAATACAGTGGCCAGATTTTGTATCAATTCTGTCAGACACTGGTTACTCTTAATTGCGTGGATTGATAGCTTTACTCCTCTGTTAGGATTGTTTTAAGATCCCCATCCAGACCTTCTGGTCCACAGCTGCTAAGTCTACAGAGTTCACCATGGATTTTCCTGTATTTAAAACATAAGACATAACTTTTCCATTGCAGTTAAGGTCTTTTGTTGAATACAATTCATTGTAGCTGATCAGACATGGCTTAGAACAATCTTTGTCATGCTATCAGCAATATGTCTGCTTAAATTTATTCTCATGAACCAGTTAAGCATAGATCTAGCATTTGGGTATTGCAATCAAAACTCACAAGACTGATTTCAGGGATAGTGGCTTTGTCTGATGAAGTTAGAGTGAGGAAACAGGGCTAGAATTGGACATTGTGAATAACGAAGAAACAATCCATGTGTGGACAGGCTCTACATGGTGCAAGAAAGAAAGATCTTTCTCCTGGCTGGGTCTCCAAAGCCAGGCAAAACATCTTCAGAGCAAGAGGTATACAATGCACTAGTGAGATGTGAAAGACTTCATTCTCTAGGGGATTAGAAGGAAATTGGTTGGATTTGTCCCAACTATAATACTGAGAACAGAGTCACTGAATGCTCAGTGATTGGAATGGAATAGAAACCAATGTTCTCTAGGATTGTTGGAATCGTGCAGGAATAAGGTGAGCAGTCACATCAGCCAGGATGTTGGACAAGTGGGGAACCTGTGTCATAATCTGCCTCCACTTTGTTTGAAGTAAGGCCCATTATCCTGCTTTCTTCCAGGAGCCATTTGTCATAGAGCTTTGCAGTGTTGTGCACATACATGTGCATTCCTTTAACACAATGGTGAGGTATGTCTGCATCGTTTGATGTATCTAAATGATTACAATACCAGTACATTAAATGTTTGAAAGTGTCCTCCATTAAAAACTATGGTGTAAAATTAAATGATTTTCAATCAATGGCCAATGTTCCAAAAGGAAACAATAGCCTCAATGTTAGTTATTTTCCATACAAACAAATATATATTGGTCACCCATCAGCCTGCAATAAGTTACAGCTAAGACTTTCATGGGACTCTCTGTAGGGCCACCGTTCTGCCTTCGTCCTGTCTATGAATTCCTTGCCTTATCTTATGATCATTGCCTTCCTCACTGGAGGAGACCTCTTGCTAGTGCAGTTTTTCTTCTCCCAAGACATCCTCCACTTCATCAAATGAGGGTGCCTCTGAATCATAGTGGCCAATGATTTTTGTCTCCTGATTTGGGTGACAAACTCCTGGGTCATCCCGAGGCAGCTCCTGCGTTGTCTCTGTCAGTTAGAGAGAGCTACAGCAGTGTCTGTATGTTCAGTTTCTGGTCAATTTCTGTTGTTCTTTGTTTTATAATCTTATTATGACATTATTTTATGTCCTTCATCCCTAAGAGCCAATTACAGATTGATCACACACTCCTTGAGACAATTAGAAATAAGCTTCAACTATTCTAGGTCAATCAGAGAGCAATAGCTTCTTTAAGCATGTGGATTGTGGATTGGAAAGACTCAAATAGCAATAGCCTTCAGTGACCAGAGTACATGCACCAAGATTGAAACTGAAATTAGTCAAGTCTGCTGTCTAGTTAGAAGCAAAAATAAACATGACAGATGTTGGCAAAAGATCATACTGAGTGGCGACTCCATGGTCTAAGACAACCCTAGAAGCAAGAATCATAGCAAACGTGTAAAGTCACTGTTCTGATATGATGTATTTGTTTATCACTTAAGTTTCCTGAGTTACCTCACCAGAATCTCCTGTTGCCTGAATGATTAAAACCTCAGAAGAAAAAATAGATAATGAGATTTGTGTTTTAATTGCAACATAAAACTTAAAAATTGCACCAATAACTACCATGACCACCACTTTGAGACCATACATTTATGAAGTTTGGTTATAAATTATCATTATTTGGTGAACTGGGTTTCTAAAGTTGAGGAAGAATGGATTTAAATAGTTCAGTTCTGTAAAGATTTGATGCATGTTTTTTAAAAATCTGAAAGTCATTTTGAATGTTGAACTTGAAACAGTATGAAGTAATTGCACAGAGGCCAGTATTCCATCACCAAATCACTCTTCATTTATACGTGGGTTGTGACCATCCAGCTCAAAGCCAGTGCCTATAGTAGGGAGACCTTGTGGATCTCCTATTTATATCCCCTGATTGGCCCAGGTTAACAACCTAAATCAAGAATCTTGTATTCAATGCGATCCACCTGTCCATGGTCACATTCATTACACAGTGATTATATGATGTCATGTGATTTCAGCAGAACACCCAACAAAACCATCTGGGGAGCTATTGCTATTATATTTGCTGACTTGAGTTTTATTACTATGGGAGACGGAGGTGGAGACGGAAGCCGGATTCAGGTCCATGCAGGGAGAACGAAGCCCATGACTGTCGAGGAATAGTTATTACAGATCTCTAAGCAATAAGCAGTAGGATGAGGTTCTGAGCTGCTCAGATGTTAGTGCGAAGAAAGGTCCAGATGCAAAAGACATTTCAGGATGTCAGGGAGGAAGACATCCTCCAAGGTATTTGAAGATCTGGGTCTAGGGAGCCAGGCTGAGTTAGTAGGGAGATGCATCGATCACAAAACAATAAAAAGTTGTAGGGGGTTTAAACTAAAACGACAGGAGGATGGGAACTTACACAGGGAAACAGAAGAGAGGGAAACAAATGCAAAAATAAAAGACAGAACGGGAAATAAGGAAAGTGATAGGCAGAGAATTCTTCATGCAGGTAGGAAATATGGCCTAACCATAGCTAATAAGGGAAATTGGGGATATTATTAGATCCATGGAATGGGCATACAAATTACTCTGTAGTTATTACCAACAGTTTGAGCCTAATTGATACTCAGAAACCTGTAAAAGTAAAATAAGGCAACGTTGTATTTTACCACTTCCTTAAGCAGTAAATTATTCCTAGGGACAGTTTGATTTCAAGTTTGTAATACGATTCCAAAAGCAAGCATTTTGGTTAGGAGTTTAACAAGGGCAAAATGTAGCGGATAGAAATGTAGAAAGCAGTGTCTGATTCTCAGGACTTTCTGCTGCAGAAGAGAAACATAATAGTTACAGAATATCACTCACTACTAAAGCCAACAGAAGTAGCGTTGCCAAGTTATACAGATTTCTAAAGTGAAATTCTCAAACTGAGGCATTTTAAAGGATTTTTAAGAGACTTTCTTCCTCTTTCAGGAAACTAAAATCATCTCTTTCTAATTTTAGTCATTTGTCCAAGGCAGAACACAAAATCATTCCTCAGATTTTTGGAAGACCTCCAAGTCATTTTGCTGGTTAGTTGACAAATGAGATCACACATTCTTTTGTTTTGATGTAAATTTGTTTTTTTTAATTGACCTAACAAGTTACATGCCAATCTTGGGCAAAGCAAAATTATTTAGCAATTTGAAAAATGCAGAACTATCATTCTCTATTACGTAATGGTATTCAAAGGTATATTTTTAAGCTTGATCTTAAAGCTCTCCAAAGGCCTTTTCTGACAAGTCAGCTGAGATAAGCTTACAACTGTTTTGACCAAGATGGAAATCACATCAGAACCTGCTTTTGTATCTTCCAACAGACACATACTTATGCATGGATACAATAGGAGTAATGGTGGTAATTTTCAGCAACATTGTTTGATGGAAATTCAGCAGTGGGATAGAGCCATCGTCTGCCGGATTCCATCCTGTTGACATGAAAAGTTATTCCCATTGACTTGTAGAATCATTGACCTAATTTTAGTTCAGAAACAATTGTGTGGAAATCTTGCAGAATTTAACTTCGGGTCTTCTTTACGTTGTGTTTCAGCATATAAGCAGCCTGATTGACAGGGAAACCTTCTTCAAAGAGCTGAAGCCTACCAGACCAGATAAGTTTATTTGAGGTATGAGAGAAATCATTCAGGTGGTAGTCATCATCAGATTGAGAGGGTCTGAATCATGGTTAGTAGTCCAGATTTCGGGGGAACTTGCCATATTGTTCTGATCCAAGCCCTCTACAATGTTGCAGGACTTAAGTGTGACATCAACATCTGACAAAGTGACATCTGTGCTATCCTTTCACCTTACCTGCTCAGTAATCAATTGTGTCTGTTATCTCTCCCTGTGGTGATCTATTGTCTGAGACACAATATCTGAGCTGGTGGACACAAACACGAAATCAAGCCAAATTAGAGCCTGACCTTTCAGGAGTGAAATTAGGAAGCATTTTCATATACAGGTATTAGATGTTTGAAACTCTCTTGTTGAAAAACAAATGAGTGCTAGGAGAACTCTAGTTTTAAGCAAGTGATTGAGAGATATTTGCTAATCGAATCTATGCAGGGACATACAGAAAAGGTTTGTATATGGATTTAGGTGACAGATCAACCACAACCACAATGAATGGTACAGCAGGCTGTAGAGGCAAAATGGGCTGTGCCTGTATTCTTGGGTATTCTATGTGCCTCTTCATGAACAGTTTTTACTTGCTGATCCATTATTGTCTGGCTAGGTTATTCTTCTTTCGGTATCTGAAAAGAGAAGAAAGAAAGGATAAAATTGTAGCGAAGGAAAAGATGGAATCAAGAAGTGGCTGCTTATACCATCTCCAGCTTTAGTGGGAGAGAGTGTGGGATGAGGTGGGATGAGGTGGAATTAAGATCTGAGAATGGAGTTAACATCTGAGCAGATGAACAAGTAGCAAGGATAGGCTATTCAACACCTTGAACTTGTTCTGCAATTCAATAAGATCATGGCTGATAACGTTTTACCATCTTGCTGAACAAGAACTTACCTTCCTCAGCCTTAAAAAAATGCAAAGATTTTGCTTCCAACACCTTTTCAGAAAGTGAATTCTAAAGACTCATGACACTCTGAAAGAAAATATTTGGCCTCTGCTCGTAAATGGATGATCCCTGTTTTTGGACAGTGACTTCTAATCCTAGATTCTCCACAACAGGAGACATCATTTCCACATCCAAACTGTCAAGACCCTTCAGTGTCTTATATGTTTCAATCAAGTTGCCTCTGACTCTGCCAAACTCCAGCAGACACAAGCCTAGTCTGTCCAGCCTTTTTTCATAAAGTAATCTGCCATTGGAAGGTATTAACCTTACAAACCTTCTCTGAACTGCCTCCAACTCATTTACATTGGGTAGAATCTTCCCAGTCACCTAATTACATGGACATTGGTGAGATAGTTGGGAAAAGTGTGTGAGATTGGCAGAAATGAGATTCTTAGTGTCAACAGCAATAAGTTCTTCAACTAAAAGTTGAATGATAAGATGAGAATCTCACTATTGAGTGGTGAGAGGCCTATTTGCGTGGAATTACATCTCATAACTAACTAATCTCATCTCATCTATATGCAAGCCAGATTGAAACTAGATAGTAACAATCTCTGAAATGAAAGTCAGAGCGGGTACCTGGCAGCTCCATCCTGCTGCTTGTTCCTCCATCTTGGACACCAGCCAACAACATCTCTATGGGCAGTGACTGTGTGCATCCACCCCTTTGACTGATCATTGCTGATGACCACAACAGGATGCCTGGCCACTTGAGATCAGGGACAGGTCCCCAGCTCATGGGTTGGAGCAGGGTGCATCGTGGGGCTCGTCGCTTTGCTCTCCTAAGTGCTCAATCACATTTTTATTTGTCTGCTTGGAATCTCACAGCATCTTTGCTTTGCATTGCATTTTTGTGCTTTGCCCACTCAGCTAAAGCTTAAAGGCTGACAGCACTTTTTCTTGACATGTCATTTAAAGCAGATATAAAACCAAGCATCTTGTCGTGGTTGTCAGCAATGATCAGTCAAAGGGGTGAACATGTTGCTGTATGTCTATATGACTGCAGTGTATGTGGCAAATATCAGCATATGTTATGTACACTCATGAAAATGACGTAGATCAGCGCTTTCAGACCTGAACTATGCTCAGTATATCTCAGATTACCCTGGAAGAGAGAGTTGCTCAACAATTTAAACAACAGATGTAATTAGCCATCTCAAACTGCTATTTTGTAGAAAACACGTGACTGGTTTTCTCCTCTAATAGGATCTTATGGGCAAACCAAAAAGATGCTTTGATCATCACACAAATAATTAATGTTATATATGGCTTTCAGAATCCAACTGATGCTGATGTGGTGTAAGATTTGTAATTTATAAATATTTTTAAATAATTTATTTTGGATTTTTTGAATGTTGAATTGGGGCATGAGTTTTCTATATGTTTGAAGTGCTTTAATGATTAACTTGTTGGTATTTCTGCAGCCATGGTGATTTCTTCTTTTTCAAACAGTCTGAAAGAGAGTTTTGGGGAAACTAATGGGAATTTATTTACATTGGAGGTTTTTACAAGTGAACAAAGTAAACAGTTATGCATTACATTTTCAGTTTAGAAGGCCGGGGTTCTTTTTCCCCTGTTGATTAAAGCAAACACCCATAGCTTGTGAAAAGCAACTTTTAGTATCAGAATGGGCAACTTGCAGGGGTTTTGGCTGAAGCTGGATATGTAAAACAGTTTCTCTTGAGAAAGGGAGACAGCTTAGACCTGTTGAAAAAGAGGCTACCTGAATGTGTGGAGCTTAGTTAAAAGTTCCAGACCAAAGAGTTTGCTTTAAAAGTTTGAAGAGCTTATGTGAAGCTGAGAAAGTTTAATTTCAGTAAAGCCATCAGAATCTCCTGACCAGAATTTGAAGCCAAGCTTAAGCCAATCACTATTGTGGTTTGGAGCAGCAAATTTTCTATGGTGTTTGATTATGTATTATATATTTATAAGTATGTATTATGTATTTTTGAGTACTACTAGTGGGATTACATTTTGTGTTTTTTAGAATTTATTAATGTGGTGAGGGTA
The DNA here is from genome assembly GCA_024137785.1 of Ginglymostoma cirratum. Taxonomy (NCBI): domain Eukaryota; kingdom Metazoa; phylum Chordata; class Chondrichthyes; order Orectolobiformes; family Ginglymostomatidae; genus Ginglymostoma; species Ginglymostoma cirratum. Next base: position 24,439,384 of record JAHRHZ010000016.1, on the reverse strand, counting down.
TTGCTGACTGGGCAGCATTTGTTGCCTATCCCTGATTGTCCACAGAGTAGTTCAGAGCCAATGTGGGTCTGGAGTCACATGGTGGCCAGACCAGGTAAAGATGGCAGTTTCCTTCCCTAAAGGACATCAGTAAACCAGATGGGCTTTTCCCCAACATTCAGCATTAGATTCATGGTCATCATTAGACTCTTATTCCATTTTTATTGAATTCAAGTTCCACCATCTGCCATGGTAGGATTCGAATCCAGGTCCCCAGAACATTATCTGGGTCTCTGGATTAACACTCTAGTGATAATACCACTAGGCTATCGCCTCGCCAACTAATTGAAGATTTCAAAATCTTCAAACTTATGTTATATGTAAATAGTTTTGTTGATTCCATTTTAAGTTCATTTAAAAAAAATGTTCACAAGATGTGGGTTTTGCTGACTAGGCTGACTAAGCATGACTGTCTATCCCTAATTGCTCAGGTGACTGTCAACAGGTAACCACATTGCTTTGAGTCTGCAGTCATATGTGGGCCAGTCCAGGTAAGGACTGCAGATTTCCCTCACTAAAGGACATTAGAGAAGCAGATTTATTTTTAATGGCAATCGGCAGTGGTTACATTGTTTGTCATTCAAGCAGCTTTTTATTCCAGCTTTTGTACTGAATTCAAGTTTTGTCATCTGCCGTATTGGGATTCAAACTCATGTACTTGGAATATTAACACGATGTACTGGATTGCTAGTTCAGTGACATTATTGCTGTGCAGCCATTGAGTAAGTTTCAATTTTATTGCCTAAACCAAACCTATAGCATTGCATGCTTGTGTCTCAATGAAATATTGCCTTATTAAAACCAAAAAAAAAATCTATCACACCAGGTTTCAGTCTGGGATTTGACTTTTGCAATAATAACATCAGTTGCAATCATAACACCAGGTATGTAGGCTGTTGAAATTAGTTGAAAAACATTTCCTGTAGACTATTCATTGTGGGTGGCATATTTATCTTGCTCAACCAACTCATGCTTGCAAATCTCCAAACATCTTGTTCATCAGTAAATTTGATTCTGCTGTACAACAATGGTTTTAACCAATCCTGACCTTGCTAAAGAATGCAGTAAAAACCAATTTAAAATTATTAGTTGTGCTTGCGGTGTGATGCTTTTGTATGCTAGAGCCTATTAACACAAAGGACCCTGTTCGAAGTGGGATAAAGAAATTCATCTGTACATTTGCACTTTTTCATTGAGAAGAGGGTCATGAAGGCGAAAGTTTCCTGCTGCATTTGCCATGAGAATGCCCTGATCAATCAGCATCTATTTGCACGATTGGATTCCTTTTTCAGCTAACCAAGATTGAGAATCAACTCTTCCTGTGGCATCTCCATGCCAACCATGATCCAATCATTTAGATGTTCTTTTTCAAAGTTTGGTTTCTTGGGTGACCATCATAATGAGTAAAAGACAAAAAGCTTCAAGATCTTCTGCTCCACCTTTGTGCACTGATAAACAATTTGATTTTTAGTTGAAGAAAAAGCTTATACAATTGTAAATATCTGCAACACAGCAAACCTTTGGCAGTGATCCTACTAAAGGCTTCTATTTTATGCAGTAACCTTTTGACGTGGCTCCTTATCAAGTGCCTTTTGGAAATCTGTGTACAGTGCATCCATGTCCACATTCCCTTTTTTATTTTAGCATGTTACTTCCTCAAAGAATGCCAATAGATTGGTTAAGTAAAATTTTCCCCTCACAAAAACTATGTTGACTCTGACTGATTACCTTGAACTTATCTAAATGCAGTGCTGTAACTTATATATTAATAGGTACTGACATTTTCCTTATGACAGTTATTCAGACACTTGGCATGTAGTTTCCTGCTTTCAGTCTCCCTCACTTTTGGAATAATTTGCTTTCTTCCAATCAGCTATCATCTTCAATCACTTCAGCCCCACCTCTTGTCACTGGCTCAACTACGGTCATTCCAATACTGGCCAATACTGCTAGCTCAATTATCTTTCATCACAGCTAAAACAAACTGATCAGACAGCTTTTTACCGAAGATTTGCATAAGACAGGAGACAGCCACAAAAGGGTTTTTTTGAAATAGTCATCTCACAAGAATGTCAGGGACACACATCATGTGAAACTTTTAGATTTCCAGGAACTCCAGCTCTTTTTGATAACACTGAGCCACCTTTAACTCCCAAATTCTTTAACTTCGTCCATTCCACATTATCCTTCCAAATAATCTACATGGGTAATCACAGCTTTGGGTAGCAAAATCCTTTTCTATATCTATCAATGCCGGCAAAGAACTCATGTACCCATGTTAATGTTTCATAACGAAACATTCAATAAGGCATTAGGTGATTATTTGAATAGAAAAAATGTACAGGGGTGACAGGAAAAAGGAACCATGCCCTTCCTCACTGCTTCTTGAGGATGTGATAAAGCCTGGACTGTCTGTGGAAGCATTGTCAATGCCTACCACACCAGTGTCCACCAGTGCAGAGACATTCATCTTCATGAGTAATCTATCCAGAGAAGGATTGGTGTCACATTCTGGTTAGTATAGTACCAACATAGGCCACAGCTCGAGGAAATAGAACTGGTTGCGGGCTCTAATGCACAGAGGACTAATGGACAACAGGTCCCTGCTAAGGTCAATACAGATGATAAGTCGCTGGGCTCAGCCATTAATGGGCTGATGGAGCTGCAGAGACGAGCAGTGGTTTGCTGTTATTGTAACTGGACTAGTCAGCATGAGGCCTAGTTAATGTTCGGGGAATGTGTGTTCGAATCCCACCATGATGGATAGTGAAATTTAAATTCAATCAAATTTAGAATTAAAAGTTAGCCTGATGATGACCATGTAATCATTGCTAATTGTTGTAAGAAGAATTGGTCAATAAATGACTAGCCAGGAAGGATGGCATCCCATGAACACATTAAAAAAATGCAGAACATCTGGCAGAGGTGCCAAACATCACATACAGATTGGAGCGATGTGCAGTCTCCTCAGTACCATGTGATGGTTCTGGCATAGAAGGAGGTAGCTGCCTCCCTGGATAGGGTGGCATACCTTGGACAGTCACGTGAAGTAGAGCAGTCAGTATCTACCAGGCGTTCACTTGGTAGATTTGATTAAGGAGCTTTAAGTGAAGGAACCTGGACAGGATAGCGATGGTAGATTTCACCCTGTAGTTTGAGAGGAGTGGCTAGAATCAGATGTAATGGTATTACAATTGAGGAAAAATAACTACAAAGACACGCAGGAGAAGCTCGTCAGAGTTGATTGGAAGGGGACCCTAGCAGGGAAGACAGTGGAGCAGTAATAGCAGGAGTTTCTGCGGGTAATTCAGGAGGCACAGCAGAAATTCATCCAAAGGAAGAAGAAACATGCAAAGGGGAAGAGGCAACCATGGCTGACAAGCAAACTCAAGGACAGCATAAAAGCAAAAGAAAAAGGATACAATGTGATGAAGATTATTGGGAAGTCTTTAAAGACCAGCAGAGGACAACTGAAAAAGCAATAAGGTGGGAGAAGATGAAATATGAGGGCGAGCTAGCTGGTAGTATAAAAGAAGATCGCAAGAGTTTCTTTTTCGATATCTGAAAGGTAAGAGAGAGGCAAGAATGGATATTTGACCACTGGAAAATGAGGCTGGAGAAATAGTAATAGAGAACAAAGAAATGGAAAAGGAACTGAGTAGGGACTTTGTATCAGTTCTTCATAGTGGAAGGCATTAGTAGCATACCAAAACTTCAAGAGAGTCAGGAGTTAGAAGTTAGTATCGTGGCCATGACTGACAAGAAGTTGCTGAGGAAGTTGAAAGGTCTGAAGTTGGATAAATCACCCACATCAGATGCCCTACACCCAGGGGTCTGAAGGAGATAGCTCAGGAGATTGTGGAGACGTTGGTCGTGATCCTTCAGGAATTACAGGAGCCAAGGAGGGTCCAAGAGGACTGGAAAGTGGCTAAGATAATGCCACTGCTTAAGAAGTGAAGGAGGCAGAAGATGGGGAATTATAGGCTGGTTGGCCTGACCTCAGTTGTTGGTGAGATTTTAGAGTCCAGTAAGGATAAGATTGCCAAGCACTTGGGCATTCATGGTAAAATATGGCCGAGTCAGCATGGCTTCATCAAGAGGTGGTCTTGTCTGACAAGTCCTTCTCTGAGAAGTAATAAGCAAGGTAAACAATGGAGAGTCAATATATGTGATCTATTTGTATTTCTGAAAGGTCTTTGACTGTTAAATAAGATATGAGCCCATGGAGTTAGGGGCAAGGTACTAGCATGGATAGAGGATTTGCTGACTGGCAGAAGGCTTTGACCTCCCTCCAGGTGAATTCTCAGGCCAGAAACCTAAGTAGGAAGTTATCAGTGCAAAGATGAATTCAATTCTAATTAATACCATTCAAAGTATCTTAATGATTAAGATTCAAGAAACAAGTATTCCCTTAAGGACGTGAATATCTCTCCACTACGACTGACTGTTACATCTGAGTGTCCACAAATGTTCGTGTAAAGTCATTTAGTGTCAAATCTAGCCACTATCAGGTTTTTAACAGGTCTTCAGTCTCACCTTACTGCTGCCCTGGCATCGTCAGCATCTTCAATATCAGCATTGGTTCTCTCAGCATCTTTGTCAGATACATCTTCTTTCTCATCTGACGGGAAAGGTGGTTGGTTCATCTCCTCCTTCTATAGGTTCTCACTTTTCAATGAATCACATTGCACAGTACAACACACAAGGTCCGGAGACAAAGTTCAATGAGCACTGAGGTGCTCATTCTGAATGATTCAGGCAATGGAAGCATATCTTCAGAAGACCAATTTTCTGTTAAACGATGCCCCAATGGACGCATGCAGCATTAAGGTGCTATTCAGCATCACTGTGAGGATTTCTCACTGGAGTTATTAGCTATGCTTTCTAGGGGTACCCATTGTCACTCACCCATCCTGGGGTTAATGCTGTAGGAGGTGAATGTTTGAGCACCCTGAGAATTATGTAAAATATAAACATTGTGACAACTCCCTGGATAGTGACCACGCACCGGCAGGAGTTACTGTCTGTAGTCAGAAGTAAGCTGGACATTGGGGTAGTGAATTCCTTTCCTTTTCAGGAATCTGGCAGGATGATACCAGTGAAATTAGAGCATCATATGAGTGTTGCTGATGGCCCTACATACCTGAAGTAATCCAGCATTTGCTGCAAACCCCATGACTTGGCCAACTTTGCTGTCTGGGTCCATGGTGAACTGGATATTCTGAATTGATTTCTTCTAAAAAATATCAGTAACCTCACTAATGCACTGGCAAGCTGTCATCTGGGAGATATCACACAAGTCTCCAGTTGAGGTTTGAAAAGTGCTAATGGTGATAAGCTGAATATTGCTGTGATATTCAGTGGCAGTGTCATAGCCCTGCCTTCCAAGCTGTGCAGCTTCAGATCTGCCTGCAGGCAGTGGCAGATGTAGGCGATGGCTTCACAAGTCATGCAAAGTCACCTGTGGCACTATCCCTTTGCAGGTAGGTGAGATGCCTTCTCTACATCTTCTCTCCACAGTGTGGTTGTAGGCTCTGAAGAGCCTAGTTCTCCCTTCATGTGCTGTGTGTTCCCCCACAGTTGCAGTGTTCTTAGCCTCATGCCTCTGATTGTGTTGTTGTTGCTCTTCCCTTCTTCTCCTTTTTCCCTAAATTCTTCTTAGTCAAAGCAAAGGTAAGACAGTGGATGGATAATCTTAATCAAACGTATGGTATGGAAGTAAAGTTCTATGTTCAAAATTCGGGAATGAGAAGCCTCATTTCAATCTGGTTTGCTGACGTGGCCAATGTAACTGTTGGGCCCTTATTAAGCTTGTCATGTGTTGGGTGAAAGCCTGCCCTACAGCCACCTCTACATTGTGAGGTGCTTCCTTCATTAACCACAATTGCTTTCCCTTTCTTAATATTGCCACATGTAAAATATTGGTGTCCTTTATCTTTGTATTGTTATCTATCCATGTGGCAATGACCACTACCTGTCACTTGTTGCCATCCATAATTCCCTCAGATACAGCCGTGCAATATTGGAATGTGCAGCCTGCATCAGAAATTCATGTCTTATCTTTCACCTACACAGGCCTGTTAAAGCTCATGCATAATTGAATGCACAATAACCCTTCCCACGCTCCACTGCAGCATCACCAGTGCTGGCGATTATTAGGTTCCAGTCTTAACAAAAGTTAATGAGTGAAAGTTAAAATGTCTTTCAGGTTGTTCATGCTCTATCTCCTTCTGTAGAATTCACTCTCACCCATTCCGCACCCCACTCCCTATCACTTTCAACAAACACATAACTTTAGATGGCCACTAGAATTACTCTGGCATCCATTCTTCTGCAACCCCTTCTGTCCTCCTTCCATCTCGCTCTCTGATTATTGACCCTTTCAGTACTTTCATGGATATTCCTCTTCTTCCCAATAATGTCACTCCAACTCAGATCCCCAGTCCCACCTTCATTCCTACACCCTTTCTGTTTCAGTTTCACTGCTCTTTCTCCCTCCCCAGTGGACCTAACTACTGCATTGTGTTTCCTCCCTTAAATATGCAGCTCTCACCCTACCTTCTTCCAATGACCTTATTACTGTTACTTCCCCTCTGCATCCTAGTTTGCTCTCTCTATAGATGTAGTCAGGCTTGTGTCATATGTCAGACTTCCTGAGCTTGCCATTCATCCCAATGGAAGTTTCCATTTGGAGCATTCTGTCCATGTTTATACTTTAAGTCTGATTGCAGTGAAATAATTAAACTGAAAAATTTCCTCTAATATATCAGTATGTGATGTGAAATTTTACTGTTCAAAATTAGCTGCAGCTATATGAAGATACAAATATAAATTTCCTTTTCTCTGATTTAACAAAATTATTAACTTGTTTATTTTAGAAAGATTAAATTAAATTATATATTTAAGCTTAAAATTAATATCTTTGGACATGGGAATCTCATATGAAACTGTTACCATACATAACATTTGATACCAATATGGTGTAGCTCATTGTTACTTGTGGGATTATATCTAGTTAGAACCTCAGTCATCTTGTATTTGGAAGTTCGCTATTGTATGTCCACTATATTATTTGCCACTTCTTTCTAGTTTTAAGATGGCTAATTCCTCCTTGCCTTATTCAAATTTGTTTTATTCAGACAAGTAGCTGAACTTTGACTATTCTCTCACCTTTTCTGTATTTATAATGAGGTTGATTATATAATTGGCATACGTTTCCTGCTGTTTCCCTACTTTTGCATTACTTAACATTCCTATTAATTTCCTGGATCAAAATCTACCTCATTCAATACCAGCACTTTAGCAGCAAACATTAAACATACTTTCCTCTTTAAATTTCCAGTCGCGTATCCTGCCAACTTTACTTCAAGTCAAAACAACGTGTTATTCTATAGACTCCTTTAGAGGGACATAATCGTTTTACTCAGTACAATCCAGATAAAGTTGTAATTACTTCAGTAAAAATGTTTTGCTTGACTCAGGGCAGACAGAAGTCCCAAATAAACTCGGTTGAAAATATTTGACATAGGTTTCAACTATTTTCTTTTCTCCTCTCGACTGTGAGTGTTGGCAGTCACTTTGATTGTGGAGGGTATTGTAGCCAAGTCCTATCCTGTCCACATCCGATATAGACACATATTCCAGTGAGGGTTGTTGTTGACAGTATTCAGAAGCAGGAAACCTGGCTGAATCTTTTCTCCTCCTTCACCTAGGGTTTCTAAAATTAACTGCAGCACTTCAACTGCTGCTCCAGCTAGTACCAAACATGGCACAGATGATGGAATAGAACCTTGAACCTGCTCTCCATGATGGAATAACATACCCAGTACATAAGGGAATATCAGCAATTTTCGTTTAGTAATTTAATTTAAAAGGGAAAATAATGCTGCAAATGACAAAGATTTGGTGCTAAAGAGACTAACTGTCAAAATTCGCACCTTTTTTTTCACAAAAATCAATCTACGTTTGAACTGTTGAGATCTCGTTCCAGTATATCTCTCTCCAGTCTCTATCATCTTTGGGAATTTTTTTCTTCTCTATGCAAAGGACTCGGAATTTAATGAAAATTAATCATTGTTTTCTGTTTTTTAAAATTATTCACACAGATTTGAAAAGCCACAGGCCTCAACATTCAAATTGCAGGAAGCTTAATGAGATAGGCATCATCTTTGGCCAAGAAATACTCTTACTTATTGCAAGGTCGAAGACCTTTCTGTTTGTGTGAAGCTCAATGAGGGTGGAAAACGCATGGTAGCTTATTGGTTGTTCAGGAAACACCCTGCTTGATTTCCGTTTCCATTGAATTAAGTGGCAAAAAGAAAAGCTTTTGAAATATGATGAAATTTTAACTTGCTGCTCTTTTTTTTCCTTTATCCATTAATGGGATGAGGGCATCGCTGGCTAGGCAGCATTTGTTGCCCATCCCTTATTGCCTAGAGGGCAGTTTGGAGTTTACCACATTGCTGTGGGTCTAGAGTCACATGTAGGCCAGACCAGGTAGGGGTGGCAGTTTCCTTCCCTAAAACGCATTAGCGAACCACATGGATTTTTCCAACAATACACACTGAATCAACGGTCATCACTAAATTCCAGATATTTTTATCAAATTCAAGTTCCATCATCTGCCATGGCAGGATTTGAATCTTGGTCCCCAGGATGTTATCTGGGTCTCTGGATTAACAGTCTAGCGACAATACCATTAGACCCTCACCTCCCCTGTAAAATATAACTGATTGCCGAATGACTAATTGGTCTTAAGTGTGTTGCCCATTTTAAACTTGACATTTCCCCACATTTCCCCAGCCAGAATGCAATGTCATTCTTTGGCACCTGGTGACGCTAAGGCACTAATCACAGAAAACATGTGAAAATGCAAGATTCCATGATTAAAATTTAAGTAGGATATGAAGCTCGACAGATCAGGATTGACCATTATTTGTAATGGAAACCCTGAAAACTATGGGGAAGCTGGAGGCTTTATTTCCCTGTGGATTTTCCTACATTTGCCTAACTTGAGAAAGCACAACCATTTAGAAAATATGGCTCATAGATTAATGATGTTAGCATTACCAAAATTCTTACAACAGTTTGTAATTTGCAAAATCTATCCCTTGCCCAGCACAGTTTGTGTCTCACAAATACTCTGTTATTGCTTCAAGAACTGAAAATAACATGCAACTTGGGAACATTCTGTTCATCTGTTTATTTACAATGCTCATTTTGCAACAGAAAAACTTTGTCTATTACCTCTTCAATGAAGAACCAGTTTAAGTAGCTATTTAAATAATATGATGTAATTTTGAATTCCAACAATAAATAACATTCCACCCCCATGTTTCTAAAATTGTAAACTAAGTCCTTGTTAAAGGCAGAGACAAACATGTTTAAAAGTGATTACAAAATATTCCAGAAGGATGGAGTATTTAAAAGAGAAGATGTGTGTCAGTCAAACCTTAACAAGAGTTTTAGAAAATAAGAACATTTAAAAATAATATTACATATTTAATATTTTAAAAGGCTGACTCTTGATGGCTGAAGTTAAGGAGTAAAGCTATCAACCGTGGCCAGATCTCAGGAGACATGCTGAGATAAAACAAAATAAAGTTTCAAATGTCTATTACAGATTTCACTATATCAAAAAAAAAGACACAATCCTGAAAATCTATTCAGTACATTTAAATTAATATCATGAACTTCAATACTGAATTTGCAATCATAATTTCACATCAAAAACAACTAATCTGTAAATAATATCTTTGATTGCCTATCAAATGTGAACTTGCGGCCTCCACTGTGATAGGCTAATGACAGGTTGAGAAAGAAGTCAAGTAGTAATTACTGGCTGAATCTTATAGAGATGTGAATGATGTGGACTCTGGCATAATCGTTTGAGAAATCCAATGAAGACTATCTCGACATCAGGAACAGCTGGCTGCATTTTCCAACTAAATTCCAAGCATTGAGATGAGATTCTCACTAGGCAGCGGCAAGATGCCTGTAAATGGAGACTATTGCTTGTAAACAGGCTGATTAATACCAAATCTCATCTCATTACAATGCAGTTGTCTATCCTACTTCCAGTGGTTAGGGAACTAAATGGCGACAATTCTTGACATGAATGTCTAAACAGGTACCTAATGACTCCAGGTCATTGCTTCCTCCTCCGCACTGCCAATTTGGACACCCAGCAACAATGTCTCAGGGCAGAATATCCTGTCACCGGGGCATCAGCTGTATGTACCCCTCATTGATGGATATTGGCATCCAACTTCTGCCACATTCCCTCAGAAATCTCATGTCCTGTCTCCAGCTCACTTGCAGGATTTTTTTGAACTTCAAAGTTGCACCTTGGGACACACCAGCAACTGACATTGCATAATCACTACAAGGACTCTTAGCATGCAATTAGAGGTATGCAGCTCACAGAATGGACCAGAATACATCCTGGTATTTTTCGCTTGCTCTCTTAGTGCCCACTCACCTTGAGCCTACCTGGATGCTCACAACATCCCTGACTTGCCTTGCCTTTTTGTGCTCTGCCCCTTGAGCCAGAACTATCAGGCTCGAGCACACAGAAAGAAATCCTCCATGAAATTCCTTCAAATTGGCACTGATCTGATTTTTGGTAAAATTCATCCCAAAACCTCGATCAAACTATGAATTGTATCCTAACACGTAGTTACATATGGAACATAAAAGTCCAGTACACATCAAAATATCTGACAACATTTTGGAGCTTCAGACAATTATAGTATCACTTATTTTGGCCTCAGCAAATATTTGGTTGATAAAGATTTCTGGGGAGGCTTACCTGTCATCAATCTTGGGTTCGAAAGGAAGAGATATAATTTGAGGAGACTCAGCTGTAAAAATATTGACTTCTAAGGGAGTGTCTGTCTTCAAACATTTTGCTGTTTTATTTTTCCAAGTGGAGTTCTATAGTTAGACGGCTTTAACGACTGCTGCTTGCAGTGATTCTGTGAATGTAGTGCTTAAATTGTGATTGCCAAAATCCATTTATATAAATTATGTTTGAACTTTGTTGTTTTTTCCTTAATCTATTTCTGAGCTGGCTTCCTCCTGAATCTCTTCACATCCTGAAACAGAGTGGTTTGGAACTGGAGTGACAGTTGAAGGGACTTCTGCTTCCATGATCCAGACTGCCCAATGTGTCTGACTTGGTTTGTCCCAGTCTACTTAGTGTTGGTTCAGTTGGCAATTTTGTCGGATCTACTCTACCAGCAATCTGGATACAGGCATTGTAACCCTTTCTTCACAGTATTACTACAGTTAGAATTACAATGTTGCTTCTGCCTCAGTCTTCTCCTTAGATTCTTCTGCATATGTCTCGCTGACATCATCGGTACTTTACTGACTGATTCACATTGTTAGTCACTGAATAAGGGACCAATGTTGAACAAATAAGAACAGCATTTAGTTCTCACAGGCACTGTAAACAGCTGTAAACTAATTTACAACAGAGAATACAAGGGCCAGATTTTCATCGGCCAAGTCAGATCTCCTTATTTAAAGAAGGACGTAAATGCTTTGGAAACGGTGCAGAAGAGGTTAATGAGATCAAAACCGAGAATGAACAAGTCAGGAAGATAAGAAAATAGGAACAGGAGTAGGCCATTCAGCCCCTCAACCTGTTTCATCAATCAATTAGATCATGGCTGATCTGTGGCCTGACTCCATATACCTGCCTTTGGTCCATAACCCTTAATACCTTTGCTAAACAAACTATTATCCATCTCAATTTAAAATTGACAACTGATCCTGCATCCACTGGTATTTGTGGAAGATAGTTCTAAACATATACCACACTTTGTGTGTGGAGGTGCTTCCTAACATCTCTCCTGTACAGTCTGGCCCTAGTTCTTGGACATTCTTGCAAACTGTTATAAAGCAGAGGTTGACCTCCACCTGTCAAGACCTAAAACTGAAATACCCAAAGAGGTGCACCTTGCCTCATAATTTGTAAAAGGAGTGTGAAAGGTGGTGTGACCTGCTTTTCAGCAACTTCTAGTGGTTAAATAAACTAAATCCCTGACACTCATTTTAAAATCAACAAGTAACAATTTATTTATCTAGCTCTAATGGTGAACAAATTAACTAAATGATTAACAAACCAAATAAATCCCTTCTAACTACTAACTATTCCCAAATAAATCACAATTCTAATGGTATGATGTTCCAATAAACGAAAGTCCCACTTATGTAAAATAGAAAGAAAATCTAGTCTCTCAAAATTACAGCCAGGTTACCCGTCTTCCGGAATGTTCCGTGCCTTCTCTGTCGATTCTTCTATCAGGAATGCCTTCTCCATTGGTTCTTCTATCAGGAGTATTAACTAGTTATGCCATTGGTACCATTGTTATTCAGATGGTGCTTTCTCTAAGAAATAGAGGAGGCTGTGAGATCCAGTGATTAGCTTTTGAGAGCTGAGGGTTGTTAGCTCTGGTGGATGGCTATTAGCTCTGTGATTTTGTCCAACTGCCCCCTTATTTTATATCTTTAATGACATATCAATATTTCTTACAACAGGATTGGTCCTTTGTTTCAAGCCAGTCAGATTTAAATTTAATTGTTTTTTGGTATCTAAGCACCTGGTTCAATTTGATTGGCTAAATTCAAAACCAGTTGTCTTGGTAAAAACTGCTGCTTGGCCTGGTATGGCCTTATGATACAAATGTTTCAATTTGGGTGCTCTGTGTGTACTTGCAAACTTTCAAGCTACTGCTCACAGACATCCATTTTAAAAGTCTAAGTATAGAAAAAAACCCATCATCCTTTAAAGGCACCATGTAACACTTGCCCCCACCCCCCTCCAGCACTTTACAAGAACCAAATTCTAACTTCCTGCCTTCCAATCCACAAGCAATCTCCCTAACTTTGCACCAAAACCTATACTGTACTCCCTCCAAGACCAACATATCCTTGTCTTAAAAGAATATGTTGGAAAGGCTGGACTTGTTTCCTACCCTTTGCAAACAAAGATTATTTTCATTGAGAAATTCAATCATGACATTTTCCATTTCAATTTCTCATTTAAACTCAATTGTCTCCCTCTAGACCTACCGTATTCTGTTCCTTTGAGTCCAATTCTAACATTACTATCACACCTGCTGAAAGGGTTGGCTCTTGTTTAGGGAATAAATTTTTCAAATGCAGGATAAATGTGAATCTTCAGATATCTTCTCCTACTTCCCCAGACCATGACACTGCTACTGAACTTCAAGTCATCATTTCAAAGACATTCACCAACATTATCTCCTATGGAGAACTTCTCTCCATAGACTTCAACCTCATAGTTATGCAACCCTGAACTGCTTTTTTATAACTCCTTCTCAAGACAGACAGTCTTGCCCCATTAAAACCCTTGGTTTAGCCTCAGTTTATGCCTACCCATATGAATGATCTGCTGAAAAGTTATCAAATTGAGCATTAACTCAATTTCCCTCTATAGGTGCTGACATATACACTGCATATTTCCACAACATCTGATGATGCCCAACTTTTGCTTATAAGAAAACAATTGTTGTTTATTATCAAGCAGGACAGTGTTAGAACACCGAAATTGAACCCTACTATACCAGCTATGTCAACTCTCAGTTTTGTTTTCTGAGTTGCCCTCATTCGATAGTCATCTGATATTTTAAGTTGGATCTGCTCTAACCTCATGAAACAGTCTCTTTTGTTTGAAATGTCTCATGTTTATAAGAACACTTTTATACTGAACAAAAAGAATTAATGAAAAAGTATTAATTTAACATATAAAATCATATTCTCCAAGTCACTTGATGTTACATCTCAAAACACAACTCTTAAAGGCTTTGGGGCTAGAAAAAGAATGTGGAGGTAAGGAGGGACAATGTCTACATCTAAAGAGAATTGGAAAATTAAGGCCAATGTCTTTGCAGTTTCCACACATTCTTCCCCAATTCCAACAGGGTCATGTAGTTGTGATTACAGCTATAAAGATATTGACCTTTGATAATAGCCAAACTAACAAGCTGTAAATAACAAGAGGGCTTAGTCATTGATTAGCAAGCTGTCAATCTCCCAGAAAAGCCAGTCTATAACCAATATGAACAATAAGATAAAGCAAGAAATAAAACAGTAAACGTTCCAAATATTACAGCAGAAAATAAATTATGTTAAGGTCATTACTATTCCTTACATGACAGTGTAAATAATTTCTGCTTAGTCTGTTGAAATTACCAAGCGGTTCTTGGATATATGAATTATGCTTTGTCAATAAGTTAGCTTGTTGACTATAATTAGGAACATTAGAATTAGGAGTGGGAGTAGATAATTCAGCCCTTCAAGCCCACTCTGCCATTTAACATGATCATGGATGATCTTATCTTGGTCTCAAATCCACTTTCCTGCCTGCTCCCTATAGCCCTTTATCCTGCTTTTCATCGGAAACGAATCTATTTTCTCTTGAATCTGCTCATTGGTTCTGCCTCCATTGCAGTCTGGGGCAGTGAGTTCATCAACTTCACAACCCTCTGAGAGAAGTAGTTTCTCCACATCACAGTTTTGAACCTATCTCCTCTCGTTCTATATCTTTGTCCTCGTGTTCAAGACTGCTCCACAAGGAGGAACATCTGTTCAATGTCCACCTTATAATCCCCTTTAGCATTTTATATACCACAATCAGAGCCCCCCTCATTCTTCTGAATTCCACTGAGTACAAACCCAAACCTTTCAACCACTCCACATATGTCAGCCCTTTCATCCCTGGAATCAATCTGGTGAACCTACTCTGTACTGCATCCAGTGCCACCACATCCTTCCTCAAGTAAGGAGACTAAAACTGGACCCACTACTCCAGGTGAAGACTCACCAATGCCTTAAATACCTGTAACAACACTTCTTTACTTTTGCAACATGTACCAGGATCTTATTTGCTTTTTGTACTATATGTTGCACTTGCTTATCAGCTTTCTGCAATTCATGCGCAAAGACACCCAAATCCCTCTGCACTGATGCACTATGAGTCTGCTTCCCATTTAAATAACAATTTGCCCTTTTATTTTTCCAGTAAAAATGCACAACCTTGCATTTATCCACATTAAACTCTATCTGTCAGTTTTTGGCCCATTCTCCTAGTCTATCATTATCCATTTATCTCCTCATCACAGCCTGCTTTCAAACCTATCATAGTTTCACCTGTGAATTTTGCTCTGTTCCACTCTGTCCCTGCTTGCAGATCATTTGTGTAGATTGTAAATAGGTTGAGGTCTGAGAACTGAATCCTGTAGCATCCCAATAGTTACAGTTCATCATCCAGAGAAGGATCCATTTATCCTGACCCTATGTTTGCTGTCAGTTGGCCAATCCTCTATGCAAGATAATACTCTACCCTTAACCCCATGGTATCTAACCTTTGGATCGGCTTTTTTTTTTATGTGGCACCTTGTCAAATGCCTTCTGGAAGTCCAGATATACCACATCTACCAGAACCCCATCATCCACTTTGCTGGTTACATCCTCAAAGAATTCCAGCAAGCTTTGTAAAACAGGATTTTACCTTCATGAAATCATACTGACACTGGTGAATTGAGCTTTTTCCTAGCATTCAGTATCTGCTCCTATATGATTGACTCCAGCAACTTCCCCACTGCAGAGGTCAAACTAACTGTACTACAGTTTCCTATTATTTTGCCTACCCCCTGTTTTGAATAAGGGTGTCATGTTTCCAATCCACTGGTACCTTTCCAAACTCCAGGGAATTTTGGAATATCATGACTAATACATCCACTATCTCTGCTGCCACCTCCTTTAATACCCTGGAGGGCAGGCCATCAGGCCCCAGGGACTTATCTGACGGTTTAATTAGTAACTTCTCCTTAGTTATAATAATGTCACCAAGTTCCTCTGTAGTAACTGCAGTTTTTGGGAAGAAATTATTATCTACCACTGTGAAAAGGGAGACAAACTATTGGTTTACTGTCTCTGCCATTTCTGAGTTTTCCATTATTACCTCACAATTTTTGTCCTCTGAAGGGCCAACATTGCTTGGTTTAAAGCTATTTCATAAAATACATCTGCAACATGATATTGGTTCAGTCACTTTCAGAATTCTTTGCTCTAATTAATGTCCTAGCTGTAGGTGAAAATGAAGTCAGTTGAGGTAAAGGGAAAATTGATTGAGGTAATTGAGGATTAATAAGGTACATGTTAAACATTTTGCTAAGTAAACTTGTCAAATACTTAATAAATCTACAACCAAAGACATTTAAATTGATAACTAGATAGATTTAAAATTTTATTTTCCACAACTTTTCAGGGAAGTTTAAGAAATGAGCAGAATTGTATTGGTAATTTATTGATATTCAATGTAATTCTTTAAAAATTGCTCAATATCTTAAGCTGTTATTTGCTTTTTACAATTTTTTGACATTTTGTTGCAGTTTTCAAGGTAAAAATGCTTTTCATTGCATTTTATAATATTGATTGAACAGGTCCAGTAAACCCCTAAACATTTCATGGACCACGTGTGACACAACACTACCTTTACAATTGATGCTGTGTGGAAACAAATGAACCTGGGACTACCACCTATGGCTGGAAATATTTAAATTGACTGAGAACTTGTCCAGAAAACTTACGGATGGTGTAAATTAGGCACTGTGCTTCCTGCACAGCGCAAGGAAATCCATTACTTTGTCCTCAGGAATTATTTAAACATTACTGAATTAAAAGCTACTGGCTTCAAATTATGTACTGTAATCACAAACTGTCAACATTCAAAGGTGAAAAATTCAATGACCTATTTAAATAATCCATTATCCTTTTAATGACAAAGCCAGCTCGTGAGAAATAATATTTCTGGTTTCTCTATTCCAGGAACAATTACTTCCCAACAACTCAGTAAGTTATTCATTTCCTGATGAGCTCATAATCCTGCTAAATATTAGCTCAGAGTATACTACTGTAAGTGTGAGCTCAGAGTATACATTGGATTCCAGGAAGGGGGAAATTCCCTAGGTTGGGGCAGACATCCAATAAGGCAGGACTTTTACCTTTCCTTTCCCAGCACGACACAGTTTCCTGGTTTGTTTGGATCAAGTATGCATGGCAATTCCCAACAAGCTTTCCACCAAGATGCAACGAACGAAGGTCAATCGAATGTTATGACTGAGGTGAGAACAGTGTACTGTCTTCCCCTAGTTTCAGTACTCCATGTGTCACCATATGAATTTAATTGTTTTACCTCATTCCCACTATGCTTTCCCGATATGAGACTTTAAAGTGAAGCCGTTAACCAGGTTTCGTTAATAAACGAACAAAAATATAAAATAAAACCTAATGTAGATGCAAAACTGCTTAACACAATATGTAATATGAAAACGTAAGAATAATATATTAGTACCTTCCTAATAAATTAAAATACATCAACAAATGTTAAAGGGGATTAAAGGAGCTCTCTCTGTAGGAATTAACTTTGGGAAAAATCATTTGGACACAAAGTCTGTGTACTTGAAGGCAAAAAAGGGAATGGTATAGAACATTCAGTTGGTTGTGGGTCTAGCATTAGGGCATGCATAGACAGAAATCACCAAACATTTGCAATTGTCTCTGGGATCTTGGTAAATGCAGCTTGCTCAATATCGAGAGGTCTTACAGTTGCTGTTCAAGAGGCCAATCAGAATTCACATTGGCTACACAACAAGAACTTTTTTTCCAAAAACAGGGTGCTGATTAACTGGGCAGACTTTCCATAACAAGTTCAAGGGTTAGGTTTAGGGTTAGGGTTCTTCCCTCAACTGAAAATCCAAACAAACTCCAAGGCTCCAAACCTTATTGAGGCTTATAAAATCATGAGGGGCTTGGACAGGATGAATAACCAAGGTCTTTTCCCAAGGGTATGGGAGTCCAAACCTAGAGGGCAAATGTTTAAGGTGAGAGATGAAAGATTTAAAAGAGACCTGAGGGACAACATTTTCAATTAGAGAGTGGTGTGTGTATGGAATAAATTGCCAGAGTAAGTGGTGGAATAGGGCACAATTACAGCATTTAAAAAGCATCTGTTTGGGTACAAGAATAAAATGGGTTTAGAGGGATATGGGCCAAAATGCTGGCAAATAGGACTAGATCAGTTTAGGATGTCTGATAACTCTATGACTCTATGAATCTATGACATTGTTCAACAAAAATAGCCAGAAACCCCATTCATAAAAATAGTCAGGTACTTTCCCTGAAGTAAATGCAAAGAAACCTGATCAGGAATCATTTTCTGAAGAAGTGTCCTGACCCAAAATGTCAGCTTTCCTGCTCCTCTGATGCTGCCTGGCCTGCTCTGTTCCTCCAGCTCCACATTCTGTTATCTCAGACTCCAGCATCGGCAGTTCTCACTATCTCCTCATGTTCAGGAGTCATCTGGAACTATACAGTTTCCATGAAGTACCTTGTTAAAAATAGGTCCATTTTCTTATTTTGACCTCTTAAAAATCATCCTGGTATCTCCAATCCTTTAAACTTACATGCAAAATAAAAATGAAACCATCATAACACCTCCACCCTTCAATAAATGGAACAACATTTTCAATATGCTTGATGACAAAATGTAAGCAACAATTTTTCTTTCAAAAATGAGTTTTTTTTTCATGTCGGTTTACTTTGAAAGGAAGGAATATCCCATTGGCTTCTCTATACCTGAATCATTTTCTTGAAACAGGACTACAGTGTCACCCGAATCATGATTATCAATTACGACCTTGAAAGATTTAGTGGAACCAGGGTGGAAAACACTGGTTCATTGATCAAAGTCAATTTCAGCTTCTCTAAAGTTGCATGGCACTCCAACTAAAATGTTTTGACTTTCTGTAGTAATAAGTCGGTCAGTGGATGTATGCAAACATTACCACTTGAATTTTCCTTTCAAGCCACATAACACCCTTACGCTGAACTACATCACCATTTTTCATTGTCATTAGGTCCAAAATCTTAAAGCTCCCTTCCTGACCATACCATACGTTTCCCTGCACTTGAAGCATTGCAACAGTTTAAGAAGGTAGCTCAACAGGGCACTTGGTTCACTAATGCAATAGAGTCATTGAGTCATAGTGCATGGAAACATATCCTTCAGTCCAACTCATCTGTGCCAACCAGACATCCCAATCTGATCAAATTCCATTTGCCAGCATTTGGCCCATTTCCTTTTAAACCCTTCCTATTCATATACCCCTTCAGGTGCCCTTTAAATGTTGTAATTGTATCAGCCTCTGCCACTTCCTCTGATAGGTCTTTCTGTACATGCACCACCCTCCGATTGAAAAAGTTGCCCGTCAGGTCCTTTTATAAATGTTTCTGTTCTCACTTTAAATCTATGTCCTCTAGCTTAGGAAAAAGACTTTGCATGATATCAATGCCCCTCATAATTTTATATTCTTCCGTAAGTTCACCCCTCTGTCTCGATGCTACAGGAAAAGAAGCCCCAGCCTATTTAGCCTCTCCCTATAGCTCAAAACCTCCAGTTGCAGCAACATCCTTGTAAATCTTTTATGCACTCTCTTTAACAACAACCTTCCTATAGAAAGGTAACCAGAATTGTATGTAGTATTCCAAACATGGCCTCATCAATGTCCTGTACAGCTGCAACATGATATCCCAACTCCTATACTCAATGTTATGACCAAGGAAGACAACCATGCCAAATACCTTCTTCACCACCTTATCTATGTGTGACTCCACTTTCAAGGAACCATGCACCTGCACCTCTGGGTTTCTTTGTCTAGCAACACTCCCCAGGGATCTTCCTTTAACTATATAAACCCTGCGCTGATTTGCCTTATCAAAATGCAACATCTCACATTTATCTAAATCAAACTCCATCTGCCACTCCTCAGCCTATTGGCCCATCTGATCTAGGTTCTGTTCTCTGAGATGATCTTTTTCACTGTCCGCTACGTCACCCATTTTGGTGACATCTGCAAACATACTAACCATACTTCCCACATTCACATCCAAATCCTTTCTATAAATGATGAAAAGCAGCAGACCCCACACTAACCTTTGTGGCACACCAGTTGTCACAGGCCTCCAGTCTGAAAAACAACCCTCCACCATCACCACCCTCTGTTTCCTACTTTCAAACCAAGTTTGTGTCCAATTGGTTAGCTCCCCATAGATCCCATGTGATCTAACCTTACTAACTAGTCTACCACATGGAATATTGTCAAACACTTTGCTGAAGTTCATATTGACAACTTCTACTGCTTGCCTTCATCAATCTTTTTTGTCACCTCTTCAAAAAACTCAACCAAGTTAGTGAGACCCAATTTCCCACACACAAAGCCATGCTGATTATCTCTAATCAGTCATTGCCTTTCCAAATGCATGCAGTCTTGTCCCTCAGAATCCCCTCCAACAACTTACCCATCACTGACATCAGGCTCACTCGTCTACAGTGCCCCGGATTTTCCTTAACACTTTTCTTAAATATTGGCATCACGTTAGCCAACTTCCAGTCTTCCGGCACCTCACTTGTGGCTGTCAATAAAACCAATATCTCAGTAAAAGATGGAAACTGCCATCTTTGCCAGGTTAGGTTTACATGTGACTCCAGACCCACAGCGATGTGCTTGATTCTTGGATAATTAGGGAAGAGCAATAACTGCTGGCTCAGTCAATAAATGTTCATATCCTGTAAATAAATAAAAGCAGTGATGCCACGAATGCTGGCCTAGCTAATGATGCCTGCATTCCATTAATAACTTTTTTAAAAAAATAAGCCAACTGTTCATCCACCTGTCCTTTTTAGACTGAACAATGCTCTCCAACATCTTGATATTTAACTTGCTGCTCCATATATAACTTGCCATTTGTCTACAAAGTTAACTACAGTACATTCACTGCTTTTCTTCAAGTCATAGATATAAACTTTAAACTGTTGCGATCCTAGCACTGACCCTTGTGGAACCCCACTGGTTACAGATTGCCAATTTGAAAAAGAACCCCTTATCCCACTGTCCGTTTCCTGCCTATTAGCCAATTCTCACCTGTGCTAATATACTACCTTAGGATTTAACCTTTTGTGAGGTACTTTGTCGAATGCCTTCTGGAAGTCCAAATGTAAGACATTAACTGGCTCCCCTCTATCCAATCTGGATCAGCTTTTCTCAAAAAAATCTAATAAATGAATCAGACACAATTTCCTTCTCATGAAGCCATGAACACCGATACAAAGTCTAACATGAAAGATTTGATACTATGTTCTGAAAACATTTCTTTCCTTAGCTTCAGAGGATCTCTTTTCTGCTGTCCATTTACTACAGAGTCATTTGGTGAATCTTAGGTGGAAAACAACAGAAATTTCAAACTTTTAACCCGGTCATGAGGATTTTCATGACATTACGCCCTGATTATCATTTTGACATTTGATGGCACCTTTCTAAAGCTCCATGTGTTTATGAGTCATACATTGAGTATTTTAATGTTGTTACGCCCAAACTAGTCAGAAATTCCTGGAAACTCTTGGACATAAAATTGGAACCTTGAACTGACTGGATCTTTATCCATATCAAGTGAAGAACAGGGTTAATTTCTCAATCACTACCTTAGCAGTAATTATCTTAAGGATATGGTCTCTGGGAATCTAGTAGACATATTCATAATTGTTGAAGAGACTAGATTAAATCACACACCAAAGGCCCGGACTTCGAGTCTAAGAGATTTTACACGTGATATCATGGAGAGCCAACGCTGACAGAAGGTCAGGTCTGAACACTCTGACAAGCACAAAAAAGAAGCAGAAATTATACAGAATTTATACATTTATGCAGTTTAACTTGTACAAACAAGTTCAAACAAGCTGCAATTGTACTGTGTTTTAGCAAGGCAAGGTCATTACTTAGGCAACCAGACATACATTAATTGAAATGGAAGATGTTCAAAATAAGAGTGTGCAGATGCTGTGAGCCCTAACTTTTTGTTATCTGTCCTACGTGACTTCTCAGGCTAGGGAAAGGCAGTTTGCAGTTACAGCTATATGTACTGTTTCATAAAGCTAAAGATTCCCTACTATGTGCTCCTAGTCATGTATTATTTTAACTCATTACTACTCAGCCCAAATTAAACAGTCTCAACATACAAGTATTCCACAATAATAGTGAAGATTTACAATGCCCAGCCTCTTTTTCTTAGCAAAGGTCCCACAGACTCTGCTAGCACCTTATTAAATAGTTCCTGAAATACTGATATGGCAGTTTGAGGTTTTATTTTGATTGCATGTCTGGTTTTCTGATCTACACATCTGGCAATTAGTGCAGGTTTTACAAAATTGTACCATGTCCATGTGAAACCTTGAATAGTGAAAACAATGATTTATACATGTTCGGGTCTTCCAGATTCTCAAATGTCCTGCCATAGGAGTTTCACAATCTATTCTTTATTGCCAGTTGCCAATGTTTTGCAGCACCACTGTATGAATCCATTCTTCATCTACAGCTGTGTGAGAATGTCTACTCTCCATCACTTGAATCCCATTTTAATCTAGGACTGTCCTGGAATTCCCTTGCCTTCAACTTTACGTATCTCTGCATCAAAATGCTGAGCTTCAAACAGAAAAAAAATTGAGCAAAAATTTCCTTTGTATTATCCAAATTCACAGAGAAAGTTTAATTTATTCAAATATCTGTCTCTGGTGCCATGTTAATCTCAAACAATAAACTTAGTTTATCCATTGCTTGGGTCACTGCACATGAAGAAAAATTCCTGGAATTATTTCCTGTAACCGTTCTGTTTCCTTGACCTCACACAGACTTTTTGTGACTATTGGAGAAGTTATTATCTTTGATCTCATCAAATCATTCCCCAGGATTTAATTTGGTTCGATTTGGTTTATTATTGTCATATATACCTAGGTATAGTGAAAGTTTTGTTCTGTGTGCAACACAGGAAGACCATAACAAAGTGCATTGGGGTAATAGAACAGAATGAAGAATACAGTCTTAGGGCTGCAGAGAAGGTCCCCAAAGAGCAAGAACAACATTAAATTTAAAATTTGAGACGTCCGTTCAGAAATCTAATAACAACAGGGAAGAAGCTGTTCTTGAATCTATTCTTACGTCAATACAAACTGTTATATCCTCTGCCTGATGGAAGATGTTGGAAGAGAGTATAACCGCAATGGAATGGGTCTTTGAATGTGTTGGTTGCTTTCCTGAGGCAGTGAGAAATACGGATGAAGTCAATAGATGGAAGGCTGTCCTTGTGATGGACTGGGCTGCGTTCTCTCCTCTCTGTGGTTTCTAGCCATCTTGGGAAGACCAGTTGCCAAACCACGCTGTGATGCATCCAGATAGAATGCTTTCTATTGTGCATCTATAAAAATTGGTAAGTCCTTGTGGACATGCCGAATTTCCTTAGCCTCCTGAGGAAGTAGAGACATCATTGTGGTAACTTGAGCGTTGCATCGACATGGGTGGACCAGGCCAGATTGTTGGAGATCGTCACTCTCAGGAAATGGAAACTCTTTACCATCTCCACCTCAGCACCATTGATACAGACAGGGACATGCCCTCCACTCTGCTTCTTGAAATCAATGACCATCTCCTTCACTTTGCCGATGTTGATAGAGAGATAGTTGTCTTTACACAATGCCACTAAGCACGCAATCTCTTTCTTGTATTCGTCGTTGTTTGAGACTCACCCTACAATGGTGGCGCCATCAGCAAACATGTAAATGGAGTTGGAGTGGAATTTGACCACGTGGCCATGAGAGTATAAGGAGTACAGAAAGGGATTGAGTATGCACCCTTGAAGGGCACTGATGTTGAGGATTATGGTGGAGGAGGTGTTGTTGCCTATTCTTACTGATTGTAGTCAATGGGTCAGGAAGTTGCGGATCCAGTTACAGAGGTGGGAGCCTAGGTCTTGGAGATCGGAGAATTAGTTTGTTTGGAATTATGGTGTTGAAGTCAATAAATAGGAGCCTGACATAGGTATCGTTGTTATTCAGATATTCCAGGGATGAGTGTTGGACCAGGGAGATGGCCTGTTATGTCGGAAGGTGAATTGCAAAGGATCAAGGCAATCTGGTAGGCTGGAGTTGATATGAGCCACTACTAATCTCTCAAAGCACTTCTTAATTATAGAGATGAGAGTCACCAGGCAGTGGTCATTGAAGCACAATGCATGATTTTTTTGGCAGCAGGATGATGGTGGTCTTCTTGAAGCAGATAGGGACTTCAGGTCATAGTAAGGAGAGGTTAAAGTTGTCTGACGATACTCCTGCTAGCTCGTTTGCACAGGATCTGAATACATCGTCAGGGACTCTATTTGAGCCAGTTGCTTTCCATGGGTTCACTCTCATGAAGGCTAGTCTAACATCTGCGGCGGTGACCATTGGTACAGGTGCATCCAAAGTTGATAGGATAGCTGATATTATTTTACTTAGCTTCTGTTCAAAGCAAGCGGACAATGCATTGAGCTCATTGGGTAGGACTGTACTCCATGATTCTGTTTGACTTCGCTTTGTAACCCCATTATGTCATGTAAGCCTTGCCACAAAGAATGGGTGTCCGTGTGATTGGGCTGCATCTCCAGCTTAGTTTGGTGTTGCCTCTTGGCATCTCTGATGGCCTTAGGAAGGTTGTACCTGGGTTTCCTGTATAGATCAGGATTGCCTGACTTGTATGCCTCAGACCTGGGAATTTAGTAGGGAGTGGACCTGCCAGTTCATCTATGGTTTCTGGTTAGGAACACTGGGATTAACTTCTTCGGCACGCAGTTATCTACACACTTGCTAATGAAGTCTGTGATGTTTGCGCATACTCGTTTAGGCTGGCCACTGCGTTCTTAAATATGACCCAGTCCACAGACTCTAAGCAGTTCTGTTGAAGCCCTTCCATTGCCTTGGACGAACACTGCGCTACTTTCTGTACTGAGCCCTCATGCTTCAATTTCTGCTTGTAAGCTGGGAGGGGGAGCAAAGCATTGGAAACTGATTTTCAGAAATGTGGACAGGGGTTGGCGTTGTTGGTATCTTTGATGGTTGTATAGCAATGATCAAGAATGTTCAGACATCTGGTGGGACAGGAGACATGTTGGTGGTATTTTGGTAACACGATTTTGAGGTTGCCCTGGTTGGAGTAGGTCAACATGGCTACAGACAAAGTATGGGCAACTGTTGCAGTTGCTGTTCCCAGACATGAGGTCCAATCTAGGGGCACCTGAGACAAAGGTCTAGGTATAAAGTCTTTGCTAATATGATTCACAGAAACATTGATATGTAACTCTGGTGGAAAAGTTTTGCCTTTCCTCCAACAAAAAAGTTTGCGTAGATTCTGCATCCCTGTATGACTGTGGTTTGCTTTGCCTCATTTGTGAAACAAGAAGTTCTTTCCTTCTTGACAAAAATTTCCTGTAACTCTCGGGATCGTGTTTACATTCCTCACATTAAAAGCACTGTTTGTACTTGGTCTTACAGCTGCAGTTGGAGTTACAACTCAATCTGTTTTCCTCCTAGTCAATACAACACACGAACAAGGAACAAGAGTAAGCCACTTGGCCCTTCAAGCATACCCTTCCATTTAATAAGACCATGGATGATCTGATTGTAACCTCAACTCTACATTGCTGCATTATCCACGGTAATCTTTCATCACCTTGCTACTTCAAATGGTTTGCTGTATACTGCAACTTAGTCTTACTCCTGTCCAAGATGCTGGAGACCACATTTGGAGTGCTCTGAGCAATTTTGGTCCCCTTATTTTGGGAAAGATATAATTTCATGGATGCACTTCAGAGAAGGGTCACTAGGATGATCTCTGGTATGCAGGGATTGTCTTATGAGTGAAGGCTAAACAGGTTAGGATTCTACTCACTGGAGTTTAGAAGCATGAGAGGTAATCTCATTGAAACATATAGGATTCGTTTGGGGCCTGACAGGATAAATGCTGAGAGGATGATTCCCCTTATGGGAGGGTCTAGGATCTGAGAGCATCATCTCAGAACAAAAGGATACTAATTTAAGACTGAGATGAGGAGGAATTTCTTCTCTCAGAGGAGTATTTGGAACACATTGCCGCAGGGAGCTGTGAAGGCAGAGTCCTTGTGTATATTTAAGGCTGTGATAGATTCTTGATCAGCAAAGCAATCAAGGGTTATGAGGAAAGAGCAGGGCAGGGATGTGGACATGAGGAATGTTGGATCAGCCATGATCCTATTGAATGGCAAGCAGGCTCAAGGGCTGAATGGCCTATTCCTGTTCTTACTTCTTATGGTCTTAAGAATCTATCTCCCTTTGCCTTAAAAATAATCAAATATTCTGCATCACTGTCTTTTGAGGGTCCTTTGAAACAGAGGAAAAAAAAATTCATCTCTGGTAACCCCTTATTTTTAAGGTATGAACCTATAGTGATTGGAATAATGACCAGGCAGATCTCACTGACTATGGATTTTATTGTCAACCTGGGCCAATCAAGGAGCCCTGTTAACAGATATGTATGGGAGATTCCGAAAGTCTCCTCAGTCTAGGGATTGGCTTTGAACTGGCTGGTCAGAGCCAATGTACTCAGTACATGTACATAAAGGGTGACATGGTGTTGGAATACTGGCATCTGTGCCATTATTTCAGTGGTGATGAGAGTGGAACAGTACGTGCCTGAAGAAAATTTGATCATACCAATTGCCTTTGAGTTGGGGCATGCATTTCTAGCCTTTTTTTTTGGGAAGGTTAACTCATATAATCCAACTGTCAAAGACAGGACCCAATATGTGGAAAGACTTTTTTTTTTCCGGGAAAGCTACACTGGGGCAGATGAAAAGCAATAAGTAATCTTTCTGACTGCTTGGGCAAGCATAGCTTCTTTGGTTATTAAGAACCTAGCTTTCCTAGAGGTACCAGATACTAAAATTTTTCAAGAGCTGAGAGAGTTAGTTAAGGAATATTATTTCCTAAACCTCCTCTAATTCTGAGATGCTATCAATTTTACTCAGCTATAAATTCAAGAACTAGAGGAGTCCATATTGGGATTTTTGATGAGGTTAAGACGAATGGCAGCAGTGTGTGATTTTGTGTGAACTCTGAATAAAATGCTGAGAGACCACTCGATATGTGGAATTAATCATGTAACCATGCAACGGTGCCTATTAACTGACATCCAACTGGACTTCAAAGAAGTACTACAACTGGCTTTGTCATTAGAAAATGTGGCAGGTGGAGCTACTGTACATCCCAAAGGAAATGGACACCCTGATCTGTCCGACTGAGCTTGGGGAACACCACTTGAGCGTGGGCAATCACAGAGCTTCATGCAGGGCAATTCGTGAGCTGAGAGACCCTAGGACAGCCAACAGCCAAACCCTCAAACATGGCCAAATGGCTAAAATGTTCTACAAAGCCACTGTAGTTGCTGCTGATATGCGGACTCAACTCAGCAAAGGATTCCCACAAGGCCTGACTTCAGTAAGAGATCTCATACGCCGGTACCCAGGAGAGTGCATACCCTGGAAAGTCCACTGGTTGGTGGCTTGGAACAGTTAAATTGCTTAGCAACATCCAAATTAGAATCAATCAATATAAATGTCTGCATAAATGGTCACCCAGTTCTTATGGAGGTCAATACTGTTGCAGCTGTATCACTGGTTGAAGAACCAGCCTTTAACAAGATCTGCTTTGGACTCCAACCCTTAAATTTGTGCAAGACATTGGCCTGGCTGCGAATGTACATACGGGAACCGTTACAGGTTAAGGGTATGACTTCGGTTCTGGTCTCCTATGAGTCAGTTGGTGCAATTACCACTGATTATGGTAAAAGGCTCTAGCTTAAGCCTGATGAAGCAGAATTGTTTGAGGAAAAATTCACCTCAATTGACTCAACATTTTTCGATTAGAAAATGGCTGCCTAAGTGAAGTCCTAATTAAAAACCAAAAAGATTTTCAGGAAGGTCTATCAAAGGAGCCAAGGCCACCTTACATATTGACCAGGAAACAATAATGTGATTCCACAAAGCCCACCTAGCTTGTGGGTAAAAGTAGAGGCAGAAATCAGGAGGCTGGAGTGTGAGGGAATCATCAAACCAGTGCAATTTACAGAATGGACAGCATCGGTCGTACCAATTGTGAAGCCTAATGGTTCAGTTCGCCTTTGTGCAGATTTTAAGCAAATAGTAATCTGCTTTTTACAGCTGGATAAATACCCAATCTCTCGCATACAGGACTTGTTTGCATAACTGGCGGGTGGGGGAGTTGGTGGTGGTTGGGGAGGGTTGCTATCCTTTAAAAAACTGGACGTGAGTCATGCCTATCTATAATTGCGACCAGATGAGGAGTCCCAGAAGTACGCTACAATTAAAACCCATAAAGATTTATACCAATATACCAATATACCAATATACAAAACTGCCACTTGGGGTGTTATCAACTTGACCTCTTTTCCAGCAGACCATGGAGAACATTTTACTAAGGTATCCCAAGTTGCCATTTATCTAAGATGTGCTAATAGCCAGGAAGACCAACAAAGATCACGCGGAGAATTTGGACACAGTGCTTAAACATTTCTCCCAGGCGGTGTACACTGTAGAAGGGAAAAATGCATGCTCCAGGCATCCCAAGTGACTTACTTGGGCTACAGAGTTGACGAGACTGGGTTACATCTGTTGGAAGATATAATGAGGCTGATCAAAGGAGCCCTGGCTCCCACTTCTGCACTGGAGCTTAGGTCTTAGGTTGAAATATTACAGGAAATTCATACGTAACCTGATCTCCATCTTGGAACCCTTACACCTGCTAGTGAAAATGGTCAGCTTTGGAAATGGAAATGGTTACATCTCCAAGACGTAGATTTTAGAGAAGAGAGAAAGCAGCTATCATCTAAGGTATTGGCCCACTACGAAGCAAAGTGGGAGGGGTTGCTGACATGCGATGCCTCCCTGTATTGAATCAGGGTAATGTTGGCTCACCAGTGGCCCAATGGTGAGGCATCCCAATTGTGTATGCTTCCTGGACTTTCACTGATGGCCAAAAGTAATTATTCCCAGATAGAGAAAAAAGAGGTTTGGCGATCATCTTTGGTGTGAGAAAGTTCCACCAATACCTTGACGGATGTAAATTAGTATAGCGATACACCACAAACCCCTACTAGGGCTACTTAAAGAAGACAAGGCTGTGCTGCCAAAATCTCTGGCTGAATTCAGTGGTGGGCTCTTATTCTTAGTGCATACAATCACAAGTTGGGAAGTATCCAGGAAGCTAAGTGGCTAAAGTAGATATCCTGAGCTGTCTCTCTCTGGCAGATACTCTCTGGTGGTGCTTCCCCTGGAACAGTCAGTTCTGATATTAAACTTTCTGGACACCCTTCCGGCCACTGCTGACAATATCCAATTATGGAAATGAAAAGATCCTGGTCCTGGCAAAACTAAAATAGCTGGTGGTGAAGGGGGAAACGAAAAGGCCATCACAACCAGGACTGAAATTTTTCTGGACCTGATGAAAGCAGTTCACCATAGAGGATGACATATTACTTTGGGAGTAAGAGTGATTTTCCCAAGCAAAGGTTGCAGCCAGATACTGGCTGAACTCCACCATGGCCATCCGTGGGTTTCCAAAATGAAAATGTTGGCAAGAAGTAATCCAAGGTGGAGGATGGGAAAAAGTTGTGACTGTAAGAACTGCTTGTTTTTTTTGAGATATTTTCAGTGTTAGAGCTGATTTCCATGAAATCTAGGAGCAGTAATTACTGTTTTATAAGCATTTGCATTGATTTGGAACTTTGGGAAAATAAAAAATCAAAACAATGGCACTTTAAAAAGGAACAAGACAGCCAGAGACAGTGACCACATGGGAACTGAATCAAATGGAGAAAGAGACCTACATTGCTGTTTGTCCCAACAGTGAATCTGCATAGCTGCTGCCTCTGCTGTTTGGTTTCAAGTGTCTTGGGACATTGGAGTTCATCTAAGAAAAATAAACAACCACTGAAATTCACAGCTGACCTTTGAGAAACCTGTGTGGGGGAAGCTCACAGCAGGGGAGCAGCTAAGTGGCTAGTTTTTAAGTGTAACCTTACTGTTTTTGTTTTTGTACATCTACAATGGTGAGTGGAATGGGTTCTTTTTTGACTTTTTTTTATTGATATCTGTTTCTTGATTAAACTTTAAAAATATAAAAATGTATGTATTAAGTTAACCTGGAGCAATTTTTTCAGAGCAGTAAGATTGTGCTACTTTCTGGGTCTGTAGATTGTTAAGGCACAAAGATGGCCTTTAGTAGAGTGATGTGCTCTTCCTGTTGGATGTAGGAGATTAGAGAGAGTTTCCATGTTACTGAAGATTGTGTGCAGGAAGTGTGTATGGTTGTGAATCCTATTGGATCGCATGGATCGGTTGGAGTGGCAGTTAGAGGCAATGAGGAATTTACAGCAGCTAGTGGGTATGATGGATGGCAGTTACAGGGAGGGAGATAAACCGAAGATACAGTCAGGTAGATGGGTGACCTCCAGGAAAGGTAGGAGAGAGAGGCAGGTAGTGCAGGAGTCTCCTGTGGCTATCCCCATCTCAAACAATTATGCTGCTTTGGAAAATGTAGGGGTGATAGACTATCAGGGGAATGTAGCACTGACAGCCAGGTTTCTGGTGCTGTGACTGGCTGCAATGTAACGGGAGGTATGTCAGGTTCCAAGTGATCGACTGCGATAGAGGACTCTCTAGTCAGAGGCACAGACAGATGTTTCTGTGGCCAACAGTGTGACATCAGAACGGTGTGTTACCTCCCTGGAGCCAGGGCCAAGGATATCTTGGAGGGTGCAGAATATTCTCAAAGGAGAGAAGGACCAGCAGGAGGATATTGTTCACATTAGAACTAATGACATAGGACAAGATTCTGAGGAGAGAATATAGGAAGTTAGGCAGGAATTTAAAAATGAGGTCTACGAGGGGAGTAATATCTGGATTATTCCCTGTGCTACGAGCTAGTGAAGGTAGGGATAGGAGGGTAGAGCAGATGAATATGTGGCTGAGGACCTGATGCATGGGAGAAAGATTCACCTTTCTGGATCAGTGAAATGTCTTCTGGGGCAGAAGTGATCTGGAAGGGTCTAATAAACTGGCAGGGAGATTTGCTAGACCTGCTTGGGAGATTTAAACTAGAAAAGGGAATGATACGACCAGGGAGATAGTGAGGAAAGAGATCAGTGTAAGACAGGTACAGTTGCAAAATGGAACAAGTAAAGCACTCAGGGCAGGCAGGAGCAAAGCAGAGACCGAGGTGGAACTGGTAACTTAAACTACATTTATTTCAATGCGAGAGGCCTAACAGGTAAGGCAGATGTACTCAGGGCATGGTTGGGAACATGGTTGGGATATCATAATAATTATAGAGGTGTGGCTCAGGGATAGAGAGGATTGGCAGCTTAATGTGCCAGGGTATGGATGCTATAAGAAGGATAGAAAGGGGGACAAGAGAGGAGGGGGAGTGGCATTTTTGATTAAGGATAACATTATGGCTGTATTTAGGGAGGATATTCCTGGGAATACGTCCAAGGAAGTTATTTGAATGAAACTGAGAAATAAGAAAGGGATGATCACCTTACTGGGATTGAACTATAGACCTCACAGCAGGAAATTGAGAAACAAATTTTCAAGGAGATCTTGGTTATCTGTAAGAATAATAGGGTGGTTATGGTCGGGGATTTTAACTTTTCAAACACTGACTAGGACTGCCTTAGTGTTAAGGACTTGTATGGACAGGAAATTGTTAAGTGTGTACAAGAAAAGTTTCTGATTCAGTATGTGGATGTACATGCTAGAGAAGGTGCAAACCTGTTCTACTCTTGGGAAATAAGGCAGTGCAGGTGACTGAGGTGTCGGTGGGGGAGAACTTTTGGGCCAGTGATCATAATTCTATTAGTTTCTAAATAGTGATGGAATAGGATAGATCGGATCTAAAAGTTAAAGTTCTAAATTGGACAAAGGCCAATTAGGAAAGAACGTTCAAAAGTTGACTAGGGGTGGATGTTTGCAGGTAAAGGGATGGCTAGAAATTGGGAAGCCTTCCAAAATGAGATACCGAAGTTCAGAGACAATGCATTCCTGTTAGGGTGAAGGACAAGGCTGGCAGGTGTAGGGAATGCTGGATGACTAGGGAAATTGAAATTTTGGTCAAGAGTAAGAAGGCAGCACACGTCAGGTAATGAGTAAGTGAATCTCTAGAAGAGTACAAAGGCAGAAGGAAATCAGGAGGGCAGAAAGGGGATATGAGATAGCGTTGGAAAACAGGTCTAAGGAGAATCAAAAGGGATTCTACAAATACATTGAGGACAAAGGAGTAACTAAGGAGAGAATTGGGCCCCTTCAAAATCAGCTGCTTATCTGTGGAAGTGCAGGAGATTGGGGAGATAGTAAATGAATATTTTGCATCAATATTTATTGTGGAGAAGGATATGGAAGATAGAGAACATGGAGAAATAAATAGTGTCATCTTGAAAAATGTCCATGTTTCAGTTGACGAGGTGCTGGTATTCTTAAAACACATGTAAATGGATTAATCCCTGGGACCTGATCAGGCATACTCTAGAACTCTGTGGGAAGGAGGGGAGAGATTGTTGGGTCCCTTACTGAGATATTTGCATAGTTGATAGCCACAGGTGCAGTGCAGGAAAACTAGAGGTTGGTTAATGTGATGCCACCATTTAAGAAAGGTTGTAAAGAAAAGTCAGGGAACTATAGACCATTGAGCCTGACATCAATGGTGGGCAGATTGTTGGAGGGAATCCTGAGGGACAGGATTTACATGTTTTTGGAAAGACAAATACTGGTCAGGGATAGTCAACATGGCTGTGTGCATGGGAAATCGTGTCTCACTAACTTGAGTTTTTTGAAGAAGGAACAAAGAGGATTGATGAGGGCAGAGTGGTGGATGTGATCTATGTGATCTATATTCAGTAAGGTGTTCGAAGAGGTTCCTTTGGTTAGCAAGGTTAGATCACACAGAATACAGGGAGAACTAGCCATCTGAATACAGAACTAGCTCGAAGGGTGGTGGTAGACAAAGGGTAGTAGTAGAGGGTTGCTTTTCAGACTGAAGGCTTGTGACTAACAGTGTGCCACAAAGATCAGTTTTCATCATTTCTATAAATTGTTTGGATGTGAACATAGGAGATATGGTTAGTAAGTTTGCAGATGACACCAAAATTTGAGATGTAGTGGACAGCAAAGAAGGTTACCTCAGATTACAATGGGATCTTAATCAGATGGGCTAATGGGCCGAGGAGTGGCAAATGGAGTTTAATATAGATAGATGTGAGGTGCTGCATTTTGGAAAGGGAAGTCAGGGCAGGAGTTAATGGTAAGGTCCTAGGGAATGTTGCTGAACAAAAAGACTTTGGAGTGCAAGTTCATAGCTCCTTGAAAGTAGAGTTGCAGTTAGATAGGACAGTGAAGAAGGCGTTTGATATGCTTGCCTTTATTGGTCAGTGCATTGGAGGTGGGGCGTCATGTTACGGTTGTACAGGGCATTGATGAAGCCACTTTTAGAATACTGTATGCAATTCTAGTCTCCCTGCTATAAGAAAGATATTGTGAAACTTGAACGTATTCAGAAAAGATTTATAAGGGTGTGGTCAGGGTTTGAGCCGTGGGGAAAAGCTGGAAAGGCTGGGGCTATCTTTTCTGGAAGCTGAGGGGTGACCTTACAGAGGTTTATAAAATCATGAGGGGCACGGATAGGCTAGATAGACAATGTCTTTCCCTGGGATGGGAGAGTCCAAAACTAAAGGGCATAGGTTTAAGGTGAGAGGGGAAAGATTTAAAAGGGATCTAAGGGGCAACGTTTTCACACTAAGGGTGGTGCATCTATGGAACGAGCTGCCAGAGGAAGTGGTGGAGGCTGGTACAATTACAACATTTAAAAGCCATCTGGACAGGTATATAAATAGGAAGGGCTTAGAGGGATATGGGCCAAATGGTGGCAAATGGGACTAGGTTAATTTAGGAAATGCTGGCATGGATGAGTTGGACAGAAGGGTCTGTTTCTGTGACTCTATGACTCTAAGTTATGTTTGGTGGCCAGGAATGGATGCTGACATAGCTGTATTTGAAGGGCCGTGTCCAGAGTGCCAACAAGGACAAATATTACTGCCCCCACATTTGCGGTAATGAATGGGTAAAACCTGGATCAGTTAGACTTTGATGATGATGGCCCTTTCATTGGTTCAATGTTCCTGGTTATTGTAGATGCCCATTGAAAGTGTTTGGATGTGCATAGAGTTCATTCAACAAACTCAGGGATGTTGATTGAAAAGCTGTGTGCATTGTTCATGATACACAGACTCCCAGACGTATTGGTCACAGATGGTGAGACGTCATTTACCAACAGGGATTTTGAATATTTCCTATAATCAAATGACATTCAGCTTCTTTGGACAGTTCCATACCAACAATTATCTAATGACTGGCAGACTGAGCAGTCCAAATGTAGAAGCTGGGCTTAAAGAAACAGTTTACAAAAAAATGCATTGTTGGGATGTCTAGGCCAGCATTTATTGCCCATCCTTAATTGTTAAGAGTCAACAATATTGCTGCAAGTCTAGAGCCACATGTAGACCATACCAGGTAAGGATGGCAGATTTCCTTCCCTGAAGGACATCAGTGAACCAGACGTTGTTTTTCTCCTGACAATCAAAATCATGGTCACTATTATATGGGTGTGCATACATACACACACACAGTCTTTCTTCTAGCCAATATTTCTTAGTTCTTGAAGAGAAAAAGAGAAAGATATGGTATTTTCATGTAATCTTTGCTTTGGCATTCTTGCATGTGGCAGCGTCACCAAACGTTGGAAATTGTCCCTGGAATCTTGACAGGTGCAGCTTTCTCAGTATTGAGAAAATTTTCCATTGTTTTTCTAGACGACAAAGAGGATTCACACTGGTTTCACAAGAATTTTTCCACAAACAGGAGAACTGGTCCTCAACAATTTTCTTCCCCATGTGAAAATCCAAACAAATTCCGAGCCTGCAAAGTACTGTTCGAAGAGCATAGCCATAAAATCCAGCTGTAAAAACAAACAGGTTGGCTTGGATAGCTGTTTTGCAATGCAGAATGATGCCAACAGCATCAGTTCAATTCCTGTACTTGGCTGATGTTACCATTGAGGGCTCTCTTCTCAACCTCGCCCCTTGCCTGAAGTTAATCTACATTTAGGCACCTCTGTCTGATGAGAGAGTAGGATTATGGCAACTTTACCTTACAATCCAGAATAAAAGAGCCTTTTATTTCCCAGCTTTACTGATTAAACTCAAAAATATCTCATTTATTATAAGCAAATCTTTTAACGTGTAGCAAACATGATTAGCGGCTAAGCTATATTCCAATATTCAACTATATCCTCTAAACAAACACATTCACATCGCAAACAAGACAATACAGCTCAGTAGAGATGATATGGTTTCCAAAGAAAAGCTAACGGGGAAGGAACATCCCTTTGTATCAAGGGTCTAAGCACAAAGGTAAGCTGGTGTAAACTTTCATGGTTCCCGACGTTTTCTTTCAATGAGATTTAAAATACCAACGGTTGTAGGGCGAAAGAAACTCTTCAGGCCAGGCTTCAGTTCAGATAAAAAGTCAGTTAACTTAGGTGTCAGAAGTAAAGTCATAATTCAGGTTTAAGGGCTTATGCGGCAGTCAGAGGTATTAATATCTGGACCTTTCTCAACTTCCTAAAAATACTTCACTGAAAGACACGAGCAGTTTGTTTTGCTGTAATATTTTTCTTACTTTTTGGATAGACAGAGATTTGCTTCCTGCACGCTTTGGAGATCTTTTAGTTCTACTGGCGCTACCAAGAGTCCCGGAAAACCAGAATCAATTTGACCAGCACGTTGCTAAGTAGCCTTCACCACATAAACCCCATCTCTTCCGGCAAGTTTTATTCAGCAAACCAAAGAATAAATCTCATATATTATTTCTCTTAAAAGCTTTGCATTCCTTCTTTCCAAACTTACTTGACAATGATTAGATATATCACAGCCCAGATTTTTGTTGAATAATTCCAAAAAAAAAGTCCCTTCGAAACCTTGGTAAACACTTTCTAATCTAGAATATGTGAATACTTCCACATTCCAGTTCATCATGCTCCCTAAATATAAATGTGTTCCCAACAATGCCTGGGAAGAAGCAGTTCTGTGACATCATCACAGAGTGGCTCCAGGGTCCTAACACCCTTAAATATCAAAGTCTATGGCCCATTATGACCGCTCACATGTGGTGGGTGGGGAAGGAGATAAAACATTTGTCCTGCTGGGGGCAGGGTGAGAAATCTATATTTGCTTGTGAAGTAACTTTAAATCACAGCTCGCTGGGAGCCTTCATCCTCCGCTTTTTGGGTAGAATTTCAGGTCAGATTTCCCCTTGGGCATTCATAATACAGATTAAATATGCAGGATCTTGTAATTAATCAGCAAGCTTATAGATCGCAAAGGAAAGATTGTGCAGATCATATTTAATGACTTAATTTAACAAGGAATCCGTAGGACTGATATTTTAGAAGTGTGACTACTTCCTCCTGTGTGGAAGGCCAGATGTACCTTGTGTACATTGCATTCCTTCCCGTCTATAATGTTCAAATTTTGCCTTGTGCAATAAGAATAATAGGCAATTGGTAAATAATTATTCATGGGCTGGCTCCATTTTATAGGTCTCATCAATAGTGCAAGATATTCAAGATATACAAGATCGGTCTGAGTGATTCACAATAAAGAACAATAATATTAATATTGTATCAGAGATAAAAGGTACTGCAGATGCTGGAGAATCCGAGATAACACGATGTGGGGCTGGATGAACACAGCAGGCCAAGCAGCATCATAGGAGCAGGAAAGCTTGACGTTTAATATTGCTAGGTTTGAATTAAGTTAACAATTAGATTGTGACACACCTAAACTCACAGAAAACATGTTGATTAATACATTAGTACTGAATACATATCAAGAATATGAAATAATAAGACTTGTAATTCTGTGGTAATGAAATGAGAGTTTCAACTGTAGAGCTGTAAAACTATCCGATGAAAACTGACAAACTTTAATTAGGGCTTCAAAGCTTTTTATCAGAACTTACAGTACAGAACATATCATCTGGGCCAACTTTCTGCTGGGGCTTATTCTCCACACAAAATCTATTCTTGCTCTATTTACTTCATTTCAACTTATTAACATTACCTTCTATTTCTTTCTTCCTTATGTATTTCTGTAGACTCCCTTTAGACGCATTTATGCTATTTGCTTCACCTGCTTCATGTGCACATGCATTTCACACTCTACCCACTCTGAATAAAGATGTATACCTGAATTTCTTATTGGTCTAATTGTTGACTATCTTCCTGCCTATGTAGCTATGGCTCCTAGTTTGCAATTTTCCACAAGTGAGAACAACATCACTTTATCTGTTATATTGAATGTCTTCATAATTTTAAGATCTGTTTGAAGATCAAAGATGATTTTCTACAAAGCTAAACATGAGGAGCACTGGAACGCTCAACATGATTTGTAAACAGGCAAGATCAATGGGAATTAGCTTACAATCTCTGTCTAGTCTGTTCATGTGGTTTACACTGAGACAGGGACTACAGCTGCTCAAGAAGGCAACTCACCACCACCTTGTAAGGGCAACAACTGACAGGCAATAAATACTGGACAGCCGAGTGACCCCCATGTCCCATGAGTGAATAAATTTTAAAAAAATCATTGTATTGAATACTAATTTCCACAATATATTTTTATCCAAGCGTCTCATAGTTGAGATGAGGTGAGGAAGAAAATGTTTTGAAAAGCTTTCTGTGAAGGGAATCATTTGAGTATTTTTAAGTTAAATGCTATGTCGCAATGAGCAGTTTCATTTCCATAAATATTGAGACAGATAGCATCTCTGTTCTGCTTTCTGGACGGTAGTAGTTGGTTCACCAGTTCCAGAACATTTACACAGTCTTGAAAAACATCTAACTAGGCAACACCCAGAAATACCACTCTACTTGCCATGCCAACAACATGCTGTGCAAATAAGATCAAAAAATGAGACAGCTGTTTATTTTATTTCACAGTGTCTGAAAGAGTAGAACTTGAATTAGCACAGTGCAGTATTTTCAGTAAAATAAGAATAATTCAAACAATTTAATACTGAAATTGTTATTTTTGATTTCAGAAATATAAAGATATAATCAGGAACAAAGTTCCACCAGGAAAATACTCATTAACGTATACCATTGTGTTTTT
Organism: Ginglymostoma cirratum; assembly: GCA_024137785.1. Taxonomy (NCBI): domain Eukaryota; kingdom Metazoa; phylum Chordata; class Chondrichthyes; order Orectolobiformes; family Ginglymostomatidae; genus Ginglymostoma; species Ginglymostoma cirratum. The sequence continues at coordinate 24,401,120 of JAHRHZ010000016.1, read as the reverse complement.
GTTGTTTCCAGCAGTCATTTAATCCCATAGTTGAAATAGATTAGTCAAAAAACTGAGAGATGTATTGTTGACATGCAAACTGTATTAATTGGATGTTGGTGCTAATGGGAGACATCTGGCTCACACAACTCTGGAGAAAGAAACTTTTAATTGTTTCAATCTCTTCATGGGGTGTGGGCATCATTGGCAAGACCATCTCCAGCAAAAGACTTATTGGCCATCCCTAAATGCCCTTGAGAAGGCAGTGACAAACTATATTTCCGAACCATTTTAATCAAGAGGTTTCTTCCACAGTAGGAATTCAAAGATTTTACCCTAGGGACAGTGAAGGAATGGTGATATAAATATGGGTCAAGATGGTGTGGCACTTGGAAAGTAACATTTAGGTAGTGGTGTTCCCACATTTTTCCTGGCCTTGTTTTTTGTGAGTAAAGTCTACAGAGTGGGCAGTACTGGTGAAGAAGCCTTGGTGAGTTGCTGCATTGTATCTTGTAGAAGATGCACACTGCAGATGTTGTGCATCCATAGTGGAGGATGGAATGAATATTAAGGTGTTGAATGAGGTGCTGATAAAGCATGGTGATTTTTCCTGAATGATTTTGAGCTTTATGAGTATTCTTGAAGGTACCCTTATCTAAGTAAGTGGAGAATATTCTATCCTGTTCCTTAAATGTGCCTTACTGATGGTGGAAACACTTTAGGGAGTCAGGACATGAATCAATTAGTGCAGAGTATTCAACTTCTGGCTTGATCTTATAACCACAGTATTCATATATCTGATTATGTTAAGTTTCTGATCAATGATCAATCAGGATGTTCATGCAAGTGTTTAAGCAATGGTGATGCTGTTGTAAGTCAAGGAAGATGGTTCGATTCTCTTTTGTTGGAGATGGTCATTGCCTGACACTTGATTAGCATGGACTGTAGCATACAGAGCTTCAGAATCTTGGAGCTGAGACCAACTAAAATGGCCTTACACTGATGATAAAGTCATGCTCATACTTTCTCCACAAATGGAAATAGTTTCTCTCTATTTATCTTATCATTTTAAACTCTTCAGTTAGGTCACCTTTAAATTTTCTAAAATCAAAGTAATGTCAGTTTATGTTGGTATCATGGAGTTATGGTGGATGGGTTACTGGATAAGTAATCCAAATCTTGTAATACTGGCTTTGTTAGCAAGGAAAATATTCAGCTGAGAAATTTACATTCAGTCTATCAAATAAATTTTGAATAAAAATCCAACACCAACTAATAAGCCACTGAATTGTTATAACAACACATCTGGTTCAGGACTGTCTTTTAGGAAAGAAAAATAACATATCTTTTCATATGAGTACGTAGCCATCATCTCTACTCCTACTTCACCAGCACATATTTCCTTACACAATGACAATTTGTAGCCTCCCACCCCAAGTGTATGTGAAATGTCATGCAGAAGTCCATATAGTGAACATTTACAGACACTCCTTTATCTGCCACATTCCATGACAGTAGGTTTTGATCTTTATTAATTCACATGATTCTTTCTGATCAATTTATATTATTCTGGATAAAATTTTACATGCTCTTTAGGACCATATTGGGATGTAGGTGGACTAAAAAACTGGGGGGAAAGACAATGATTAAGAGTGGAGGGAGCTGCTGCAGTGCTCATTTGCCTTCCTGATTCCATACAATTTACTTAGCACATAGCCTTCTCATTAGAAGTACATTGAAGTCCTCAAGAGGTGAACTAAAGGCCATTAATGTGTTTCTTTCCAACATTGCTGATATTTTACCAAGGATAGGAATGGCTGTCTACTTTTGGCAGGTGGGGGGTTTGGGGGGGGGGTTGTGGGTGGGGGGGGGGTGTGGGGTGGAAGTGACCCAGCAAATTTTGGCAGCCTTCCGATAGACCCAGTGGGGTAGGAAGTGGGTGGCCTCCTAAGTAGGCATCTTGTGACCAATGAAGGGTCATCTTCAATGAAAAATTCTTCTGTGATTGGCATCTGAACCCTTGCTCTACCGGGAAATGTCTGACTGGCCCTATGGCCCTGATCTTACGTCCCTTGATTCCAGAGTGGTTCTCCAGTCCAGGTGCAGATCCACCAATTACCACTGTTAACATTTGCGCTGGAGGAGCTGAGCTACCAGCCCTCTCACTTCAAGGTGGTTTCTTGTCCTTAAAAGGTTGACAATCGTGATATAATACAGAAAATTGTCTGATAGGCATAGAAACTGGATTATGGTTCATGAAAATACTTGAGGTGGTGTTTCCCCAGCTTTCTAGCTCACTGTCAGGGCAACTGATGCTCCAACAAAATTCGTGTCCCTGATCCAAATCCTTTAAAGTTTTGGTGATGTCATCTTCATTGACTTTCACAGAGTATTTCCTTCCATGAGACAAAGGTGAGTTTTCTCACATAATATCCCAAACTCGCCTCAATAACTACCTACACTACCACTATGGTCTCCCTCTCATCCAATGCTAACTGATTTTCACTCTTGCTTGGCTGGAACTTCTCGCCACTGAAATCAATTTGCTTTCCTGGCGCCAATACCATATTTGAAAGGCTACTGCACACCTGAACAAGCATTGGCATTCCAGAGATGCCTTTCACAAATGCACACCCTTTCTTTGATGCTATGGCAGCCAAGCAGAAATAGGCTATCGACTTTGTAGGCAGTGATCTTGAATGATATGCTTGCTGTAGAGAGAGTGCAGCAAAGGTTAGGCTGATACTGTGAATGGCAGGACTGGTTCAACTGGATCTATTTTCACTAGAGTTTAAAAGGATGATAGGGGATCTGATCATTTCTTGTTTCTATGTTTCTCTACTAATACAAACAATTATAAAATGGTGTGGTATTCTTTGAAAGCATGAACATGCCAAAGGCAATGCAGAACAAGGAGAGTAATTCCTAAACCAGAAATTAGTCTAAAACTCATTTGCATCTGGTGTCCCCTCCTGTTCGTAGCAGAACCCTCTAGTGGCTGATTGGACTTAGCAATCACCCACAGACCTATCAAAATTTTTCAAATGGTCCCAAATGGTGAACATAATCATCTTTGCCTCAAAGAATTAACAAGAAGGCTGTCTGCCTCTAAAGCCCAGGACAATCCATCGCTTTGTTAATATGCCCTGTCATCTTCAAAGATTTGTGCATAATCATTCCAGTTCTCTTGTTCTTGCATTTCTTTTAAATTGCACCATTACTGGATGAACTCTCTTCAATCTTCCTACTGAAACAGCTTTCACTTCACCAGCTTCCTAGTGATTTAATTTACCATTTATCTGCCTGACAATATCTTCTTGAAGTCTATTACTACCGTCCTTACTGTTAATGTGCTTCCAAATTCTGTGCCAAATTTGACTCAGTTAGCTGGCATGTTTGCCTCTGAATCATAACATTGTGGGTTCATCTCCCACTTAGGCGTTGATTATATACATCTGATGAGGATTAGATATCCAGTGGAGACTGTATTGTTGAAGGTACTGTCATTTGGGAGGTAAATCGGAGTTCCCAGCCTCTCATGGGCTCAAAGCTGAAGAAACAGAGATTGAGAAAGTGAAAATGGTGTCAATAGCAGGTGAACATTAGGAAAGAACAGTGAGGAGAGAGGACTGGATGGGTAGACAGCATCAGAAGCTGGACAAAGGGAGAAAAGTCTGTGACACGCAGAATTACAGGAAACAGAGAGAGATGCATATGGCCCCTTATGCGCAATGAATAATTATGGATGGCTGGATCTATTATGCTGACCACAAAACCACTGGACCATTGTTAGAGGCCTATTTAGTTGACTAATGTCCATTTCGAAGAAAATTTGCTGCCCTTCTCTGCACTGACTAATAAGACTCCAGCCCCACTGCCATATGGAAGACCTTTAACTATCCCGGAATGATCTAGCAACCCTCTCAAACTTCTATGAATACAATAGTTAAGATGGTAGCTCACTGACACCCTCTTCAGGGATAGATACTGAATGGTGGTCCTGCCAGTGATGCCCTAAAAATGTTAATGACTCAAACAATATTCCAATAGGCCAATGGACAAAGTACTTGCAAGTTTTAATTTCAGTTTTATATTGTCTACTCATGATATTCTCAGCTCTGCAGTTTGAAGGTCTGAAGCAGATAAAGTGATAACTTTACTGAACACTTCATTTCAGTCTTCAAGCTTGAATCTGAGCTTTTTGCTCCATTCCCACTTTTACTGTTCTTTCCTCAATTTTGTACATTTTAAGAAAGCTGAACAGTGGCTTGAGGAATAGCAACTCTTTTGGTAGGCATTTTTCAACCTTTTTGAATTCAACTTTTTCAAAACATAGCTACAATTTCTAATTTTGTTTCAGAGACCTGCTCATAATGATGCTGTGTTTCATCATCAAACATATGGTCTGAATCTTACATTTTTTGCCTGCCAATTGTGTCAAGAGGTCTTAGTTGTAAGGCTGAGAGATATTTCTCACTGTATCTTACCAAACTCACTCATTAACTACCAACTCCATCACAATGATGTCCCTCTATCTGATTCTAGCGCCACCTTACCACGTACCATTCTGGAATAATTTGCCACTTATTAGATATGTGCTGAAACACTAGAATTGTTGTCACCCATGTCATAGTTAAAATCGCATTGTGCACCAGGATGAGCACTGATATTGCAAAGCTATCCTGTTTGGTGCCAGCAGTCATCTTGAAGATGTCGAAGAATGATGCGATGGCACTGTGATCCTCAACAAGGACCTTGGGTTCCTGGTAGAGAGGTGATGCAGAGGAAGGGTGTCCTCCTCCCAGAGGTCTGCCAGAGCTGGCCACAACTGCAGATCATGGTTGTCTGGTCTGAGGTCATCACCTGGGTCAGTGCAGTCTCCATGGAGTAGCGGAATGCCCAGCGGTGCTGCAATGACACACTCACTCGATCCACCAATTTTCATACTCTGTCACTCTCACTATTGTGTGTAACATCAACCCTCACTAACTCTTGTTTCTCCTATCCTCCTGCACCTTTAGCCACTGCCTCCTCACTCAGTCAGGACTTCTCACACTTTCCCCCCACCTACACCAGCACTGACAGCTGTGTCCCTCACTCTCATCTTTCTCAATCCCTCCCTTGCTCTCATTCCAGGAGAAGACAGTCGACAATTGGGCAGAAAAGGCCTGGACACATGGAGGGGCATCTGACATCAGGTTCCTCAGCTGCTGTGAAGTGAAATTCCTGTCCCTAGCAGTAGAAGACCTGTACAGCTCCTGAGGGAATGCCGAGTCATCAATCTCCGACCAACTAAGGAAGGACCACTCTTCACTCCACTGCAGCATTAACCCCACTGACAGTGTCTTTCATTGCACACCACCAAGCATACGATTGTCTGGCTGCCTCCTTGGACAGGTTGGTGGCTGCCATGGAGATCCAGTCTCAGCGCACTTAGGGACTGCTGGACATGTGCACAGACTTGCACTCAATCACCCCACCAATTGGTCCACAGGACCAAAGTCATGGCAACTGAAGAAAAGGAAAACTCACACACACTCCAGGTACCCCTCCCTCACAAGGAGCCAGGGTAGTGTGAGGAGACACCCAGCTAGAGGAGATACCATATATAGGCCACTCAGAAGTCTCCTCTCTGGATATTCCAGAGGCTGGGCCCACCCTCTCCACCCTGCCTGCCTACTCCAACTCTTGGGAGGTCAATCTGAGGAGAGTCCACTTTTGTCTGATTCTGCTACAAATGTTGACATAAGCCACATTGCTCAGGCCCTTATAAGATTCCACGTATAAAATATAAGAAAACACTACTGAAAGTTGACCATTCAGGGCATTAATTTTGTTTTTTCCAACACTGGGAGATGGGCCAATTGTTTCTTTGAGATGGAGATTGCTTATGGTTTCTCAGGTTTAAAGGCATGAGGAATATTAAATAAATAAATCTTATTTTATGATGCAACTTATCTGGTTATTAGTTCTGGGCTGTTTTTGAAAGTCACTCGTTTAGTTAAGAAAGGCAGCTGTCTTAATGTAATAAAGAAATTACAAAAGTCTGTTCATAAAATTACCTCGAATGTATGGCAATCAACACATCCACTTGAATCCGAGATAACAAGGTATGGGGCTGGATGAACACAGCAGGCCTATGATGCCACAGCATCATAGGAGCAGGAAAGCTTGACCTTTCGGGCCTAGACCCTCCACTTGAATTGTCTGGTTTTTAAGCTCCATATGGCATAGTCCATATTAATTTATTTAACATTGTCAGCATTTCCTTGCATATGTTTCTCCTTCATGTGTTTATCTATCTTACCTTAAAGTACAACTGTTCTATTCACCTTAATTAACTCTTGTGCTAGTGCACTAGAGCAAAACATGCTATTAATAACCTATTGTGTATCCTCACCATTTAATTCCCCAAAGGCTTCTGGAATAGTTATATGATAAATGATTAATACTTTAGAATGCATAATAGTGCAGGAAGTACATTTGATATTTGCTGCGCTGATGAGGTGTTATCTATAAATCAAAATGGTGATTGCTATAAAGGCCACTGTAAATGTAAGCATAATGATATAAGCTCATTGTAAATAAAGCTGAAATATCACCTACAACTGATATCAGTTTGTCTTATCATATAAACTTCTGAGAAAATGAGTCACAATGTGTCACCCCAGAAGTAGGGAAGTCAGTTGTATTGAACCTTGCTTAAACTACACCTCAAACGTTGTGTGCTGTTTTGGTCTTCCTACTTCAGGAAAGTTAGTAAAGTAAAGGGAGTTCAACAAATGTTCCCCAGCATTGTTCCTGGGACCGTGATACTGTCCTGTAAAGAGCAATTGGGAAAACCGAGCCCGTATTCTCGAAGAATTTCAAAGAATGAGAGGTGATAACATTGAAACCTACAAAATATTTAAAGGGATACCTATTATTGTGCGGTTTTATGTTAACATCATGAGTTTAGGTTCAAGTCAGACTGGTTGAGGAGAAGGCAAAATGAAGAACAGCCTTCAGGCTTGGACATCTTGACAACACTGTTTGAAATAGTAGAGGGTGGGTATTCTTTCACCAAGTCACCCTTTATTTACACATGCATAGTACAAGACACAGCCCCAGCCAGCACAGAGCTGGCTCCTAGAGTGAGCAGAACCTTTGACACAACAAGCATGGGGCTGGATGAACACAGCAGGTCAAGCAGCATCATAGGAGCAGGAAAACTCGA
>JAHRHZ010000016.1:24365575-24388925 GCA_024137785.1 Ginglymostoma cirratum | reverse complement strand
CGGCGGCGGCAGCAGCGATGACGGTGTTGGTTTCGGTGATGGAGGCGGTGGTTTCAGCAGCGGCGTCGTTCGCTGTCCCGGAAGTGGGGTGCCCGGCGGTGGCGGATGTGACGTCATCAGTGGGTCCTCCGACAGTAGCCTCGTGGCCAATGGCGGTGGGTACATTGTCGGGGAGGTCCTGGGTCCGGCTGGGGATTTGGGGATTTGGGGAAGCCCGTTTTGGGTGGTGGGTATCAGTAAGTTTACTGTACTTACGGTTTTTGGTGTCCAATAAAGCTGAGTAGAATTGTGAATTCAGGCTGTGGATCCTACGGAGAATAAAAAACAGGAGAGGTCCTTTGCAGGTCTGGGAGAGGACCTTTGACACTCCCATTTATATCTGTTGGCCAGGCCTCCCTGACTGGACCAGGTTAACAGCACCAATTGGCAATCTCATATTTTGTGACATCCATCTGGTTGACATCATTCTGATTACTGCATTGTTTATCGCACATTTAGACTAAATACTACTTCGTAAAGTATTTAGAGAAATACCAAGCTCTGAATTGACTGTTACATTATTGGAAGGCTATACCAATGCTCCACCACCTAATACTAGTGGGTGGACTCTATATGCTTCTCTTTTGCTCTTAACTCCATCAATAGTTTAGGCCTAGTGAGGAGTAGCTTCTTGACATCATCACAAGTTTGCTCAAGGGCCTTAACGCCATCATACCTCTCAAAGCTGTCTATCTCCGTCATAAACATTGGTTGACATTTATGTACACATGAAAATATGAAAATGGAGAAGAAGTGGACCACTTGTCTCCTTGAGTCTGCCCTGCCAATCATGAAGATCACAGTTGATCTGTAGTTGCTTCAAACTCCAAATTCTCATTTACACCCAATTTGATTCCATTGCCTAATAAGAATCTATTCATTTCTGTCTTAAAAGTAGTCAATGATGTTATTTTCACCACCTTTTGAGGTAAAAGTTCCAAAGTTATACAAAACTCTGAGGGAAAACTTCTCCCCTCTTTCCTGTCCTAAAAGGGTGACCACTAATTTTTAAATAGTGTCCCCTACTTCAGACTGACCCACAATAGGAAAGATCATTTTATACACTTCAAACAAATTGTCCCTCACTCTCCTAGACTCAAGTGGAAATAATCCTAAACTGGCCAACCCTTTCTCAGAAGACAATTTACTCAATCCATCAATCTAGTATATGTTCTTTGGACAACTTCCAATGCATTTACATCTTTTCTTAAATAAGAAGACCAAAACTGCACATGGTATTCAAAACAGATTTATCAAGGGAAGGCAAGACGAAGAACCATGTTCAGACTTGGCTTCTATATTAAGGCTAAATACTAGAACACATGGCATTCAGAGGTGTTTGAGGGTCTCTCATGACTCTCAAATGAATCATTCAGTTACTTCTTTTTACAATGTATACTTTACATTTTTTTCTTTGTCTCCTATCCCTGCCCAAGTCTTTGATTCATCAGTGTCAATAGATGGATCAAGTGGTGAGTTTTCTTTTTATGTCCGCTATCTTCTGATTGATCAGCAGTGTTTGGTGTTGCATTGATGTCACAGTAGGAATATATGGAAAAGTTAAGACCTTTTTCTGTTCCATAATTAGCATCAGGATCAGGTGATGATGTAAAAAGACAGCTGTTGTTCATCCAACTTGGTGGCTTTAGAAATAGAGAAACTTGTTCCCTTGCAGTATTAACTTCTTCTTCAAGATTCTGTTCCAAGCCATGAATATGTATGTTGGTTAGAAAATGATTTTGTTTGATGCTTCGTGTTGTTCTTTAGACTCTAGCACTTCTTTGAAAAATGTCCTTTTTTCCTACAATTCAAACTTTGTTGGTGCAAAGCCAAAAAGTTTTGCCTTTCATGATGTGGAATTTTAAAACCACATCTGTGACATGATACAGTAGTATTAGATTGCTTAGGATTTCTTGTTAATGTTGTCACATGCAGTATATCATTCAGATGAGAAATCTATCCCCTCTGTGCTTTAAGTCGTCAACATTCTCTGAAGAAAATTCTGCTTTAAGTAGAACTTATGCAGTATAAGACTTCCTGAACAATTTTCTAGCCTGCCTGTCCACTGCCATTTGGCCAGTTCATTCCAGAGCCTCTTTTTTAAATTTACTGAGTTCAGTAACTGATTTATCTCAGACAGCAATAAGAATTCTGTTCCAAATAAGCTCTTGTTGTAAGTTTCCACTGTTGCATGATTTGACGGGTATGCAGGCTATTAGCAAAATTATCTACAGCATCTCCTTGGAGTTAGTGTCTGCTTTTGATGCATGATCTCACCAGTGATCTGGTTATTCTTGGTGCGAAATATTAATCAAAAACTGTTAGGCAGTTGTCAAATCAAGTTTGTTTTCTCATTGATCTGTTGTCAATGTAACACGTGATCTGATGCCCTCTTCATAGGAGAGAAACGTGCTAACTTATTAACATTTGATTGGGCCGCAGTTCTGAAAGCTGTTCAGTACCTCAGGAGTTATGCTTTCCATTTTTGCCTCTGTCGCATGGATTAGTTAGCTGAATATTTTTTTGCGGAGTGGTGAGAAGATCAGTAAAATTGTAATTGCTGATCGACGTTGCTGGGTATTTTCTTAATTTGGATGGCTATTGATAAGATCAGCTTTGCCTTGCTATATTCTTAATTGATTAAAGTTATTATTGAATCTTTGTTGCTGTAAAGATGGATGTTGTGGTACGAAATTGAAAGCTGTTAAAGTTTTTGCAGTTCTAAATGGTGTTTATAATCTAAAGTTTTTTTTATTGTCAATATGTGGCCTTCATAGAGCTGTGTCAAGATATTTCTTTTCCGAGATGGGTCAGGATTTCCAGATGATCAGTGGGAGGAATCTTTCTCAATAAATGTCAATCAATAGAATTCGATGATGTTTTTGGTTTTACCAAGAATGGCTGTCTGAGATTATTTTAGTGAATATTTTTTCTCTACATCTGAGGTCATTACAATCAATCTTTGACACAGTCTGTTCAGATTTACACTTCTTTATCTCTGATTATTTTGTTCTTTTGTGGATTAAAATTGATGAAATTTGCTGAGTAAAAGGTCTGTTTCTGTGCTCTATGACAGTATGACTCTATGACTCTATGATAGGGAGTCAGCCAAGAAACTAGAGACCACGTCAGATCAGCTGCAATGGAGCAACAGGCCTGAGGGGCTGGATACACCTGCTCAAAATTCATGTGTTTCTACGTATGCTGAAATGATTATGGTAGATAGTTGATGGGGTATAGCATACTGAGGCTGGTGCTGGAAATTATAGCATTTGAAGATGCATTCACTGACCTTGCCCACATGAATGAATTTATTGCAATTCTTCTGGCATTGCGTCCAAATCCACAGGACTACACTTGTGGAGATGACTGCAATGGCTGTCTGCAACTACTTACTTAATTTGAAGTATATTTTTGAAAAACCGCTAATTTCTTGTGGATAGAAAACCACCAATTTATTCACCTGCATATGCCCTTCAGTCATGCACAAATGAACACTGGAGCCCACTCTCTGCTGTGTTGTACTATTTTGTGTCTTTCCCAGGTCAAGCTCATTTCATGATTGACTTCCAATGCCTTTGCGTATCAAAATGCAGCTCCCCTTTAGACTATAATAATGCAGTGTATATTGAAGACATGCTAGCCTCTGATGATTTTGCATCCCTGTTGAGGCCTGTACCATTGAACAGTACATTCAGCACTGACTGTACTATGCAAATATTTAAATAAACAGGCAGCTCAAAGCAAATCCCTTCTCATTTTATGACTTTTGTCCTTCTGATTTTTTCCTTCTCATGTTATGCCTTAGCTTATAAATGCTCCACAAAAACATGCGTTGATGATTTTCCATTTTACCCCTGCAGTTGTCCACAGACAGCAGCCATCTGAAATGTAAACCTTTTTCTCCATAGGAAATGTTTCCTCCCAGGAGGCTTGGTCACATGACTGCTACAATATTGACCGCAACTGCCGTTTTTACAAAATTTTGCAATAGTGGCTAACGGGACAGTGCAGCTCCATACAACATCCACTGACAAAATCACCACTTCTAGCTTCAATCTATAAAAGGAATGTCTCTGGTCTGTAAAAAGCAGCCACCAATTCTGCAAATAAAGTACTCCTTTCATTGAAACAGTGAAGTCAAGTCACATTCCATCAAAATTTCCTCAGAAGGCTTTCGAAGGAACATTTTTAAGAGAAGGAACTGCCCACAACTTAAGAATTTGTGGTTAGGTAATCACTGCCTATGAGGAATTCCAAACAGATAACTTCAACTTTGAACTTTTTGGACTTTTAAAAGCCAGATAATTGATCCAATCATAACCTTCAGTTATTTTGTGATTAAAAATGATGAATTATGAATTGAACATTCTCTTTATCAGTTCTGATTTCTTTTTCCCTTCATTCATGGGATGAGGGCATTGCTGACCAGTAGAATTCATTGCCCGTCACTAATTACCCAGAGGGCAGTTTAGAGTCAACCACATTGATGTGGGTCTAGAATCACATGTAGGTAATGTTAGATCTCCACATGTTGAGACTTTTCTGTTTTCCTAAAAAGGATCGAGACCCCTGTTTTCTTTGCAATGCAAAGGGTGACCAGCGGTAGAGCTTGGAACTGGAAGATGCAAGCATTGAAATGAAATGTGGGCTGGGAGTAATTTCTATAAACCATTGGTCTCATTCTCTTGCCTCTTTGCATAGATCTGGCCTAAATCATATGACTCATGTAGGTTTTTCCAGCCTCTGTTTGGAGGATGTGAGAGAATGTTAATGACAAACACATTCACATTTCTAGAAGGTGTTTGTTTAAAACTTTACAGGCACAGACCATTGTTATGTTGGTGTCTAAATCTATACTTTTTAGACTCCAGATAAGTAACACAGTTTTATTATTTGATTATTTGTATTAATGTTATTGCTATTATTATTATTATTATTGCATTGTTATGATCCAGATGATGTTATTTCTGGTCAAGTCAGATTAGAAACTGGAACCCAGCTTGATAGAACGTATTTTGTCTTGTTTTGGTTTTATGAGGTGGCCTCTCACTGATACATGAGCATGCAATGTTGCAAATTTTGTTTTATAAAGTATATGTTTATTAATTAAGAGAAAAGATGACAATGTAGCATAAACAATAGTGTTTAGAATGAACTCACATTCAGAGTTTTAAATGCACAGAAAAAATATAAACATTAATCCAAAACACCCCATTACAAGATCTAAAAAAAATCTCTTGTTCAATACTAGAAGCACCTATCTACAATACTCACATCAGATAAAACCTTTTCCTAACACGTTGGCTGGTTTTAGGCAACTGTGACTTTTACTCCTGGCTTGGAAATGCTGATTATTTCTTCCTGGACCTGTCATGTGTCTGAGCATAACATTCTCAGTTTTAAATAACCTCTTCAGTGTTTTATCCAAAACATTTGCATTAGATCTATGACAACTCCTTATTCTAAATTAATCTAGCTACATTATATTCTCCCATTCTCAACCACCTTCAAATGATTTCACAGAACTGCACAAAACAACATAAAACCAGAAGAAAAGTTTATCTCTCCATAGTTAAAAACTCTTAATTTAGAAACTTGTAATAGAACTTAAAGCATAATTTTGTTAAGTTGTAAAACATGCATAGCTAACCAAAAGTCAATTACAATTTAATTATTAAATTCAGACACACTGAAAACCTGTACGCTGCTAATCTAAACTCCAAAACCCAAGCCTATACTAAATTATATTAAAATATATATGAATTGGACAGTTTGTATCACAAAATAAGAATATTTACGATTATTCAGTCCAGTAAAATATTATAGTTGTTTAACAAATAAATGTTCTTCGTTTATGTCTTCAGTTAATAGATTTCTATATCAACTACTTCAAATAGCTACAACTCTTCCAGAATGTTTTAGTAAAGGTATTTGGTGCATTGTTTTGAAAGGGGTTGAACTTGTCTTCTCCTGCCACCAGCACTGTTGCGGGGAAAGAACGGGGTCTGTCAGGATCCTGAAAGAAATAGAAACAATCAGTATTAATAATCACTTGGATTTCAATCCTTCCTGTAGCATGCCCAAAGCTAACTGCACTAGATAAGGCTTATGAAGCTCTGGCTCACAGTCACAAGTCAGAAATGAAAGGATAGTATGAGCCAGGAATTGAAATGATGGGGTAATTTGTCCCCTCTGTTGCCACACTAGCGGCTGGAGATCAATTGTTGATTGTGGGAGACTCTCAGATATTGTGGAAGGATTGACAATCCTATTTCTGATAACAAGTTCGGTTTGATTGTTAAAAGAACACACAAAATATTAGTATTTGGATTTTATTCATATTTATATATGGAATGATACTCACAAACTCAATACTCACATCAACAGGATAGGCGGTAGTGGGGACAAAGCAGATCACAAAACCGCAGCTTCGCCTATTTGAAAGGTTTGGTTCACTGAAGTGGACTGTCAGACCATCATGGACCTGAAACAGGCAAACAGATTAATCACGTAACAGAAATTTGATACTTATTCATCTCATTTATTTTTAATTTTGGATTTCTACTCACAGACATTTGTCCTGCTTTAAGAGGACATTGAATAACCTTCTCAGCATCAACAAGTGTATGGGAATCTCCTGATTTGATGTCAACAAGTTCCTAGGAATAGCACTTGTTTCACGTTCGAGTAGCCCTAGCTTATGGCTTCCAATGGATATCATTGAGCACAACATTATCTCTCTGAGAAATACTTATAGTTACTTTGTTGTAAAATTGAAACCTGCTATTGGATTAGAAAATTGCAAACGGCATTGAATCATAGAATCATGGAATCATACAGCACGGAAACAGACCCGTTGGTCCAACCAGTCCATGCTGAACATAATCCTGAACTAAATTAGTCCCACTTGGCTGCTCCTGGCCTATATCTCCCCAAAACTTTCCTATTCATGTATCCATACAAATGTCTTTTAAACCTTGTAATTGTGCCCGCATCTACCACTTCTTCAGAAAGTTCATTCCACATGTGAACCACCCTCTGGGTAAAAAAAAATTGCCTCTTATGTCTTTTTTAAATCTCTCCCCTCTCACCTTAAAAATGTGCCCATTTGTTTTGAAATTCCCCATCCTAGGGAAAATACAACTACCATCAACTCTATCTATTCATCTAGTTATCTTATAAACTTCTTTCAGGTCACCTTTCAACCTCCTACCCTCCAGTGAAAAAAGTCCCAGCATATCCAGCCTTTCTTTATAACTCAAACCTTCCATACCTAGCAACATCCTGGTAAATCTCTTCTGAACCCTCTCCAGCTTGATAATATCCTTCCTATAACTGGGTGACCAAAACTGGACATAGTATTCCAGAAGACGCCTCACCAATGTCCTGTACAACAGCAACATGATGCCCCGACTCCTATACTCAAAGGTCTGAGCAATGAAGGAAAGCGTGCTAAGTGCCTTTTTAACCATCCTGTCTATGTGTGATGCAAACTTTAAAGAATTATGTACCTGCACCCCTAGGTCCCTCTGTTCTACATCACTACTCAAGGCCCTACTGTTAATTGTATAAGGCCTACTTTGTTTTTTGCACGCAAATGCAATATCTTGCACTTATCCAGATTGAACTCCATCTACCATTTTTCAGCCCATTGGCCCACTTGATCAAGATCCTTTTGTAATCTTAGAAAACCTTCTTCACTGTCTACCATGCCACCAATTTTGGAGTCATCCACAAATGTACTATCCATGCCTTCTATATTCTCATCCAAATCATTTATATAAATGACAAACAAAAGAAGATCCAGAACTGATCCTGTGGAACACCGCTGCACAAAGGCCTCCAGTCCGAAAGGCAACCCTCCACTATTACTCTCTGTCTCCTGCTGCTAAGACAATTATGTACCCAATTGGCAATCTCACCCTGAATCCCATGAGACCTAAATTTACTAATTAATTTACCATTCAGAACCTTGTCAAAGACTTTACTAAAATCCAAATAAATAACATCTACTGCTCTGCCATCATCAACCTTCTTGGTAACTTCCTCAAAAAACTTAAACAAGCTTGTGAGACATGATTTTCCTCGGGCAAAACCATACTGACTATCTCTAATCAATCTTTGTTTCTCTAAATCCTATGTCCATAAGTCCTATCTTTTATATTCACCTTCAGCAATTTATCCACCACTGAAATCAGACTCACAGGTCTATAGTTCCTGGTCTGTCCTTACAACCTTTCTTAAACAAAGGTACAGCGTTAGCCACCCTCCAGTCATCAGGGAATGGATTAAATGTCATTAAGAGACAAGGGTACAAACTTAACTTGTTTTCCCTGACGCTACGTCACCTTAATGCTTGAATGGGGTCACTTGGGAATAAAATCAAGAAGCATTTTGCTCTGCTGTCCTTAATCAGTCTGGCCCACCTATGAGTCCAGACCACAAGAATGTGGTTGACTTGGAAGGTTGGCTCTGAAATAGGCTGGCAAGCTTCCTGTTTTAGATGGTTCAGTATACTAGCTGATAAACTGTCATTTGTCAGGGTCAATAAGTAGTGGTCTGACAGAGAACACCCCCCATCCCAAAAGAAAATGTTTAAAATACATAGAGAAAGCCTTGTAATCTCTACCCAAAAATCTGCAGATGCTTTCTGAGTTGAAAATTTCCAATCTGTGATTGTTTGTTAAAGACGTCACAATATATGGAACAAGTTACAGCTAAATGGAGTTGAGTTACAGATCAGACATAATCAAACTGATTGGTGGAACAGGCTTAAGAGGCTAAATGATCTTCCTCCATTCCTACGTAACTATCTTGATCTTGATCATTTGGGTCAGTGCGCTGATGAGTGGCAGAAGGAGTTTAATTTGGATAAATGTGAGGTGTTGCATTTTGGTTAAAAAAATAAAGGGCAGGACTTAAACAATTAATGGTAGAGAACATGGCCAACGTGCACGAGTTGGACTGAAGGGTCTGTGTCCATACTGTATGACTCTACATGTAATCTCGGAAAGGTATTCATACAATTAAAGCGATCAACGCTTATAGTTCTAACCTAGGATAACCTGCAGCACACCTTTTTCTTTGTCAACATCAACCAAAGCCAACCTCACAGAAGCTATGGATCCACTTTCAAAGCCCCAGTATCTAATAACAAAGAACAATGTAAATTATAATTGCTTGGGTTAAACAGCAGTCATATTCAGAAACATGTCTCAGTATTTTATTGGATTGTTAACCTTTGACTCACCTGATGTCCTGTGCCAGGCAACATAAGGAGCCACATTGCTTTCATGAGGGACATCAGAGGCTGGATACTTGCAGATAAAAAGAGAATTGAGCAGAATGACATCAAGTCCGAAAACTGCAGTGATGGCTTTGAGGACTAGAGGATGCGTAATTAAGTCCATCACCCACTTGTTCTGTAAATGTACATTATGTAGGCTGTACTGGGTGTATACCTTACCTGCAATACACAATATAGAAATTACAAAAGCATAGAGTTAACAAATATTTATATAAGCATTTTCTTATTTCAATTAAATTATAACGCTCGGTGTTATCAAAGGCACTGAATCAAATGCTGAGCCACATTTCCAGACCCTCCAGTTGCGTTGAGGCATTATTTAACATGTAAAAAAGAGCCTTATGATAATTGGCACACAGATGTTTACTTACCAAATTTATCTTCTAAGGTTGAGATTGAAGTTTGGAGGTCAACCTTCTGAGTTATCCACATTCTTGTGGTCTGGAGTCGTAGGTGGGCCAGGCTGGTTAAGGACAGCAGAGCAATATGCTTCCTGATTTTATTCCCAAGTGACCCTATTCTGAATGGCCAGTGCAAGCTCATCCTTGTCTTGAATGTGGATTCCAGTAAGGTAGCCATTCATTTCATAGAGATTTTTCTGTTCACTTGTCTTGTTCTGCATGTTTAGTAACTTACTTTGCTTGATAATAGTTTTGCAGAATAGTGCTAGTATTGATACTGGTTCCCTGTTGATGGTGACTTAAGTAGTTAGCCCATAGATTTTAATTTGCATATTGTTGTTCAACCGTTTCCTTGAACAGAGACTACATATGTGTTAAAAATGTCCATGTGATTAATATTGCCATATTGACCAATCGCTTTTAATATTGCTTAGAATTCATTCATGTGGGTGGCACTGGCTGGGTTAGCATTTATCACCCATCCCTAATGATCCAGATGTCAGTTAACAGTTAACATTAGCTGGAGCTGCAAGGTACCCACTCAGACTTCAATGTCAATAATTGTCACCGTCAAATGTCTTTCCATCTGTGGGAGAATAGAAAAGTGTATGTAAAAAAGGCAAGAACTGTGTGTTGCAGAACCAAACCTACTGTTTGCAATAAATTAAACAGTTTTGTTCCAGTCTCTTCCAGTCTTGCTTTCACGTTATTTTCCCTGATGATGATGATTGCTAGTTTTATTTCTTCCTCTCAATTGACATTTCCATGTCTCCCACGCTTTCATAAAAATCTTACCTGTTTCTTCCCCTTATTCATTTTACTTCTTCTATCTCCATTTTTGGAGGTAAAAATCCCATTAATATCAATCACAAGCCCACTGGCTCTGACATCAATCTTGCTGCTCTTATACAACTTCCTGATACAATGCCAACCCATTCTATCAGATTCCTTGCCCTGAATTTTCCTAGCCGTGATAATGTAGGCAATGGTGAATCGGTTGAGAGAGTATGGCAATATCGTTGTGTTGAGGAAAAAAAAGTCCGATTTTCCACTCATGGATTGTACAACCAAATGAGGATCTTGCTAATGATGAGTGAGAGGCCAATTTGCATGTATGTACATCTTATTTGTACAAAATCTTGTCTTCTTTATATGCACTTTCCTATCCTCCTACAGGATAGAAAGAAACTTGACAGTAACAATTCCAGACATTAAAATCTGACTTGGTGCTTGGCAGTTCCAGCTAGTGTTGACTTCAAGGGCTTCACAATCACAGTTGCCTAATATGTACAGTTAACAATTTATTGTAATTTTCTGATAGTTTATTAAATTTGTAAAGAAGCAGCAGTTTCGATATGATACATTAGATAATTAGATAAAGAAAAAATACAACCATAGCAATTGGGGATGGTTCATTGATACCAGAGGACAAATAGGCTATCAGTGTGGAATGTTTTGGTCTCATTAACATGATGGGGGGTAGCATCCTGATAGCTCTTTGGGGAGGGGTGGTGTGTTAGGGACTTCTTTCCTGAGTCATCCTCCTCTCCTTCTGGCCCATTTTCAATCTGTCTAATGAGGACTACCCAATGAAGACTGCTCTCTGGAGGCCACCTGAAGAATGCTGCTGTCTACAAGGTGTGCTAGATGCAAATTGCTCTCTGAGAACCTTCTATACCCCAAGGACTTATTGTTATATTTCTGGGGCAGGTGGCTTGTGCCATGTCAATCAATTATCTGAACTCTTTTGGCCACTGGCCATGGGACACATGACATTGGATGATTGTTGCCCATTTGCCCCCCAACCTTCATCTGAGGGTTAGTTTACTATTCTTTCTATGAAAATACTTCTTAGGTTCAAAAAGAACACATTAATAGTAGTGTGTGTTTGGCACCAGATAAATTGTTGACATCAGTTCAATGGGTATCACGATCTCTGTGCTTTTCATTATTCTTCACTTAATTCTCATAATTCTTCCCTTGTTTTCATGTGATAGAATTTTGGAAAGTTAATTATGAACATGATAGCTGTTAAATGAAATCTCAAGTGCACTGTTTAATGCTAGGAAAGTTCAGTTTTTAAGGGATCTAAATACTCAACCTAAGTTTATCCTCAGGGCCACCATTTTGGCCAGGGACACAGCAGCTTGGGTTATATTCCATGGGTAATGATCCCTTGCACCTCCTCATCCGTGCTAGTTGGCATGGAACACTCAGCAGCCTCACCACATCATCATGGCATATCTCTGACCCATTTAGGATAACCCACTTCAATGTGTTACACCTCATTGGGGTAGCACACTGGAACGAGCAAATTTCTAATGACTGGTCTCTGGACTTGAAATGTTAACTTTATTTTTCACTCTGCAAATGTTGTCAGTTCTGCTGAGTTTCTCCAGCAGTTTCTGTTTCTGTTTCACATCTCCAGTGTATGTAGTTCTTCAGTAAAGTTCAATAAAATGGTGAACATTTTTCTTTATTCATTCATGGAATGTTTCCCTGGATGGTTAGGCTTGCATTTTCTCGCCCTTCAGTGATGTTAGTGCATTGCCTTGTTGGACTGGAAATAATGGTAATTGAGATGGATGGGATAATAAAACAGAAGTGAGTAGCTTATCCATGCCCACCACTGTTGCTCCAGCTCATGTAATAAAGTGGTAATTGATCAACACTGGGCCTCTGTGCGGTTTCTCGTCCCACATCAATAAGCAATTTGATTGATCCTCATTGATTGATGCTGAGAGGGTAAGGATGTCTGGGTACAGAGCCAGTAGGCCATTGTTAGTGGTCTGAGCTGCGTGCATTCCTTTTACTTCAAAGAGTGGAGAAGCTGAAGAGAAAAATTGTGAATAGTGCAGGAAACCCTGACATCACATTGGAGGTGAGTTTTATCTGCACGCTAAAGGCAGTAACTTACAAGCATTCCTAGAACAGGCAGAGCCAAGGAAACAAAATCACTGCTGGATATAGAGAAAAGTACTGCAGTATCTTAACAACCACACTTGCGTCTTCATAGTTGGCAGAGATTTTGGTGGTCAAGCAGAGGGACAAAGACAGCCTGAAGGTTTGATGATGACTGACTGCTAGCTCTCTTCCAGGCTGAAAGGAGCGGATGGGAGGATCTCATACCAGTTGATGACAAAAGGAAATCTCCCAAACTGATGAAAGCAGCTTGGATGGGAGGCACAAATGAGATCAGTATCATTGAGGCAATCCCATGAACCTGGATCCAGTATTGTAAATAATTATATGAGTTCCTGACATCAGTTCAAATGAGCAAAGCTTCATTACGGTGATGGGTATTGATGGAATGTGATAGCAAGGTTCACGAGGACAGTGCATTAGTTGGTTCACAGAATTGTATGCTCAACAAATATTGATTATCTAACTTACAAAATTATCTACTTTTTTTCCCACTGAAGACACAAAATGTACATCGTGTGGTGATACACTGAGCTTCAATGCCTTTGTTATCTCACTAGAATATTTATAGTAGTGCCTTTAATAATATAGTTCCTATTATATTAGATGCACAATAACAGATCAATCTTTGTAGATCATCTTTACACTTTCCATTCTCGTATAGATTTGCTGTTGTATTCATTGTTTGTCGGAAAGGTAATTGGAAACTTCAATCAAATTATTGTCCGGATCTCTGAAGTAAACTGAAGTGATAGGGCCCACAGCACCAGTTCGTTCAACAGGACCTTCTTCAATGTGAACTCCACACGTCTGTTAACAAAATATCAAGTCATAATTATCTTCATAAAGCATGTTAGAACAAGCATAAAAAATCACTATCAAATTTGCTCATTAAATAAATTTTCATCTCGTTTCCTGTACACTTGGCTTCAATTTGATAAATGGTAGGTGGAAGCCAGAATGGTGGAAACAGGCTTAAACTTGTACAATTACAATTAGTGAAGCATAAAATAAAAACATGTTTCTAAAACAAAACTTAATGATTTGGGATTAAAATTACACAGAATTCCTGCTTATACTGGGGCTTTGAAACATTTCAGTGTCACATGATTTTTATAAAGCGAGGTTTCCACAGTGGCAGACCAGTAGAATGATGAACTTTCTACTTTATTCATAACCTTATTAAGGGGGAAGTGGAACAATGTTTCAAATAAAGTCTGGGTGCAATTTCATTTCTGATGCATCTTTTCCTACTGCTGACAGTTCATTGAAAACTTTGCCAACTAGCATACAGGACAGGTGTTAACTAGCAAAGAAAGAATTCTAGTTCAAAACAAAGACTTATTGTTTGGTTTACACTTTCAAACTCTCCAGACCATCCACTGTAAAAACATTAAACATATGAACTGTAGCTCTTGGTAAAGGGAACCTTCTGTATGTGTAATAATTCAAAATTTTAAAGCATCTCCTAGACACTTTCAATGATCGCATTTTCCTATCCAAAAACAGCTTGCTTTATTCACATTGCATTTTATTTGACTAACCTTAAGATGTTCAATCACTTTACTGATTGGTGTCTTTGTGATCAAACAGAGATCTATGGATCCTGCTGTCGGTTTGTGTGCCTTTGGCTCAAATTCCTTCCCAACTTCATGCAGGTTGAACTTTTGTTTCCCAAAAGAAAGTGCTTTGCGGTTACCCTGTTTTGAGAGATCCACTATCATAAAACCATATTCATCAGCACTATTAAAAGCATTTTTTTCAGCGAAGAAGGTGTCAATAGTTCAGTGAACCTGTTCTGAAGAAGAGTCCTTGGACTGGAAACATTAACTCTGTTTCTCTCTCCACAGATGCTTCCAGGAGAGTTGAGCTTCTCCAGCATTTTGTTTTCTGGTTCAGATTTCTAGCATCTACAGTATTTTGCTAACCTGTGGGATACAATCCTAGTTACAAGCACTTTTGACTATGTCATTAGTCATTACAGGTTGAACATAGTCATCTCTGTGAAGCAGAAGTAATCACAGGTGATCTTAAAACTGACCTACTGGCCATAATTCACGAAGATAATCTCATAGGCTGCATCAGGACACAGAGCTGATTTCCTCTCACCTTGACATGTAAATATTCAACAGTATGGTCTTATACGCAGCACTGTCTTTCCTGGCTGATTGCTCACACTGTTAAGATCCCCTTCTGTTACAATTATTCCCCACAGAAGGTTATTGGTACTGTGGCCAATGAATCCACAGCAGCGGTAATTGTTGTTGTGGCTATGGTTCTACAAAGGTGCAGCAAAATGGAGGACGAGCAATTTCACAAGCAAGCCTAGTACGAGTATCAACCTGAAACAGCTGCCAAAAGCTTCCATATGAGCTTACAGCTGAAGATCCCTTCAGGGTGCAAAGGAGGGATAAGATGCCAAAAGTCTATCAGCCTCAATACAATTTCCTCCAGAGGAGCTAGGTTCATTGCTGCTACAATTTGAGGAAATCTTGGGACACCATCATAATACCATGTCAACTGGTGGAGTGGGACTTGTGACCTGAAGGGGTAGGTGGCCATCCAGGTGTCTGCTGCTCTAAAGTTTTATGCAACTGACTGCTTCTGAGAATCCACTGGAGACCCTGTGTGGGATCGCTCAATTCTTAACCCACAAATATATCCAAGGCTGTTCCTGCTGCAACTTTTGCCGGATCACAACACTTCATCTTGTATCCCTGTGTCAAGATTAGCACGCAGTCCAGACAGTAGGTTTTGCCAACATAGTTTGATTCCCTCAGATGAAGGGCACTGTAGACTATACTTTGTGTACAGTGTGCCATTTCGTAACACAGCTGACTTCATGAACAGAAAGGGATGCCATTCCATCAATGTGAAAGTTATCTATGATCACTGGTACCACTTCTTAGAAGTTTGCACAAGGTCCCCTGGAAACTGCAAAGATGTTTATATCCTTAAGACAGAGCTATTGTTTCTTGCCTGTCTTACAAGGATAGTTACTGGGACACAAAGGCAATTCATGAAGTCATTAATTACAGAAGGGTGGACCTAGATAAAATGCAGTCTACTCTTCTATCAGAACAATTGCTCCTGAAGATGAAGCTTCCATGTTTGAATTGGTCTGGGAGGGGGAGGCTTTGGAGTAATCTCCACATAGGATGTACTGCATGATCCAGTCCGGCACTCATGGAGCTGGCAAAGAGGGAATGTGATGGATGCTGAAGAACTGGGATAGTGGCAGCAATCTTACAAGGAGGAAGATGAGGACAAGTACCATCACTTTCAGAATGATGGAACAATGGAACAATATGGCAATCATCCCATATTTCTGGGTTGGGAGAATTACAGTGCCAGGGCTCTCAATGGCAGGTGATGTTTTGATTGTTCCATTTCAATTTCAAATGTGAGAGCACAATTTTAGTTTTACACACTTGTGGGATTTGGACATCGTTGCCTGGCCAGCATTTTATTGTCCATTCTGAGTTACCCTTGACAAGGTGGTGGAAAGCTACCTTTTTGAACTGCTTTTGTCCATGTGCTGTAGGTTAACCCACAATGCTATTAGAAAGAGAATTCAAGGATTTTGACCCAGCAAAAGCGAAGGAATAGCAATATATTTCCAACAAGGGTGAACAGCTTGCAGGGGAATTGCAGGTGGTAGTATTCCCATGTATCTACTGCTCTTGTCCTTCTAGATGGAGCTGGTCGTGGGTTTAGAAGGGGCTGTCTGAGGACCTTTGGCGGATTTCTGCAGATAGCATGCACACTGCTGCTACTGAGCATTGAAGGTGGGGTGATTGAATGTTTGTGGATATGGTAGCAATCAAACATTCTACTTTGTCCTGGATGGTGTCAAGCTTCTGCAGTGTTGTTGGAGTTGCACTCATCCGGGCAAGTTGGGAGTATCCCATGTTCCTCACTTGTGCCTGAGAGTTGGTAGGGAGGCTTTAGGGAGTCAGCCGGGGTAGTTACTTTCTGCAGTGTTACTAGTTTCTACCTGCTCTTGTAGCCACTATATTTATATGGCTAGTCCAGTTCAGTTTCTGGTCAATGGCAATCCTGAGGATGTTGTAAGTGGGGAATTCAGTGATTGTAATGCCATTGAATGTCAAGGGGCTGTCGTTAGATTGTCTCTTATTGAAGTTGGTCATTAGCCTGGCAATTTTGTGACATGAATATTACTCAACACATATTATTTCAAGCCTGGATACTGTCAAGGTCTTGCTGCATTTGGGCCTGGACTGCTTCAGTATTTGAGGAGTTGTGAATGGTGCTGGACATTGTGAAGTCATCAGTGAACATCCCCAATTCTGAACTCATGATGGAGGGAAGGTTATTGATCAAGGAGCTGAAAATGGTTGGGCTTAGGACACTACCTTGAAGAACTCCTACAGAGATGTCCTAGAACTGAAATGACTGACCTCCAAAAACAACAGACATCTTCCTATTGACAGGTATGATGCTTACCAGAAGAAAGTTCTCCCCTAATTCCCACTGACCCTGGTTTTGCTTGGGATCTTTGATGCCACACTTGATCAAATGCAGCCTTGGTGTCAGGGGCTGTCACTTACACCTGACCTCTGGAATTTAGCTCTTTTGTCCATGTTTGAACCAAGGCTGTATGAGGTCAGGAGCTGAGTGACTCTGGCAGAACCCAAACTGGGCATCATTGAGAAGGTTATTACTGAGCAAGTGCTGCTTGATAGCACTGTTGATGACACCTTCTTTCACTTTACTGATGATTGAAAGTAGGCTGATGGGACTGTAATTGGCTCAGTTGGATTTGTCCTGCTTTGTGTGTACAGGACTAGCTGGGCAATTTTCTACATTGTTAGATAGATATCAGTGTTGTAGATGTACTGAAACAGATTGGCTAGGAGCATGGCAGGTCCTTGAGCACAATTCTTCAGTACTATTGTTCGAATGTTGTCACAGCCAATAGCTTTTGCAGTATCCAATGTCTCCAATTGTTTCTTCATATTATGTGGTGTGAACCAAATTGCGGGAGACTGGTGCCTGTGATGTTGGAGACCACTGGAGGAGGCTGAGATGGATCATTCACTCAGGACTTCTAGCTGCAGATTGTTGTGATTGCTTCAAACTTATATTTTACACCAATATGATGGACTTCCCCATCACTGAGGGTGGGGATAGTTTTGGAGCCACATCCTCCAGTAAGTTGTTTAATTGTCCACTATCATTCACAACTGGATGTGACAGATTAGTGGCAAACAAGAAGATAAGGACTTTGAACTATTTTCTTAAATGTCTCTCATTTTTCCTGATTTGTATCTTAAGCAAAATCCTTCACCAGTCCATTCCAGCCAACTCTACCCTTATTCCTTTTATTTCATTATTTCAGTTTAGCATGGCCGCTTCTATCACTAGGTTGTAACTCTCAATCTGAGTGCTAAATCTTGTCATTTTGTGGCCATTGTTTCTCAGGGTATTTTAATCTGAGATAATTTATTAAACCTGCCTTGCTATACCTTACCAGGTCCAAACTAGCCTGTCCCTGGTTGAATCCACAACACAACGTTCTAGGAAACTGTCCAGAATAAATGAATTCATCTACATGATTACCTCTACTCATTTGATTTTCCCAATCTACATGAAGATTAAAGTCACCCACGATTGCCTTTTTCATATACCCTTATATGCCCTCATGAATTATTCTCTGTCCTACTGTACAGCTACTGTTGGGAGGTGGGGGCCAACAGACTACTTCCACCGGTGACTTCTTTATTTTTTACCTCAACCCTAATGGATTCTACATTCACACATCCACAATTTCTTGCTAATGTATTTATTCCACGATACGTTTTTAAAAGAGGGAGAGAACACTGTTGGAAAAATCTCCCTTAAATATGGGAAAGGTTTTACATTCTGAATGGATTTGAAGTTTTGAAGTGCTTTAAGTGTGAGTTTAATGCTTGTGCAAGAAAAGAAGCCACCTCAATTTGAAGCAGATATATGCAATCATTTCCTTTTGTGATCAAAATGTGGAATATAAAATCGGAGAGGTCACATTAGAACTGTATAGGCTACAACTTGAACTGTGTGCAGGTCACCTCATTACAGGAAAGATGTCTTTGCACTTGAGAAGGAACAGAGGACATTTACAAGGATTTTGCCAGAACTGGAACAATGCAGCTATGCAGGAAGATTGGATTGACTGCATTTCATCTCCTTGGAGCAGAGGAGGCTGAGGAGAGATTTGATTTTGATATACATAATTGACCTGGATAAGATGGAGGGAAAGGCCTAGTTACTTTAGCAGAGGGATCAGTAACTAGAGGTCTTAGCTTTAAACTGATTAGTCAAAAGATTGTAGCAGGGAGGAGAAAAAAAAAAGTTTCACACAGATAGTGCTAGAGGTTTGGAACTCAGTCCCTAAAAGGGTAGTGGAGCAGAAAGCCTTAGCTCATTTATGAGATGTCTCAAAATGTACCTCAAGTGCTGTAGCATTCAAGGCTATGGATCAAATGCTGAAAAGCTTGATTATGCTGAGTGATTTATTTTTCAGCCAGGGCAGACAGTCAGCCAAATGCCTTTTTCTGTGCCTTAAACTTTCAATAATTCTATAAATATGAATTTACCTTGAAAGTGGTAATTTCCATGCCTAATGTTTGGGAGTAGAATGCCACAGTATCTTCAATGCTCTTCACAGTCAGAACAAGGTGATCCAATCCTGTGATCTGGATTGGTGAGGAAGTTCTCTTCAATCTGAACTGAATCATACTCTACACAGACCATGAACGTTGAAAAGAAATTTAGAAAATTATGATACAGCTGTGCTTCAGTAATGCCATTTCCCACATAGATACAATTTGTACAGTAACTACATTCAATTATTCTAAGCACCTTTGCAAATATGTACTCTGAAGAATTATTCTACCTTCAGAACTCCTGTGCCCAAACTTATTAAGGGAGGCTTTATACAGGAGTATATTTAGCTATGAAGCAGGAAGTCAAGATTTGAATCTCAGTTGTGGACAGTGAAAGTCCATGATAGACTTCACTATCTAACAATGAAACAAAGTTAAAATAATGAAACATCATCTAATTAAACACTTTTGTGAGAACACACGCTAACAACTGTAGCGGGATTTCGCTGCTGGTGAAGAAAAGTGATTGTATATTGTGCATTTTATGTCAGAAGAATTTTTAAAGAAGGTGAGAACAACTTTCTTGTCATTGGAAACAGTTCCTCTTTATTTACTCAATCAAAACTCTTCATGTGATTCAGACTTCAATTCTTCAAACTCTTTTGTTCATTCTCCCCAATAACTCTCTGCTGGAAAGAAAACACCACTTTCTCCACGTAACCAAAGATTTTCATCCCTGGTATCTGGTAAGTCACCTCTCCACCCTCTTTAAGTCCTGACATCTTTCCTAACAATAGGACACTCATAATTGCCCCAATCGTCTATGCAGTGATTTGTAAAACATTAACGTTGTTTCTTTGTTTTTGTATTCCACATTTCTATTTATAAAAGTATGAAACCATACGGTTTAGCAGTTTTCTCAATTTGTCCTGCCAAGTTCAGAATTAACATATATCCTCGTATATCAGTGTCCACCCCATATAAATGTACCATTCAGTTTACATTGCCTCTCCTCATTATTCCAGGCAAAATGAATTGTTTCACACTTCTCTGCATCGATGTCATCTCTCCCAGTGTCTATTTCACCGGTCTATGTTCCTCGAACATCTATTTCAATCTTCCCCATGTGTACTACACCTTCGAATTTTGTGCTACCTGCAAAATTTTGAAATTAATCTCTGCCCCGGTCCAGGTCATTAACAGATATCAGAATAAGCAGCAGTGCTCCAACTGGACCAAAGGAGAATAGAAACAGGTGTTGTACATTTGGTGGTCCACAACTAGAATGTGTGCAGCCAATGCCCCTGCCAATCCCACTTCCAAACTGGGCATTAGCCTTGTAACAGCCAGTGAGGGGCTCTCAGTCCAGGCTCAAGTTGTACTCCTGCCATCACAGCATTGTCCCGGAGGTGAACATTAGTTGTGAAGAGCTTGGGAAAAGCACATGGACAAGGATATATAACAAGCTGTAGAGCTGGATGAACACAGCAGGCCAGGCAGCTTCAGAGGAGCAGGAAAGCTGACTTTTCGGGTCTAGACCCTTCTTCAGAAATCAGGGAGGGGAAGGGGATTCTGAAATAAATAGGGAAAGAGGGGGACGCGGATAGAAGATGGATAAAGGAGAAGATAGGTGGAGAGGAGACAGAGAGGCCAAAGAGGCGGGGTTGGAACCAGTAAAGGTGAGTTTAGGTGGGGAGTTAGGGAGGGAATCGGTCAGTCCAGGGAGCCAGACAGGTCAAGGAGGTGGGATGAGGTTGGTAGGTAGGAGATGGGGGTGGGGCTTGAGGTAGGAGGAGTGGGAAGGTGGGAGGAAGGACTGGTTAGGGAGGTGGGGACAAGCTGGGCTGGTTTTGGGATGCAGTTGGGGGAGGGGTGATTTTGAAGCTTTTGAATTCCATACTGATACCATGCGGCTGTAGGGTTCCCAAGCAAAATATGAGACGCTGTTCTTGCAACCTTCGGGTGGCATCGTTGTGGCACTTCAGGAGGCCCAGGATGGACGTGTTGTCCAAGGAGTGGGAGGGGGAGTTGAAATGGTTCGCGACTGGGAGGTGCAGATGTTTGTCGTGAACCGAGTGTAGGTGTTCCACAAAGTGGTCCCCAAGCCGTCACTTGGTTTCCCCAGTGTAGAGGAGGCCACAACGGGAACAGCGGATACAGTATACCACATTAGCAGATGTGCAGGTGAACATCTGTTTGATGTGGAAGGTCTTCTTGGGGCCTGGGATGGGGGTGAGGGGGGAGATGTAGGGGCAGGTGTAGCACTTCCTGTGATTGCAGGGAAAAGCGCCGGGTGTGGTGGGGCTGGTGGGGAGTGTGGAGCGGACAAGGGAGTCACGGAGAGAATGGTCCCTCTGGAAAGCAGAAAAGGGTGGGGAGGGAAAAATGTCTTTGGTAGTGGGGTCAGATTGCAGATGGCGGGAGTGTCAGAGGATGATGCGTTGGATCCGGAGGTTGGTGAGGTGGTACGTGAGGACGAGGGGGATTCTGTTTTTGTTGTTATTGCGGCAAGGGCTTGTGAGGGATGTGTTGCAAGAGATGCAAGAGTCTCTTGAGCCTCCTACAGTGCCACAAGATGCCACCTGAAGGTTGCAGGAACAGCATCTCATATTTCGCTTGGGAACCCTGCAGCCCAATGGTATCAATGTGGACTTCACAAGCTTCAAAATCTCCCCTCCCCTGACCGCATCCCAAAACCAGCCCAGCTTGTCCCTGCCTCCCTAATCTGCCCTTCCTCTCACTTCTCCACTCCTCCCACCTCAAGCCCCACACCCACCTCCTACCTACCAACCTCATCCCGCCTCCTTGACCTGTCTCTCTCCCTGGACTGACCTATCCCGTCCTTAACTCCCCACCTAAACTCACGTTTATTGGCTCCAACCCCGCCTCCTTGACCTGTCTGTCTCCTCTCCACCTATCTTCTCTTTTATCCATCTCCCAGCTGCCTCCCCCTCTCTCCCTATTTATTTCAGAATCCTCTTCCCTTCCCCTCCCCCATTTCTGAAGAAGGGTCTAGACCCGAAACATCAGCCTTCCTGCTCCTCTGATGCTGCTTGGCCCGCTGTGTTCATCCAGCTCTACACCTTGTTATCTCAGATTCTCCAGCATCGGCAGTTCCTACTATCTCTGGACAAGGATATACTTTGTTTATGTCCAATGTTTTGTTTAGCGTAAAGGCGAAATGAATTTACCTGCCGGTAAAAGCCATGACAACGGTAGCCAACAGAAAACAAACTCTTTAAGAGCGTCATTTTGCTGAGTTTAAAAAAGTACCAGGACTCGCAGCTACTTCCTGAACTGGAACTGACTGCAACTTCCTCTCAAGTAAGGGGCGTTATTCTGCCAGTGCAAAGTGCAGAGGCAAACCCTTCATATCTCAACCTTCACGTTAAACACAGTATAGTACATTAGTTACTGATATGAATTGGACTCTTTGTTTCGCTGTTAATAACAGCAAGCCTTTGTTCTGTCAGCCCAACCAGACCTGCACAATCAGAGCACTTCAAATAAACAGAATTAAGGGAAGTCCAGAATAAACCTAAACAAAACAATATTCTGTTTTTGTTCTTTGGCAGTCTGAGCCAAATGACATAGAATCATATAAACCTCTATGAGGTCAGGCCTCAGCCTTCTACGCTCCAGAGGAAAAAATAACCAGCCTCGCTTTATGATTCAAACATTCCAGTCTCGATAACATCCTTGTAAATCGTTTTGTTGCACACTTTCCAGTTTAATAACACTCTTCCTGTAGCAGGGAGACCAGAGTTTGTATGTAGTACTCCAAATGTGACCTTACCAATGTCTTGTACAGTTGTAACATGGTCCCAACACTCGTATGCAATGCTCTGATCGATTAAGGCAGGCATGCCAAATGCCTTATCCGCCAGGCTTGGTGGACCTGTCTACCTGTGATGCTACTTTCAAAGAACAATGTACCTGTTCCCCCCACCCAGCTTTGTTTGTTCAACAACACTCTGCAAGGCCTAGTATTAACTGTGCAAATCCTGCCCTGGTTTGTCTTACCCAAATTCAACACCTCACATTGTCTGAATTGAACTCCATTTGCCTCC
>JAHRHZ010000016.1:721189-792170 GCA_024137785.1 Ginglymostoma cirratum | reverse complement strand
TAGTGAGGCGCTTTGATCATTGTTAATGAATGAACATTTGACCTTTGCACAGAGGGCTGACTTCAGCAACTTCTGACATTCGCCTTCTCGACACAGCACGGAAATTGGAGATGTATGGTGTCAGGCTGCATCCAGCCAATGATGGTGAGGGAACACAGATCAATCTGGCTGTTTTACACATGGGCATATTGGTCTTTCAGGTAGGTTAAACCCAGTGAATGTTGTAAACCATTGTGAAGAGAAAGGTTCTTCACGTGTGACATGAATTGCCTTGAGTCTCTGACTGGAACATCCTAATTGTTACATTGGATGTTCTTGTGTTTCATTATATAGAGGAGCTTTTCTGTTCAGGCTGTTTGTAGCAAAGGTTGCTGAATAACAATTTTCATGGAATTCA
The DNA here is from genome assembly GCA_024137785.1 of Ginglymostoma cirratum. Classification (NCBI taxonomy): domain Eukaryota; kingdom Metazoa; phylum Chordata; class Chondrichthyes; order Orectolobiformes; family Ginglymostomatidae; genus Ginglymostoma; species Ginglymostoma cirratum. The sequence goes on along the minus strand of JAHRHZ010000016.1, from coordinate 791,773 downwards.
GACGAATCAGACAGGGTTAGATTCTAAAACACTAACAGAGATCCTAGAGTCCCATGGAGAGAAAACGTCATTTGTTTTCCTGTTAACCAACAAAGGCTAACCATAAATATTGAACCGAGATCCTCAAAACACCACTGGAACCCATGCTGACACATTCAGCTCCTGTGAACCTGCATTATATCCCAAACCTAGAATCCAATGAAAACTGCCCCTTTCAGTTCCAGCCTCTTGTCCGCCACCAGCACCACTCCCCCCCCCATCCCGTTTCTTCACACCGCAGTGGCTCTGCTTCCAGTTGTAAATGCTAAAGTTCCCTCTCTAAATTTTTGACAAGAAAAAGGGTGAAAGGTTACGAGGGGTGGGTGGAAATGAGGAGTAATCAGATCACCGTGATGGTATTGAATGGCAGAGCACAGTTGAGGCGTTGAGTGGCCGACTGCCATGCCCAATTTGTATGTCATGCAGCTTCTCTCCCTCACAACTCTCTCTTCTCATTGTAAGTGCATTGAATAAAGGAGTTGGGAGGTCATGTTGCGGCTGTACAGGACATTGGTTAGGCTACTTTTAGAATACTGTGTTCAGTTCTGGTCTCCCTGCTAGAAGAAAGATGTTGTTAAACTTGAAAGGGTGGAGAAAAGATTAACAAGGATATTGCCGGGTTTGGGCTATAGGGAGAGGCTGAAAGGCTGGGGCTAATTTCCCTGGAGATTTGGAGGCTGAGGGGTGACTTTGTAGAGGTTTATAAAATTATGTGGGGCATGGATAGGAGGAATAGCCAAAGTTCTTATTTCCAGGGTGGGGAGTCCAAAACTAGAGGCCATAGGTTTAAGGTGAGAGGGGAAAGATTTAAAAAGGATCTTAGGAGTAGCTTTTTCATGCAGTGGGTTGTGCATGTATGGAATGAGCTGCCAGAGGAAGTACTGGAGGTGGGTACAATGACAACATTTAAAGGCATTTGGATGGGTATATGAATAGGAACGGTTTAGAGGGATATGGGCCAAATGTTGACAAATGGGACTAGATGAGCTTAGGATACCTGGTCAGCATGGACAAGTTGGACCGAAGGGTCTGTCTGCATGCTGTACAAGTCTGTGACCTCTATGTCTGTAAGTCTGATCAAAATCTACCTCTTTGCTAAAGTGTTCAGTCATTTGTATCTAATTACCTCATTAAGCTCCAGTGAAGTGCTGAGGGATGTTTTACAATGACAAAGGTCCTTTACAAATACAAATTGCTGTTGTGACAGGATGGATTTATATTTCCAACTCTCATTCCAGGGCAAGACAAAGATCAATACATTCAACTGGGCCAAAATACGCAAGCTGAGTTTTAAAAAGAAACATTTCTTTATCAAGCTCCACTCTAACATTTTTGTAAGGTTTGCTTTTACTTCCATCATCGCTTGAGATTAGTGTGCATGAAGTGATTCCTTGTCTAATAACATGTCCTCTGTTCAACAATGACAGACCGCCTCATGCAAGGACTCTTTGGAATTCCTGATGGCAAGTCGTAATATGTGCAAGCAGTTCTGGAAGACCTGTGTTGAATATCATGCTTTCTTTAGGCTCCCTGAAGAACCCAGATCAAAACCCAAGCCCATACTTTGCAGCAAAGGTTCCAACTTTCGATACAGGTACTGGGCAGAATTGTCCCTAAGGATACTGTTCCTCATTACATCGAAATATCACATTGCCCTCTGAAGTTAACTTCCGCTGTTCAGGAACAAACTTCAATCTATAATATCAGACATAGCTCTTGCCTCAGATTCGAAAGGTTGCAGTTCAAACACCACTCCTAAGAATCAAATACATAGAATATCTTACGTTTCAGACCTGTGCAGAGATTGTACTAGCTTGATCTATTTATTCACAATGTTTTATCCTGTCTAAAACACACTTTGGCTCTTCCAGCTCTTCCTAGTGCTCAGTCACAGCAGTGTGTACCATTTACGACATCCAACGCAGACACTTAGCAAAGCTCCTTAGGCAGCACCTTCCAAACCCGTGATCACTTCTGTCTAGATGGACAAGGAATGCAAATACATGGGAACACCACGATTGGCAAGTTTCCTTTCGAGCCACTCACCATCCTGCGAAGAAATGGCCGATGGAATAAAATATGGGGAAGTGTGAAGTTATGCACTTTGGTAGGAAGAATAGAAGTGTGGACTGTTTTCAAAGCAGGGAAAGACTTTGGAAATCTGAAGTAACAATGGACTAGGGATTCCTAGTTCAGTATTATCTTAAGGTTAACAAGCAGGTTCAGTTGGTATTTCGGAAGTCAAATGAAACATTGATGCAATTTCAAGAAGGCTGGAATACAAGAGCAGAGATGTACTGTTGAAGCTGTATAAGATTTTGGTCAGGGCACATCTGGAATATTATGAGTAGTTTTGAGCCCTATAACTAAGGAAGGATATGCTGGCATTGGAGGGATTCCAGAGGAGGTTTACGAGAATGACCCCGAGAACGAACAGCTTGTCATATGAGTGGTTGAGGACTCTGGGTCTGTACCGGATGGAGTTGGGAAGGATGCAGGGGCATCTCACGGAAATGTACAGAATTCTGAGAGGCCTGGATAGAGTGGATGTGGAGAAGATGTTTCCACTAGTAGGAGAGACCAGGACTTAAGGGCACAGCTTTACAGTGAAGGAACAATCCTTTAGAACTGAGATGAGGATAAATGTCTTTAGCCAGAGGGTGATGAATCTGTGGAACTCTTTGCACAGAGGGTTGTGGAGGCCAGGTTATTGAATGTATTCAAGACAGAGATAGATAGGTTCATGATTGGTGAGGGGGATCAAGAGTTATGGGGAGAAGGCAGGAGAATGGAGTTGAGAAATGTATCAGTTGTGATTGAATGGTGGAGAAAACTCGATGGGCTACCTAATTCTGCTCTTCTATCTTATGGTCTTACGGACTTAGAAATGAATTGCCACTCCTTCAATGTTGCTGGGTCAAAATCCTGGAATTCACTCTCTAATGGCATTGTGGGTCTATCCACAGCACATGGATTGCAACATTTCAAGAAGACAAGTCACCACCACCTTCTCAAAGGCAACTAGTGACAGGCAACAAATGCTAGCCCAGTCAGTAATGCCCATTTCCCATGTATAAATAAAGTTTGCTTTTCTCTGAGTCCACCTTTAAGCTTCTGTAATCAAGGATGACAAACACCAATAGTAAATCAACTTACATAATCAAACACAGAAAAACCGAGCCATTGAATACGACACATAAGGATACTGATGAGAAAAATAAGGAACAAAAAGGAGGCGTATGATTCATATGGAATAATGTCAGCAATAGAAATCAGGAAGACTATCTCAAATACAGAAGACAGGCTAAGGCCGGAATGCGGAAGAATAAGAGGAAACATAAGGAAAGGCTGGCAGGCTGGACTGAAACAAGTAGTAAAACGTTCTTCAAATAAATTAATAGGAAAAGATTAGTGAAGGATGGAGTGTGGTCCATAGGCATAAGCAGAGTATGACGTTCATAGAAGTAAAGGGTGTGGCAGAAGGTACTAAATGAATACTTTGCTTCAATCTTTAACAAATTGGAAAATGGTCTCAATGGTTCGGTTGAAAATATAAATGTTGAGCAACTGAACAGTACAGTGATAGATAAAGAAGAGGAGCTAAAAAGGCTGGCAGCAGTCCAGATAGAGAAGTCGCCAAGCCCAAATGGGATACATCCTGGATAACTGAGTAAGAGAGCAAATTGTAGTCATTGACAGAAATTTTCCAGGCCTCTCGGAACTCAGGATTAGTCCAGAGGGACTGGAAGATTGCAAATGTGATACTGTTGTTTAAGAAAGGTGCAAAGATAACCCAGGACCCGGGTATGCCTGTCAGCTTGACATCAATTTGAGAAAACTGATGGAAGCCATAATGTGGGATAAGGTAAATATACACTCAGAGGAAAGTAAGTTAATACTAGACAGTCAAGGGCAGGTCATGTCTGACAAATTTAATTGACTTCACTGTTGAGGTAACACAGGCAGTGGGTGAGAGTAGTGCTGTGGATGTTGTATATTTGGATTTTCAGAAAGCCACATGGCAGGTTGGTTAGCAAATTAAAAATGTTTGGGATTGATGGGTCCTCGGCAGCATGGATTAGAAATTGTCAATAAGATAGAAAACAGAGTAGGTATAGATGAGCATTTCTCAGATTGGAGATAAGTTGAAAGTGGTGCTCTCCAAGGATAAGTGATGGGACCCTTGATTTATATAAGCAATTTTGAGAAGGGTGTTGAGGGCAAAATATCTGAATTTGCAGATGATACTAAGCTAAGGAGAATAGTGAACTGTGACGATGTTGCTGAGTGACTTCAGAGGGACATTGACAAATTGGCCAAATGAGCAGACACTTGGCCAATGAAATTCAATGTAGAGAAATGTGACATAATGCCTTTTTGTAGAACAAACATGGAGAGACATCCAGGCTCAATGATACAACATTGAGGGCAGTACAGGAGCAGTGGGACTTCAGGGTTCACGTGCATGATTCTCTGAAGGTGGCCAGGCAAATTGAAACAGTTGTTAAGAAGGCTTATGGGATTCTTGGGTTAATAAATTGAGTATAAAAGTAAGGAAGTGACACTACACCTCTACAAATCATTGGTCGGACCACATTTGGAACATTGGTTTGGTTCTGGCACCTTACTTAAGGAAGGATGTTAAAGCCATGGACAGCATGCAAAAGGGATTTACTAGAATGGTACCAGGAATGGAGGCTTTTAGATACAAGGAAATATTAGAAAGATTACGCTTATTCTCCTTGGAGCAGAGAAGATTGAGAGGTGACCTTATTGAGCCATTCAAAATTATGAACAATTTTGACAGGGTAAAGAAGGATACTCTGTTTCCACTAGCTGGTATGTCAGCAACCACCAGTCACAATTTCAAGATTGCCAGCAGCAGAGCTAGTAGTGAGATGAGAAGAAACTTCTTTAATCAGATAGTCGTTAGGATTTGGACTGAGCTGCCTGGGAGAGTGGTGGGGGCAGATTCCATAGGAGGCTTCAAAAGAAAGTTGGATATATATTTGAAAGTGATGAATCCAGAGGGCTACAGAAATAGGGCTGGAGAGTGGGTCTAGCTGAGTAGTTCTTTTGGGAGCCGGTATAGACACTGGGTCGACTGGCCTCCTTCTGTATTGTAATTTTTTACGATTGTACAGGATCCCGGTTAACACTCTCAGTACAGCACTGAAAGCGTTTCAGGAGACATGTTAAACCAAAGCTCCGTGTGCCCTTTCAAGTGGATGCAAAAGATTCTATGGCACAAATCAGAGGAAGAGCAAGATAGTGGTACAATGGTTAGCACCAGGGACCTGGGTTTGATTCCACCCTCGGGCGACTGTGTGGAGTTTGCACATTCTTCTCATGTTTGCAAGAGTTTCCTCTGGGTGCTCTGATTTCCTCCCATAGTCCAAAGATATGCAGGTTAGGTGGCTTAGCCATGCTAGATTGCCTATAAAGTCCAGGGATGTGCAGGCTATGTGGGTTAACCATGGGAAATGTGGGGTTACAGGGATATGCTGGGGAGTGGCTAGATGGGGATGCTCTTTGAAGAGTCAATGCAGACTCGATGGGCCAAATGACCTCTATCTGCACTGTAGAGATTCTGTGATTCTATGAGCTCTCTCTACCACTCTGCCCATTAATTTGCTACCAGGCAGAATCATGAAGACAGAAGATCTATTTATTTTGCACATTTCTGTGAGAGCTTGACATGCAAAGGTATTTTAATAGTGGATGGGTGGGGGGGTGCACTTTGAAGCATATCTAGGTCATGAAAGGTGATATATAAAGGCAAGTTCTTCCTGTAACTTTTCTTCCTGTAACTTTGTTTCAGTGGAAGAACTCAAAAGCAACTGGCTGACTATCTTAGCAAAGGAGATTTTAAGAAGGTGCCATTTCAAAGGTAATATTCAACAGATTGTCTATCTGAAAATTCAGAGGCATCACTTATTCCTTACATGACATTTTGATGATCATTGAACCAGGTCAATCAGTCCAGCAGGATGAGGCTCCACATGACCCTCCCTGGATCCATATTTGTCCATCAGACATTATTATCATATCCTCCTGTTCCTTTCTCCTTCATCTGCTTATCTGGCTTCTCCTTAAAGCCACCTGTACTGTTCAACTGGTTCAACTACATCAGGTGAGAGTGAGTTCTACCTGGACAGTCTCAGTTGCTCTACAGGCTACAATTGTCCATCAATTGTACTAGGGTGGCACGGTAGCTCAGAGGATAGCACTGTTGACTCACAGTGCCAAGGACCCAGGTTTGATTCCACCCTTGTGCAGCTGTCTGCGCGGAGTTTCCTCGTGTCTGCATGAATTTCCTCCGGGTGCTCCAGTTTCCTCCCATTGTCTAAAGATGTGCAGGTTATGTGGACTGGCCATGCTAAATTGCCCATGGTGTCCAGGGATGTGCAGGCTAGGTGGATTAGCCATGGGAAATGCAGGGTTACAGGGATAGGGTAGGGATGTGGGTCTGGGTAGAATGCTGTTCGGAGGATTGGTGTGGACTGGATGGGCCGAATGGCCTGTTTCCCCACTGTGACGATTCTATGATCTCTCATAGGTTTGCTTGCATATGATGGAGAATCTATTCAAAACCTCATTGCAAATGTTTAAATAAGCTGTTAGCCAGGGTTACAGGGAGGTCTAGGCCCGAAATGTCAGCCTTCCTGCTGCTGTAATGCTGCTTGGCCTGCTGTGTTCATCCAGCTCTACACTTTGTTATTACAGGGAAGGGGTGGGTTTGGTTGGGCTGCTCTGCGGAGTGTTGGCATGGACTCGATGGGCTGAATGGCCTGCTTGCACACTGAAGGGGTTCTATGAGCTTCAAAGCGCATAGCTTCTCACCCTGCTCTCATTAAGTGTCAGTTGGCCCTGAGCCAGATGGTTGGGAAACTGGGAGACATTCAAAGTGACAGTGGAGCATTTGAAGGACTCAGACCCACTTGATCTGAGATGAAACAAAGACAAACCTTTCTTGCTCAGGAGGTGGATCAGAGATCTTGTTGCATCATTGCCTGACATTCATCCCTAAGGCAAACACCACCAAACAGACGGGTTAGCCGCTTAGGTTGACCTCTCAACTCTGAGACAGATAACTTTCCATTCGAAACTTCCAAAACATAATCCCATAATCCCGGCTAGCAGTCCAGTGCAGCACTGGGAGAGACCTGTTCTGTTAATGGGGCATCCTTCAGAAGAGAAGTTAAACAGAAGATCCAAATGACCTGTCAAATGGACATAAAAGATTCTATGGAATTATTTTGAAGAGGAGGGCATGATGTTCACACAAATCCTGTGCCTTTATGATTATGTTTGTCTTTTCATCTGTGTTTTTCAGGAAGCATTGTAATGTACAATCTGAGGAAGATTCAGCAGGAACAGGCCTTGAGGTGGGGGTACAGGTCAGTGAAGTAATGTTTCTAAAAAGACTGTGTGATCAATTCACTGTTGCATTTATAAAGATTGCTTCAAAAATCATGACTAAAAGATCAAACAGCCAGATAAGATTCTGAGGAGTTTAGTTTTTGATGTATTGTGACTTCAGTGTAAGACCCGAATAGGGTCAGAGATTTCATTCTCCGACAAATCTGAAATTAAACCCAAAGAAACATGCATTGCCCTCATTTTTATCAAAGCCAAAACAGGCTCAGGAGCGCAATCTTACAAACTGATCAGTGTACACAAGAGAGCAGAACCCAGAGACACCCTCCAGAGCTTTTGCCCATCAGTACAACAGTAACACACTGCTGTCAATGAAGTTTTTCCTTTTTCATCGTGAACTGCAGTGGCTTCAGACCAGATCATTGAGGATCTTTTTAAAAAGACCAGAAAAAATAGATTATTTTCTATTCTGCTGTATCTAAAGATCAGGTGGTAATGCTGAGTATCTCAGAGGAAGTGCAACCGAGCGGATGGTTACACTTGGGAATTGAAGGCATTGGTGAGTGGGCGATTAGCTCATCAGCAAGTGTTTTTCGACTTGGCCATATCATCGTTCTGTGTGAGGCTCACTCCCGCTTAAAGCATTTTAAAAGCATGCAATTGGTTGAGGTCCGGTTTGCAGGTGTTTCTGACAATACCCCAGATCGGTATAATCTCTAGGTCCATATCTTAATCACAAAATTGCGTTGATTTCTTTGAACATCTGTGGTTATCGAGCATGACACTGCATGATTTTTGTAAAATGGGTGATAATGAATTAGCAGCCCACTTCCCATTACTCCCTGTTTTTAGTTCCCATTTGAACGGGCTGCCAACTCGTGGTTACCCATTTACGCTAACACACAAAGTCAAGATCAACCCCTGCCTCCAATCATTCTGCTTCATTGATAATCTCTGAGGAATTGTGTCTTATTCAGGACAAGGGATCTCCACATGATCTTCGGGGCATTGGGCAACCAGGAGACGTCCAGGATAAGGTGGGGCCGAGGGCAGCACAGAGACGGAGGAAGGAGTTGGCAGTGGAGATTGTGTTCAGCACTGAACTGGAGAGGTCCAAGCCCGAGGCGGACCCAGCATTAGACATTCTATCCAGCTGCGATCTCTCTGCTCCCTCTGTCAGCGACGCTGAGGTCAAGAAAGATCCAGTGCAACTGCAAAAAAGCAGCTTAGAGTTTCTGACTAACCGTACTCCGAAGGAAACGGATCTAGGAGACTTAACACGTGGGGACTCGCCCAAATTCACAATAGGGAGCCAATGCCTCAGCGATAGTTTCCCCAGTTCGGAAAGTTTAATGGACGGATCTCTCCAACCGACGTGCTGCATGTCGACAGACGAAGAAATTGTTCGACTTTCGGGCGTGGCCCGCCCAGTCAGCTTGCCTGCTTCCAGCTTCTTAGCCAATTATGGGCTCTACCAGCGGGCTGTGATGAGGGGGAGCTATGGCAGTACACTGAACGCCGTGGAGGAGGAGGAGAACCAACAGGATGATACTCGACTGCCTTCCAAAAGATCTCGCAGCCAGTCTGATGTGAAGACCCTTGGCCTAGTCCATGTGCCGGAGTTAAGGCCCCTGGCTCACTTCTTGCCCTTGGGTCGGAGACAAACTCTCGGTAAACTGGGTCCTGTACACCTAGTGCATGGGATGCTGCAACGCAGAGAGGTCCTGCAGACAACAGAACGATACATCAGCAGTGGCACAGAGTCCAGCGACTCAGACTCGGAAATTATCAGCCCCTACTTCCATCCGCGTCCATTCGGCAAAGCACTTCGATCCTCCGCACCGAAGGGAGGTCGGTTTGTGTCAGCCAGCCTCCAATCAGACGAAGCAGCCTCATTCGATCGGAATTGCGCCGACAAGCTCAGACACCTGACGATCTACACCGATTTCATTTAGTTTGGGATGGGCCCGCCTCTACAGCTTCCTGCCCCATCACCAATCCCCAACCGTTGTCTTCGCCATCACCCCTGACCACGAGTTGACTGTTGTTGGAGTTCTGTAAACATCTCCATAAGAAAATGACCTGAATCGTGAGATTGTGTGCTGGAGTCTCTCTGGTCTCTCTTTCATTATTATGTTGTCTACTGCGATGGGCGCGTCCCATGTAGTTCGTGCACAATATTGGTTATTTAAACAATTCACTCATCTACTGTCTGAATGATAACTTGTGCATCAAGAATCTTGCTGTCCTCTGTTAAACAGCAAACACCTAATGTTATTGATCCTTTTTGGAGTTAGACTTAGTTAATTAACCAGCATTACTATTGACTTGAGGGCAATTATGTCTGCTGCTGTAGTAACAGATTTAACATCATTCATGGTAGTTACATGCAAGTTCCTCTTCTGCTGCCTCAAAACGTGAAATAGAGAAACATTAAAGGCTATGGCACAGATAAAAGCTGTGGAAATGTACTGCATGGTTGATGTCAGGTATACTTGCAGGGCTACCTCAGCACAAGTTGTAGTGACACATGTGATACAATCTTGCAGACAGAGAGAGATCATGGAATGATAGAATCCCTACAGTGTGGGAGCAGGCCATTTGGCCCAACAATCCTCTAAAGATTATCCCACCCAGACCCACACCCCCTACTCTATCTCTGGAAGCTCATGAAAACGTGGGGAGAATGTGCAAAGTCCGCTCGTGGGTGGAATCAAACCCACGTCCCTGCTGCTGTGAGGTGGCAGTGCTAACCACAGAGCCACTGTGCCATCCTGTGGGATTATTCTGTCCCTTTGCTCTCCTCTCTCCTGGCTGTACCGGGATGCATTTTTAAAGAAGGAATGTTTTAACCTCTTGCACATTTGTGTTTTGAACTAACAAACACAAAGCAGTCTTTCTGGCAAGGATAAATGTTTATTTCTGAAAACACCCGAAATGTGATCACAACAAACATATTTTGGATACTCAGATATAGGATAAGAAAATATTTCTAAATGGTGCAACTTGCATTTAAATTTGACAAAGAGTTAAAAGAATAACATCATTTTCAATTAGCTCTCAAGATAATAGTTGAAACATTGCAGGCTTGAAGAATTCTCTCAATATACTGGGGAGAAATGAAGGCCATGTGTTTCTGGTAAAGAATTCACACAGGTTCACCCCAAACAGCAGCAAGTTTCTGGCTTTCCAGACAAGGTCAAATTTCTCTTAAAATTAAGAACTATTTTCTGGAAGGGAGAACAAACAAACCCAAATTCTTTGTTTATGTTGACCCTTGAGGCGGTGTTCTCTCTTGTGTTGGTCTACAGATAGTTTTCCTTTGATCTTCACATTCTAGACTGAGTCACTAGATTACCCTTGTCCACTAATAACATATTGGCCATTTCAAATCAGTTTCAGTCATGTGACAGTAGTGGCATATTCCTACAATGGCAGATGGGTGATGGCAGATAATTGTTACACAATGAAGAACATTAACGTTCCTGTCTTGAGTAACCTCTTCACTGTCTTTATTTGAATGTTAATCTTTGTGGGGCCAGCATATCCAACGGACATGGATGTTTTAAGTCTCTTCAGTTAAAATGGAAAGGACAATCACTAACATCTGGGAAGGCTATTTATATTTTATTTTCCAGAGACATTAGAATCATAGAATCACAACAATGTGGAAGCAGGCTATTCAGCCCAGCAAGTCTACACCAACCCTCCAAAGGGCATCCCACCCAGACCCATCCCCATAACCCTGCATTTACCATGGCTAACCCCATTAACCTTCACATCCCCGGACACTCTGGACAATTTCCCATGGCCAATCCACCTGACCTGCATATCTTTGGAGTGTGGGCAGAAACCAGAGCAAATTCACTCAGAACGTGCAAACTCTACACAGACTGTCACCCAAGGCTGGAATAAACCCGAGTTCCAAGTGCTGTGAGGGAGCAGTGCTAACCACTGAGCCATATTGCCATCCACACCATATCAGGACATGAAGTTGTCCCTGTCAGTGAAAACAAAACTTCAAAAGGAGTTCACCTGACCCAAAGGAATCTATTTTGTCAAGATGAGTGTCCACATTTCATTTTAGCTTTTACAAGTAAAGTGTCCATCAGCTTAACACCTCTCATATGATGCGACCGTGACAGAGCATATGAACCTACAACTTCGTGTTTGACCCACCAGAGTGGTCCAAAGAAAATGCTTTATTGTCGATATTGCACCTGCTGAAAACCTGAAGCGTTGCAGGATAACCTCCAGGCAGCAGTGTCACAGTTCTTGAAATAACGTGCAGAGTCCTGAGCTAAACTCCCATTTGCAACCATCCTTAAATGACTGTATCAATGTGAACACTTTAGCATAATTGCAACATACGTAACGGTTTGCAGGGAGCACTGCAATGGTGCAACCCTTTGTGATGTATATGCAATACTGCATTTTACCTCAAGTCGATTAGTTGTTACGGCACGGGACTCATTCAGTCCATTGAGACCATGTCACTTCTCTGTAGAGCAATTCAGTCAGTCCCAGATTTCGTCATTGAAAAGGATACAGTCAGATGAAGGAAAAATAGGAGGGAAGGTTCTGTATTTTTTTCTACCCCTTCTCAGGAAATGTGCTTCATAGAATCCATTAATAGGTTGGAGCAAATGTTTTGTAAAACTGCCCATACAAGATGTCATAGCAAGATTGACACGTTCATTCTAACATAACGCAGAGTACTTAACTGATGAGTGTGGGACAGAGTTTCAGAGGCACAGATTGCCATTACTTTAGTTTGAGGTTTCCTTTAGTAAATACTATTGTATAAACTTTCTGCCAGAACAATCACAGACTGGCCAGCTGCATCCAGCATCTTTTTGGGCTTATTTGAAAATTGCTGCTTTTGTTCCCCGCCTTTAGGAGTTGTGATTTTCACACATCCGTCAAAGACATACTATCAGTATTCCGCTGTGAAAGTTCCAACTCTGCCAAGAATGCAAACTCAACTAAGTTTAATTAAAAAAACTCAGATCTGTTCAAGTGACCGTAAAATTGTTGGCTTGTTATACAAACCCAACTGTTTCTCCAGTGTACCCTGGCTTGAGTTGTATGGTTGCCATAGAGATTTTCACTTTGCACTCATAAAATTATGGGCTATTACATTTCAGTTCAGATCACAGGTATCCCAAAGTGTTTTACAGTCAATGAAGGAATCTAGCAACAAATCTGTGCACAGCAGGGAGAGAAATTTGACTGGCTTCCATAGCGGCCATGAGCAACTTACCGTGCAGTCTTGATTGGATTTTTCTGCCCTTGGGCATAGATTTGGCTGCTGTTTCCCAGAATGTAGAGGATAATAGGTGATCTAATTTAGGTGCTATGGGAGATCAATTGTCAATTATTTCTCTTTCTTTTATGGTGGGATGAAGTCCAGAAGGATGAGTGTGAAAAGTTATAGCTGGGCTACTCAAGGTGACACAAGGCAGCACCTCTCCATAAAGGGAAGAAGAAAGTTGGAAAACTACCTCCCAAAAAGTTGTTGAGGCTAGATCAATTGAAAATCCAAACTGAGTGTCAGATTTTTTTATAGGTAAAGGTTTAAGAAATGTGAAGTTTAAGAAAATGAATCAAGGCAAGTAAATGAGTACAGATCAGCTGTGATCAATTGAAAGGCAGAATAAATTCAAAGAGCAACAATTCCTACAGTGTGGAAGTAGGCCATTTGGCCCACTGAGTTTATACTGACCCTTTGAAGGGCATCTCACCCCCTATGCTATTCTATCCCAGTAGCTCTGTATTTCCCACAGCCAACCCACCTGTGAATGTAATGGGCAATTTAACATGACCAATCCACCTAACCTACATATCTTTAGATTGTAGGAGCATCCAGAGAAAACCCACACTGACAAAGGGAGAACATGCAAACTCCACACAGACAGTCACCCAAGGGTGGAATTGACCTTAGAACCCTGGCACTGTCAGGCAGCAGTGCTAACCGCTGAGCCACTGTGCCACCCCTGTGGCTGAATGGCTACTCTGCTTTCTACCTTCTTTTGGGCAAAGAAAAAAAAAAATCACCAAATACTGTGTCATTCCAAAACAGTCACAACAATTTCTAACAAGCACTCAAAATACAGAATGAGGATCATTTAAATATTTATTCATAAAACCATTCAAAACCCATGACTAAGAATAACAAATGTTATCTACAAAATAAGATTTACAAGACTAATGGTCACAGATCTTGCAAACACAGATTGCTCACCCCTCCTCACATATTTCTATATTTACACCGCTACCATTTTTTATACACACTTACAAAAATATTGCTTTCAATCAAGACATTAATTGTGGCTTTTACAAAATTACCTCCAAAATGATAATTTCTGTTTAAACCTAGAAAAAAAATTGGCCTGATTTTTGTCACTTTCAGGACAAACAGTTGCTTGATTTGACTGGGTAGATATTATTGCAACTGGTACTGGCTAAAGTGTAATACTTGGCAAACTGCGATATATGCCGGGCTCCAACAACAGTGTGTGAAATGATGTGCGTCAGAACTCTAGTGGCATCTAAATTCTATTCTGCCATTGATATGTTGCCTAATTACCACGCAGAAACCAATCACTTGTTGAAATATTTGGCAAAATACGACTAAGCGAACTATATATATATTTGTATATCAAAACAGAAATTTCGCACAAAGGTAAAATTTACAGAGTAGGTTAAAAAGAAGCAAGATGCAATGGTATATCTTTACATTGTGTCCTGCACACAAAACAGAACTAAAGAGTCAGAAGGAAAGTGTAAACATCCTGGGATGATTGGCAACAAAATATATACACAAGCGGTTCTCTCTCTCAGGCTAGATATGGAGACCTGTCCATTCCTGGGAGTCCTGACTAGATCCACCAATTTGGGGAGTGCAGATCCTTCCCAAATTATTTCAGCACACATCGAGAACTCAGAACTGAACAGAGCCCCTCATATTCAAGCGCAGCTTTACACTTCAATTCTGTGCTTTTGTTCTTTTAGTTCTGTTGAATGGGATAGCCATCTAGCCGGTTAATGGGCATTCTGACAAAGGAAGTAACTAGTGGGAGAGGGGAGATAAAGAGACCTCCAATTTTCCAATATTTTGGAGACATCACTGGTACGCCAGCCCTCCTCTATCCATAGTGAATGGGAATATTTCATCATATTTTTACAAACAAGGGAGATTGACCGACTTCCAATATTTTTTTTCGCATCTAGAGACACAGACTGCCTCAAACACTTCCTGAAGTGGATGTCAAAAGCAACTGGTCAACTGTGTTCAACTGGCATCTGACCTTTTATTCTGATGCCGTTCTGAGGAACTTTGAAAAGAAGCTGCACACAACTGTGGTGTTACAAATTGACAACAGATAGAAACAACTGTGACCACCACCTTTACCCCCCACCCCACTCCGGCTCCAAGGGGTCTACAAATATACTGAGAGCAAGTGAAGTTAACACGGAGACTGGACCTGAAGAGAAGAGGACTTATTAATAATTTATAGAGATTTGAAAAAAGGTATTTTTGTAGAATTTACTGCATTCCTTCTGCTGTGAAGGAAGACTGCAGCAGCAAGTAGCTCAGCTACTGTACTTGACAAGATCACAGAAGAAAAATGTAGAATCTCATTCAAACTCATATTGTGGACATATCATCTTGACTTGTCGTGGATTGCTCAGCAATTGTCTCCCATCTCTCCTCTTGACCACCAATCAACTCCCTCCATGGCACCCCCCAATGAATGATGGGACAAGTCTGTTAAGTCTGGTTTTCCATTGGCCTCTCCCGCTTCTCATGCACTGGGGTGAACAGTCTGCAAGTAGCTTTTTATTTGCACCGTGCCTTTTCATACGACCACTTTCAACAGCTTTCTTGCATCATTAAGGGGACATAGAGCAGGTCACTCCCTTTCAAAGCAGGCATTGCCAAATCGAGTTACAGAATGAGACAACTGGGGAGGGGATTGCTTCTTGAAGGCACAGAAAGTAGCTTTCATTATGTGAGCCTCAAATCTAGCTGTTTGGGAGGGCGTAGGGAAGAGTGTTGCTGTGGAGCAATGGGATGATTGGCAAGAAAATATATACAAACAGTTTTCTCTCTCTCTCAATCCCATTCTTCAAATGGGGGTTGATTTTGAGGTTATTTTTGTAGGGACCCAACGCCTAAAGGTCAAGTAAGTATGGCCAACAGTATGATAGGAACGAGTAAATGGTAACTTGCTTTGTTTTTGTAAGGAAGTAATAATGTTGCTGTTTTAAATAGAATTTCTTGCCTTTTCTTGAGGCAGAATGCAAGATGGTTCCAAAGAGACTGCAGAATCCTGTAAAAAGAAGTTGGCTTCCGCACATGAGCTGTGCAGCCACATAAAACATGGGCATCAGAAGCAGAGATGTCTGCTTTGTCTGAATAATGCCCAAAGTTATTTGCTTGGGCCATACAGAGCTCCGAGCATTGCTGAAAGGCAAAACTGTCAGAGCTTCTGGTCTTGCACGCATCAGGACAAATGCAAGAATGCCAAGTTTCAAAGGGGGCAACAATTTACACTGTATGCAGAAAGTGTCCAGATTGGTTGGCAAGTTGACTGGTCGGCAAGTTGATTGGTCAAAGCATTTCCATAGATGATGCACCAGGGAAATATCACTCAACCTGCCACCATGTTGTTAATGCAGAAAAGGGCAAAAAAGACCGGACCATATTCTTTCTGTTTCCAGACAACACAGGAATGTACGAAAGACATGAACAAGCAATTTAAGATCATCAGCCAGATTTGCAATGTACGGCACTTACGCTTAATAGAAGGCAGATATATTCCTTTGCAAGGACCAGCCCTTTGCAACAATAGTATTTGTGCACTTTTGAATTAAAAGCATCATGAGGCCAGGAGGAGGAAGGGTAAAATGGGTGGAGGGGAGAGGAGGAGGGGGAGGAGAACTGGAGGCAGTGGGGAAGGAAAGATGAAGTGCAGAGGGGAGGGAGTGGGGATGGGGAGAAAAGCAGGAGGGAAAGGGTGAAGGGGAAGTGGGAGAAGGGACTGCAATAACTCTACAGTACATTCTCCATTAATGCCAATCAGAATCAATTTGCCAACCAATTAGCATCCTTTACCCATACTGTCTAAATTGTTGTTCCCTTTGAAATTTGGGATTCTTGCGTCTGTCCTGACAAGTACAAGCCAAAAATAAAAGCTCTGACAATGTCTTTTTATTTTGCAGCAATGCTCCATTCCTATTAAAGATTTACTTTAGTCTTCAACAGGATATGTAAACTATTACCAAGTAATGAACTATAAGATGTTATAAAGAGCAGTCAGCATAATGGGTCAATATATTGGGAACATTCCAAAACTCAGGAAACTCCAGCAGTCTTTAAGGACCATGTAGGCTGATTCATTTGGAGCCTTCAGGACAGCTGGGGAATATACCTATCTGAATTCCTATTTATCTATAAATAGTATCAGCGGGATTTATCTGCAACAAAGAAACAGCAGTGAGTGGTGCATCCCAAATCAAATAGGACCACGTAGATATTCAGAAAATATTAATCTGATTCAGTGAGTTGCTTGACTCTTGCCGTATTTTCAGGAATGGATATCCTTGGCTTAAGAAAACCACTGATTTTACCCATAGTCAAGATGATGGATTAGGAGTAGACACTCAAATCACACAAAGCTGGTCTTGTCATGAGGCAAGGTGACAGAGTGGGGGATCTTAATCATTTTACCTCTTTTGCATGATTAGTACTTTCCCACTGGACCCACATGAAGAGAAACAAGACATTTTGGGAGAAGAGGAGAAAGCAAATATCTGTACCTGTTCTTCGAATTAATGGGCACCTTTCTCCAATCTACAATAAAACCCCTCATTCCTGAAAGGCACCTAGCTGCATTACAACTAATCACAGTTGGGTCTTGTGGAGTATTAATGTAAAATCAATGCTTTACAATTTCCTAAACACACATCACCATCAAGAATGGCACTTAAGTCAGTGCTAGGGTTTGACATTTCTACTTAAATAATCAACCAGGATGAAGAACCTCTCTGTTTAAAATAAAAATCAATTATTTCAGGCTTTCCTGAAGTCAACTGGGAGTTTCTTCCTTTTTCTTCACCAGGTGTATTTTTTTGACAAAGCTCGTTGTTTAAAATTCCGAAGAGTTCAGAAGGTTTTGAGAGAGAACAAAGATTCAAGGAGGTGAGAAGACACCTCTGTTCCATTTCTGGGGCTGTCATTCGGAGCTCGGTTTGGACAGTTCAGTCTGATAAAAGAATCCAAATTGGTGGGTGATGTCTTTAGGATGCATCAGTCGCTGAAAACCTAATACAGTCAAAAGATCATAAAATTAGAAGGAAAGGTGGCATTTTATGCAGAACAACAGTCTCTCTACAAAAGCTGCCCAACACTTTGCTGTCTGCTTTCTAGTTCGCATCAGGATCCATTCCCCTATTGCCCTCATCCAAGATTCAATGGTCTACACCAATTCCCAGTTCAGCGACTGTAACATTTCAGCTTCGTTTCCGAATTCCTCCATACCTCGCTATCTTTATGTAGTCCAACACCTCTCAGAGATGTTGCTGCTTCTCCAGTTCTGGCCTCTTCCACATTCCTGATTTTTAGTTTCTCTGCACTGGTGCCCGTGCCTTCAGATTCCTGATCTGTACATTTTAGAATTCGCTTCCTAAATATCTCTGCTTTAACTCATTGCTTACCTTAAATCCACCTCCTTGATCACGCTTGTGCTAATATCTCCATGAGATAATGTCTGATTAATGTTCCTGCAAAGCTTCTTCAGACTACTTTATTGTTTAAAGCCGTATGTCACCCTAACTTGGAACGTAGATCATAGAACCATACAGGAATGGGCCTTTCAGCCCACGATGTTATGTGAACATGATGCCAAATTAAACTAATCCCTTCTGCCTGCCCTTCATCCATATTCCACCATCCCTTGCATATTCATGTGCTTGTTTAAGTACCTTAAATGCTACTATCGTATCTGCCTCCACCACCATCCCTGGCAGCGCATTCTAAACTCTTACCACTCTGTGTTAAAAAAAATTTGCCTCTCACATATCCTTTGAACTTTTCCCCTCTCGCCTTAAATGCATGCCCTCTAGTGTTAGACATTTCAACTCTGGAAAACGATTCTGATTATCAACCCTATCTATGCGTCTTATAATTTTATAAACTTCTATCAAGTCTCCCCTCGGCTCTGCCACTTCAGAGAAAACAACCCAAGTTTGTCTGGCCTCTCCTTACAGCTTATAATGTCTAAGCCAGGCAGCATCCAAGTAAAACTCTTCTGCACCCTCTTCAAAGCCTCTGCATCTTTCCTGTAATGTGGCACCCAGAACTGAATGCAATACACTTACGTGTGGCCTCACCAAAGTTTTATAAAACTGCAATATCACTTCTTGACTTGGAACTATATTCCCATCCCTTCTTTATTGCTGAGTCAGTTTCCCGGATCGCCATCTCCAATTGTGTTGCGGATGGCCCGATACCTTAAAATTTGCAGTTGTTCTAATTTCCTTGACCTTCATCAAGGTTCTGTTCAGGATGGACAATAAATGTTGACCCAGCCAGCAATGCCCAAATCTGGGGGAAGGGCAAAAAAGTAGACGTGAGGAGTGTCAGATGAGACACGATCCTAACAAATTGCAAAGCAGGTTTGATGGGCCAAATGGCCTACTCCTGTTCCTATTTCTTATGGTCTTGCTGTTCATTAGTGTCATTTAATGCTCCACTTGACTCTGGGTACAATGTCATGATTACATCAGTGGACTAACAAACCGAGGTAAGAATGTTTACATTTTGAGTAAGAGATTCTAATTTTCAAAATAATCTTCAAGTGTAAACCTAGGAGCAGTAAAAGTGAGTATGTCGCTGCTGCTGGCCTGTTGCGAATGCTGGTTCACTAAGATCCCGTTAAGGCAGGAAACCTACCGTCCCTACCAAATTTGTCCAGTACATGACTCCAGTCCTAAACTCAGAGCCATTTCAATAATCTGCCCTGCTCCCATTTCTGTCCTGAGCCAGCTACAATGTTCCAATGAAGCAGAATGTAAGCTTGAGGAGCTACACCTCATTTCACACTTAAACACTTTATACAGCCTCGAGGTATCAACATTGAATTGCATAACTTCAGACACTGACTTCATGATGGCTGCTGTCCATTTTTCTGACATTCTCTCACCTTCACAGTCTTGACCAGTTTATGTCTTATTTACTTTGTTTCGAGTAGAGAGAGCCAATTCTCTCCCTTTCAAACTTTAATTTACCACCCATTTTACATCTCTATTTCTTGTTTGCCACCATTAGCTACCTCTGTCATTTGGGCCTCAGTATCACCTGCCTTCTTGCTTCGGTCGAAAGTATTTTTAAAAAAGTCTATTTTCCAACTCCTTTCAGTTCTGAAGAACAGACATATTGGAGTCGAAATGCTAACTCTGCTTCTCTCTCCACAGATGCTACCAGACCTGCTGAGTTTCTCCATCCTTGTTTCAGATTTCCAGCGTCCCCAGTATATTGCTATAATTTTATTAAACTCAATGTGATTGACATTTTCCTTGCTTCTGAATTTGTCATATGCTGTATCCCAGGCAAGTAGGGCAACCGGTAATTTAATGTTGCCATTGTCAGTGACACACACTACACATCCCAAGCATGAATTTAAAAGAAAATAATCTTTCAGGCACGCTCTTAAAGTTTTGTTGGTTTCCTTTTAATTGTGATCATGACTTAAGTGCAGTAGTAAATGGCCAGATAGGTTGGAGCCAGTAGTCCTCCCTCTTGTGGGCACTGATGGAACAAAACTGTTTCTACAGATATCTGCACACACTCTAAAATTTCTAGTAAGCAAGATTTAAGCACAACATCACTCCAAGGGAGCTGAAGTCGTGAGATTGTGAAAATCCCACTTTATCATAGAACCTAGTTGCTGTGAGTGATTCATGGCTCCAATCAATCCCTTCATTCTGTGGCAGCACCTTATTGTTTGGTTTCTCATTTTCCAAGCACTATGAACAATTGGAGAACTGCAAACTCTCTCCTTGATGGCTAAACAGCAGCAGTGGGACGATTACCAGACTGAGAGATGATGATTTAGGTGGGGTGAGAGCTCAAGGCCCATAAAGTTTTACGAGCTCGCCCAACTCCTCCAATTACAGAAGGTCACTCGTACATTATTTTTATTCATTCATGGAATGTGGGCACCCCTGGCTGGGCAGTATTCATCAACCATCCTCAATTACCCCTTGCCATGAGTGGCTTGCAAAGGCCATTTCAGAGGGTAATGAGGAGGGAACCAGGTTACTGTGGCTCTGGAGTCACATATAGACCAGAGCAGGCAAGAATGGCAGATTTCCCCTTCCTATAGGGCATTAAGTGAACCAGATGGGATTTTATAACAATCGACAGCGATTACAGTCACTAATAGGTCAGTTTTAACTTTGGATTTTCACTGATTCAACTTTCGCTGCCTATCAGTCATGGTGAGATTTGAACCCGTATCCTCTGTGACAATACCACTGCATCATTGCCTCCTCATTGGCTGGGTAGACTAGGCCACAGTCTCAGTTCAGTTCTACCCCTCGATTCGGTGGGATCACCATCAATGAGTGCAAAAGACACACTCCTCTTGCGAGGTAATGAGTTACAAATTGCATATTCCTCATCAGGTTGGCTTCTCATATTTTTCCCATCATAGTTTATTCCCAGGCAATGAGGTAAAAACAATGATCAGAAATGAGAACGAGAAACAAGTCAGCCAGTATTCCTTACAGGAGTCAACAGCACCAGAACACTAGCCATTCTAAACCAATGGGCCTGTCCAGCATTTGGAATGGCCAAGTGGGTGGTTCTGAGGCACTACTGAGATCCTGGGGTTCCTGGGATCCATGAAGAGCACTGTAGGGGAAAACTCGCCTTTCAATAATGTTATAGCATCTTATAGATGTACAGCACAGAAACAGATCCTTCGATCTGCTTCGTCCATGTCAACCAGATATCGTAAATTAATCTGGTCCCATTTGCCAGCATTTGGTCCATATCCCTCTAAACCCTTCCCACCAATCATGTACCTGTCTGGATGCCACTCAGAATTGTCAATCAACCAATCACTATTAACAATAGCAACAGCGAAGACAGAGGTTTATTAATATTATGCCTTTCAAGACAGGTTAAAGTAGATCACAACCAATACATTACATTTAAAATGTAGACACTGTGGTCATATAGGAAGTGAGGCAAAAACTTTGCTCACAACAACCAGAATTGAGATAATGAGCAGATCACCATCTCTCGTGAAGTTAGACAATAGAGAAAGGCACCAAGGAGAATGCGAATGCTGCTCTTTAAATACCCAAGAGAGCAGGCAAGGCCTCGGGTTAACATCTCATCAGGAAGTCAGCACCTCTGACAGTGCGACAGTTCCCCTGTACTGCCCCGGAAGCTGAACTGCTTGGAGTGAGGTTTGAACAGAAAAGTGCCGGAGTGGGAAGCACATCATGGGTATTTCAGGCAACAGATGGTGAGATGCATTAACCAGGTTTCAGCAGTCGTTCAAGCAACAGAAAATATTCAATTTGAATATGAACCCAACAAACTAATGGGAAATGTTGCTTATTGACGAAATTGATTACCATTCATTTCCAGAGGTCGAAAATAACATTCTTTTATTTCTGCGAACTGATCCTCTATGGCATTGCTCCTATTAACATGGAAAATCTGATCATTTGTAAGGGCAGGGGTGTTATCTCAAAGCACAGAAACCGGCAGCAATATTTACCACTCTTGGTCTTCTGTGTTGAGGCCATGAAACTGAACTATTGTAAAAAGGAGCTTCGCAAAAAAATAAGACACTGGAATCTGACTGCTGCTGACAAAAGATTGACTTGAATATTCCTGGCACCGGAGCAGAAAACCGAACAGCAGGAAGCGACTATTTCTACTTTCTCCCCCTCTGAAATGTTATTTATTCAACGGGGGAATCCCTAACCGCTCAGCTGTGGTTTGAATTGTCGATGCAGCGGAGACTTTGCATGCATGGTGTTTACAAGATCTGACCAAATCAGGCAAAGTGAACACGGAACAAAGAGAATCCTATCATTGAGACACAGCGAGACATCTATTCTTGCTGTTTTTAAACTGCACAATAATAACAATACTATTTGCATTGATATGGCGCCTTCAACAAGGAGAGACACATAAAGGTGCTCTGCCGGAGTGTCATCAGACAAACTTTAACACAAAACAAAAGTATGAGACTTTAGTCTTGGTAAGCCAGTGCTTGAGCTGATAGGGTGGAGAGGGAATATAGTGCATAGTGCCTTGGGATGTCTAAGGGAGAGTTGTCAGTGCAAATTGTGAACCGTGTGAGGGGCTGGAGATGGAGTACACAGTTATAGTGCTGGAGGCAGTAATTGAGTTTGACTCAAAGATAATTTCAGAAGCTGGGAACTAATTCTAAAATATTACTGCCTCAGTGAGATAATGACTCTGTAGCTCAAACCCTCCAACCCCAGCAACATCCTTGTCGTGTGTCTTCTGAATAAATTATCTATTCAACACAATAATAACATATCATTAGCAAATACAAGGTTAGTATTTTAACCATCTCCCTGGGTACTGACCTTTGAAACCTGTCTATTAACTTCTTTATCATCTTCTCTGTGATGCCTGGGCAGCTTGCTTCCACCATGTTAATGCTTTTCTCAAGTTCACTTATTGCTCCAGTCTTCTCTGCATTGCCTCTTTCCTGTTCCTTAAGCTGGGTGGAGAAAGATGTGTGGGCTTTAGTTCAGGTCAGAGTACTTTCTCTCATCAAAACAAATCAGGCACCCTTAACAGGAGCTGCCACATTTGACCCACCTCAGCAAAGAGAGGAGCAATCACAGTTGATAAACATGCTGATAACATCTTGACATCTGGGTCCTAGAGAGTGGAAGAACATCAAATGTTAATGATTGCTTAAATCAGCAGAAAATGCCTGGTGGCAGCACGTAAGTTGGACCAGCATGGAATTTAGAAGAATGGGGTGGGGGTGGGTGAAATCTTAGGGAAACATACCCAATTACGAAAAGAATAGATAAGATAGAAGCAGGGAGGTTGTTTCCATTGGCGGGTGAAACTAGGGGGCTCAAAGTAAATGGGAGCAGATTGAGTTGAGAAGGAACTTCTTCACCCAAACAACTGTGAATTTGTTGAATTCCCTGCCCAGCAAAGCAGTCGGGGCTGCCTTGTTGAATGTCTTTATGGCGAAGCTAGACAGATTTTTGGATAGTAATGGAATTAAGGGTTATGGTGAGCGGGCAGGTAAGTGGAGCTGAGTCCACGCAAAAGTCATCCATGATCTTACTGGATATTGGAGCAGGCTCAACAGGCCACACCGCCTACTCCTGCTCCTATTTCTTCTGTTATGTAAATCTTGAACCAGGAATGCAGAGCAAAAGTTGTCTCTGTTTCCATAATCTCTTTCAAACTTCATGTTCTATCGAGCATGAAATTTGGCATTCGTGTTCCTCTCTGAAATCCAGAGCACAAAATCCCTGGTGACAGTGCCATCTTTCAGATGGGATGTTCTCTTGGAAGCTTGGAAGAGAGATCCACTCCACTATTTACAGAGCAACAGAGGACTTTGTCCTAGTCTCCCAACCAGTACTCATTGCTCAAGGAACATCGCTAACTCAGGTTAGCCGATCATAATCGCATTTGAGTTAGTGGGGGCTTGCTGCATGCATATTGGTAGCTGTCTTCCCTGTAGTAAACAGATTAGATTCATCAGTTGCTTAGCACAGGGGGATAATGGCCTTGTGGCATTATCACTGGATTGTTAACCAAGAGACCAAGGTAATGTTCTGGGGACTCGGGTTCAAATCCTGCCACTGCAGAATTGAAATTCAATTGAAAAAAATCTGAAATTAAGAGTGTAATGATGACTACAAAACCACTGTGGATTGTTGGAAAAACCGATTAGGTTCACTAACGTCCTTACCTGGTCTGGCCCACATGTGACTCCAGACCCACATCAATGTGGTTGACTCTTAACTGCTCTCTGGGCAATAAATGCTGGCCTAGCCAGTGACGCCCTTATTCCGTGAATGAATTGAAAAAAAACTGATGGACACATGGCTTAGCGCTTGGCAGAATTTTGCTGTTCCTCCAAACCCAGTGAGCCAGCCTATTCTACTTCCATAAACTAAACCACCCTGTTTCACAGGCAGTTTGAAGAAAGGAAAAGGAGGTAGGAGTAACCACTGTGGAAAACTCTTGGTTACTTACTGTTCCATTCTGCAGTTTCTTTGGATCCGGTTTCTTTCGGACTGTGGTGAAGGACCACTCGATAGGTTTGGCATTTTTGTTGTCCTTGTCATTGCTTCCACTAAAGGAAGACAGAGCAGAGGGTTACAGATGATGTGACAAATAGACCCCCTTCTCCTCAGAAGGGTCAGTGTTAACTTCTTGTTTACAAGCCAAACCCTTCAACTGTAGGAATGTTTCTGGCATGAATGCCTGTTGGTATTGTCCCTGTTGTCCAGCAGTGGGACTCAAACTGCACTAACACACCACTGTTGCCATAGTGAATTGCTCACTCCCTCTCCAGTGCGTCAGAGAGCAGTACATGAGTTGATCCAGTCTGCCACTGCCCTACCCAGAGACAGGAACATTCCAGTTTGTACTGTGGATAATCTTGCACTTCACAACTGAGAGGACACCAACATTTGTATCAATACGCACTGCTGGGGGAGTGCGGGGTTGACAACTTCCTGACAGGAGAAAGTATACTTCCCCGTGAATCACTCTGTCACATCTTTTCAAACATTTTGGAGCCTGGTGTCAGTGATGGTTCAGTGGGTAATGCTGACTTGTGACCTCTGACCCAAAAAGTTCACTTCAGCAGCTTCAGCTCAAAATCCAGGCCAACGTAACCAGTGTAATACTGAGGGAGTGTTGCACTGGCAAGGTAGCAATTTAAGATAAGACTTTAAACCCAGGGCGTGTCTATCCACCCCAATGCACATAAAGGCTTCCTTGGCAACATGCCCAGGACAGCAGGAAGCTCGGTCTTGCAACCTGTCCAACTGTTAGCTCCGATATTGCTAAGAAATTGCTTAGCACAGAAGACTGTTCTTTAAACACTCATGGTGCCAGAAGTACTTGTTGTAGTGTGTGCTACAAGAATGAGCAGCAACTGCCTCCCTAATAGCATTGTGGGTCAACCCACAGCAGGAGGACTGCAGCGGTTTAAAAATGCAGCTCACCACCACCTTCTCATAGGGCAACTAGGGATGGGCAAGAAATGATGGTCAGCCAGTGACGCCCACATCCCACAAATGAATTTAAAAAAAGAACTGAAGTGTACAACTCTGTACCTGCCTGTGTCTTTTGTGCACGTGTCTGTCCTGCCTCTGTGTGTGCTTGCACGCATCTGTTCCAGTGCCTGCTGCTGTGTGCGCATGTTACTGTGCACAAACCTGTCCCTGCCTGTTTGCGCATGTCCCTGTGTGTCTGTGTGTGTGTGTATGTGTGTCTGTGTAAGTGCGCATCTGTGTGTGTGTGCCCGCGCATGCGCCTGTGCCTGTATATGTCTGGGAGTCTGTACCTGTGCCTTTGTGTGTGTGTCTGTGTGTGCGTGCATGCTTGTCCATGTGCCTGCCTGTGTGTTTGCGTGTGAATGCATGCCTGTCCTTGTGCCTGACACTGTGTGCACATGTGCATGTGTCTGTCCTGTTCCTGTGTGTTTGTTTGTGTACACATGTGTGCGTATCTTTGCCTTCCTGCCTGTGTGTGTGTGGGCATGCACACACGAGTGCATCTATCCCTGTGCCTGCCTCTGTCTGTGTGCGCGCCTGTACCCGTCTGAATCTGTACCTGTGTGTGCGCGTGCGTGCCTGTGTGTCCGTGCCTGCCTCTATGTGTGAGTGTGTCTGTGTCTGTGTGTCACCGTGCCTGCCTGAATGTGTGCGCACTTGTATGTGTACACGTCTGCACCTGCCTGTGTGTGTCTGTATGTGTGTTGTGTACGTCTGTGCCTGTGTGTGTCTGTGTTTGTGTGTGCATGTTCATGCACATCTGTCCCTGTGCCAGCATCTGCATGCACGTGTGCGTGCCTGTCCCTGTGCCAGCAACTGTGTGTGTTGTGTGTGCGTGTCTGTGCCTGCTTCTGTGTGCACGCACACACCTGTCCCTGCCTGTGTGTTTTTGCCTGCGAATGTGTGCCTATCCCTGTGTGCTTGCTTGAGAGTGTGCACCTGTCCCTGTGTGCATGCGTGTGCCTGCCTGTGTGTCTTCCTGTGCATGTGGTGTGTCTGTGCCTGCGTATCTGTGTATGTATGTGTGTCTGTCTGCGCGTGTGTATCCTTAATGAGTACAATAGTTGCACTATCCCATTCTAGAAGAACGTTACAGCTAAAACAATAGTCTGATTTAATATTCCTTATTTGCTCTATCTTGAATAAATGAGACTTCTTTAATCAACTGCACCAGCCCATTCCTGAATCCGTACTGTCCTTTTCCAAATTGGCCCAGCCTTTCCCAGCCCCATCCCTCCATATCTTCGCCACCACCTCCACACAAAATTAAAGCTTGCTTCTCCTGACAATTCCCTACTGCGTCATTGAAATGAGCTGGGTGGATCTTCCGTACAATACATTTGGGTTTCCAGATTCACTCAACTCCTGATTCCAGAAGACACAGCAGTCTCCAGTAACCTGACATTCAACGGCTCCCTTTCCAACCCCTGGAGAGGCGTGCACATCAGCATCGGCAGCTAATTCATCTCGCAGAAAGTCACCGCAGAGCCCTATCCTCCGTCACCATCAAGACGCAACATACCTCATCAGATAACGATTACAGCACTGAGGTCTAACTCAGATTAAACCTAGGTGCTTGCTTGTTCGTTCTCAATTTTTTCGGGTGGTGTTGGGAGAGTGGGAAGTGGTGCCGGACTCTACAATGAGGATTCCAACAGATCTGAGGCAATTTAAGAAGGAAATAATTCTCAGGCAATGACTGCCAATGACCAAGTCATTCCTAATCAGCCCAGAGCAAGTCATCATGAGGCACTTACTTTGCAGTAGTTTGCGTTAACAAGCGATTCTTTCAGTTGGGTTAAAGGGCCAACTCGTCACACTGTGGAGAGTCTGGAGCTACCTACAGGCCGAGAACAGTTGAGGACAACAGGCCTCCATCCCAAACAGTGGTTTGCAAAACAATTGGTTTTAACAAAGGCCCTGACAGTGTCACAGTCACTACTACGAGGAGTGACCATTTGTTTCCAGAGTTAATTCCAAATTGAATTCGGATTCTTGGACTGTGGGATAGGTGGGATTTAAAGCTTCGTTTGCTAACTGATCAGTCGGGGCTCCTAATTCAGTAA
This sequence comes from Ginglymostoma cirratum, assembly GCA_024137785.1. Taxonomy (NCBI): domain Eukaryota; kingdom Metazoa; phylum Chordata; class Chondrichthyes; order Orectolobiformes; family Ginglymostomatidae; genus Ginglymostoma; species Ginglymostoma cirratum. The sequence goes on along the minus strand of JAHRHZ010000016.1, from coordinate 763,964 downwards.
TGTAACCACCGCACTTCCCATAATACTTATACACTTAATGGTAAGGTCCTGAGGAGTGTTGCTGAACAAAGAGACCTTGGGGTGCAGGTTCACAGCTCCTTGAGAGCAGAGTCGCAGGTAGACAGGTTAGTAGAGAAGGCATTTAATACACTTGCCTTCATTGGTCAGAACATTGAGTATAGGAGTTGGCACACCATGTTGTGGCTGTACAGGACATTGGTTAGGCCACTTTTGGAATACTACATTCAATTCTGGTCTCCTTGCTATAGGAAAGATGTTGTCAAATGTCAAAGTGTTCAAATAAGATTTACAAGTATGTTGCTGGGATTGGAGGATTTGAGTTACAGGGAGAGGCTGAAATAGGCTGGAACTACTTTCCCTGCAGCATCGGAGGCTGGGGGCTGACCTTATAGAGGTTTATAAAATCGTGAGGGGCATGGATAGGGTGAATAGCCAAGGTCTTTATCCCAGGGTAGGGGAGTCCAAAACTAGAGGGCAAAGGTTTAAAAAGACAAAGGAAAGACTTAAAAGGGACCTAAGGGGCAACTTTTTCACACAGAAGGTGGTGTGTGTATGGAATGAGCTGCCAGAGGAGGCTGGTACAGTTACAACATTTAAAAGGCATCTGGATGAGTACATGAGTAGGAAGGATTTAGAAGGAGATGGGCCAAATGCTGGTAAATGGGACTAGATTAATTTGGGATATCTGGTTGGCATGGGCAAGTTGGATCCAAGGGTCTGTTTCCGTGCAGTACATCTCTATGACTCTATGGTACGTGAAAGGCACTTACGAATCTGACTCGTCTGAACTGGAGTCATCATCACTGTGTTCTTCTGCTTTCCATCTCTTGTACCCGTCAATTAATTCTGTTAAATATGAGGTCTTCTTGCAGTTTTTAATGATGAACTTATGTTTGAGCAGCTCCTTGGCTGTTGGACGCTGAACAAATATGGAAACAGAGATTGATGGTTAAAACAGATTCTGCTTCCTAGGAATGTGTACTGACAGAGCCTAACACTTCCGAGGACCCATACTAAGAGTCTGATGGCTTTGTGTGGAGCAGCCCCTCTGAAAAAAAAAAAATCTGTCTACGCACGAAGCTAAATGTAAGCACAAGCATTCATTCTGGACACTATTATGTCTATATTGTTTGCACTGTTGCAAAGAATACAAAGTCTCAGCTCTGAGGGCACTGTGAGAATCAGGTTTTAAATCTTCTGGTTTGCATAGTTTTAAGCCAGGCAACAGCCAAAATCCACAAGGCATGGCCGTCAGCATAAAGGATACAGGTCTGTCAGGAATGGCAGTATTTCTCCAAAGAGAGATGTGGCATTGCAGGAATGCAGCACTCAATCGTGAATCCAGGCCCTCAGATCAGTAGTTTCCAACCTTTCTTTGGGTAAGATCCCCGGAATATATGATGGAATTCCAACACCCTCACCCTCCTCTTCTCCCACTGCAAACATCACAGAATTGTTACGGTGCACACATTTAATGTAAGAAAAACGAATGTTGAAAAATCTAGTATAATGTTCAGCTCGACATGAAAAATGCACAGAATCCTTTAGGGGTGCCCAGGGAATCTCGAGAGAGAAGCATTGACTTAGATACTTACAAAGGAAGGGTCCTTATTCAAACAGGCGTCTACAAATTCCTTAAAGGACTTGCTGAACTCTCCACTGAGAGTTGGCGGGTTGTTTTTGGGTATAAGAAACAGGACCCTCATCGGATGCATGTCTGAGTTGGGTGGCTCACCCTTGGCCAGTTCAATGGCTGTGATTCCCAATGACCAGATGTCTGCCTGCAAAAAGGGAAGAGAGATATTGATATGCTGAGCAATTACAACTTAACATAAGGACACTGCAGTACTGTGGCTCAATGTAATGATGGAGGTATGCAGAGATCATGCTAGCCTAACCCTAATGCATGGAGAGAAAAAGAAGGAGGGGTGAAAACGAATGAAAGGCAGAGCGTGCCACCGAGAGAAATAGGCGGTGCAAGAACGACAGAAAAGGGAAACATGTGAAAGATAGAGATAGAAAAAAAAAGAGCTGATATTAATTGGAATCCCAGGAACTTGCTACAACCAAATAAGAACTTTTGAAGTCACTGAGGGTGCTTTCATAACCCTGCCAAACAGGTTGACAATCAAATAGAAGATAGAAAGTGCTGGAGAAACTTCTGAAGATCGGTCGTACTGCACTTGAAACATTAACTCTGTTTCTCCCTCCATAGATGCTGTCAGTCCTACTGAGTTTTCCAGTACTTTCTGTTTTAATTTCAGATTTTCAGATACCCACACAACTTGGTTTTTATACTAGGTTGAGCATTGCCTTGCAAATCTTTTTGACACAAACACACACGCACACACAATGACAGGTGGCGAGAATGGAAGGGATTCCTGGTTAGCTACATGATGGAAAGAAATTAAAGCCTTTGCCACCAATGTGCATAGCTCCAAAGTACAACATGCACATAGAAGTCTGTGTTGCCACGGCAACTTGAACTCCTTAGTGGGCGTGTCAGCGCAGTTGGTCAGAAGACTGCTGTGGATCAGTTTGGGAACAACTCCGAGGGGTTCGATCCCCTTTCTGGCTTTGGTGGATTTGAGATCTGCCTTCTTATCCTGCCCATGGTGAAGGTCATGGCACCATGGGTCAGACCTGTTTTTGGGCTGGAAACTAAATTAGAAGGAAGAAGAGAAAAGGCTGAGGAGTGGAACATGGCTGTTCCAAAGAGCTTGTCCAAACCGAATGGACCAAGTGACCTCCTTCCGTGCTGTATTAATTCTTTCGTTTGAGAGCATAGAAATTTCACAATCAGTAATCTGATAATGTTCGAATTCCTTATTCCTCAATTAACATCACCACCAGAAAAATAAGCTGTTCATTTCACTGACCTTTGTGGAATCTTGCTGTGCAATCGACTACTGTATTACAACAGAGACTTGTGCTTCAAGACAACATAATTGTTCATAAATCAACTTAAGACTCCCTGAGGTTGTATTGACAAGTTCATTCATTCATTTAGAGTTATTAGTTTCTGGGTGAAAGCAATGGGTACTTGACCTGAAATGGCCTTTTGTATCTAATCATTCCAAGAACAGAAGTTGGTGGAGGTTGGGGTTTGGAGATTTTAAAATGAACAAAAGTCAGATGACTTCCAACAGCTTGGGAATCAGTGGCGAGAGGTCATTTTCCAAAATTGCGACTCAGAGAAAGAGAGATTCAGAGAAATTCTATTTTGCCAATGATTCTCAAGACATGAAATGCTTTTCTACAATAAGTGATTGATGAAGAGTCTGTAATGGCCATTGTACTCAAGCAGTGCTTTCTTTTGACAATAGTAAACCATTCCAAGATGTACTACAGAAATATCATTAAAAGAATGTGATGCTGAATAACATCAGGAGACATTAGGAAAGGTGAATGATTTAGCTGTTAAAAAAAACCCCTCAAAATAGGAGGATAAGCTAGACAGGAAACAAGGCTTAGTGAAGGACTTCCAGAGCCTGGAGCCTCGGCAGTTCAAGGCACAGCCATCAGTGGTGAAGCAGCAATAGTCAGGGATAGTCAAGAGGCCAGAACTGAGGAACTGCAGAGATGTTGGAGGATTGTGGGGCTGGACAGCATTATTGAAGAAGTGACGGGCCAGGCTATTAATGGATTTGAAAAAAAAGATGGGGATGTTAAAACAAATTAGTTGTTGAATTCCATATGGATCAATGAGCATAGTCTGGAGGGCAGAGGTGTGAACAGAATTTGGCAATGTACAACGATAAAATGGTTCAATATTTGGAGCGAAGGGCAACTCAAGAAATGCAGAAAGCAGGATTCAGCTTTGAATTGCCAGAACAGATACAAGGGGTCTGTTGATTTAGGGGTATTGAGCTGTTGAACCACACTTACCTTGGAGTCATAAGCAGATTGTTGAATGACCTCTGGTGCCATCCAGAAAGGAGTACCAACAAAAGTGTCCCGTTTAATCTGCGTGTCAGTCAGCTGACCGGCCACGCCAAAATCCGCTAACTTCACATCACCTTGCTCCGATAATAAGACGTTGGCAGCTGGATGAGCAAAAGAAGACATACAGAAGGGTGAGAAACCTTTCACAGCGCATTACATAGGACCAAGAGCTGACTGAGCCCAGAGTTACCTTTAATGTCCCTGTGAATCTTTTTCTCGGAGTGCAGGTAATCTAAGCCTTTGAGGATCTCCTTCAGCATGGTTGCAATTTGGAATTCATCGAAGGGCCCAGCTTGGAGCTGAAAGGGAAACACTCATTACAAATCAGCAATTTGTTGAATAATTTAATCCTACCCTCTAAAAGACTTAAATATGCAGATCTATCTGAATTTCACTGTGAAAGGGTTAGAATCCTTTACAAGATTCAGAGGCAAATGTGGAAATGTCAACTGGAGGAATCCCAGCAGATCTGATGGGATGGTCTTCACAAAAGATCGTACAGGGCTCAAGAAAGTGTACGTACAGTGGGAGACGGGAGCCAAGCTCACACAAAGCTGAGAAGGGCACATGTTAATTAGCTTAACAGATTAGCCACTAAAAAAATCTTATGACTGGAAATGGACCACAGAGATCTAGAAATATCCTCTCCCGCCATCACTGTCACACCTTGCACAACAAACATACGTCAACATAGCACTTAGGAGCAGGGTAGGCCATCCTGACCTTCAAACCTGTTCCACCATTCAATAAGATCATGGCTGATCTGCTTGTTTCTCCAACTCCAATTCCCTGTCGGACCCCATCACTCTTGATTCTCTCGTCTATCAAAATCTAATTTGGCCATGAATAAGTGTAATAATCTAACCTCCTCGCTTCTGGGGAAAGAGAATTTCAAGAATTTATTGGCTTCATTAGCACACTTGGTGTAGACAAGTTATGTTACTGTTCAACCTTTAGTTATTTCTATTGTTGGTGTGGGGTCTTGTTTAGAATCTGTGTTTTGGTTTGGAGTCAGACAGATTTTATTTCTAAATTAGGAATTTATAAAACACCACATTGACTGACTGTCTATAAATTGTGTGTTTTTTGAACAAAATAGAATGTATCTAAACAAGGCCTCATACCTAACATGCATTGTCTGACCTAAAATGTTCTTTAAAACCTTTAGGGTTCTCTCAGGGCAGTGACTTGAAAAAAATTTGAGGATTTACATATACATGTATATAATCAATTAAAACCTTCTAACTGATTAAAAATTTAACAGCAAATTAGGTTTGCTTAATTCATCCTCATCAGTCTATAACCCTTTGATCTTTTGCTTAGAAATTCTGTGTCTGATGCCACCTCCCTCACTAACAATTGGAGGATGAGTGAGGCTCCGAAAGCTTGTGTTTTCAAATAAACCTGTTGGACTATAATTTGGTGTCATGTGATTTCTGACCTTTTAAATGTTGTAATTGCCTCTACCATTTCCTCTGGCAGCTCGTTCCATATATCCACCAACAGCTGTGTGAAAATGTTGCCCCTCAAATCCCTTTTATATCTTTCCCCTCTCACCGAAAACCTATGCCCTCTAATTTCGGACTCCCCCGACCTGGGAAAAGACTTTGGCTATTCACCTTATTGCTGCCTCTTATGATTTTATAAACAGCTATGAGGTCACCCCTCAGCTTCTAACACTCCAGGGAGAAACTACCAGTCTCTCCTTACAACTCAAATCCTCCAGTCCCAGCAACATCCTTCTAGACAGACTTACATATGGCATGGAGAATATGACGCCCGGGATCCCTTAAACCTGCCTGCAACATCTGATCCCACTTTCTGTCCATATTATTGATAGTGATACAGACCACAATCTCTGGTTAATCGGACTTCTCTCTTCGAGAGTTCTGCAGCCACTCCGTGATGTCCTCACACAAGGATCAGGAGTTAATAGAGCATCCTGAATACAGGTCTGCAGTACATAAACACCCATTTAGCTACTGAATCTCCCGAGACTGTTGCCTATACAATCTTGCTGCTGCATCCACCCTCCTGTACAACTGAGCTCAGAGGAACCATTGCGGTCAGCAGTATTAGGAACTGAATACAGGTTGGACAGTCATCAACACGTGGGGGAGTCCTGCACTAACTGCCTGTCCTGGTCAGCATCCATTCCCCCTCTGCCGGCACATCACTAAGCTGCAGAATGACCACATCAAGAAACAAGTTATCCAGGGCAGCACGGTGGCCCAGTGGTTAGCACTGCTGCCTCACAGCGCCAGGGACCCGGGTTCGATTCCACCCTCAGGTAACTGTCTGTGTGGAGTTTGCACGTTCTCCCCGTGTCTGCGTGGGTTTCCTCCGGGTACTCCGGTTTCCTCCCACAGTCCGAAGATGTGCAGGTTAGGTGGACTGGCCATGCTAAATTGCCTGTAGAGTCCAGGGATGTGTAGATTAAGGGGGTTGTAAGGGGATGAGTCTGGGTGGGATGCTTCAAGGTTCGGTGTGGACTTGTTGGGCTGAAGGGCCTGTTTCCACACTGTCGGGATTCTATCTATCTATCTAAATAAAACTCTGTCTTCAACCGCAGTTCTAGATCCTACACTCCACTTGGAAAGAATGATTAGGAGCACCTTAAGTAGTTAATACCACTAATTCAATGCATTGTGGCAGTGGAATGCATTCGCAGATACAGTCTCATTTAAATCAGCAGCAAATATAATTCAGCCATAATTTCTACATTGAAATGGAAAGTGGTATAAAATTAAACACAGATAATTTTGAATCTCTCAGTAGAAATTTACTCGATGGTTGAGCATCATGTGCCGGTTTGTTCCAATACTCTGGGTGATTTGGTCCAATTGCTTCACTATTCTAACTCACTGCTAGAGGGCGTGCAAAGATTCTAGCTTGGAAGTTCACAATCACATCGGTAAATCAAGCAAAGGACTGAGCACAGCATAGTAAGAAAAGAATTAACTCAGCAGCTCAAACAGTCACTGATACTCCCCTCACATTTCAAACTCAGCTCTACAGGCAACTGAAAGACCACAGCACGCTAGGAATGCACCGCAGCACTGCTAAGAGAGAGAGCTGACACCAATTACCTTCCCTGGGACAAACCTGCAGTCACCCTCAAACAGCCAGTAAAACACAGAGCAGCTTTTAAATAGCAATACCACAACGGTTCTATTTGTTACTCAACATCTTTCTGTACAATGATTTACACAATGCATTAGAAACAGGCCACACCATTTCCTCAGTTCCTGCGGCCACAAAACAGACCAGCAACATATACAAAGCCCCAAATTAATTTGAATGCAGCGGTGTTACAGAGCAATGGAAAACAATGTTTACTTGGTGCTGAGAAGGAAATAGGAGTGAGGTCCTCTCCAGCCATTCTCTGGATGGTATCTGAAACTTGGCCTGTCACAGTTTAAGTGAGCAACAAATTGCACAGAACACCAAAATCGACCGCGCTCCTGCCACTACTTGCAACCTGAACTTGTTTCAGAGGGTTGATAATCACTGTTTGCTCTGTAAATTAAAATGCATCGCCACCCTGCATTGCAAGAGGTCTAATTTCCTCACAGTGATGATGCACTGCTGCAAGACTGCACCTATACTCCTTGGAGGGGCTTATTCCTGGTTCAAAAGATTTCACTCCTAAACAGGGTTACACGTACTGGAGAGGGATTAAACCAAATCAAAAGATAAATTGCTGGAGAAACTCAGTACTTTCTGTGGAGACAAGGTACAGTCTGAACAGATGAAGGGTCATGGGACCCAAAACGTTAACTTTGCTTTCTCTCTCTACAGACATTGCCGGAACTGCTAAGTTTCTCCGGCAAATGGTGTTTTTGTTTCTGCAGTTCTTTGTTTCATGTTAGGGAATAACCCAAGGTCATCACTTTTTGGCTGACATCTGAATGCTCCGCTGTTGTGCGGAGACCTGCAAATTATAAGGGGAGAAACCTTGGGGCGTCATACAGTTAACACCAACAAAGTAAATGATAATGTGCATGAACACACAATCTCCACTTTTATAGTGGCTTCTACAGTCTTGGGGTTCCACGAAATTCAGACAATTTCGTCTTCATGCAGCTGTCTGTACTCATGTCAATTCCAATACTCACTCGCAAATAGGCAAAAAGAGGAAGAATGACTAACAGTTTCAGTTTAAAAAACTGAACAGGAGGCACAGCTCAAATGGCTAAAATAGGGCAGGAAGTGTTAGGTAGCTTTTCCTTTGAGCTTGTTATCATTGCTGAATGAGCAGTCAAGACTGTGACCAAAACAGGACTTTGTGGTGAAGCCAGGTTTCAACACAGAATAGAAAAGCTGCTGTCACTGTCAACGTAAATCCAGCACTGCCCACTGAACAATAACGAAAGAAACCACAAGTTGGCGCATGACTTACAAAGCCTTCTGCATAACGGCAAGCTAGACAGGGTCAAAGGTAAACGAGCATTGAGATAATCATGTTTCATATCTTCAGAGTTTACAATTCTTCACCTGATATAGTGGACACTGCCATTAATTAAAAGGGTGTCTCACCATTCGTTCCTTTTTCTCACTTCGCCATCAGCAACCCTCTTTCACACTTTCCATTTAACAGCTACAAAGAATGGAAACGAACCATTAACTCAGACAGGTTATCGCCCCTGTCTGTTAGATGGGATTCATTGGGGTCTGGGGAAACTGATGAAACACTGATAGCAGTGTAACTACAATCATCACTGAGTATACTTAAGCAAACCCATGTGTTACACTTAAATTCACCTTCCTCACAGGAACAGTCTCTATCACATCATCTAGCCACTCCCAGCTGATAGTTTCACTTCTCACTGTTTAAATAAAAAGACAGGGACTGTGCTGTGCTGCTCACAGTGAGTTGGAGGTTTACTGTGTGACAATGTTGCTTTGTGCGTCATTCTACTTTCACAGATGTACGTGAGGGATCAATCAGTGGAGTCCTGGTTCCTCCTGAAAGCTAGGAAATGCCAGCCTATAGACTCCTCACATTTACAACGTAAAAAGTGCTCTACAATAGGACAATGTCCAGAACATCATTGAGTCCTGCACGTATCCATCAAAAACTGAGGCAGAACGACAGGAGGGATGAAAGGGAGATAAACTGCTACCATTGACTTCAAAGGGGATATTCATGACAACAACAATTTCCATTCATATAGAACACGGTCAACCTTCAAGCTCCAGCTTGCTGCCAATGAGTTGGTGATAGGACAGAATGTATGGAGGATGAACGACAAACAGTTTCCTCACGCAGCAATCCGAGCCTTCTCTCAACAGTGGAAAATCTCTTCCTGGAGTCATCCCTCAATGATGCTCTCTCCCTTTCCTGAGGCCTGAGCCCAAAATCAGGAGTGATGCCCCAGTGCAGCACTAATGGGCTACAGCACTGTCACAGGTGCTGCGTTTTGGATGCAAGGTTAAACTGAGGCCCTGCATGGATGTAATAGACTGTATAGCAACATTTTCACAAATGAACAGAGGAGATACTCCCTATGTCCTGGCTAATGTTTGCCTCTCAGCCAACTCAACAGATTATCAAGTTGTCATCGCATTGTGGCACCTTGCTGTGTGTAACATCGACCGTTGGGATTCAATTACAATAGTGACTGCACTTCAGGACCATTTGGATAGATGTAAAGGCTGCTGGAGGGCCTGAGATTATGAAAAACACACTTTCTGTCATGTTCATAATCCTGCAGAGCAAAATGAAACATGGAACCATCATGTGCTAAAGACAAGAGGCGGTCAGATCATGATCACTAACAGAGGACTCTCAACATTAACCAGGCATGGAATAAAATGGAAGGAGCACAAACTATTTATCAGAACCGATACCAGAGTGCGTGGAGACTGTGTTTCAGTATCGGGGAAGCAATGTGCAATCTATTCTGACTTCCAATGTGTAACCAAACACTAGGTTGTCACCTTAAACACAAGCTGCTTATTTGTCCTGATCTTATGCAGAGACTCTTAGGTTGCACAGCCTCCTAGATTGTTCTGGAGTGTGACCAAATCAACTAAGGATTTCGCTATCAGACACTGTGTGTAAACAAGTAGGAAAATCAACAGGACATTCCACTCTAATAGGATACTCAAATTTCAGGGGCTGCTGCAATGCCAGGGTGAATGATTGGGTGCTAGCACCCACACCATGTGCTGGATAGAGGTGGTTCTGGAATGCAGTGGATTGTGGGCAATAAAGCCTCCATTATCGGATGATCGATAAATTGAGCATCCATGTTGGCAGCTCAAAGGAGGAGGGAATCATAGGTAGTCATCTGATAAATCCTGCAGGACCATGGTCCAACTAGTATTGGCAAGCCAATACAGGGCACTTTTACTTGAGTCATACTCAGCAATAAAATACATAGCAGGTAAAATAAAATTCTGAATCAAGTCAGACAATCTACACTCTTTGAGATAATCAACATTCTCCAAGTTTCGAAACATTCCATGATTTTGCAACCACCAGATTTAATGAGGGCACTGACTATGTGGAAAGAAACCATGAGCAAATTAGCATGTGGCCAGGGTGCCAGAGATAACTAAACTACTGCACTGTTATGTACAGAAGGAGACCTTTCAGCCCATTAATCTTGAATCTCCAAATGAGAAGCTCCTCTAGTACCATTCTCCCTTGTCTCCAAATGCAGTGTAGCTTTAATCAGATCCATTGAGACTTCCAATACAGACCTTCTGTGATGATCAATGGAAAAATTAATAAATTATAATCAATATAATTAATAAGTAATTAATAAATTACTTACCAAATCCAAGGCTGAACCACCTCCCAAATATTCCATGATGATCCATAACTTCGTCCCCTGTAAAGAGAAAGGTACATAAATAATTAGCTGGAAGAATCAGAGGTGGGACACATATTAGAGTTCAGGTCGTCATATTCTGCCCCTTTTTACCAGCAGTGAGTGACATTACGAGCTGCTAATTTGGTTGCACTGCAGTTTCTGGTCCTTTTACCTCAGAAGGCAACTGTGGATCTTACCATAGAGGGAAACCTTGGAACCTTCAAAAAGATCCTTCCAAAAATGAGGGGGTGTCGACTGATGCACAAAATATAAATTGTGGTCCATCAGGTGTTGATGCAGGAGGTTACACTTCTGATTATCAGTCATCATTAGCATTCTGCATTGTGGGACGTGCCTTAAACGTCATCACATCTTTCTGGAAACAGGGCCTGTTTTGCAATGCTTGATCCCATGCACTGGCTTATAAGTCAAAAATAACCCTAAACATGTATTTATGAGCTGAAAATCTGAAAGTCAACTCCCAATGTATGTATAACACCAAAGATGCTTTGACTGGCTGAATTTGGGGATGGACTTACAGACTGTTCATTATCCCAAGCATGCATTTTGGTGTCACAAAAAAAGTTGTCTTATATGCTGTGATCTATGATATTTCTGTTACCATTTTTCTTTATTTGGCCTTGGGATCTGGATCACACTCAAAGTCCTCACCTTGACAGGTGAACCACAGCTGGGTTTGTCTCCAAAGAAGTACAACACAAGCTTGAGGAGCATTACTTCATTTTCCTCTTCAGCATTGCAAACCTTGAGGTCTCAGCTTTGAACTGCTTAACTTCAGAAACCGATTGCATTATGTCTGTTCTGGATTTTTCTTTCCTCCTACTTCTCTCACCTTGTTTACTTTGCACTCAGTAGACAGGACACATTCTCTCCATTTCACACATTCACTCACACCCATTTTAGATCTCTTTATTTTCCACCATTAACAAATCAACTCCGGAGTCTTTTCATAGAATCACAGATCACTACACTGTGGAAGCAGGCCAGTAGGCCCATCAAATCCACATCACCCCTCCAAACAGCATCCCACCCAGCCTCATCCCCTACCCTGTCCCTGCATTTCCCGGGGCGAATCAACCTAACCTGCACATCCCTTGATACTACGGACAATTTAGAACAAAGAACAAAGAAAATTACAGCACAGGAACAGGCCCTTCGGCCCTCCAAGCCTGCGCCGATCGAGATCCTCTGTCTAAACCTGTCATCTATTTTCTAAGGGTCTGTATCCCTTTGCTCCCTGTCCATCCATGTACCTGTCCAGATACATCTTAAAAGACACTAACGTGTCTGCGTCTACCACCTCCGCTGCCAACGTGTTCCAGACACCCACCACCCTCTGTGTAAAGAACTTTCCACGCATATCTCCCTTCAACTTTCCTCCTCTCACTTTGAACTCATGACCCCTAGTAATCGAGTCCCCCACTCTGGGAGAAAGCTTCTTGCTATCAACCTTGTCTATACCCCTCATGATATTGTAGACCTCAATCAGGTCCCTCCTCAATCTCCGTCTTTCTAATGAAAATAATCCTAGTCTACTCAACCTTTCTTCATAGCTAGCGTCCTCCATACCAGGCAACATCCTGGTGAACCTCCTTTGCACCCTCTCCAAAGCATCCACATCCTTTTGGTAATGTGGCGACCAGACCTGTACGCAGTACTCTAAATGTGGCCGAACCAAATATACAACTGTAAAATGACCTGCCAACTCTTGTACTCAATACCCCGTCCGATGAAGGAAAGCATGTTGTATGCCTTCTTGACCACTCTATTGACCTGCGTTGCCACCTTCAGGGAACAATGGACCTGAACACCCAGATCTCTCTGTACATCAATTTCTCCAGGACTTTTCCATTTACTGTATAGTTTGCTCTTAAATTAGATCTTCCAAAATGCATCACCTCACATTTGCCTGGATTGAACTCCATCTGCCACTTATCTGCCCAACTCTCCAATCTATCTACATTCTGCTGTAATCTCTGACGGTCCCCTTCACTATCGGCTACTCCATGGCCATTCCACCTAACCTGCACATCTTTGAACCGAGAAAGGAAACTGGAGCACCCAGAGGAAACCCACACAGACACGGTGAGAACATGCAAACTCCACACAGTCACATGAGGGTGGAATTGAACCTGGGTCCTTGGCATTGAGAGGTGGCGGTACTAGTCACTGAGCCACCATGCCATGCTAAATAATTGCTCTTTTGCTAGACCTCTATACCATCTGCCCTCTTGCTCCTCCTCTGTCTCTGTCAAAAGTATAATTTTAGAAAACAGCAATATCCAACACCTTTCAATTCCAAAGAAGTGTAATAATCAGACTTGAAACAGTAACTCTTTCCCTGCACATACGCTGTGAGATCACTTGTGTTTCTCCAGCATTCTGTGTTTGCTTGGTAAACTAAATTGTAAGGTGGCTGCAAAAAAAAAAATTGTGGGATTACAAGTATCAATGAAAATGTGACAGACGAAATACAATGTAAGGAACTGTGAAGTTTTGTACTTTTGATAGGAAAAGCAGATTTTCTTGTTTAAAATGGTGTGGGAGTAGGCAATGTTAGCATTCAAGGGACCTGAATAGTTGTGTTCACGAAACACAGAAGGCTAACAGTTAGGAAGGGAAGTGTCCCTGTAAAGATGGTTAAGTAAGGAAAAGTTGCTGTATTCTTCCCACACATTAAGGCTGCTCATTCATTAGAGTACAAAAGTAAAATAATTTTACAATTGTATAGTGCTTTGGGAATACCGTAGATGGAATGCCGTGAGAGATGTTGAACTCCTATTGTGAGGATATATTTGCTTTAGAAAGATTGCACCGATTCCGGGAATGTAGGGAGATTACAGTGAGAAATTGAGAAATACTGGAGTGAAACATTAACTCTGATTCTCTTTCTCCGCAGATGCCATTGAGCATTTCCAGCATTTTCTGTCTTTTTTTTCCAGTTTACCTTAGATTCTCAGCACCTGTATTATTTTCCATGCTCTCCAGAATCCAGAAGAAAATGACATGTTCCCGTTGAAACATGTGCTGCAATCGTCAGTGTAATAAGATAATGTTTTGGGACACATTTTTCAATTTCAGTCTGACAGATAGTAAACCAGGATGGGTTGACTGTTAGAAATTAAAAGAAGGCTTAGGCTGTTCTACGGAGGAAAAGGTGAGAGGGACTTGCACTTAAGAGACGACAACAGAAGCCTGTGCGCTACCAGTGCAGACTCAATCCTCCACAATCCCAGTGCTGTGTCTGAACAATCCACTTAGTTTGAAGATGAAAGCACATTAGGGTCAACAATAACATAATGGCAGTACAACCTGGAGGCAAGACTAATGTGTATCATGTGGCTATGAAGAGGGGGATAATGAAAGACATTTTTGAGATCAGGTTACATACTCCCTACAAATCAGTACGTGCGACAGACAGGCAGAAGTTATTGCATGGAGTGCACACAGAAAAGACTGCACGGCTTTGTAAACTATCACATCTGAATGCAGAATAAAAGAAGTAACATTCTCACAGCTATCTAAGGATTCTGAGAAATTAGTTCTGATATAGCCAGAGATGAGGAAGAAGAAAACAGATTTTTCATCTCATTTATCCATGGGTGTGGGTGTCACTGGCTGGACCAGCATTTCCCAACTGCCCAGAGGGCAGTTAGGAGTCAAACACATTGCTGTGGACTGGAATCACATATAGGCCAGACCAGGGGAGGACGACAGTTTCCTTCCCCAAAGGATATTAGTGAACCAACAATCGACAATGGTTTCATGATCATCATTAGACTCTTAATTCCAGATTTTTCACTGAATTCAAATTCCACCATCTGCCATAGTGGGATTTGAGCACACGTCTTCAGAATATTACCTGGGTCTCTGGATTAATAGTCTAGCAACAATGCCACCAGGCCATTGCCTTCCCTAAGTAGATTTACGAAACTTTCTGAAAAGCATGTGGAACACCCAGTGGTGGGCATGTGAAGTTATTACTTGGTGAAGATGGGGATAATATCAACTCACTGGAGTCTGTGGATTGCTTGTAAGGAGTGCACCTCCATGGACAGCGTGACCTTTGAGAACGAAAAGAATGGTTCTTTCGGTAGTTTAAGTTTCTCATACAAAGATACAAAACCGTTAGTCAATTTCTTTTTAGTCACTTTTTTTTAAAAACAGTAAACGTTTCAAAATGAGAAATCTTGCTGTGTTATCCTTCTAGGGAATTAACTGGAAACGTAAATTTATTTTGAAAAGAGACTGTAACACAATTGCAATGTTTAAGAGCCTTGACGAGGTAGATGCCGGGCAGCTTTCTCGGGCAGGGAGTCTAGGACTGAGGTTATTGTGCCACAATAAGGCAAGAGGGGCACGTCCAAAGATGATGTCGGGGCAAGTTTTTGTTTTCCACAGAGAGTGGTAGTGGAGGCAGATACGATAGAGGCATTTAAGAGACTTTTAGATAAGCACTTGAATATGCAAGGATTGGAGGGATATGGACCAAGGGCAGGCATAAGGGATTAGTTTAATTTGGCGTCATGTTCGGCACAACACTGTGGGCCCTAGGGCCCGTTCCTGTGTTGTACTGTTCCATGTTCTATGTTCTAATAAGTTGTTGACACTTCAGGACTGAGACGAGGAGCGCTCTCTTCACTGAAAGGTTTGAAATCTTGGAATTCAGTTGGGGAAGCTCAGTCAAAGTTAATTCAAAATGGACAGCAGTTAACTTTTGTATCCTGAAAGAATGAAAAGGCATAGGGTTATTATGGGAGGGTGTAGTTGAAATAAAAGAACATCTACCAGTTACTGATTGATAGAACAGGCTTGATGGGCCAAATGGTCCATCCGGGTCTTAATTCTTATTTCTATCTTCAATGGCCTGTAATCTCACTTCTGACTGAGAAGGTTACAGAGTCATAAAGCACAAAAACAGACCAACCAAGTTTCCCAAATTAAACTAGTTCCACTTGCCTGTGCTTGGTCCATATCCCTTTAAACCTTTCCTATTCATGGACCTGTCCAAATGTCTTTTAAATGTTCTAAACATACCTACCTCTGCCACTTCCTCTATTCAAACCATGGATCTGGGCATCACTGGCTGGGTCAGCATTTTATTGCCCATCCCTAACTGACCTCGAGAAGGTGATGTGGTGAGTTGCCTTCTTGAACTGCTGCAGTCCATGTTCTGTAGGTAGACCCACATCATCTATGGGTGATGTCAGTGCAGTAGTGAGGAGTGGTTTTCAGTGAGATATTAAATAGACGCTTTATCTCTCTTCTCAGAAAAACTCTCACCAAGATCTGTCCACATTATCGGGAAGAACAGAAGGATTCTCCAGCTGGCCTGGCCAATGGGAATATTGAGAGAAGTTCTGGTCACCACACCAGCAGCTTTGGAGAATGTGCACTGAAGGTTTACCAGGACATTGCCTAGTCTGCAAGGTTTCAGTTATGGGGATAGGTTGGATAAACTTGGATTGTTTTCAATTTAAAGACATAGGTTGAGAGGTGACCTGATAGAGGTCGACAAAATTATGAGAGGCATAGATAAGGTGGATAGTCACAGGGACAAAAAGTTGCTGGAAAAGCTCAGGTCTGGCAGTATCTGTGAAGGAAAAAACAGAGTTAATATTTCGGGTCCGGTGACCCTTCCTCAGAACGGTACGTGCGTGGATAGTCACAAGCTGTTTTCCTGGGTGGAAAAGTGAACTACAAGAGGGCACAGGTTCAAGGTAACATGGGGAAAGTTAGGGGAGAAGCGCAGGGAACATTTTTTACCCAGATGGTGATGGATGCCTGGAATGCACTGCCAGTGGAGGTGGCGAAAGCGGGCATGTTAGCAATATGAACAGGAGGCGAAAGAAGGGACAGAAACTGTGCATGGGGAATAACTAGTGGGTCTAAATAAGCATGAGGAATTGGAACAGACCTGGTGGGCCAAAGGGCCTGTTCCTGTGCTGTATTGTTCTTTGCTCTTATTCCATTATTAATGCTGCTTATCTGTTCACTGCAGCAGTAATGCTTGTGGGAGCTTGCTGTGCTTATATGATTCCAACACTATAAAAGTGACTATTCACAAGTACCTCATGAGTTATAGTGCACTTTGATGACTGTGAAAGTTCTTTTTGCCTTGACATTACCATATAATAAACAAAATGAACTTATCTGCAGCAAATGGGGGAGACAATGAGCCTGTCGTTACAGAAGTAGGGTAAATAAATTATTCAAAGATTCTCTCCATTCTACTACCTGAACTGAGTTTTCCCCCATTAGTCACCACAGTGAGTAAAGTTTCTTGCGCATTTTGGACATTTTGAGAGAGCATTTGCCTGCCACCCCAATGTATTTTGAGAACTCTGTCAGGTGACCCTTTTCTGAATGCAAGATAATCCAAAGGTGGCTACTGAAACAAGGAATGGAACCGTGAGCCAATGCAAACCCAGCTTGCTCCCAGAAACACTTACGGGTATATTTCCAGCTGGCTACTTTCAGCTGGACAAGTTGGCATGTCTGATACCAGGTCAATGACAGGTGTACACATATTACATTAAAAAATACCAGAGAACACTGGCTCCAATACCAATCACCAGGGAACGCCACCACATACTTCCCACTAGTTTGATAAACAACTCTTCACTACAACTCTGTTTGCAAATTTCAGCTCCACACTGCCACTACCTCATACTTACATGTCTATTACATGGTACTTGGAGTGATAAAGTCAAACAGCACGGAAACAGACCCTTTGGTCCAACTTGTCCATGGCGACCAAATATCATAAATTAATCTATTCTCATTTGCCAGCATTTGGCTCATATTCCTCTAAACCCTTCCTATTCATACATCAATCCAGACGCCTTTTAAAGGTTGTAATTGTGCCAGCCTTCACCACACCTCATATTCCATACACACACCAACCTCCTCATGAAAAAGTTGTTCCTTAGATCCCTTTTAAATAATTCCCCTCTCCCCTTAAACTTTCCTCTCTAGTTTTGGACTCCCCTACCCTGAGGAAAAGACCTTGACTATTCACCCTATCCATGCCTCTCATGATTTTAGAAACCTCTATAAGGTCACCCCCTCAGCCTCTGACACTCCTGGGAAAACAGCCCCAGCCTATTCAGCCTCTCCCTATATCTCAAACCCTCCAACCATGGCAAAGTTGCACAACATATATAGCATGGATACAAGAAGTGAATGCAGTATTCCAAAAGTGACCTAACCCAATGTCCTGTACAGCCGCAACATGACGTCCCAGCTCCTATACTTCATCAAATTCTTTCTGTGAAAATCATCAACCCGACTCCCTTCATCCCCCATCTGTTACATTGTCTATTTTTAGAGAGGTTCAGTTCTTCTGCTCATTTTAAACTGCTTCAGTTTATACAAATTTAGAAATAAAACAAGTAACTAATAATAGCTGTACTAATTCAGTTTCCTCTGCCACACCCACCTTTTCCTGAGCCTAAGTCACAGTTCTCCCTAGGTCCCCTCATATATTCATAAGTTTCCCCCTCAATGTCCCTTTTGATCTCTTGAGTTCAGCTTGTCCATGAGACCCACCCCCTGCTCCCAGCAAATTGCTGGCCACCCAAGTTTATATCTGAGCTCCAAATGCTAGCTGACACTGTAAAGTGACTCCCTTTCATCAGATACTGCTCTCTTTATATGCATCTTCACGAATCTCACCCTTTACATTGCAAATAGTTCTTGTTGTTTCCTCTGCACCCTATCAGCTCTTTCCAGGGTTCTTTTAACAGATGGCCACAGCACTGAAAAGTCCCAGTCATGTCAATATAATCGCCCTGTCTCCAGAATAAGCTTCACTTGAATAACACAGAGGCTTCACAGCTATTAATTGAAATCAGAGAGTTGAGATTAGACCAGTATTTTCAGGTTGACAACTTGTAACTAACTAGTGGAGTGCCACAGGGATCAATGTTTGGGTCACAGTGATTTACAATTAGATACTAATGGCTGGGATGATGGAAGTGAATGGACTATAACCTTGTAGTTCATATACAACACAAAAATAGGTGGGAAGTTAAACACTGAGGTTGACAAAGAATCTGTAGAGGGTTAGAAACAGGTTAAGTGAGTGGGCAAAAAGCAAACCGGCAAACTGAAGATTATGCAGGAAAATGTGAAGTTACGCACTTTGGCAGGAAGAATAGAGGAGCGGAACGTGATTTAAATGGAGACAGACTGCAGAAAATTGCATCCCAGAGGTGTCTTGTGCATAAATCACAAAACAGTACAAGCACATCAGAAACAGGGAAGGCAAATGGAATGCTGGCCTTTATTTCAAATGGAATTTTTGTTTTATTCACTCACAGGATGTGGGCCTCTCTGGTTAGGCCAACATTTATTGCCCATCCCTAATTGCCCAGAGGGCAGTTAAGAGTCAAGTACATTGCAAAGGGTCTGGAGTCACATGTAGGCCAGGCCAGGTAAGGATGGCAGTTCCCTTCCCTAAAGGACATTAGTGAACCAGATGGGTTTGTCTGATAATCAGCCAAAGTTTCATGGGCATCATTAGACTCTTCATTCCAATTTCTTTATTGGAGCACGGAAGTGAGAATGTCTTGCTAAAACCATACAAGGCATTAGTCAGACCACAGAATCTCAGAAATATAAGGTCGTCAATTTAAGACAAAGATGAGGAGGAATTTCTTCTCTCAGAGGGCAGTGAATCTGTGGAACTCTTTACCGCTGAGGGCTGTTGAGGCTGGGATGTTCAGTATATTCAAAGCTGAGATAGATGGATTTTTAATCAGGAAGGGAATTAAAGGTTTGTGGATAAAACAGGAAAGAGAAATTGAGGATTATCAGATCAGCCACGATCACATTGAATGGTAGAGCAGACATGTTGGGCTGAGTGGTCTATTTCTTTTCCAATGCCACATGGTCTTTACTTCACAGAGTAACCTCTCACAATCTCAGGATGTCCACTGGACTCTTTCTGAAGCACGATCATCTTTTTCCCAGGGAAATGAGCCAGGTGGCCACTGTTGACACTGTGACGACACTGGACGAGGAAAGGATATTCTCAGGGCACCCACAGTAAACTCATCAGATCAAATACAAATAGTAACTCAGGAATTAGGAGGAGGAGGCCATTCTGCCCTTCCAGCCTGCTCCACTATTCAATGTGATCATGACTGATCATCCAACTCAATAACCTGTTCTTTTGATCTCTTTAGCTCCAAGTGCTACATCTAACTCCTTCTTGAAACTATACAATGTTTTGGTCTTGACTGTTTTCTGTGATTGTGAATTCTTCTGGCTTACCATTCTCTGGGTGAAGAAATTTCTCCTCATCACAGTCTTAAGTGGTATACCCCATATCCTTAGACTGTGAGCCTTGGTTGTAGACCCCTCTGCCATAGGGAACATCCTTTCTGCATCTACCCTGTTGAGTCCTGTACAAATTCCATAGGTTTCTCTCCTCATTTTTCTGAACTCCAGCGAATATAATCATAACTGATTAAACCGTTCCTCATATGTAAGTCGTGCTATCCCAGGAACCAGTCTGATAAATCTTTACCGCATTCCCTCTACAGCAAAATATCTCAGATTTATTTAAAATATTGTCACTTGTACCTAGGTACAGTGATAGGTGGATAATGTCACCACATTCTGGCATCATCTTGGATTGCAGAATAAATTACTGAATAAATTGTATAAATGGTAAAATACTAAATACTAAATAAATCAATGTTAAATTGATATCATTAAAACTGAAACAGCTTCAAAAGTTCATCTTTCCCTCTCCGTAGGTTTCAGCTTCTCTGCTCCTCCAGGCACTGCCGTCATCCAACACTGTCCTCAGATTATCTTTCCTTGGCTGAGGAGACCAAAACTGCACATAATCAGTCCAAGATGGCAGCAGCCTAGGACGTTCTAGCCAGACCTCCTCTGCTCCGCCCATTCTTGTTCCTTTTCTTTTACTCTTTTTCTTTTCTCGAGTACTTTTTTTTAAAAAACTTTCAACTTTTTAAACTTACTCGAAGGGGAATGGAAGAGGCGGGTCCCAGACTGGAGGCCATGGTGGCGGGGAGGTGAGTCCCAGACCGGAGGCCATCGCGAGGGGGTGAGTCCCAAAACCCGGAGGCCGTCACTGGTGAGGCGATTCCCGGGCTAGAGGCCGTCGCAGGGAGGCGGGTCCCAGACTGGAGGCCATCGCGGGGAGGCGGGTCTCTTGCAGACTGGACGTTGTCGCGGGGGAAGGGATGAATCCCGGACCAGAGGTTGTCGCAGGGAGGTGAATCCCTTGCAGACGGGAGGCAGGGTCTCAAGTTTTGAAGCCCAGTGATGTCTGCGGATTTGGCCCAGTGCAGTCTGGAGGCTTGCTGCTGACACAGATTTGGGTCAAAGGACTGTAAATTGAGTACCTTTTTCCTTTATATTCTTAGGCTGGACTATTATTTATTATTCTTTCCTTTTTGTACCAAATACTAACATATTTGTACCTAGGTATCTTGTACCTACAATGGCACTATAAGCAGCAACATTGCAAACTTTTTACTGCACTCATTCACGTGCACGTGACAATAAAATTAATTCACAATATTGCAGTGCAGCCTCACCAATGCCCTGTTTAACTGCAGCAAAACAACGTTGTTGCTAACCTACATTTTGCATTCTTCACCACTTGCTGCTTATTTGCAGTGATTCGTCTACAAGGGCACCCAGGTTTCGTTGCAAATTATCCTCTGTCAATTTACACCAAAATAGTGCTGTTGGAATTGTTATGTTGACCAGAACACAGATGGTGCCTCAGTTCAATGCTTAATCTGAAAGACCACACCTTTGTCAGTATTGCACAGAAATGTAAACTCACATATGTACTAGAGTGCTAACAGCAAGCCATATGAAGCATATTTAATCCTAACAATGGCATGACTGTATAGTCATCAACAACCCAATACCGAACACTGAGAACCATTAGTCTTTTTCAAAACAATAATCATTCTTGGGATCTATGAATGTTATAGGAAAGGAGAACATTCATTGACATCCATAATATTCCTGAAGGAACTAGCGGTGAGGTGCCTTGATGAATCATAGAATCCTTACAGTGTGGATGCATGCCATTCAGCCCATCAAGTCTACACTGACCATCCGAAGATCAGCCCACCCAGACCCACTCCCCTACCCTATCCCTGTAACCCTGCATTTCCCACACTAATCCACTGAGCCTGCACATCCTGGACACTATGGGCAATTTCTCATGGCCAATCTACCTAACCTGTACATCCTTGGACTGTGGGAGGAAACTAGGACATCTGGGAGGAAACCTATGCAGACAGGGGAGAACGTGCAAACACCACTTGTAGTTGTATGAGGGTGGAATCAAACCTGGATCCCTGGCGCTGTGAGGCAGCAGTGCTAACCACTGAGCCACTGCGCCACCCTTAAAATGGCATTCCTAGGAAGTTTAATCAGGGGCTCATTCAAGTGAGGTACAGGCACCGATGGGGTTTGAACCGAAGATCTCTTCTTTACTCGGTAGGCGCTTTGACAAACAACGCCACAGCATTGTTGTGAATGCTGGATCCACAGTGCTGTTAGGGGAGATTTCTAGGAAGTAATGATGTTCCAAGTCAGGATGGGGTGCAGCTTGTAGGGGAACTTGCAGGTGATGGCATTCCCATGATCTTGCTGCAGCTCAGGATCCTGGAGATTGACGGTAAGGGTTCCTTTGCTTTGCAACACACTTGTTCAATGACAGGACAGCATTCAGCGATGAGCCCATAGCTGTGTATGTCTCACACTCAGGGCAACCTGATGAAATGTAACACACTTCCTCTGCACCAATTCCTCATTTAAATAAAAAATGAAGACACAAAATCCAAGTGAAGAAGGAAGACGGAAGGAGCCCGAAAATCAAAAAGTCTGATGCTGCTAATTACACAATCACTAATTTGTGCTGTGGTGAAGACCACACCATCATACACAGCACAGAAGGGAACTCGTAATACACTGCATTTGTACCAGCTCTTTTACAGAGCTGACCAATTTGTCCCAGGCTATTTGCATATTCCTCATGATCCTGAAATCTCTTCAAAAATCTATCCAATTCCCTTTCGAAAATCTGCTGCTGTTTCAAACAATGGATTTCAGATTACTGTTCTCCCTCCGCAATTTACAAAGTCTTATTTCCCCGTGACGTTGAATCTGTGTCCGGTTTACTGGCCCTCCTGCCTGTGGAACACATTCTCTCTGTCAAAAGCTTTAATACCTTAAGCACTTCCATAAATCCCCCTTCAGCTTCTCTGCTCCGAATCTAGCCTCTCCATAGAACTGGAGGCTGGGATAAGTCATAGCTCAGTAGGTATGTAGCACTCTCACCTCTTAGATCAACAGTTTCAAACCTTATGCCACACACTTCAATAGATCATTGAGACCGACACTTTGGTGCAGGACTGAAGAAATGCTACATTGCCTGACTTTCAAATGAGAAGTTAAATCTGTTTACTCTCTTGGCCAGACAACGTCTTCATATTGTCCAAGTTTAGGGCGGCACGGTGGCACAGTGGTTAGCACTGCTGCCTCACAGCGCCAGGGACCCAGGTTCGATTCCACCCTCCGGTAACTGTGTGGAGTTTGCACGTTCTCCCCGTGTCTGCGCGGGTTTCCCCCAGGTACTCCGGTTTCCTCCCATAGTCCAAAGATGTGTAGGTTAGGTGGATTGGCCATGCTAAATTGCCTGTCCAGGGATATGTAGATTAAGTGGGTTGTAGGGGGATGAGTCTGGGTGGGATGCTCTGAGGTTCGGTGTGGACTTGTTGGGCCGAAGGGCCCGTTTCCACACTGTAGGGATTCTATATTCTATAAGTTCTTCTGTGTCCTGGGGATACTTATTCCTTCGCCAACATTGCTGAAACAGGCTGCCATGTCCCCTATTTTACAACAGCAACTACATTTCAAAACCCTTCATCAGCTTTAAGGACCTAAAACACCTCTCAAAATGGTGAAAAGGGCTACAAAAATGGTATTTCCTTTATTTCGCTTGGTGAGAAATGGTAGCTGAAGCACCCAAGAGCAGCCCACAGAGACTCCTGGAAACAGGATGACGCAGCCTAAGAAAATTTGCAAACTCTAATATGAATCTACCATCAACCTGCAACTTTTAAAGGATTCCAAACATCAACTCCGTTTCTCTCTCCACAGATGCTGCCAGACCGGCTGAGTTTCTATTGCATTCTCTATTTTGTTTCAGATTTCCAGCATCCACGGTATTTTGCTTTTACTTGCTTCAGAAAGGGTTCTCTGATTGTTGAAGGAGATACACAGTTGTTTTCCCTTGTCATACAGGTCCCAGGTCTCCAAAAGAGATGAAGTTACTGTCGTGATATTGACATCTAATGAGTTTTAAAGCCAAAGCCTGTGGTCAAGTGTAGGCATAATGAACGGATGGCATGGTGGTTCAGTGGTTAGCACTGCTGCATCACAGCACCAGGCACCCGGGTTCGATTCCACCCTCAAGTGACTTCCTGTGGCGAGTTTGCACATTCTCCGTGTCCGCACGGGTTTCCTCCGGGTGCTCCGTTTCCTCCCAAAGTCCGAAGATTGGAAAGTTACGTGGACTGGCCATGCTAATTGCCCATTGTGCCCAGGGATATGCAGGCTACATGGATTAGCCATGGGAAGTGCAGGGATAGGGTGGGGGATGGGTCTGGGTGGAATGCTCTTTGGAGAGTCGGTGTGGACTCAATGGGCTGGATGTCTGTTTCCATACTGCAGGAATTCTATGAATATGTGCCCTCCCATTAAGATTTTCCCTTTGAACCTTCTTGTCTCCTCTAAGAAACTCCCATTCCTTTGAGTCTTTACTTTTAATTTTAATTCCTTGATCTTTGTGATATTTCAGTGAATTTTGATAGTCTGCTTTCTGTGATTGGGACATCCTTCTGACAACCAGGTGCCCAAATCAGCATGCATGATTATAATCTAAGGAAGGGTTTCAAAGTTGTACATCTGCTGCACAGGATCTTCCATATTCGAGAACTATTTTGACGATAACAGTCAGCGTGCAACAGGAAGAGACAGAATGTACAAGAATAAAAAAATGGAGCAAATCAGGTCAAAGGTCAAGCAAGTTAAAAAGGTAAAACTAACGGCTCATTATTTAAATGCACATCATATCTGAAACAAAATAAATGAATTAATAGCACAAGGAGAGGTTAACAAGTATGATCTTATAGCCATTATGGAGACAATGGTTACAAGTAGACTGAAGCTGGGAGTTATCTATGCAGGGTCATGAGACTTTTCAGAAGATCAGACAGGAAGGGAAGGGAAGGGTGGTGAGGTGACTTTGTCAGCATGTGATAGAATTAGTTTATTAGTATGAAATGGTCTTGGTTTGAAAGATGCTGAATCCATATTGATGGAAGCAAGAAATAACAAGGGGAAGACAACAATGATTGGAGCATTCTCTTGGCCCCTTAGCAGTAGCTGCTCTGTAGCGATAGAGACTAAATCAGGAGATAATTGGGGGAATGAAACAAAGGCAGTATTTTGATTGAGTGACTTTAATTTTCACGTAGATTAGGAAAAACAAGTCAGTAGAAGTAATCAGGAAGAATTCATAAAGTGAATTCAGGATAGTGTCCTGGAACACTGTGTTGTGGATCCAACCGGGGATCAGACTATTTTGGATCTGGTAATGCACAGAGAAGCAGGTTTAATAAATTATTTCTGAATAAAAAATCCCCCAGGGAGCAGTGACAATAACATTGTAGAATTTAGAATTCAGTTTGATTTTGAGAAACTTTGGTCAAAAGTAACTGGCTAAACTTAAATAAGGGTATTATTATTAAATGAGGGCAAGGTGTTTGGGGATTGGATTGGGAATGGTGATTAGAAGAAAAGATGAAAGTGGCAGATGCTTAAAACATTGTTCATGACTCACAGCAAAGATATATCCCAGAGAGGAAGCAGCATTCTGGGAAGGGTATAACCAACCACAATAAACCAGGGAAATTCAGGACAGTATGACATTGAAAAAGAATATAAAAAATGTCAAAGATTAGTGATAAATCAAAGGATTGGGAAAGCTTGAAAAGCCAACAAAAAAATGACCAAAATAATACTAAAGAGAGGAAAAAAAATAAACTATGTGGGCAAACTAGAGGCAACAGGGAACATAGACTCCTTAGAAAATGAAGCCGGGTAAATGATAAGGGGGAACCAAAAATTGAGAGAAGAGTTGAACAAATATTTTGAATGGCTTCATTATAAATGATACTAATAACATGGCAAAAGTACTACATAATCAACGGGCTAAAAGGAAGTGGGGGAGGGAGAACAGAGAGAGAGGGGGAAAGGAAATGAACTGAACATAGCAACTATCACTGGAGGAAAAATGTACCAGGGAAACTAATGGGGCTAAAAGCTGATAAGTTTCCAGGGTCCAATAGGTTGTATCCAAGGATATTAGGATGTGGATACTAGATCAATTGTTAATTTTAAATCTGAGGTGGTTAATTTTTTTTAAGCAGAGTGTTTGGGATATGGGCCAAAGGCAGGTATATGGAGTCAGGACACAGATCAGCTCATTGAATGGTGGACAAGATGCAAGGGGCTGAATGGCCTACTCCTGTTCCTGTTGATAGTAATCTTCCAAAAATCTTTAAGATTCTGAAAAGTCGAGGACCGGAAAACTGCCAATGTAACATCCTTATTCAAAAGGGGAAGAGACAAAACCAGGTAACCATAGGAGAGTTAGCTTAACATCAGTCACTGGAAAAATGTTACAGTCTGTCATAAAGAATGTAATAGCAGAGCATTTAGAAACACAATATAATCAAGCAGTCATGTGTGGCTTCATGAAGGGAAAATCATGACTGTAAAATTTATCATAGTTCTTTGAGGAAGTAACAAGGAGGATAGATAAAGGTGAACCAATTGATGTAATATAATTTGATTTTCAAAAGGCATCTGATAAGGTACTGTACATAAAACTACTAAATAAGATAAGAACCCATGGTGTTAGAGGTAGTATATTGCCTGGATAGAGGATTGATAACTAATAGAAGACAAAGAATACAGATAAAAGGGGGTATTTTCAGAATCATAATTTGCAACTAATGGAGTGTCACAGGAATCAGTGCTGGGCCACAATTATTTACAATATATATGAAGGACTTGGATGATGGACATGAACTTGCTATCATCAAGTTTGTTGATGACAGAAAACTAGTAGGAAGGCAAGCAGAGAGGATGACATGCAGTATCAGCAAAGGGATATAGACAGGCTAGGTAAGCGGGCAAAAACTTGGCAGATAGAATACAATATGGCAAAATGTGAGGGTAACTTTGGCAGGAAGAGTACAGGAACTGAATACTACATAAAGAAGAAAGACTGCAGAAAGGTACAGTACAGAGGGATTCGGGAGTCCGTGTCCAATTTCAGCAGGTAATAGGGAAGGCAAAGCCAATGCTGGTTTTTATTTCAAAGTGAATGAAGTATTGGAAAATAGGGAGGTCTTGCTAAAACTATACAAAGCACTACTGAGACGGTAGCTGGATTACTGTGAACACGTGATTCCCTTATCTAGGGAAAGATGTTACTGGTATTGGTGGCAATCCAAAGAAGGTTCATTAAGATGATCCTAGGGATGGAGAGATTTTCTTATGAGGAGAAGTTGAATAAATTGGGCTTGTGCTCATTGGAGTTGAGAAGGATGACTGAAAATTTGTTGAAACACACAAAATTCTTTGAAGACTTGACAGGGTAGATGTGGAGAAATTGTTTCCCCTTGTCGAAGAGCCTGGGACCAGACGACACAATCTCTGAGAATGGTGGTGCCAATGTGAGACAGAGATGAGGAGGAATTTTTCACTTGGAGGGTAGTGAATCAGTGGAATTCATTACTGCAGAGGGCTGTTGAGGCTGGGTTTTTAAGCATATTTAAGACTGAGAAAGACAGATTTTCAATCAGCAAGGGAATCGAGGGTTAAGATAGGAAGGTAGAGATGAGGATTATCAGACTGCGATGATCTCATTGAATTGCAGAGCCAACACAATGGGCTAAATGGTCTACTTTTGCTCTTATGGTTCACTTCAGGACTAAAACACTATTTCAAAAAGAAATATTGCTTTTTAAGCCTCTGTGGAGTTTAGAAGAATGAGAAGAAATCTAATTGAGGTAAATATCATGCTAAAGGGGACTGACAAAATATACACAGTGAGGGCATTTCCTCATGTGGGGCAATCTACAATGAGGCCTCACCATTTTAGGTAAGGGTTAGCAGATTTAAAACAGAGATAAGGAGAATTTACTTCTCTCAGAGGATTAGGAATCTGTGAAATTTACTACTGTAGAATGTGGTGGATGCTGGGACACTAAGTAAATGTAAACAGGCGATAGACAGATTTTTAAATTAGTAATGGGTTGAATGGTTAGGACAGCAGATAGGGAAGTGGAACGGAGGCTGAGATGAGGTCAGCCACGAGATCATTAAATGGTGCAGCGGTCTCAGGAGACTGCCACTCATATTCTTTTTTTAAATAAATAAAAAAGAAGAGAAGTTACAGGGAAATGCTTCTACAGTAGGTATGTCCAGTCTGAAAGCATGACGAACCAAAACGTCTCCTTTAATACTTAACGTCAACAATTCCATTGTAATCAAACATATCAAGTTGTTCATTACCTTTAAATATGATCCAAAGTATTTTGTTACATATGGACTGTCGCATTGACTTAAGACAGTTATTTCCTGCTGGATATCTTCAATTTCATCTTCAGCTTCTTCGAGGTCAATGATTTTGATTGCAACTACTTGCTGTGTTCGGTTATCAATTCCTTTGAAGACTTCACCAAAAGACCCCTTTCCGATCCGCTCCAGTTTGGTAAACAGTCCCTCAGGGTCTGCCCGGTGATTCTGACAAACAGATAAAAAAAAATAACATCAGCAACATTAAGACTTGCTCCTCTGTGTGATAAACTGACCGGGTGCTGATTGCATACATTCACCATATCTCCTAAAGCCATGGCCTCTACTTGCTAAAAGGCCAAGTCCTTGTGGGCACTTTTGGAAACTTCACATCCCCCATATGCCTCTCCACAGCAGATATAAGATCATAAGAAATATGAGCACAAGTAGATCATTCAACCCATCCAGCTTTGGAGACTGGATCATTGAACATATTCAGCACTAAGCTACATTTTTGATTGATGAGAGATTATGGGGAGACCGGCTAGGAAAAAGGAGTTAAAGCCATGATTAGATCACCCACGAAATGGTAGAGAAGGCTTCACCATGACTTGCAAATATTTTGCCATTCTTCCATTAACACTGGGTCAAAATCCCAAAACTCCCTCCCAACAGCGCTGTGGGTGATCCTACATCACTTAGATTGCAGCAGCTTGAACTCAGCACCACCATCTCAAGGGTAATAAATGCTGGCCTTGCCAAAGAAACCGAGATATGATTTTCACAAGCTTTCCCGACCTTCCCCCACACCCCCAGGCCCACCTTGATTATAGCTCCAGGTACATCGTTCAGTGCTTTACTAACTAGCCACCATATTGATTTTAACCTGACAAAACTGAAATAACACAGATAAGATCAATACATAGAACTAACCACAGGATGAGGCACTCAACTATGGACACCTATCAATTTCAGTTCAAACCATAGGTGTCACCTTGCAGTGATAGGGCTTTCTCATTATGTGTGAATTAAGGAAGCCAAAAGCCATTTAAGCAAAAAGCACATTGTAACGAGTTTGAACTTTTCAATCATTAGCTTTTCCCCTCCAGAGCAATCTGCTTTGTTAACAGAACTGCACAGAGTGTAAATCCTGGAGAACATAATAAAGGGATTAGCTGGTGGGGGTTTGAGGAGGAATTGGTAGGGTAAGGAGGCTTTGGAGAATTGGGGAAACTGAAGGGTCTTTCTGGACAAGTGAAACAAGTCTAATTGTTACTGGTGAGCTTGCTCCTCCAGGGCTGAGGAGTGACGCATGGTCACTGAAATGGAGAAGAAATACTGCTGACTCACAACTCTTGCAGCACTACTGCTTGACAGTGACTGTCGGAAGGAAAAGTCTGTATTTCTACCATTTGGGAAGCAAGATCTTTTAACGGCATTTTGGGGATCATATTCTGCAGATGCATATAGTGATCTGAGGAAATTTGAGGGATTACTTGTGATTGTAAAATCTGTACTTGAATACAAAAGGGTCCTTAATTTTTGACCACTAACCCTGTGGAGTCCCTCTCCAGTGGTTTAAAAGCCATGCCTTGAAATATATGTAATTTGCATGCCCTGGAAATTAAATACCAATCAAGTCTTCTTTTCAAAAATATATCAACCATACAAACGCCTCCAAACGATGGGACCAAGAGAGAATCTAGTCATCACACCTTGACATTCAAAGTCATTACTATCACTGAATCCACCAATGTTAGCATCCTGGGAGTTACCATTGACCAGAAACTGAATTGGATTACATTATAAAAACAGTAGCTGCAAAAGCAGGTCAGAGACTAGAAATGCTCACTTCCTGTCTCTCAAAACCTGTCCACCATCTTCACAGCATAATTCAGCAGTGTGATGGAATACTCCCCAGTTGCCTGGATGGGGGAACTCCAACAACACTCAAGAAGCTCAACACCATCCAGTACACAAATCAACCGCTTGACTGGCGCTAAAATTCCTTCAACATTCATTCCCTTCACCAACAATGCACAATGGCAGCAGTATGCATTCTTTACAAGATGCACTCACTGCAGCTACTCTCTTAAGACTCCTTTCAAACACGGGGACTTTTGTCACCTCAAATGATGAGGGCAATGACAAGATTTATGAAAGCACCACCACCTGAAAGTTCCCCTCCAAGCCACACACCTCCCGACTTGGAAATATTTCACCATTCTTTCACGTTGCTGGCTCAAAGTTCTGGTAACCCCCTTCTGCCAGTGAAGTGCACCACATGGATAGCAGTGGTTCAAGAAGGCAGCTCATCACTGCCTTTAGCGGTAGTGACTATGTGCTGGCCCAGCTAGTGTCGACCACATCCTGTTAATGAATGAAAATAAGGGTGTTGTAGTTTCAGACGGACTGCAGAGGAGATTCTGTCACATGGTAAAAAGAAATGCATAACATGAAGGACTTGAATAAACTAACCTGCTTTCATTAGGATGACACAGATTACAGAATGATATAATAAGAATTAGAAATATTAGATAGAGGTGAACACTGTCCTACAGTTAAGTCCAAATGCCATGGTGGGAGATCTAGAAGGCAGAGCAAGAAGAACTTTTCCCAGAGAATGATGAGGCCACAGAACGTAAGGTGAGCGATTGAGGCAAAGATTAACTATTGAAGAAGGGAAATTGGGTTGGAAAGGTATGTGAGCAGTATGGTAAAGATGAAAGGCATCAGAGACTGTTTGGGGGCTGAATGTATTTAAAGGTTCCAGGAAAGACAAACATTGCACATTGTAGAAAACACCAATCTCTATCAAAACGGGATGAGACGGCACTCCCAGATCATGTGCCAGAGTGACACTACAGTCTGGCACTCAGTGCGTGCTTGTAACAAGCCTCCACATGATGGTACTGATGGGCGTTCACCCCCTTTCATCATTCTGAAACTGTCAAGCCAGAGAGTTTTTGAATCAGCCTCACCCTCTCCTTTAGGCAAAATGTAAACATGCTTTTTGACGAGAGGGTAGTACGTGCAGATAAAGGGAGGTGAATATGAGCTCTTCCCATCTTTCCGATCAGTTGTTTGCAATTTCCATCAGTCTCCTTTACTGGTATGGTACAACAATTTGTTGTCTTGCAGTTCTAATGATGTGTCCACACCCAAAACACCTCCTGCCTTTCCAATTTGCAACTGTTAATGAGCTTGCTGCTTATTTCTAACATTTTCAGATTAGTTTTGTTCTTGTCCCATTACTGCACCTCTTCCATTCCATACCGATGTTCCAGATGGGAAAGTCAACCAATCCACGTCACAAACATCTTCAAAATAGCATTTGATGTCCAGTTTTGCTACATGTGGTGCGATAAAGTCTGCACACACTTGGAGGAATAGTACCACTGACACAGTGTAATGTACGGTTTTGCTGGCACAATGCATTGAGCCGATATATCACACCCATTAGGACGCTATCAACTGTTTAACAGTGGTGTGGAACCAGACTCATACAGCTGCCTCTCTCTCTCTCCACCCCCTCCTCAGCAGTTGCTGCGTTTCAGGAACTGATCGTGTCAGGCCTGTGGCAGGAATTCTCCATCCAGTGAAAACTATTAGAAGATCAGGAACCTTCGGTGACCGAGGTCTGCACCCAGACCTAAACCTGTACAAGATAGAGTCAGGGGAGGGATGGGGGGGTGGGGAAAACGAGGTGGGTGGGGAGGGACATGCAGGCTTGGCTTGATAAGGAAGTTTGATCAGGATGGGCATCCCTAGGAACGGAGAGGAAGGAACATAGGAACAGCAACAAGCCATTCTAAAGAAGATTGCCAATGGTTTGCTGGAGGGTGACAGCTTAATTTTAACTATTAACACAGAAAAACCCTGATGTTATTTGTCTTTTTAGAAAAAAAAGATTAATTTCCTCAAGAATCCTGAGGAAAGCACAGGGGACAAAAACCAAAAGAACTGCTGATGCTGTAAATCAGGAACGAAAACAAAGTTGCTGGAAAAGCTCAGCAGATCTGGCAGCAACTGTGAAGGGAAAAACAGAGTTAACGTTTCGGGTCAGGTGACCCTTCCTCAGAACAGGGGAGTTGGGAAAGATAATGAAGAGGAATTGGAAGGACAATTCCAATCTTGTTGCCCAAAGCACTCCTGGAAGTGATACAGAAGAACCCTGCACCATCTGAAACTGCAATTTCGTCAACCCAAACATTCTTCAAAAGGTGGACCCAGCAACATTCAGAGTTCCCAAAGCCTTGATGCACTTAAAGGCTTAAGGAAAATGTATGTCACACAAAGCTGGAATTAAAAGCTTGGGATAACAAGATGTGATTTGAGGAGGATCTTAGAGGATTGGAGCGAAGTGGAGAGCCAACAGAGGTTTACAGAGAGAGTTCCAAACCATGGGAGGTAGCTGATTAAACACCCTGTAGGATGGGGGCAAAGGAAAGGGAGGAATATCCAAGTGGAAGCCAACAGAGGAATAAGGTGGGAGGATTAAGGGGATGGAAGATCAGAATGGGCATGGGTTACCAACTTAGGTCAGCTAACACACAGCTGAAGGGCACTGGGATTTTACAGGTTCAAATATGGGTAGCAATGTATCTGCCTACAAATGTTTTGTGATTCATCCACAGGAACACGTAGACCCCCGTGTACCTTGGATTTACACAGTCGCTTTCCATTAAATAAATCTCTCTCATTCTTCCTGCCGAAATCAACAACTTCATATTTTTCCATACTGTACTCCACCTGCCAGGCTTTAGACCAATCACTCAACCTATCTAGGTCTGTCTGCAACCTCCTTATATCCTCTACACAACATACTTTCCTAATGTGTTGTCATCTGTAGAATTAGCTGCAATGCCTTCACTCTCTCTTCTAAATTATTGATACAAATTGTAAGAAGCTGAGGCCTCAAAACAGACTATTGTGGGACTCCATGTGAGACATCCTGCCAATAAGAAAAAGACTGATTTATGGGAATCATATTTTATTGTCACATGTACGCAAGTACAGGAGTACAGTGAAAAATGTATAAAGTCGCCGTTCTCTGGTACCAGCTTAAAGTACAAAACCACAACTTTTTAAAAAATTTGAGAAACAGAGCCAAAAGAAAAACATCCAGATCTTAAAGTCCTTATCCAAAAGAAAATGAAAAGGCCTAGATTTTAAAGTCTTATCTCGCTGGACCTAGCCCTGGCCTGGATGCTGTTTTATGCAAACCAGCCAATCTTCTACCCATATTCATATGCTCCACCCTGCATCACGAGCTCTTACTTTGCAAAGTAACTCTTAACATGGCACTGTAAACAGATGCCTTCTGGAAATCCAAGTACGAATGTCAACAGGCTCCCTTTTATCAACACTGCATGTTACTCCTTCAAAGAACTCCAATAAATAGGTTAATCATGATTTCCCTTTCCATTTGGGCTCTTCCTGATGGTTGGACTCTTAGGAAGAATTCTATGATCCAATTAACGACTGATTCCCCATAACAGATCTCAAGCTAACTGATTTATTGATGCCTGTTATCTGCCTTCCTCCATTCCTGAATAGAGGAGTCATATTTGCTACTTTCCAGCCTGGATGGAACCTTTCCTGATGCTAATGAAATTTATTCCAATCCATCAACAATGTCAATGGATAGGGTCAGGGACAGGAATCACAGCTCCTGGTGCTGTTCCTCGCTAACGGCTACCTGGCTGAAGTCAGATAGTCTGCCTTGAGCCCCCAGCCCAGGTTATCAGACCCAGATGAACTCCCTACCCCTCACTCCGACAACCAATGTCACAGGTTCTCGATCTGGAGTCTTGCTAGCCCATAGCTCCATCCGTTTGCTCAGTATCACTTCCCACATAATTGCATTTTCAAAAAGTTCCTCTCTCCCTTCCACCTCCTGATTTACAGCTATTACTGGAATGTTTTCTTTTGCGCGTCGTTTCACTGGTTAATACTTTCCAGTCCCTCTTTGAAGAATGTCACAAGGAAACCACATTTTAAAGCGGAAATGACAAGCGCATTCACCCCAGAAAAAGGCTTATTTTATTCTCGCTCATTTCTAGGCGAACAGGTGGTTTTCAGAGAACAGGGAAAGGTACAGAATAAGGCAGCTTGAAGTGTTAAAAAAAAGCTTTCAGAACCAGTCCATAAACCTGCTGTGATTACACAATGGAAGTTCTTTAATGAGCGAGTCTATACACTCTGTGCTCGATTTATCAAGCGATATTCTAGCCACTTGGCAGCTGCTGTGATAAACTAAATACCAAAAATAAACTTCAAGGTTTGTTTTCTTATTGCAACAATGTCCTCAGTCTTTGGCAGAGTGCAATCTGAATTAGCAGCTCAATAGGCAGGATTGTATTCTACAGCCTTGGTTCAACACAAGTTATTTTCTGTTGCTTTTTCTGCCTCCCCCATGTCTTAGCTTCTTTTTTTCCTTTCGACCTACAATGCCCAACAGTCCTCTACCAGAGAGCAGGCTGCTGACCATCTGCTAGGCCTTTCCTAATGTCCTGAAGCATGCCAGGCGTGTGGGAAAATTGCTAGGCTCTCCCTCACACACATACAAAAGCAAATCCACTCACATATAGACACATGCTCATTGTCTCATGTTCTCAATCCGTCTCTAAACTTTATCCCCATTCCTCCATAGTGCAGCCCAGACAAGATTAGGGATTTCAATTTGTACCTAAACTCCCATGCAGAATATTCTGCTGCCACTAACCTTTCCAGACTGCAATAAGGAGGAATTCCTTCATTTAGAGGCCGGTGAATCTTTAGAATTCTCTAATCCAGAGAGGGCTTTGGAAGTTCAATCATTGAGCAAGTATGAGACAGAAATCGATAGAGTTATAGAGTCAGAGTCATACAGCATGGAAACAGACCCTACGGTCTAACCAGTACATGTCGTACATAATCTCAAACTAAACTAGTCCTACCTGTCTGCTCCTGGCCCATATCCCTCAAAACCTTTCCTATTCACGTACTTATTTAAGTATCTTTTAAACATTGTACTATGCCCACATCCACCACTTCCTCTGAAAGTTCATTCCACACGAGACACCCTCTGTGTAAAAAAATTGCCATGCCCTTTTTTAAATCTCTCTCCTCTCACCTTAAAAATATGCCTTGTAGTCTTGAAATCACTCAACCTAGGGAAAATAACCATTAACCTTATCTATATCCCTCATGATTTTATGAACATACATATGGTCACCTTTCAACTCCTATGCTCCAGTGAACAAAGACCCAGCCTAGCCTAATAATTTCTGGAGACTAACGACCTTAAGGGATGTGGGGATATTGGGAAGAAATGACAAAATGGTAGATAATCAATCATTTGCATCTATATTCAATAAAGTTTTTTTTTACATATTTAAAAGGCATCAAGAGGCATTGAGATACAGGATCAGCCATGATTATATTGAATGATAGGCTTGAAGGGCCAAATGGCCTACTCCTGCTCCTAATTCCTATGGTCATTTGATGGTAAAGTAGGCACAAAGGGTTCAATGGTCCACTCCTGCTATGTTCCATGCTCCTAGCCCCAAGCATTGTAATATGTCACCAGCAGCCGTACATAGTTTGGTGATTAGCTCTTCGAAGTAAGTGAGGGTTGAACAGCTTTGACTTTCAGGCAGCCCCTCATACCCTGCTCACAGCAATTAAAGAGCTGCACACTGCTCTTACCAGACACAATGGGATTATTCTCTGCTGGGGTTAGCCTTCTAAACCATAGCAGATTGCGACTGGACTTTGTCTAAGGCTACTTCACTTGTGGATTGGGAGTCAAACAGAACAAAACAGACTGACAATCTATGTTAATGAAGAAGAAGTGCATCTCTCCCTCAGAGAGTGGGGGAGCAGCAAAGGGAAATTAAAAGGGCTTGGCGAGGGCACATTTAACAATCAACTTTCCCATTACACAGCGTGACGATACAATGGCTTTAAGAGATTATTTTGACTTTTTTTTGAAAAGAAGAGAGGTTTTAAGACAGAACTGATGAGTTAGCTACTTGGAAAGTCAATAAAGCAAACAGTTTGTGAGGCTTCGGGTATTTTTTTTAAAGTTGGAACAATATAAGAAGCTTGAATGGGTGTGGTCACGTTCCCACAGAACCAGGATTTTTAGTTTTTTAGTTTTTCAGCAGCAGTTGTTGCTGCAGTACATCTCTCCCTGCTACACTGTCTCCAAGTTCTCTTGATGTTTTTCCTCCTGGGCTGCTGAAGTTGCATGTGAGACAATCTGTTTTATTGAATTTGCCATTTGCCAAGTGTGTGTTTATGGGATGTTACTACATTAGAAGTTACTGTTTAGTAGCTAAGTAATCTACTATTCTGTTAAGTTTTCCAACAGAGTTACAGCCAAGCCAATTCTTTTACTGCATTTTTAACTATAGTGGATGAATAAATTGTGTTTTTCCTAACATCGAATAGTTTGACCAATTGATTTGAATTGGAAATGCAACACCTTACATGCAACCTTTTCTTATTTTAAAGGTACAGTCTAGACTATATTCTTAATATATATTGAGGGTGTTTGGTCTGGTCCATAACAACAGGCTAAGATTTTTTGAACGAGTTCATTTGGGATTAAAGTACGAACCCAGCAGGTAGCACTCTCGACTTGGTGGAAAAGTTGTGGGTTCAAGGTGCATTCCAGAGACCAGAGAACAAAGATACAGACCTACACTCGAGTGCAGTACTGAGGGGGTGATGAATTATCAGAGGTGCTGTTTTGCAGATGAGATATTAAACTGAGGCCCCACTGGACATTGAAGCTGGACAAGATGTACTCCTTGGCACTACTGGAAGAACAGCAAGAGAGTTCTCAGCTATTCCAACTAATAATGGTCCCTCAACTAACATCGCCAGATTATTGCTGCATTATGGCATGGATTCCAGAACAGGCATAACTCTGCCGTGAAGACAATTATATGACATCACAAGATGATGTTCCAGTATAAAGATAGCCATCTCACCTTCAGTCACTCCTTGCTAAGGTACTGTGTTCCCGATGCAATTCGATTGGTTAAACTGCTCAACTAAGAATCTGTAGCCAGTTATTTTTACCTAGCAACAGTAAGCACAGGACCAAGACTGTATTTTTAAGTCTGTGACACTGAAATGTTGTAAATAAACCTCACAATATCTGACTTACAACAGTAATTGCACTTTGAAAGTACTTCTTTGGTTGTAAAGCATTTGGAACATCCTACTATAACAAAGGGTTCTATCTAAGTGCATGTCTAACTTGAACTGATACACGAGATGCCAAGACTGGTCAATAATGAGCGAGCAGGCTAAGCTACAGCTCAGGGACTCGGCTTCAAACCACACTTAATAGATTTGGCAGCTCTCATCTTCTGATCAAGGGCTGGCCAGCTGACCGAGTCTGAGATATTCAGACTATTATTTCATTTTACAAAATAATGAACTCTGCCATTAATTCAGGCTCCAGCAGAGGAGAAGACATCTTTATCACTGACTGACATTCAGCGTTAACCAGCACTGTCCTTCCATGCAGATATCGAGATTCCCAAGGAACGAACCAATGGTAAGACAGAGGAACAAAAGTAGGCCTTTCAACCCACTAAGCCTGCTTTGCCAACGAGATCAGATCTGATTTGATCATCACAACTTCACTTTCCTGCCATTTCCTTAGAACCCTCAATTCTGTTACTGGTTAAAAATCTGTCCCACTCAGCCTTGAAATGACCCACCCTCAATTGCCTTTTAGAGTAAAGACTTCCACAGATTCACTACCCTCAGGGAAGAAATTCCTCCTCATCTTTGTCTTAAATTGCATTCTTAGATCATGCTCTTTGTTCCGAGATTCTCCCATGAAGGAAAACAACATTTCCACATCTACTCTGTCAAGTCCTCCAAGAATCTTGCATGTTTCAATAAGGTCACCTTTCATTCTTCTGTATTCCATTGAGTACAGGCTTAAACTACTTAACCTTTCTCATAAAACAGTCCTTCCTCGAGAACGATTCACACGAATGAATGAACCACTGAAGTCAGAAGTGTGACAGAGAGAGAGATTGAAAGGAAGAGAGGTTGAAAGAGTTGGAGACACCAAATTGCCTCTGTTAGCATTGATCCCATTGAGCTTTTAATAGTTTAACTTGCATCTTCTCAAAACTCCATACATTTTCCAATGAGGCAGCAACAACTTGTATTTAAACATCTTACTCCTTCAATTCTGACCTCTGGCATATGCCCAGTTTTCATAACTTCTCCATTGGTGGTCACAGCTTCAGTGGCCCAGGTACTAAGCTCTGGAATTGTGAAAGGATCGAGAATGAGGGGGCACAGATTTAAAGTAAGTGGTAAACGGAGCAAAGATTTTATAAGGATAAATGTTTCAGACAAAGTGTGGTTGGGTCTGAAATGCGCTACCTTGAGGTATAGTTCAACTGAGGTATTCTAAAGGGTAACTGGTGGCGTAGTGGTAATGTCACAAGGTCAGTAATCCAGAAACTCAGACCAATGCTTTGGGGAAATGGATTCAAATCCTGCCATTGCAGATGTTGAAATATGAATTCAATATAAAATATTAATTCAGAACAAACAGCTGGCCTAATGGAGGCAGTGTAATCACTTTCGATTGTTGTTAAAAACTCATTTGGTTCACTAATGGTTCTTACTCGATCAGACCTCCATGTGACTCCAGACCCACAGCAATGTGGTTGACTCCTAAACTGCCCTCTGAAATGGCCTTAGCAAGATACTCAAATCAAGCAGCAATTGGGAATGGCAGTAAATGCTGGCCCAACCAGTTTAATTCAATTAATGAATTTAAATAAGAGATTAGATCATTATTTGAAAGCACAAGAGCAAAGTGCAAAGGACAGACAAGGCAGACTGAATAGCCTCTTCCTGTGGTGTAACACTTCTACCCATCACTTCCAAATGTCCAACAAAGCAACGTGGAGTCGACAATCATAATCCCCATCACTTCAGAAGTCTACCTTTTAGTCAGACCGTAGCTGAGGGCACCCAAGAAATGACAGCCATTCACCATTTGCAACAGTGTCCATTTCAAAGCTGCCAGTTACAGGGAACCGCTGCTTTTGGTCAAGTTGGGGCAGAAACCGTTACCTGAAGGGCCCCTGGCAAGTCCTGCAAAGTCCAAAGCCCACGATAGAGAAAAAGAAACACGGTCAAGGACAAGAAACTGCCAACAACCAAACTCACTCCTTGTCAGGTCAGTGAGCTGCAGAGGGAAATCAGTTTCAATGTTAATTTCAGGGCAGGTATCTCACGCATTCCAGAGTTCTAAAAACAAGTAAGACCGGAGAATAAGACATAGTGGTCTGACTTGTATACTCAAACTTGAGGACCTGTACAACTGATACAATCATTTGCAAGTATAGACTTCAGTTTCTTCTATGGGATGGTCATGTGCCACATGCCTCAATGCATTTTGGATACTGGACTGTGTGAACTACTGGGGTAAACTTTCACTGTCCATTCGCAGAGTCCCAACATCAGCCAATCCTTCAGCCCCAACAGGCCAGGGAGTTATGAATCTTAACAATACACAATGGAGCCTTTTGGCCCATCAGTTCCATGCCAGTGAACTGGGTGAAAGTACAAAGTAATAGAATTGCTAGCATTGCCACCTGTCATTTTTATTTAATACTTTCTCTACCAACCAGTTCAGAGATGTTATTGTACAGCTCTGGTGCAGGTGGAACTAGAACCTAGGTCTCTTAGCCAAGAGGTAGGAACACTACCACCGTGCCACAAGAGCCCTCCACTTGTCATTTCCTTCTAGAAGCCAGGTAACTGGTGTTAGTGCTTTCTGATACCTATGGCAACAGATAGTCTTTACCTGGTGAAATGAGGGGCTCTTTACCAGTGTGTGAGAAAGGCAGGTAAAAATTTCAACAAAGATCCATTGAGTCCTGTGGCCCACCTAGTTGCCATCTCAGGCTAAGAAGCACTGTGGGTTTCTGTCATCACCAATGGTAACATCAATCAAACAAATGGCAAAGTCATCAAAGTCTCATATTTGTACAGACTCACTGATGTCACAACTTTGAGACTATTTGAGAGAGCTAAAACCACCCAGGAGTAGGCAGCTAGGATGATCAGGTAGCACTGGACTAAGGTTAGGTCAGCGAGAGAGGGTGGGAGTCTGAGAAAGAGAACAGAAGAAGCAGCAGGAAAGAGGGAGGAAGGGATGGAGGAGGAGAATGGGAGGGAGGCAGAGGAAAACAGAGAGAGGGAGGCAGATAGAGGGAGGCAGAAAGATGGACAGAGACTCAGACTGAGACAAGATTAAGAGGGTAAAGTGGAATGGAGACAGAGAAAGAAAAGGCAAGGACGGATGTAAAAACAGCCTGCTGGAACATGGAAAAGAGTTTGTTTGAATGCAAGACACAGAAGTTGGCAGGATGAGTCCAGACAGGGATTGGCAGATGGAAAACAAGTCCTAACTTGTGAATGCCAGCTTCTTAGATCGAGATTTTGAAGCATGGAACCCTCAGAGGTCTATATGGTGCTTATCAAAACTAAACACTCAGTTAGATGCCAGTACAGATCGACACTGTCACACTGTTCGATACGTACTGAAGGGGAGCACATAGATTCCCCACCTGCTCTTGCTTCTAATAAACATAGTGGCAATAAGAACCTACCCCTCACCACCAGGGAAACTGTACAAACTTTCAATCTATCCACAACAGGGTATACATTCTACTCAACTAACCTCCAGTCAGAGTCCTCGCGACTAGAGGATTTGAGTTATGAGAAACTGACTTCAACATGTGGTAAGGAACAAGCTGTCTTCAGTAGTCAGGGGGTCCCACCCAGCACACCACACTGAATAGTGGTACTGTCCATGGCCTCAGCCTAGATATTCAGAGGGAAGCTATACAGCAGTCATAGCGGACCACAGACTCCTCTACGGAGTATTCAGAAATACTGAGGGGGGGAGAAAGAGAGGTTGGGCTTTTTCCTGTAAATATGAAAGCCAAAATCCACAAGCCTGGGCAACAAAACACACACTATGCTCGCTACACAAGCCTCTGGGCTGTAATTCAAAGCAATCCATGGGCAAAGCTGCTTGGATGCTCAGTGGAGCACAGTGAACCCTTTGTGGAGAGTTTAGATGCACTTCTCACGACCAACTTTGTCTGACAGAAATACTGTTTTTCCAGCAAAGCCCACAAAACAAATATCACAGCCACAGAGCCAAACAGACCTTCCTCACACAGCCACATGCCATCCTCAAAAGATGTGCTGTTTGCTTACATTATACATAGGGCATTTTGTTCAGGCTTTCAGACTGAAAGACAATGTTTGGGCAAAATGTTTGGAAAATTGATGCAACAGGCAGGAGAGAGGAGGGGCAAGGACAGTTGCTGTCCATAGCCACAAGATGAAAGAGTGAAAATAGGCAATTCAGCCCACTGAGTCTGCTGCACTACTGAATTAGATATTAGATTGTTTGATAATCCTCAATTAAAAACAACGAAAAGAACTGTGGATGCTGGAAATCAGAAACGAAAACAGAAATTGCTGGAAAAGCTCAGCAGGTTTGGCAGCATCTGTGGAGAGAAATCAGAGTTAACTTTTGGGTCCGGTGACCCTTCCTCAGAACTGATGGTTGCTAGGAAGATGTTGTTGCTTATACAGAAGACTGGGTGGGGTGGGGTGGGATGCAAGGAGCAAACGATAGTTACAGATAGAGCCCAAAGAGAGAGAAGAACAGTTGAACAGACAGAAGAGTGGATAACAGTCAGCCTAGGAGAATGGGCTAAGGACATGGGAGAAGGTGCCTCAAGCCCTAAAACTGTTGAACTCAATACTGAGTCCAGAAGGCTGTAGAGTTGCCAAGCGGAAAACGAGATGCTGTTTTTCCAGCTTGCGCTGAGCTTTGCTGGAACACTGCAGCAAGCTTGAGACAGAAATGTTGGCCAGGGAACAAGGTGGTGTGTTGAAATGGCTATCTTCAACTTGATAATCCTCAGTTCCACTTTCCTGCCTTTTCCACTATAACCCTTGATTCTCTTGCTGATTAAAAATTTGTCTCTCTCAGCCTCAGATATCTGAAATCAATCTAGTTAACCTTGTCTGCAATGCCAAGATATCTTTCCTTAGATAAGGGGGCCAAAACTATTCATAGCTATGGTCAAACCACTGCTTTGTGTAGTTTTAGAAAGACTTGCCTACTTTTATACGCCATTGTCTTTGAAATAAAGGCCAACGTTCTATTTGCCTTCCTTATTACCCTTGCACCTGGATGCAAGTTTTTTGTAATTCGTGCACAAGGACTCCCAAACCGGACTGCT
>JAHRHZ010000016.1:105071-117978 GCA_024137785.1 Ginglymostoma cirratum | reverse complement strand
TCAAATTTTAAATTTAATGTTGATCTCGTTCTTTGTGCACTTTCTCTGCAGCTTCAGCATTGCGTTCCTCACTCTGTTTCGTTACTCCTATGCATTTTGTATGGTACGATCTGCCAGTACTGCTTGCAAAACAATACTTCTCACTGTACCTAGGTAAATATGACAACAATAAATCAAATCAAAGAACACAACCAGTTCCTACGTTTTAGGTTTTTTTGGACTAATAATACATTTGTCACAGTATATCTGTTAACTATTTTGGATTCTTGGATTTAAGCTGACATAAAAAAAACGTAAATTTATAGAACACCATACATATCTCCATTTACAACCGATGAAAATGAGTTGAAATGGGGTCACTGTATAGTACAGGGAGCACTGCAGTGAATTGCGCACAAGAACTCCCAGGAAAAACAAAATGATTAATTACTGGATATCTGTTTCTACTGATGGGAAGGATGGGTGGGGGATAAATGGTTAGGAAGACACCTACCTGGGCAATCATAGAATCCCAACAGTGTGGAAGCAGGCCATTTGCCCCTTCAAGTTCACACCAACATTCTGAAGAGCATCCCACCCAATAACCTTGCATTCCCCATGGCTAAACCGCCTAGCCTGCACATCCCTCGACACTATGGGCAGTTTAGCATGGTCAATCAACTGAACCTGCACATCTTTGGACTGTGGGAGGAAACTGGATGACCCGGACGAAACCCACGCAGACGTGAGGAGAATGTGCAAACTCCACACAAACAATCACCTGAAGGTGGAATTGAATCCAGGTCCCTGGCGCTGTGCTAACCACTCAGCCACCCTGCTGTTTTCCTAAGTAGAACTATTGGATTTTTTACTATTATCTGAGAGGATAGATGTGAACTCAATTCAAACTCTCTTCTTAATAACTGACAGTGCTGCAGTCCCTCAGTACTACAGTTCCACTATTGGCAGTTGTCAACACTGTAAATGCTGGAATTTTCACTCCAATTCTCCATCTCTCTCCCTATCCCTTCAAATTTACCAAAACACCTTAAATCACACTTTTTTTGTCAAGGCTGTCAGTCACTGTCCTCATGATTCCTAATACAGCTGTGTCAAATGTAGTTTTATAATACTGCTGTCAAACTTCTTGGGATGCATCACAACATTAGAGGTGCCATATAACTGCAAGGGTAGCTTCACTGGATTGCGTATTGAAGACTCTAGCATTAATGACAACATACTGAAAATTAATAACACAGAGAATGGGCCATCCAGATTGATGGAGATTTAACTTCATATCCCATCTGATTAACAAAGGAGAGTTTGTAAGATGCTAATTAATGGTTGTGAAGACATGGATTTACACCTATTTTGAAATATATCGTAGCTGTTAAACTGGCAAGGCATTAATAATTATTAATATATATTAACTGACAGACTCAGTCATTAAAAAAATGCTCATTATTTTTTGTTCAGTATTTCGTTCCAAAATTATGCAAACAGAACGAGGTTTCAGACAGGGGTAAACAAAAAACATAAGAACATAAGAACTAGGAGCAGGAGTAGGCCATCTGGCCCCTCGAGCCTGCCCAGCCATTTAATAAGATCATGGCTGATCTTTTTGTGACTCAGCTCCACTTACCTGCCCACTCACCATAATCCTTAATTCCTTTACTGTTCAAAAATTTATCTAGCCTTGCCTTAAAAACATTCAGTGAGGTAG
Organism: Ginglymostoma cirratum; assembly: GCA_024137785.1. NCBI lineage: Eukaryota > Metazoa > Chordata > Chondrichthyes > Orectolobiformes > Ginglymostomatidae > Ginglymostoma > Ginglymostoma cirratum. Next base: position 116,276 of record JAHRHZ010000016.1, on the reverse strand, counting down.
CTTCAACCACTTCACTGGGCAGGGAATTCCACAGATTCACAACCCTTTGGGTGAAGAAATTCCTCCTGACCTCAGTCCTACATCTGCTTCCCTTTATTTTGAGGCGATGCCCTCTAGTCCTAGTTTCACCTGCTAGCGGAAACAACCTCCCTGCCTTCACCTTATCTATTCCCTTCATAATCTTATATGTTTCTATAAGATCTCCCCTCATTCTTCTGAATTCCAATGAGTATAATCCCAGTTTACTCAGTCTCTCCTCATAATCCAACCCTCTCAACTCTGGAATCAACCGAGTGAATCTCCTCTGCACCCCCTCCAGTGCTAATATATCTCTTCTCAAGTAAGGAGACCAAAACTGCACACAGTACTCCAGGTGTGGCCTCACCAGGACCCTATACAGCTGCAGCATAACCTCCCTGTTTTTAAACTCCATCCCTCTAGCAATGGCAGACAAAATTCCATTTGCCTTTTTAATTACCTGCTGCACCTGCAAACCTACTTTTAGTGATTCATGCACAAGGACACCCAAATCTCTCTGCACAGCAACGTGCTGCAATTTTTTTACCATTTAAAACATAATCCATTTTCCTGTTATTCCTACCAAGTTGGATGACCTCACACTTATCAACATTGTACTCCATCTGCCAGACCTTTGCCCACTCACTTAGACTATCTATATCCCTCTGTAGACTTTCAGTGTTTTCTGCACACTTTGTTCTACCACTCACCTTAGTGTCATCTGCAAATTTTGACGCATCACACTTAGTTCCCAAGTCCAAATCATCTATGTAAATTGTAAACAATTGTGGTCCCAACACTGATCTCTGAGGCACACCACTAGCCACTGACTGCCAACCAGAAAAACACCCATTTACCCCTGCTCTTTGCTTTCTACTGGTCAACCAATCCTCTATCCATGCCGATACATTACCTGTAATACTGTGCAACTTTATCCTATGTAGCAGCCTTTGGTGTGGCACCTTGTCAAGTGCCTTCTGGAAATCCAGATACACCACATCCACAGGTTCCCCATTGTCCACCATTCAAGTAATGTCCTCAAAGAATTCCGCCAAATTAGTTAAACATGACCTACCCTTCATGAACCCATGCTAGGTGTTTCAATGGGACAATTTATATCCAGATGTCTTGCTATTTCTTCCTTAATGATAGATTCAAGCATTTTCCCCACTACCGAAGTTAAGCTAACTGGCCCATAGTTACCTGCTTTTTGTCTACTTCCATTTTTAAACAGTGGCATCGCATTGGCTGTCTTCCAATCTGCACCACCCCAGAGTCCAGTAAATTCCGGTAAATAATTACTAGTGCATTTGCTTTTTCCCCCATCACCTCTTTTAGTACCCTGGGATGCATTTCATCAGGGCCAGGAGACTTGTCTACCTTTAGCCCCATTAGCTTGCCCATCACTGCCTCCTTAGTGATAATGATAGTTTCTAGGTCCTCGCCTGCTATAACCTACTTGCCATTAGTTTTCGGCATGTTATTTGTGTCTTCCACTGTGAAGACCGACACAAAATAACTGTTTAATGCCTCGGCTATTTCTTCATTCCCAGTTATTAAATTGGTCTTCTCATCCTCCAAAGGACCAATGTTTACCTTTGCCACTCTTTTACGATTTACGTATTTATAGAAACTTTTGCTGCCTGTTTTTATATTCTGAGCTAAAAAAAAACCAATTCAACCAGGAACACAGTTTTGACTGACAGCTGTAGTTGCAACTTGTTCTAAAATCTGAAGGGCCACTATTAGCTGTTACCCTGATAGATAGACAGCTCTGTTACCATGGGTTTCAAATCATAGAATCCCTACACTGTGGAAGTAGGCCATTTGGCCCATCAAATCCATACTGACAATCTAAAGGACATCAAGCCCAGACCCACCCACCCCTTTCCCTTACCCTGAATTTCCCTTAGCACCCATCTAGCCTGTACATCTTTAGACTGTGGGAGGAAACTGGACACCCAGAAGAAACCTCACACAATGACAGGGGGAATGTGCACAATCACACAGATTGTTGCCTGAAGATGGAATTGAACATTGGCCCCTGGCACTGTGAGACAGCAGTGATAACCTTTGAGCCACTGTGCCACCCAATGTTGGCAATGATGGAACGTTTTTGAGCAAGCTGTATTTCTCCTGTTATCAGCCAGTCTTCAGCTGAACTGTCAATCTGTCCCAGGAAATGATTCACTTCCACCGCATCAAAAGTGAACAGTGACAGTCAGACAACAATATACCTATTTAGAGATAACCCAAGCACTTTCATTACTGTGCAAAGGAATACACCCGAGAAAAGAGCAAAGTGACAAATCCAGATGCACTGTTCATTCACTGAATGCTGTTCATGGATGATCTGTTCTTTATGCAGATTGAGTGCACACTCTGAGATTGAGGAGAATCACCCAGCCATACATCATATACTCTAATAAGATAGGATGCATTCTCAGCGGCTGTGTTGGTGCTGTGGTAATATCCCTACCTCTGAGTCAGGGAGACCTAGGTTTAATCTCACCTGCTCCATCTCTGAACTGGTTGGATAGAAATTGTTTAGGAAAAGGCATAAAGTATTTTTGGCTTCTGCTGTTGGATGGAGAATGAGAGGCCCCAGATTGTTTGATGAGGGACATGAAGGGCAGACACAGGAGTAGGGGCTGCTGTTGTACAAGACCTGGGAATGGGACAGTGTCCCTTTAATGATGTGGGGAATAGGGGCATATATTTCCTGTAGATAACGATACCATTCCTATATAACCACACCTCCTGCTCCCCCCCCCCCCCCCAGTCAACTGTGTGATCAAAGTGGACATGTTCAAGAGAAAAGTTACGGGTCATTGACAGTAACTTGCATACTACTTGCATGTATTTCCTTGCTCCTGTACTGAAGTTCCACATCTGAGAGGTTACATTGGTCATCTTTTACACTCAAGGAATAGGGTTCTTTTTCTGATTGGTGATTCTGACTAGTGACATTGTGTGGGATCAGTGCTGGGACCACAACTGTTTACAGTATCTATTCATAACTTGGAGGAAGGAAGTGAATGTACTGTGGCCAGATTTGCAGATGACACTAAAATATGTGGAAAGGCAGATGGTGAGAGGGATACAAACAGGTTACAGAGAGATATTGATAGGTTATGTAAGCAGGCAAAATGTTGGAAAATGGGCAATAGTATGAAAATGTGAAGTTGTTCATTTTGGAAGGGAGAAAAAAAAACAGAATATTATTATAATATTTAAATGGAGAGAAACTGCAGAAAGTTACAACACAAATGGACTTAGAGGTACTTGTGCACAAAACCCAGAAAGCTAGCACACAGGGAATAAGGAAGGCTAATGGAAGGTTGACTCTTATTTCAAGGGAGTCAGAGTATGATTGTAGGGAAGTCTTACTGCAACTGTGCAATGTGCTGGTGAGATCACATCTGAAGTACTGTGAGCAGTTTTGGTCCTCTTATTTAAGGAAAGATATTATTTCTTTGGAGGTAGTTTAGAGAAGGTTCATTAGGATGACCGCTGGGATGGAGGGATAGTCTTATAGACAAAGGTTAAATAGGTTGGGACTTTACTCACTGGAGTTTAGAATAATGAGAGTTGAGCTCATTGAAATATGTAGGATTCTTAAGGGGCTTGACAAGATTAATTCTGAGAGGATGTTTCCCTTCATGGAAGAGTCTAGAGTGAGAAGGCACATTCTCAGAACAAAGGGGCGCCTATTGAAGACTGAGATGAGGAGGAATTTCTTCCCTCAGAGGGTTGTGAATCTTTGGATCTCCTTGCCATAGACAGCTGTGGGGATATAGTTCCTGTGTATATTTAAGGCTGAGATAGACAGAGTCTTGATCAGTAGGGGAAACATGAATTACAGGGAAAATGCGGTAAAGTGGATTTGACTAATGTCAGAGCAGCCACGATCCTATTGAATGACAAAGCAGGCTGAAGGTGCTGAATGACCCACTACTGTTTCTATTCGTTATGCTCTTATTGTCTTATATTCACTGAACTTAGAAAAATGAGGAGAGACCTCACAGAAACTTATAAGATTCTAATAGGACTAGACGATGTAAATGTAGGGAGGATATACCAAATGACTGAGAAGTCCACAACCAGGAGTTACACTGTAAGAGTATGGGCTAGGCCATTTAGAACTGAGATGATGAGAAATTTCTTCACCCAGAGAGTGGTGAGCCTGTGGAATTCTCTGCCACAGAAAGTGACTGAGGTTACAATGTTGAACAATTTCAAGAAGGATTTAGATATAATTCTAAGGGCTAAAGAGATTTAGGGATATGGGTGAAAGCAGGATCAGGGTACTGAGTTGGGTGATCATCCATGGTAGAACGGTGTGACTATATTGAACCATGAAGAATTGTGGAGCAGGCTCAAAGGGCAAAATGGCCTATCCCCATTCTTATTTTCTCTGCTTTCTAAATCATGGATTTAATCTGAAATCAGAAAAACAGAATTCTCAGAGCTTAAAAAATTATGGCTAAGCCATTTTGTGATGCATTTCCTTTAAGACTCTGGGTACTTTGGCAAATATTTTATGAGTACATTAAGGATGAAAGATTAATTAGGGAGAGAACAGCAACCCTTAATGAGCAACATGTCCGTCTATGTGTGGAAGCATAAGAGATGGGAGAGATATTAATGAATGTTTTGCGTCAGTATTTATTGTGGAGAAGAACATGGAAGCTAGGGAACTTGACAAAATAAATAGTGATTGCTTGAAAAGAGTTCAAATTACAGAACAGGAGATGCTGGAGGTCTTAAAATGCATAAAGGTAAATAAAAATCCAGGACCTAATTAAGTATTTCCCAGAACTTCGTGGGAAGCAAGGGAAGAGATTGCTGGGCCCCTTGATGAGATATTTATATCATGGACAGCCACAGATGAGGTGCTGGAAGACTGGCAGTTGGCTAATATGGTGCTGTTATTTAAGAAAGGCGTTAAGGAAAGGCCAGAGAACTATAGACTAGTGGGCCTTACATCACTGGTTGACAAGTTGTTGGTCAGGATTCTGAGGGATAGGATTTACATGCATTTGGAAAGGCGATGACTGATTAAGGATATTTAACATGGCTTTGTGCACAGGAAATCATGTCTCACTAACTTGATTGAGTGTTTTGCAGAGGTGACATAGGGTGGCACAGTGGCTCAGTGGTTAGCACTGCAGCTTCACAGTGCCAGGGACCTGGTTTGATTCCAGATTAAGGTGACTATATGTGAATTTTACACATTCTCCCCATGTCTGCGTCAGCTTCCCTTCAAGATTCAGATGTGCGGGTTAGGTGCATCGGCCATGCTAAATTGCCCATAGTGTCCAGGATGTGCAGGTGAAGTGGATTAACCATGGTAAATTTGGGGGATTACAGTGATAGGGTAGAATGCTGTTTGGAAGGTTGTTGCAGACTTGATGGACTGAATGGCCTCTTGCTACACTGTAGTCTGAAGATGTTGTTGAAATGGACTTCAGCAAAGCATTCAACATGGTTCCTCATGGTAGGCTAGTTAGTAAGGTTAGATCACATGCAATGCAAGGGAACGCAGCCAGTTAGATACAAAATTGGCAAGATGGTAGGAGACTGAGGGTGATGGTAGAGAGTTACTTTCCAGATTGGAGGCCTGTGACCAGCAATGTCCCACAAGGAAAGGTGCTGGGTCCACTGATTTTAGTCATTTATGTAAATGATTTGGATTTGAATATCACAGGCTTGGTTAGTAATTTTGCAGATGACACCAAAATAGATGGTATAGTGTGCAATGAAGAATGTTATCTCAGAGTACGCTGGCAACTTGATCATGTGGGCAAGTGGGCTGAGGAAAGGCAAGTGGAGTTGAATTTAGATAAATGTGAGGTATTGCATTTTGGTAAGGCAAACCAGGGCAGCACTTATACAGTTTACGGTAGGGCCCAGGGGAATATTGCATATGCAGGTGCAGGTACATAGTTCCTTGAAAGTGGAGTCACAGATGGACAGGGTGGTGAAGAAGGCATTTAGTGCGCTTGCCTTCATTGGTCAGAACTTTGAACATAGGAGTTAGGATGTCATGTTGCTTCTGTACAGGACATTGGTGAAGCCACTTTTAGAATGCTGCTTACAATTTTGGTTGCCCTTCTATAGGAAGGCCATTATTAAACTTGAGGGGGTGCTGAAAAGATTTACATGGATGATGCTGGGACGAGTGGATTTGAATTACAGGGAAAGGCTGAATAGGCTGAGGCATTTTTTCCCGACAGTGTGGAGGCTGAGACATGATCTTATAGAGGTTTATAAAATCATGAGGCATGTGGATAGGGTGAAGAGGGCATATGTTTAAGGTGAGAGGAGAAAGATTTAAAAGGGGTAAAATTACCCAAGGGATAACTTTTTCATGTAGAGGGTGGTACAAATGTGGAATGAGTTGTCAGAGAAAGCGGTTGAGGTGGGTACAATGACAACATTTACATGACATCTGGACGAGTATATGAAGAGGAAGGGTTTAGAGGGATATGCAGCCAAACACAGCCAAATGGGACTAGGCCAAATTGGGATGTCTGATTGGCGTGAATGAGTTGGAGCAAAGGGTCTGTTTCTGTGCTATATGACTCTATGTCTTTATGACTAAGTCCTGGGAAGTTACCAGTCTTCAGTGTTCGATGTTCTATGTTCTTTGTTCAATGCCAATATTTCTTTCTACTACAATTTTTCTTGCTAACATTGACTGCAATGATTTCCGGTCTTTGTTTCTAATTAATTTACCTGGAATTTTATGTATACTACCTTCTTCTTCCTCTGTAAACTCTATTGCAAAGTTATTATTCAACAAGTTTGCCTTATTTTAATTTGCACATTGGTATTTAGATGTGCCACATTACCCTAGACTGGCCTTCTTCATTTATTGCAATTGCAACAGCATGTTGCATTAATCTTGATATCCTTCTTAAATTTTCTTTGTGTCTTCCCAAATGAGAAAGGTGTATTTCTTCCATTTGACTGATACAGACAGCCAACAGCAGCAGGAGTTGGATCAGGCTGAGTCTCAATCACCACCAGACAATAGGGCTGCTCCATACTTAGAGAGACTGTACTGGTGGTTTAACCTGAGGGTCATCTTATCTCAGGCAGAGGTGGTACATGGTAACCTCAGCCTGTGTGGGGAATTGAACTCACTCTGGTGGTATTGCTCTACATTACAAACCAACTATCCAGCAATGTGGGCTGAGATTTAGCACAAAGCAGTGAGTGATATAGAGAGCCATCAGCAGGGGGCTGAGAATCAGGTTGAGTTTGTGTAATCATCGACAATCATTCAGTAACAAGTGTGATTGTTGACCTGGAAAATTTTGTGTGACTGGTCATGGGTTCCATGGGCCCTCGCGTGGCGGATGAGCCTGCTCTGATCACACATTTAGATGCCGTTTCTGAAATAATCGACAGAGGCTGGTATCCCATCACTAATTCACCCTTTATTTACATGTGAAAAGTCATAGACACTGATCCAGCTGCCTCAGAGCCAGCTGTCAGAGTGAATAGAACCTCTGACACTCCTGTTTATATCAATCAGCCAGGGCTCCCTGATTGGACCCAGATTAATGGCCCTAATCAGAGAACTCATATTCGATGTGGTCTGCCAGGCTGACCTCATTTCAACCACCACATCTTCCCCACCTCCCCCAGTTGATAAATGTTCAGCCAATCTAGGTGAATCTTTCTCAAATAATTTTACTACATCAGTAGTAACTGAACCAGCTGCTTCTCCGAAGAGACCCGGAACCAAAGTTGTACTGTTAATCTGTAAATGGTTCCCAGTACCGATTCTCAGTCTGGTTGAGGTCTTGTGCAAACCTAAGGGCTGAAGTACAGAGCAAATTTTGTTAAAGACTGGTTCTACGATCGCTAAAACAGCCACAGTGATATCGACCTCCATTAGAACTGGGTGATCATTTAACCAAACGTTTATTTTGATTGGGTCTGATTTGGATGTTACTCAGCAATTTAATTGTTCCAAACCAGATGGTTTGAATACACATACCGACAGATTTAAGAACAGCTTCTTGTTATCAGACATATGAATGGACCTCTCATATATTAGAGTTGAACTTTCTTTGCATCTTCTTTGTAGCTGCAACACGATATTCTGCAGATGCCGTAAATCAGGAACAAAAACAGAAATTGCTGGGAAAGCTCAGCAGGTCTGGCAGATTCTGAGACGAAAAGATCAGAGTCAACGTTTCGGATCCGGTGACCCAAAAATGAGTCTGAGGAAGGGTCACCAGACCCGAAATGTTGACTCTGATTTTTTCTTCACAGATGCTGACAGACCTGCTGAGCTTTTCCAGAAACTTCTGTTTTTATACTTACGTAAGGTACGATTTGTCTGGTCAGCATGCAAAACAATATTTTTCACTGTATCATGGTGCATGTGACAATAATAAATCAAATAAAATCAAATCAGATGATTGCTATCTCCAGCTCTTTTCAGATTTCCTCCACTCCATAAAAATGAACTGTTTGGAGGTTTTGGTGAAGACATTGTTGGAAGTTCATAAGTCTGCTTGGCTGTTGAAACCACTCAATGTTAAGCACTTTTTCTGAACTGTTTCTTCTTTTTCAGCTGCTTTTGATGGTATTTGATGGACATTGTGGAGTGGATGAGCTGGTGATCTGTCCAGCTGTACTGGTCATTGCTTTGGTAATGAAGACATTGTTTTGATCAAAATGATGATATAGTTGATCATATGCCTTTCCGTGGTTTGATACCTTGCTGTGGTGGAGAGGCTTGAGTGTTCCATTGGTCCTGCAGGTGAGGCCATCAGTAGTTCCCAATACCTGGCAGGACAACCCGTAACAGTGATCAGAGAAGAGGAACCAGACTAAGCGCAATCCAAATCAAGTTTTCAATGCTGATCGAGGCAGAAGACATTTTTGAGACAGCAACAACTGCAGCAAACAGGAGATCTCCCTGTTTGTCATTGGAATTTTATCAAGGACCAAGTATCTGCTATGCACTGTTTAGAAGATGTCCTACACAAAGTGAGATTGAGTACAGGGCAGCAATACATAGAGCCACCAGCAGAGGGAAATGAATCAAACTGAGTTTCAGTACAGCACAAATCCACCAGCAGAGGGGGTACGACAGGGGAAATGGACTAGATCATTTTAACCCTGGAGCGCATCAAACCATTGAATTAGATCTGCAGCCTAATTCCACACACCCACCTCTGCCTCACATTCCTTTTCAGCTTTGACTAAAAGAAATGTAAAATCTCAGATATAAACTGGTCAAGTAGATCTGGCATCAACTGGCAATTATCAAAGATAGTGATGTTGGCGGAGGGTGATTGGATTAGTAACCCAGTGGCACAGGTTAGTGTTCTGGGAACTTCATGGATTTAAATCCCAACCGCCTTTGACATTAATTGTAGTGGAATTGTCAGTGCAATTCCACATTTGGTAGAATTGAATGCTGACTCCAATAATGGTGTCCATGAAACTTGTCCTAAAATCTCATTTGGTTCCTTTAGGGAAGGGAATGTGCCATCCTTAACAGGTCTGGTACACTATGTTTTACACCCACAGCAATGTGATTGACTCTAAACCTCCATCTGGAATGGCCCAGCAAGCCATTCAGTTGTATCAAACTTCAGTTTAAGAAGCTGGCTCTACTGTACAAAGGGAAAATAGATGTAGTCAACAAATCCAGCCTTTTTAGCGATGCCCACATCCCACAAAAGAATTAAAATAGCCTGTGTTTGTTGTCATCACCTAATGAGGTGCACATCACTGTGAAAGTGTGAACTGACAGCCTGGCTAACTATGCTGACTGTCTGATGAGAAACAGGGAATCTTTAGCTGTTTGTAGCGAGTTGACAATGATGCCTTATGTCACATTACAAATTGCAGACCTGCACTGAAGGTAACAATAAGAAGTACTTGTCTCACATACAACAAGCCAAGTTGGTCTTTTGCTTCTTAACCCCTCTTGTCTTCTTCAACTACATGCGCATTGTCTTCTCTGTAATTATTTTTGGTTGCCTATGGGTGTTATTAGTTTATTGCCCATCCCTAATTGCCCTGGAGAAATCTGCAGTGAGCTGCCTCCTTTCAGACATTGTTCTGGAATTTACAGCTATGGAAGACAATGGGAGTGTCCAGCAAGAGAAGCAGAGGAGAGACAAGGAGAATGGCCAATGTGAAGGGCATGACCAGCAGCAATAGCCTGGAGCAGCCAACGGTGAGGCTGGGAAAGGGAGGAAGAGACAGTAACAACAGTGAACTCCTTCCGGTTCCATTCCTATGCAGTGAGGGTGCACAATGGTGATGCGTTGTCTTCTTGTTTGAGTGTTCTGGCAGGAGATACACTGAAAAGAAAAGGGTTCCAAACCTCCACCATCCTTTGTGTTTAGAAGTGTTTTCTAATCTCTCTGCTGAAAGGACTAGTTTGAAATTTTCGATTCTAGTTGCCCCTTGAATACATTCAATGTTTTGGCATTAACTACTTCCTGTGGTAATGAGTTCCACAGGCTCACCACTCTTTGGGTGAAAACATGTCTCTGTATCTCTGTCCTAAATGGTCTACCTCAAATCCTCAGACTGTGAACCCTGGTTCTGGACACACCCACCATCAGGAATGTCCCCTTTGCATCTACCTTATCTAGTCCTGTTAGAATTTTATAAGTCTCTATGAGATCCCCCTTCATTCATCTGAACTCCAGCGAAAACAATTCTAACCTAGCCAATCTCTTATCATTCATCAGTCCTGCCATCCCTGAAACCAGCCTGGTAAACCTTTGCTGCACTCCCTCAAGAGGAGGAGCATCCTTTCTCAGAAAAGGAGACCAAAACTGCGCACAATATTCTAGGTGTGGCCTCACCAAGGCCCTGTATAACTGCAACAATGTATCCCTGCTCCTGTACCTAAAACCTCTTGCAATGAAGGCCAACATAACATTTGCCTTCTTTACCACCTGCAGCACTTGCATGCTTACCTTCAGCGACTGGTGCACAAGGACACTCAGGTCCCGCTGCACATTCCCATCTCTCAATTTACAGCCATTCAGGTAGTAATTTACCTTTGTGCTTTTGTTTCCAAAGTGAACAGTCTCACATTTATCCAAATTATACTGCATCTGCCAATGATTTGCCCACTCACCCAACTTTTACAGATCATACTGAAGGATCTCTGCATCCTCATCACAGTTCACC
>JAHRHZ010000016.1:53871-100071 GCA_024137785.1 Ginglymostoma cirratum | reverse complement strand
AGCAGTGACACTTCAATTTCAGTTTTCCTCTTTTTAACACTAAATGATGGAAAATCACTTCAAGCATCTCATCCTGCTTTTATCTCTACTTCCAACTTCACTGCTAACCCTCTCAGTTTCACCTTCATCACAGATTTCAAATAATCCACCGTGATATTTTCTTACTCCCATAATAGTCTTGACAATAGTCAAAGCCATTTTGAAATTTCAACCTGTGTACTTTACAACAACTCTTTTGTCACTCTGCTTCCTATTCACATACACAGTTTTGAAGATTCATAGATCCTTCTTAAGTTCGAGGATATTGATCCCATTTGTGTCCCCATTTTGTTATGATCCCAGCTGATGGCGATACTGGACAAGTCAGATCCCAGAGAGCAACATGATTTGGTGGATTATAAGTTTTATTTTTCTTTTTGTTTACTTGAGAGGTTAATCACAGAACATATTCACAACAGACTATCAATACACTTTAAACAAATAAACATTAAAGTTTATTACACAAAACAATACTACACTGTGCAACAACTTTTGGAATGATTTCATTACAAATATTGGAAAGAAATATTCATTCCTTTCACCCCAGTGGTACACTTACAGACACACAGATGTCAGTGAATAGTCACCTATCTGTCACAATAAAGCTTCTTGCTTAGCTAGCATGGCTGTTATCAGTTTCCTTTCAGCAAATTTCTGTGTTTTTTTTTGATGTTGCTTGCTTTAGATAATGTGTCTTCCCTAGAACCTTAAAATGAATTGCGAACCCACCTTACATATTCCTTAACATGTTTTCCCTGAACTCATCTCTTCAATAGCCCTGTTGGATGACTCCTACTTTGATACTTCCATGACCTTCTGCTCTAAAGTGTCATTTCACTGACTTGTAAGCAAATGAGGACTTCTGTCCAGATCTGACTACTTGGAGACGACGATTAACAATACTGCTTCTTTTTGGACCTCTTTTCTCTGCATGAATCTGCCTCTTCCCCTTCACCCTCTGTCTGGGTTGTAAACATAAGTCAAAACACCTCAGCAATTATCTCTCAAGTGGTTTTCTGATCATTGATCAAAAATTGCATGATTTCCTATAATTTTTTTAACTCCGAGTTCAAAATGATTTTTCAATCTTTAAAAAAATTAGACTTTCACAAAATTAAAGACTAAAATCAATTTTTCCTCCATCTTGGAGCCCAAGTTCCCACATAATGAACATAAATTTTGAACTTCCATCACAGTCGGTTCAGGTGAAGGAAATTTAGAAATTGAAAGAGAAAGGAAATATCAATACTCATTATGCATAACAATAACCCAAAGGGTGACATCAAAAGAAAAGCGTGCACAATCTAATACTGCCCAACTAAGGGAAGATGATAGGGACCCGATAGCAAAATGACCAAGGCTTAGACCTGACAATTGAGAGATATTTAGAAGGGCAGGAAGAAAGGCAAAGGAGATAGATTAGCTGTGGTATTGAAAGATGAGATCAATGGAGTAGAATGAAATTATCTTGATGTGAAGGCTCAAAACATAGAATTGGATTGGGTGGTTATAATAAATAATAAAGGGAATAAGTCATTGGTGGGAGTAGTCCGTATTATGAGTATTCTGTATCTATAGCTATACTGTAAGACAAATTCTAAATCAAGAAACATTAGGAGCTTTTAATAAAGGAACTAAAATAAAATTGCATGACAGTAACTTTCACATAGGTTGGAAAAGTCAAATCGCTAAAGTAGCCTTGATCTCTCGTTCCTGGAGTGTATTCAGCACTGGTTCTTAGAACAATTCCCTGTGGAATCAATCAAGAAAAAGGTTGTTTTTTGTTTCTGGTATTACTTAACAAGATAGGATTAAATATTAATCTCACAGGAAAGGATCTACTCAGGATACGTAATCATAACATGATATAATTTTAAATACAATTTAAGGGTGAGAAACTTCACCTGAAACTGATGTGTTTCATTTAAATAAAGCCAATTACAAAGGGACAAAGTCAGAATTGACTACAAAGGAATGGAAAAATAAATTCAAAAGTAAGGTGGTAAATAAACAGTGACAGATATATAAGGAGGCATTTTCTAATACGTAACAAAGATATACTCTATTGTAAAAGAGAATCTCTGTTAGAAAAATTGACCATCTGTGGCTAACTAAGGATTGGCATCAAATTGAAAGAAAAATCATACAACTAGGCAATGATTAGAGGTAGACCAGAAGATAAGATCAATTTTATAAACCAACAAAGGATAACTAAAATTGCAGATAAAGCATTATAAGATTAAGCAGCAAGAAATATAAAACAAATAAGGGCCTCTACAAATGTATATAAAGGAAGAAAGTAACTAAACTAAGTGTTTCTCCTTTATGGATGAAGATAGTGAATTAATAATAGGAAACAAGAAAATAGCAGAAACTTTAGATGAATATTTTTTATTTGGTCTAACAGTAAAATTCACTAAAAGCAGCCCACAAATAGTAGAAAATCAGGTGGTAAAAAGGAGGAAGGGGCTTGATCCAATAATTGTCAGAAATGATAATTTATTAAGCAAACTGACTGAACTTAAGGTTGAAGTGTCTCTGGAATCTGATGGTCTGCATCCTCAGGTCAGTAAAGGAATGGCTGCAGAGAAAGTGGATGTGGAAAGTGCATCTTTCAGAATGCTATAGATTCTGGAAATGTCTCAGCAGATCAGAAAACTGAAAACACAATCCTGCCAAGAAGGGATGGAGACAGAAAACAGGAACCTGTAGCCCTGTTAGACCAATTAATGCCTTTGAAGAAATATTGAAATCCCTTATTAAGGAAGTGGTAGAAGGACATTTGTAAAATCATGATAGAATCAGACTGAGTCAACATGGCTTCACGAACAGGAAACTGTGTATGACAGATTTCTAGAGTTCTTTGAGAATGTACTAAGCGCAGTGATAAAAGTGAACAGTTTACAATAGCATCATATGCTTATGAACGTATGAATCAAATTTTACTTTTTTAAAGGAATACAGGATATGGACAATGGATTTCAGTGGGTATGGAGATCATTTTTGTTTTTTGGATGGACAGGGCTAACTCATGTTTGGACACGTCTGTGGAAAAGTCATTAAAATGTAAATGCTCTTTCAGGTAGCCTTCCATAGAAGAAACATCAGGATACAGCAGATAACTTATAGAACCAGAACTTACTATTGTCTCGATATTTACAAAAACTGAGATATGATGATTACCCTAGATTCAATGCCGACAAACTTAAAATTCTACAGAGATGAGCGTCAAGGATATCGCTTCAGTCCAAGACAGTGTGAATATGCATCAAATTTTCTGTGCGGAAAATGGGAAAATCAGTTCTGTGGTTGCTTGACATGAGTTACGAAATCAAAGGGAACAATACAGGGAAAGCTCAGTTATCTTGGTGAAACCATTCAGCTGTGGAACTTTCAGAGCAGGAATAATCTGCAGATTATTAAAAGACTGAAAAAGCTTTCTATTTCATGTGTTTTTATTTAAGAATACCACACAGTTCATGGGACAAAACTGGGGATGAAGCAGTTAAGTCAAACCCAAAAATTTGATGTTAAAGAATAATTTCTTTGGCTCTAACTCACTTTAAAGTGGTGGCATTGGGTTGTAGGTAAGACTTTGTTCTGCTGTATGTTTTAGAAACTTACAAACTGTGATTTATATTTAGATCATTTGGTTTTTTAATTATTGTGTAATAACTGTTTAGTTTATTGTTAAAGAAAATCTACAGCCTTGTGTGCCTATGATCCAGTGAATGATTGCTGTATTGAAATGTTTAAAAAAATGTTTTATCAAGCCAGATTTCATACCGGGATCTGACTTATCAACTAGCAACATCAGCTGGATTGTAACGGTATAATGTGGGGGAATGTGAAGTTAGTAATTCAGTAAGAAAACAGAATGGCAAAGTATTATTTAAACAGAGAAAAATTACAGAATGGAGCAATATAGAACGATCTGAGTGTCTTTGAAGATGAAACACAAAACGTTAGCATGCAGGTACAACAAGTAACTAAGAAGGAAAATAGAATGCTGGCATTTTCTGCAAAGAAGAAGGCAGATGATAGTTAAAAAACAAACAGACAGTTGTAATAGTATTACAAATTTTAAATGAGGTATGAAAAAGGAACAAGCCAGAGTAAAAGAATATTATTGAAGGAGGACCAGTACCAATGGCTATGAAATTTAATCTGACCCAGGTAAATTTGAATCAACAGTCTGCGGGCTAAATTGTACTCTAATGTTACAACGTGTCTCTACTAGGGGGATGGGGTGGTCAACAGGACAAACAAAGGCAGAACCCTTAGATGATGAATTAAATGGTAGAAAGTAAGATGAATTTGAGAAAGGGTTGTACAGCTGATGTTATGTCAGTAATACAAGACAGACAGAATTTTAATCAACAAGGCGTTCAAGGGTAATGACGAAAAGGCAGGAAAGTGAGATTGAGCGTTATCAGATCAGCCATGATCTCATTGTTTGTGGAACAGACTTGTTGGTCCCACTGGCAGACTTCTGCTTCTACATCTAGTGGTCTTATGATGATAACAAGACTGAGATTTTCTTTATTTGTTCATGGATTATGATCTTTCCAACGCTGCCAGTATCTGTTGCCCTCAATTGCCCAAGAGACAACAGTACTGGAGGAGGAAGTAAAAAAAAAGAAATTGGAAAACAAAGGGAAAGTACAAGAAGAGGCTGGGAGTTAACATAAAATAGAATCCAAGGATATTCTACACACAAATAAATAGTAAATGGACAGTAAAATGAGGAGCAGAGATAAAATACTGCCAATGCTGAAAATCTGAAACAGAGAATGCTGGAGAAGCACAGTAGGCTGGCAACATCTGTGGTGAGAGAAACAGTGTTAACATTGATTATGGACCAAAAGGGAGACTTATGCATGGAGGCAGATGGTGTAGCTTCGGGACAAGATCAGAATTTTATATCAGTTTTTGCCAAGAGGAAAAATACTTCAAAATCACAATGAGGTAGGAGGCGTTTGAGGTAGTAGAAGAGCTAAAAGAAGGACAGAGTGGTTTTACTGAAAAGGCAGGCTGAACTAAAAGTCATAGAATCCTCACAATGTGGAAGCAAGCCATTCAGCCCAGTGAGTCCACACTGACCCCCTGAAAAGCATCCCACCCAGCCTCACCCCATCCCTGTAATCCTGCATTTCCCACGGCTAATCCACCTAATCTACACATCCTGGACGCTATGGGCAATTTAGCACAGCCAATCCACCTAACCTGCACATTTTTGGACCATGGGAGGAAACCAGAGCACCCGGAGGAAACCCATGCAGACACGGGGAGAATGTGCAAACTCCACACAGACAGTCACCCGAGGCTGGAACTAAACCCGGGTCCAGGCTGCTGTGAGGCAGCAGTGTTAACCACTGAGCCACTGTGCTGCCCCTGAAAAAACCCACCATCGAACCCGTAATGTTAATTAAGAACTGTGGACTACACACCTTCAAGACATTAATATTTATCAGAGAAGCGTTGATCCTAATTCAACCCCTTGGGAACCTCCTGCAGTCTGAAAAGCAACTTAATGTTGATAATTCATCAGGAATGGATTAGATGCATTTGATAATATTCAGGGAAGTAGCTAAGGAAATTGTGGAGTCCATGGCCATAATGTTCCAACCCTGCCTCAAAAATTTAGGGGAGATGCATATGATTGGAGAATTGTGAAGCTTGCATCCTTTGTTCCAAAGAGATTATAATTATAAATACAACAACAAGCCTCTCTGTTAATTATGGGAAAACTCTTAGGAATATAATCTGAGACTAAATTAGCATTCGCTTGCAAGATGTGAGCTAACTAAGGAAAGGAAGCAGGGATCTAACAAGGGAAATTGTGTTTAACTAACTTGATTCAGTTTTTGATGATGAAAATATGAAGATAAGGGTAATGTGATTGATGTAATATATGTGGTCTTCTAAAAGGCATTTGATAAAGTGCTACTTTACGTGGTTTTCAACCATATTGAAGCTCATGGAATAAAATGAGATGAAGACCAAACTGGATGAATGACAGGTACAGAGTGGCATGGTGAATGTTTGTCTTTTAGAATGCAGGAAATTCCCAAGGGGTTGGAACAGGTTCAATACTTCTTTGATCAAAATTAATGTCTTGGGGTGTGTAGTCCACAGTTCTTAAATTACAAAAGAATTTGAAGTATTGTGAACTATGAAGATGATAATAATAGACCTCAAGGTGACATAGACAGTATGATGTAATGAATGGATGTACAGCAGATGAAATTTAATGCAGACCAATGTGAATATATGCATTTTTGAGGGAAGAAAAAGAAGAGGGATTATAATAAAGGATACAATTCTAACAGTGGGAACAGAGAAACTTTGGGAATATCATACAAATTATCGTAGGTGACAGCACAGGTTGAGAGAGTAGTAACTAAAGCACACAAAATCTTTGCCTTTATTAGGAGAGGCACTGAATACAAAAACAAATCGATTGTTGTGTACCTTTATAAGTCACAGGTTCAGACTCAGCTGGAATATTGTGTCCAATTCTGTAGGAAGAAAGTGAATGGTTTTGAGATGGTGCAGAAAATATTGACAATTGGCCTGGAGGTGAGGGATGCAGTTGAGTGGATAGATTGGAGAAAATGGGACTGTTCTCTCTCCAGAAGAGAATTTTGAAAGGAGATTTGACAGAGTTGCTCATAATAGTATGCCTGAGCAGAGTAGGTAGGGTGAAATTGTTTCCATTGACAAAAGAGCTGAGAACCAGAGGAAGTAGGAACTGCATCAGAGATAATAGGAACTGCAGATGCTGGAGAATTCGAGATAACAAGGTGTGGAGCTGGATGAACACAGTAGGCCAAGCAGCATCATAGGAGCATGAAAGCTTGACGTTTCGGGCCTAGACCCTTCATCAGAAATGGGGGAGGGGAAGAGGGTTCTGAAATAAATAGGGAGAGGGGGGAGGCGGATAGAAGATGATAGAGGAGAGGATAGGTGGAGAGGAGACAGATAAGTCAAAGAGGCGGGGATGGAGCCAGTAAAGGTGAGTGTAGGTGGGGAGGTAGGGAGGAGATAGGTCAGTCCAGGGAAGACAGACAGGTCAAGGGGGCGGGATAGATTAGTCGGTAGGAGATGGGCGTCGGGCTTGAGGTGGGAGGAGGGGATAGGTGAGGGGAAGAACAGGTTAGGGAGGTGGGGACGAGCTGGGCTGATTTTGGGATGCAGTAGGGGAAGGGGAGATTTTGAAGCTTGTGAAATCCACATTGATACCATTGGGCTGCAGGGTTCCCAAGCTGAATATGAGTTGCTGTTCCTGCAGCTTTCGGGTGGCATCATTGTGGCACTGCAGGAGGCCCAGGATGGACATGTCGTCTGAGGAATGGGAGGGGGAGTTGAAATGGTTCGCGACTGGGAGGTGCAACAAACACCTTGTTATCTGAGAACCAGAGGAGGCTGGAGAAAACATTGCACCAAAGTGGTCAGGATCTGGAATGCAGTTGCTAAAGGGTATGGTGGAGGCAGCTTCAATAATAGCTTTTGAAATAGTATTGGATAAGGAGCTGAAGATGAAACAGAATGGAATGTTACTTAGAAATAGATGGGGGCTTGAATTAGGTGATTTGCTCTTGCACACATCTAGCTTGGATACGATGTGGTGAATAGTGTCTGCCTCTGCTGTTATCATTCAATGATTCGATAAACATAGAAAATTAAGAAAAGGGGAAGACCTTCAGCCCCTAAAGACCACATTGTGACTGAAAGTTATATTGAAATAGGAAACTGCTGGGTAACAACTGGAGATTCCGTGACGTCCGGGGAACCCCTCCTGGATTGAGGTTTCTCTGACGCCCTCCACCGTACGCCCCGCCCTCGCGTTCTCTGATTGGCTACAACGTCCATCCGTCAACTTCAGTCCGTCGCTCTAATTGACCCGCATGAGTTACATAGGCGGGAATGAAATGGATAAAGGTAGAGTTCCTCAAAGACATTGAGAGAAGCAGCGCGGATCACCATGAGTTCGTCAGAGACAATGAAATCCGGTAAGAGATCCAGATTGACTGTGTTGACATTCTCACTAAGAGTGGGATTGGCACTAGGTCTAGACTGGTACAAGGTCAAGACAAGCACTGTGACTTAACTAGACTGCTATTGGTGCTGAGAATGCAACTGGCACTGACTGCAACAGGGACTGAGACGAGACTGGGATCCGGGGGTCACGGTGGGGCTGGGGATCGGGGATCAAGCTGGGGATCGGGGATCCGGGGGTCACGGTGGGGCTGGGGATCGGGGATCAAGGATCCGGGGGTCACGCTGGGGCTGGGGTTCGGGGATCTGGGGGTCACGCTGGGGCTGGGGATCGGGGATCCGGGGGTCACGCTGGGGATGGGGATCCCGGGGTCACGGTGGGGCTGGGGCTGAGATTAACATTGGTGCGTTGCCCTTGAGACTACCACCGGCTGTGATGCCGAAACTTGCTCGCAGCCACATCTCGCTGTGTGCGGACGAAAACCGTTGGTTGTAGGCGCTTGATGTGTCAGCGTGCGGAGCGATAGATTATTTCGAGGCACTGAGCCAGGTGCTGAGTGCAGCTGCCGAAATGCGTTACACTTTGCAACCACAGTCCGTCGCTTTAACCTGGTCTTTCTGAACCAGGGGGCTCCTGCTTGCTCACTCTCTTGGTGGGTAATGTGGAGAGAGAAACACAGAACGTGTCGAGTGTTAGAACTGGAAGGCACTACTGCTGTAAAGTGACAGTCTCGAAACACTCAGTTATCACAGCTCACTGAGTAATGCGTAGTTTTTCACGTTGTTTGCGAAAATTTTTACCTTTATCGCTTTATTAGCTTGGGGACCAAGATGGGGATCGTGAATCTGGTAGTTTGTGGACTGACACTGGAAAAATGAGCAAAAATTTGCGGGATTATCCAACAATAGAACACCATTGGTTTCCGTGAGGCATTTTATCCACATGTGATTCCAGTACTATACTAATGCCTTCATGGTTACAAGGGTTGAACTGCCTTGTAGCCAACCACGCCCTACAACACATTTGGAAAAACTCAAGTTAAACGGGAGTGAAAGTTACAGCTTCTCCCTGCGGTATCAGGGCAGAAACAGTCAACTAATCTGAATATTTCAGACTTCTCAGACAAGGGCTGGTCCCCAGGCTAATAAAACGCGAGTCCTGATGAAGGGTTTCAGTCTGAAACATTGACTTTCCTACTGCTCAGATGTTGTCTGACTTGCTAGGCTTTTTCCAGCTTCACATTGATTAATTCAAGCTTTCAGTATCTGCAGTTCTTACTGTCTCCAAGTCACTGGAAATATATCATCTTGCCTTCACTATTGCTGAAGCAAAATCCTTGCACCCCCTAACACCAGTGTACCTACACAAGAATAAATGCAACAGTTCAAGAAGGCAGCTCTTTAACATGGTAATTATAAATGCTGGCCATAAAAGTAAACTCCTTTTTACTGAGAATGAATGATTCAAACTCTATAATAAAACTAGTTGTACATACCTGCTAATCTCCTAACACAATTCCTGAGCTACCTGCTGCAGGTTGCCTGAACATCTTGGATTAAGAGTAAAGGTTGTGTGTTAAGAGCTGCAGAGTATTAACAAAGTCTTGTGCTGAGTACTCATTCATGATGTGATGAGAAAAGCTACTTTAAAACCTCATAATCTGTGTGGAATTCACCAGCAATAATCAGATTGGACAAGACTGGCCTGGGCTGATTAAGAAAGTCTGGAAGGATTACAATTCCTACCTCAATGGGGTGAGCTATTATCTTGGCTATTTCCTGGGATTTTAATCATAGAATCCCTACACTGTGGAAGCAGGGCATTTGGCCCCGGACTCCAACGAGCATCCCATCAAGACCCATTCCCTCCTCAACCTTATTCCAATAATCCTGCATTTCCCATGAGACATTCAACTGATCTACACAATTTAGCACAGTGAATCCACCTAAACGGCACATCTTTGAATTGGAAATGGTAAAATTCAGGGCTTTGTGTCATGCGCTGGGGGGGAGAAAAAAGGACATCTGTTGATCAGTTGGGATTCTCTGCTGGTATGTTTTATGAATACTGGAAGTTTGGGATATATTGTATCCACTGTGACAAAAGTTTGGTTCTGGCAGCATCATTTTCTATGATCTTGGAGCATCTCCAGCTGCTTCACAGTGACAATCAATTTAGATGCACCAAAATCCCAAAGAGCTTAGGGGTCTTGACAGGGTAGATGCGAAGAAGTTGTTTCCACCTGTGGGAAAGTCTAGGACCAGAAGGCATTGTCTCTGTATTTTTTCTTTATTTGTTAATGGGAGGAGGACATCACTGGCTAGGCAGCATTTATTGCCCAGAGGGCAGTTCAGAGTCAACCACATTGCTGTGGTCTGGAGTCACATGTAGGCCAGACCAGGTAAGGATGGAGTTTCCTTCCCTAAAGGGCATTAGTGGATCAGAGGGGTTTTTCAACAATTGGCAATGGGTTCATGGTCAACATTAGATTCTTAGTTCCAGATATTTTTATTGAATTTGAATTCCACTATCTGCTGTAGTGGGATTCGAACCCAGGTCCCCAAAATGTTATCCAGGTCTCTGGATTAACAGTCTAGTGATCATACCATTAGGCCATTGCCTCCCCTAAGTAAAAAGTTACATATTTAAGATGAGGAGGAATTTATTCTGAGGGTAGTGAACCAGTGGAATTCATTATTGCAGAGGGCTGTCAAGCCTGGGTCATTGAGTATATTCACAGCTGAGATGGATTTTTAATTAACAGGGAATTAAGTGGTATGGGATAAGGTAGGGAAATGGAATTGAGAGTTTTCCGATTAGCCATGCCATTAAATAGTGGAGCAGACTTGATGGACTGAATGGTCTACTTCTGCACTATGATTTATGGGCAATTGAGTAATGAGAAACCACCTTTAAGTAATGATGTTGGTTGAGTTGTATGTTTCCTGCAACATTTGGAAGACCTTCTTTGAAATAGTGCCTGCAACCTTTGAGAAACAAATTGATAAACCATCTGAAAGACAATGCCTTTGAGAATACAGCATTCCATTGTAGTGCAGTGACTGATGTGTGCTCATGTATCTGGAGCAGGATTTGAACCCAAGAGTGATATTGACGCTGAACCATGAAAGCTAATTTTATCTTTTTATTTAAAGAAAAACTCCTTTAAGATATGGGCATAGTTGAAAAGGCAGCATTGGTTATGTACCTGTACTGAATTATGAAATTCAATGATGGCATATATTTAAACACAGAACCTCCAAAGCACAGTTAAATTGTTTTGATGTCAGAAGGCACTGGCTTTTTTTTTACTGCCAGTGTGAGCATTGTAAGACTACTAGTTTTTTTCTCTATAAAGGTCTTAGTGAAATGTGTTTTTGTTTTACAAAATTTTCAGTGTGGGATGAAGATGAGTTTGATGCTGTCCTGAATGAATTCAATTCAGTTGTGGAAGACCTCTCCTACACTGCAAACACTGGTGCTCAGTATGAGGATCACTTGGATCAAATGAAGAAGCTGGGTGTTACCAATGCAGCCGACAGTGGAATCGATGACTCGGAGAGTGAGTAAAGCAGAGTTTATCTAATTATTCACATGAGACTCGGGTGAGCAGATTTATATTCTGCAGCCACAGTTCAGATGTTTTTGTTTTAAATCCAGAAGGGGGCTAAAATTGCATGAGTTTGATGTTGAAAAACATTCAGGTCTGGCACGTGCTTGTAGAATGCTGCAGATTCATGGCTGACTAAATATCAATGCCCAGGCAATCTTTACTTTGGTTGGAAGGCACATAGTTAGCAGGGGGTGCTTGTTTGAGGGGAACGTTTAGGAGACTGAAGTAGCCATAAAACTGTCACAATGTAGATTTAGAAACCTATTCTTTGGAGCTAAACATCTGTAAAAAGATGTTTTGAGGCTCAGGGAGGAGAAAGGATTATAGGCATTTGCTGATGGGGTTAGTTTAAAAAGGATGGGAAGAGACTTCTGTGGAGAACTAACATTGACATCAAGCTGCTGTGCAGAGTGGCCTACTTCTGTGGCGTGTACTCCATGTAATTCGATGTTAGAGGCTTTGGATACACATGCCATTTGAGGGGAAAAATATTTATGAAATGTAGATGCTGCTGTAAAGCCAGCACTTATTGTCCATCCCTAATAATAGCATTGAGTGGTTCTTGAGTGATTTTCTATAACTGCAGGGATTGCTAGATTTCTAAGGAAGATTGGCAGAAATCAACCAGACTGATATTGGACTGGAATCATGTATAGGCTAGGCAGGATAATGATAGTAAGTTTTCATCCTTAAGAAGCTAGGGAATAAGATGCTGCTTTTCTGCTATAATCCAACTGCTTCCTGATTACTTTTCTTGATTACAAATTTGCCTGTCTAGATTTAAATTGCCATGATGGAGATTGTACTAACGTCTGAATTTTAAATCGAGGCCACTAGACCTGGAACATAACACACACTGTAACAACAATATGAACTGAGTATGATTGCCTGCCAGGGATTTGCTTGAACCAGTGCTAGCTGCTTAGGTTGCTCTGTGCATCACTGCATTATTGTTCACTCATGTCAAAGCAAATTTTTTCCACTGTTACGTTACAAAATGATTCTCCTAATCTTTCCATTTAAATAGAGTTTGTATGCCTTTCCCAAACTTATTATCTTACCAAACCAAAAGTGCCCCCTCTTTGCTATAAATATATTCTCCCATGTATGGGAGCAAAGTGTCAACACAACATTGCTTCAGGAATATTGAAGGTTGTTTATTTCAGTTGGCTGGTTGGGTTGCAAAGCAGTGTGATGCCAACAGTGTGGATTCAATCTCCATACTGGCTGAGGTTACTATGAAGGACTCTCCTTCTCAACCCCTCTCCCCTTACCTGAGGTGCGGTGGCTGTCAGGTTACATCACTACCGCCAGTGCTCTCTAACGAGAGCAGCCCTATGGTCTAGTAAGACAATAGCGACTTGACTTAACTGCAGGAATCTAAATTGTTTGTGGGTTTTTATTCTAGGAAGTATTGCCTTTGTTTTATAACAGTTAAATGCAACTGGTCATTTTGCAGATACCACTGAGACAATAGGTTCTAAGATGTAAATTAATAGTGTTTGTTTGTTCAAATAGGATTGGGTTTCTATTTGTTTAAAATCTATATTATGCCATTGGATTGGGATAGGCATTTGCACTGATCCTGTTATAAGCTCCAATCTGTCTCAATATTTTCACTCCATTGAAGCTTTAATCTCCTATTACAGAAAATGTTTTTATTGTAATGTATTTTATCCAATAACAAGTTTTTTGAAACTTCACAAATATGGTTGCCATGTTTCATGAGTGGAAGTGCCTTCTAGTTGAATAACACATTTAAACGATGCCCCATCTGTGCTCCAAGTGGATACAAAAGATCCCACAGCAGTTTTCAAAGAATAGCAGGATGGTTCTTCATGGTCTTCTGGCCAATGGTTACCCTTTAACCAATGTCTCTAAAACAGAAATAAACACTAAAAATGCTGGAGGAGCACAGCAGTAGAGAGAGAAAGAGTTAATGTTTTGTGTGGTATGATTTCTTTAGAAAAGTTCTCAAGACAGCAATACCAGATTCAAAATGTTAACTACGTTTCTCTATCCACATGCTGCCAGACCTGCTGAGTTTTCCCAGCATTCTGTGTCTGTTTCACATTTCCAGCATCCCCAGTGTGTTGTTTTCTCTAAAACAGGCTCTCTGCTCATTATCATGTAGCTCAGAGTTTGTTCTGTGTAAATTGGCATCTGCATGTCTCGAATTACAAAGGAACTATAGGGAGTACATCATTATTGCAAAGTGTTTTTAAATATCCTGAGGCAGTGAAAGTTGCTATGATAAAACAAGTCATTTTTCTTGGCATTCATTTTGATCGTGCCAACATGAATTAGGGTGGGGAAGCAACCCATGCCTGTTTGAGAGAAGCCATGTGTCGGAGTGTCACCTGCTGCTAAACAGTCAATTGAATGTGCTGGATGAAGAATGTACTCACTATTCTGATCATGTGGGTACAATGAGCTAACAATTGTGATCCCCTTCCCACCCATGAAGGAATTGACAGAATTGGGTGCAACTTCGGTTTTATTTTACTCAGCATTGAAGTCATTGTATGAAAACGGCATCCCATTTACTCCCAAGGGTTTTCTCTCAATGATCAAGACTATAAGTTACCCCATGAATATTAAAGCTCCTGTTTATTACCTTACCCTCCCATTGTATGAGTCCATATTAACAGCGCAATCATCTTTGGACTCTGCTTGTGATATGCAACCTGTCTCCTGTTTGACAATCTTCTGCACCTGTGGATTTCTAAAGACAAATTGCCAACTTGATCTGAAATTGGATTGTGAAAGGTACACTATCTATTGTCAGGAGTGAATGCCAGATCCATGGTTTCATCTGCCTGAACTAAAACACCATGACAATCAAAACAATTCCTAACCACAGTGATTGGTTTCTCTTCCTCCTGGGAAAGGGGGAAAACCGTGTGTGATTTTTGGCTGGCTTCACAGTGTCTCTTTGCAGTATCACTTCATGTATGTAGTCACAGTCCATTAGTCAAGA
This sequence comes from Ginglymostoma cirratum, assembly GCA_024137785.1. Taxonomy (NCBI): domain Eukaryota; kingdom Metazoa; phylum Chordata; class Chondrichthyes; order Orectolobiformes; family Ginglymostomatidae; genus Ginglymostoma; species Ginglymostoma cirratum. The sequence goes on along the minus strand of JAHRHZ010000016.1, from coordinate 85,437 downwards.
ATGAGTCATATACACTTTATTTCTGGACATGAAAGATACTGCTTGTATAGGTACTTTCAAGACCTTAAGATGTCTCAAAGCACTTCCCAGTCAATACTATTTGTAATTTGGGGAACCCTAATATTTTGTCTGCATGCAGCAAAATGCATAAATAGCAATATGGTGTATCACTGGTTAATTTTTTTCTAATGTAGGATTAGGAGCAATATCTTGAGGGCTGAAAATTTGAGAACAGTGTAAAGACAAACTATTCATTCTGTATTTTTTCACAACAGATTCCATGAGGTCTGATGTGTGAACTGAGTGCTGGCCTGTGATATTTGCAGTTAATCTAAAATGATTCCAGGCAAGCAGCAGATCAAAGCAATGATCTTAGATGTCTGATTTTATTACTGACAGGTATAGGCTCATCTTCTGCAAGCAGTTTGAACTGTAGCATTGAAAAACTGAACTCTGTGGATACAACTTCATCCAAAGGTAGGAAATCAATACGTTGCATTCCTAAGCTTTTAATTTCTATATACCTGAGACAGTCTGTAACTGTAAGTGCAGGTTCATGACTGATACTGTTTCATCCCCCCGAGTGACTCCAAACTAGAACGATACATTGCAGGCATGATGTTTCAGTCGCTGTGATGTTACTTATGGCTCTGGAAGGAATGTCCCCAGCTTCAGGAAACTGGCTCGGCAGAGAGTTGGTGCATACATGAATATGAAATTAATGCCTCCATTGTAGCTGAGATAAGGTGTAGAGCTGGATGAACGCAGCAGGAAAGCTGATGTTTTGTGCCTAGATTGTAGCTGTCCTTTGTAATGCCTTGGGCTCAAGATCCATATCTTTGCAGTAGTATTTCTCCCTCCACCCAGTCTTTGTTATTCAGCAGAGTGTGTGTCTTGTTTTCATTTATACCCCTATTTCCCATCTCTGCTGTTTTTCTTATTTTCCCTACCTGTTTCTCAAAAGAGCTTCTTTCTCTCTAAAAATTTCACTCCCCCCTTCCTTCATGCCCATTTTTTTTTTTTGTCAAAGCTCCTACCTCTTCCTCATCGGGCCATCTTTTGCTTTCCCTAAGATGAAACAGGATTTCACTTGTTTCTATTTTCATTTCCTTTCACCATCATTGTGGACGTAGCAATACAGGGTGACTCAATCTATCATGTACCAGCTCTATTACCTCTTACCCTTATTCTTGTCCATCTGCTTTCCATTATGGCCTACATGCTGGTTTCTCAGTTCTGATCATTACATCAGAAGCATGCCCATATTGGACTGTTAAAGTGGGCATCCCAATGAGTCAAGTGTTTGACCGTTTCATGCATGTATTGTACTGTCTGGGGTGGTGTTAAGGAGTAAGTTGGAGGGATGTTAATGGTTACATTTGTAATTCCCTTTCTGACTTGTCAAATTGATTTGCCCATTTATTTTACTAGTATAGTCAATAGATATCTCAGTACAGAATGCGAGATTTATAAACAAGAATTAAACTTTTGGTGCCATTTGGAAATGACAGATGAGTGATCAACTTCAGATTTGAGACTGATTTCGTTCTGAGATCTACTTGGTACGATTTTTTTCTCTGAAGGGTCCTGACCTGAAACGTCACCTTTCCTGCTCCTCTGATACTGCCTGGCCTGCTGTGCTCCTCTAGACCCACACTGTTATCTCTTCTTTAGGATCTTATTTGCCCAGTTTCAGGTTATGATTGGTTATGAGATTCTCAAATACTGCATTCCTTTCAAAGTGATATTGCAGCATTATGTTTGCACATGCACCCAGACACAAGTTTTACTAGATAACAAGGTGTGGGGCTGGATGAACACAGCAGGCCTGGCTGAGATCAGTACCTTCTCAGGAAGCCTGTCTTATTTAATGCGGTCAAATTTTATTGTCAAGAATTTGTATCACAGCATCTCTGGGCAGTTTAATTTGGAAATATCTATGGATAATGAACTGACAACTCCTGTAGATACTTGGCTGTCATACTTCTGTGGACACATGACATTTACTGTCTTTGATCATTCGCAATTACTGTTAGTATCCGTGGGACATGTTCCCTGTGAGGAATCAGTGGAAGTTAGAGGCTTTCGGCCTCAGTTTGCTACTATCCAGGAATTTCCTCAGAGCTGCTGAGACTTTGCAGGAAAGGGTGGGTAATCCAAATATACACTGTTTGAATTTGTGAAAGGTCAGTGAGTCCATGATTAAGACTCTCGTAGACCTTTCAATAAAACTCTGCAAAATTGGGGTTTCTCAACTGGGACTAGTCTCCCCTGGGACTGCTGTGAGAAGACCAAGATAATACATGGAAGTAGAGTTTGCACATTATGCCTGAGGACATTTTCCACCCATCCAGAGGCCTCCCAGACAAGGTCAAACCAGAGAGGTCACCAATGTGGAAACAGTTGACGCATAGTATGAGTTCAAAAGATCAGTAATGGGCTGGGCTTTATTTTGTACAGGCCCAAAGGCGGGACCCTAACATACATAATTCTGAAGCAGCCATTGTAATTGCAACTTTCCAGTGATGGATGAATGTGGTGAATAGAGTAGAATGTGGAAAAATATGAAATTGTCCATTTTCTCAAAGATTAAGAAGAAGCATTTATTTACATGGCGAGATAGTAGAACTCAGGAATGCAGAGGGATCTGGGTGCTCTAGTTTGTGAATTACAAATGACAATGCAGTCACAGCAAGTGATTACTAAAGTAAATAGAATGTTATTTACTGGGAGAAAACATCCCTACACCTGTAGATAATTCATGCTTCAGTTTTTCAGGGCACTGACACTAGATCAAGAATACCTTGTACAGTATTGGTCACCTTATTCAAGGAAAGATGCAAATAGATTCCAAGCAGTTCAGAAGATTCATCAGACTAGTACTTGGAATGGGCAGGTTATCCAACGAGCAAAAGTTGGACAGGATTGGCTTGCATCCACTGGAGTTTAGTGTAAGAGTTAACTTGATTGACATACTCAAGATCCTGAGGGGTCTTGACAGAGTAGATGCAGAAAGAATACTGTGTTGTGGGAGAATCCAGAACTAGGGGTCATGGTTTAATAATGGTGGGGGGGTCACCCATTTAAGCAGAGGTGAGTCACTTTTTTTCTTGACAGAGGGTCAGTAGTCTTTGGAACACTCTTCTGTCAAGGTAGCTGAGAGTTTGAATATATTTTCAAACTGAGATGGATAGATCTTTGTTAAGCAAGTGGGTGAAAGGTTGCCAGGGATATGTGAAAGTGTGGTTTTTTTATTCACGTGTGGGATGTGGGTGTCACTAGCTGGCCAGCATTTATTATCCATCTCTGGTTTCCCCTGAGAAGGTTATTAGAATCCCTATAGTGTGGAAACAGGCCCTTTGGCCCAACAAGTCCACACTGACCCTTGGAGCATCCCACCCAGACCCATCCCCCTATAACCCACACCCCTGAACACTATGGGAAATTTAGCATGGCCAATCCACCTAGCCTGCACATGTTTGGACTGTGGGAGGAAAGCGGAGCACCCGGAGGAAACCCACGCAGACACTGGGAGAATGTGCAAATGCCACACAGTCACCTGAGGCTGGAATTGAACCCGGGTCCCTGGCGCTGTGAGGCTGCAGTGCTAACCATATTATATTCAGATCAGCCATTATTGTATTAAATCGTACAAAGGCATGAAGGGGCAAAAGGCCTTTTCCTGCTCCTTGTTCATATATTGGTAAAGACAATATGCCTGATGATGCTGGTGGGTTAGCATAGTCCTGGAAGGTGGGTTGAACAGCCTCTAGCTGTCCTGAGTATTTTCAACCTGTACATTAAAAACTTTGATTTTGTTCTTCCCCCACCTTAAGCTAAACTTGGAGACACAAGGGATCTGGAAGATTTTATCGCGGACCTTGACCAGACGTTGGCAGGTACACAACAAGTTTTTTTTTCTCGGTAACTCTAGACAACTGCTGTTGAAATCTGCACTGGGGAAAAGAAACATTTTTCTAAGTAAGCAGCAGGAGACCATTTCTGGACTGAGGTGCTGTCACCTCCCATTCATATTTCCAGCTGCCCTATTGATTATTCAGTTACTCTCCAACATGGACCTGTTCTCTTGCTGCAACAAATGTAAGACTGATTTTTAAGTTAGCAAATCTACCCTGTATTTGGGACTGTCACATATCTTGCTTCTAAAACAGTGTGGAGCAGTGGTTAGCACTGCTGCCTCATAGCACCAAGGACCTGCATTTGATTAGACCCTCGGTTGCCTGTCCATGTGGCGTTTGCACATTCTCCACGTGTCTGCGTGGGTTTCCTCTGGGTGCCCCAGTTTCCTCCAGGTGCCCCAGTTTCCTCCAGTCCAAAGATGTTTGGTTAGGTGGATTGGCCATCCTAAACTGTGCAGGCTAGGAGGATTAGCAATGGGAAATGCAGGTTTACAGGGATAGGGTAGCAGGTATGGATCTGGGTAGGATGCTCTTCAGAGGGTTGGCGTGGACTCAATGGGCCAAATAGCCTGCTTCTACACAGTAGGGATTCTGTGATTCAGTGCAGTTTAGCTCCTACCAGACGGAGTGATTCCTGATTCATTGTATCGCAGACTGTCAGATTCAAAGCGCAGAAGAGACCTTTTGGCCCATTGAGCCTGGGCTGATATACACTAATCCCACTTTCTAGCACTTGGCCCACAGCCTTACATGTTGTGACAGTCAGATATGAACAATTGCAAAAATTGAATGTTACTGGAGGGGAGAGTAGCTGATTTGTACATTTGGACCCATCCATGGAACCATGATAGTTTAGTTGTCAGAAGTTAACTTTCACATCCTCAGGAAAAGAACAACAAAATTAGCATCAGACCACCAATGATGTCTCTTTGATCGTAATGTTCAGTTTGGGACAATCTCTGACAATTGGAGGTTGTAATTCACCAGACAGTCTCAAATAACTGGCTTACAGAAAGATTTAGGCAAAACTTCAGGCTAGACAGGCAATCAGCAGGAAACAATTGTGCTGCATTTACCCTTCTGAAAAAAACACTTTCCTGCTTACCAATATTTAACATTATCAAACTTCCCACAAATTGCTATGGGCTGTTTTTGAAAAAAAAAATTGGACTCACCCCTTCAGAACCACTGCTGTAAGGTTAGATAACCAACAATGCAGCACACCCTCCATGGAGTCTTGCTCTCAATTGCCTCAATCCACAAAGTGTTCTGAAATCGGAAGCTTTCCCTCGTGCACAGATCAATCAACCAACATGTCTAAAACAGATTGTGATGCTAATCTTATCACTTTGTGGGAAGTTGACTGCCCTGTTTCCTGTATTGTAATACTGATCACATTTAATATTTCAGTGGTCTGAAAACACTTTGGCACCTAAGGTTGTGAAAGGTGCTACGAAAATGTAAATCTTTGTTTCTGACGTAGACCTCTAGTCTGCAGGTACAATAATGAATGAACTGGGTTCTGTTCTCACTAGGCCTCCCTCAGATTCTGCATAATCTGTTGTGTAAATCTAAAGCATTCAATTTCAAAGATAACAAGGTGTACAGCTGGATGAACACAGCAGGCCAAGCAGCATCAGAGGAGCAGGAAGGCTGATATTTTGGGCCTAGGCCCGAAATGTCAGCCTTCCTGCTCCTCTGCTTGGCCTGCTGTGTTCATCCAGCTGTGTACACCTTGTTATCTCAGATTCTCCAGCATCTGCAGTTCCTACTATCGCATTCAATTTCAAATGTCAGTTAAGATAAAAACCCCTAAAGCATTTCACTATGGGCTCCAATGCTTTCACTAACTTGCTGTTAAAAATCATGATCTTAGGGGATTACCATAATTGCCCTTTGCAAATTACCTACAGGGGTTTGAAGATGCTGCACAACTGCTCATTACCTCAGCTTCACAATGTGCATGCACCCAACTATTGGGTGGGGCAGCAACTGTTTGCTTTATTATGACGAAATCCTAGCTTGCATTATTATTTGGGAGGCAGAGACAGCCTTTCAGACAGGAATTGTAATGTAGCCTTGCAGAGCTGTTTGTATGAGTGCAAACTCTACTTTCATTATTTTTGATATCATTTACATTTTTACATTGAAGTTAACCAATACAGCTTACAATGAACTGCCTTCATCTCTGCGGTCTGGCTTGCCTGCTGCAATGTGCAATCAATATTCTTTTCTTTGTTACAGAGATGATGTAAGTAAGAGATGAGCCACCCAGCCCTTGTTTCGCAATGAACTACAGGGCTTGAAGAGGTCTCGCTGACCGGATGCAGCCTTGGACAAGCTTGGCCCCACATGCTTCAACGCTCGTTTGACACAAACCATGCTAGTGGAACTATTTAAAGGATGTCACTGTGTTTTGCAGGCAACTGAGCTGCACAGGAAGGAGATTGCATTGCAAATTGATTCAATTGTTTGTCGCTGCAAACTTCCTGTGTGTCATCTTGAAAATAACATATTAAGTTCTGGAGGCAACCAGCAATCTTAACACCATCTGATTCCTGCTTCAAATCTGGAGACCTGTCTACTTACCTGTACATTTTGTAAACTAAATATTTATCTATTTGAAACCAGTAAAATATTTAAACTTTTTTCCTCTCTGAATTCTTCCCTAAACTGTTTCCAAAACTTTATTCTCAACTCTGACTCCATTTTGAGGTTTGAAAGTTTGTGTGATCAAGGGATGCCCTGCAGAAGTGGGGGGAGTCAATATTTTGGGCTTGAGCATAATCTAGGCTAACAGTGTAGTACTAAGGGACTGCACTACTATTCTGAGGTAGCATCTTTCACATGAAGTGTTAAAATGAGACACTGTTTATACGCTTAGGCAGAGATTGAAAAAAGATCCCAAGTATCACTGGAAGAGGGATTCTCCCACTTTGTTAACCGATATGTCCCTCAGCAACACTGTACCTGATCAGTGCCTTATCAGTCATGTGTGGGATCTTGCTGTACACAAGCTAGATTTTGACATTTTTTAATGAAATAACCATGACTGCAGTTAGCTTTGCTATACTTGAAATTACTTCAACTTTTTTTCATGGGATACAGGCATCACTGGCTAGCCTAGCAATTGTTGCCCATCCCTAATTGTGCTCAGCAATAACCTGCTCAGTGACGCCCAGTTTGGGCTCCACCAGGGCCACTTAACTCCTGAGCTCATTACAGCCTTGGTTCAAACATGGACAAAGGAGCTGAATTCCAGAGGTGAGGTGTGAGTGACAGCCCTTGACGTCAAGGCTCCATTCAACCAAATGTTGCATCAAGGAGACCGAGCAAAACTGGAATCAATGGGTATCGGAGTAAACTCTCCGGTGGTCGGAGTCATACCTGGCACATGAGAAGATGGTTGTGGTTGTGGGAGGTCAATCATCTCAGCTCCAGGACATCTCTGCAGGAGTGCCTCAGGGTAGTGTCCTCGGCCCAACCATCTTCAGCTGCTTGATCAAAGACCTTCCCTCCATCATAAGGTCAGAGGTGGGGATGTTCGCTGATGATTGCACAATAGTCAGCACTATTCGCAACTCCTCAGATACTGAAGCTGTCCGTGTTCAAATACAACAAGATCTGGATAATATCCAGGGTAGGACCTAAGTGGCAAGTAACATTGCTGCCACACAAAAGTCAGGCAATCCCTAATAAGAGACAATCTGATCACTGCCCCTTGACATTCAATGGTGTTCCCATCACTAAGTGTCCCACTATCAACATCTAAATCCAACTCCAATCTTCTGTATAACAAGCATGGGGCTGGATGAACACAGCAGGTCAAGCAGCATCATAGGAGCAGGATCATGTCCGCATGGGTTTCCTCTGGATGCTCAGGTTTCCTCCCACAGTCCAAAGATGTGCAGGTTAGGTGGATTGGCCATGGTGTGTGCAGGATTATAAGTGGGGGGGAGTGTCAGTCAGTGTAGTGGAGGGAGTCAATGTTGAAGGTGATTGATTGGCACCCCATCCATCAAACTGCTTTGTTCTGATAGTATCAAGTTATGGAATATTGTTGGAGCTGCATTTGTCCAGACATGTGGAGAGTTTTTCCATCGCATTCCAAAATTGACTTGTATATGTTGGACAGACTTTGAAGAGTCAGGTAATGCACTGAAGGATTCCAGCCTCTGATCTGCTCTTGCAGCCACAGTGTTTATGCCTCGTCCTGATCAGTCAATGTAGCCCCAGATTACTGATGGGGTGGGATGCAGTGATGGTAACACCATTGAATCTAAAGAGACAATGGTTAGATTCTCTCTTACAGAGTCATTGAGTCATACAGCACAGAAAACAGACTCTTCAGTTCAACCAGTCCCTGCTGAACATAATCCCAAACTAAACTATTACCACCATCTGCTCCTGACCCATCTCCCTCCAAACCTTTTACATTCATTTACTTATCCAAGTGTTTTTTAAGCATTGTGATTGATGGTCACATCACCAATTCATCAGGAAGTTCATTCCACACATGAGCCACCCTCTGTTTTTTTTAAAAAAAAAGTTGCCCCTCCTGTCTTTTTTGAATCTCTCTCACCTTTAAAAATGTGTCTTGAAATCCCCCATCCTAGCCAAAAGATACCTACCATTAACCCCTTCTAGACCCCTCATGATTTTATAGATCTCGAAGGTCATCTCTCAACCTCCTACGCTCCAATGCAAAACGTCCCAACCTTTCGTCATAGGACCTGCCCTCCAGTCCAGGCAGTATCCTAGTAAATCTTTTCTGCACCCTGCTAGTGATTTCAGGAGGAGGTTGAGGGATCAATCATGTGGCAATTCAGGCTGAAGATGGATACAAGTACTTAAGCCTTGAGTTTTGTCTTGATGTGCTCAGCCCCACCCCATCATTGTTATTTGTGGAATTGACCTCAACTATTTATTGCAGGATCACAGAGTTTAGATTTGATCCATTGATTGTGTGATCACTCAGATTTGTCTACTGCACATTGCTTACATTGGTTGGCATATAAGTAGTTCTATTCTGTAGCTTCAATAGGTTAACACCATATTTTTAGATGTGCCTGGTGGTGCTCCTGACATGCCGTCCTGCACTCTCCATTGAACCAGGATGTTCCCTTGGTTTGGGGGAAAATAGCGTAAGGTTGCAGATTGTTGTTGAATATAATTCTGTTCCTGCCGATAGCCCACAGTACCTCATGGATGTCTAGCCTTGAGTTGCTAGATCTGTCCCATACCTATCACATTTCATACAGTGGTATTGCCACACAACGTGATGAAGGATATCTTCAATGTTTAGGTAGGACTTTATCTCCACAAGGACTGTGCAGTGGTCATTCTTTTCAATCAATCGGGGTCTTTGTCTAATTGGTCCAACAACCATACCATAATGCTGCTGCCTTCCCAAGTCTGTATAAACATCTGGGCATATCTTTGATTCTACTCTATCTTGATAAGCAGATTTTGAACAACGTTTGCTTAACTTTTCAAATCCATACTGACAGCAGGGAACCTTGTCTGAAATAGCAGGAACTGCTAATGCTGCAGTCTGAGATAACAAGGTGTGGAGCTGGATGAACACAGCAGGCCAGGCAGCATCAGAGGAGCAGGAAAGCTGATGTTTCGGGTCTGGATATATACTGAAATACCTGAAACGTTGACTGCTCCTTTCTTCCAGATGCTGCTTGGCTTGCTGTGTTCTCCCAGCCTCCGGTTTGTCTGAATGACATGCAACTCTCTCTAAAAAATGCTTGACTTTTAAATTAAGTGCCTTTGTAATACTAGTAGGAATCGGGCATTTATGCAACTGAGCTGTGTGGGTGAATCATTTTTCAAATGTAAGTTAGTATAGTGTTCCTGTTGCTTCCCAAAATATTGCACCAGAACATTCATGGCTAGAATACAAATTGAGATTCCTTTCATAATTTGTTTTCAATTTGCCAAGTCTGCATTCAGAAACAATGATATGCTCATCACATGACCGTTCATGCCTCTCATTGTAAATGTTGGCTTTGCACTTAGTCAAAACTGGTGTTAAAGGCGTGAAGGAAGGCTAGGTTGTGGGATTGCAAGAGACAGGGCCACTAAAGATTAGGTGGAGACAGTTTGTCTAAACAGACAGACAGCCACAGGGTTATTGACATTCCTTTATGGCTCTGGGGTCCTGATTTGTGAGGAAGGTACTGGGAGATAGAAATAAACCATCCAGAGATGATTGCATGAATGCAGTGAAGCTTGATATTTGAGAACAACAACCTGAGCTCTGACACTAAAATCATGGTTTACAGGACTATGGTGGTCCCTACCCTCCTGTATGGCTGTGAGGCATGGACTATCTACAGCAAACTCCTCAGGGCACTGAGGCAGTACCACCAATGCTGCCTGTACAAGATTCTGCAAATCCACTGGGAAGACAGTCGCACCAGCACCAGAGTCCTTGAGCAGGTCAACATCCCCAGCATCGAGGCACTGACCACCCTGGGTTGGCTGCGATGGGCGGGGCTGACCGACGCAAGACTCCCCGAGCACAAGCTCTGCTCTGAGCTTCGAAGCAGCAGGCGAGCCCCAGGTGGATAGAGGAAATGCTTCAGGGATAACGCCTCATGGTCTCAATGGCAAAGTGCAACATTTTCGCAGACACTTGGGAATGACCAGTCCAAGGCCGTGCAAAGTAGAGGAGGAGCATCCAGGAGGGTGTAGAGCACCTCGAGACTGGCCATCAGGAAAAAGCAGAAGCCCGGCGAAAACAGCGAAAGGTGTATGCTGCCACACCAACGCCCAACTCACCTCTTCCCGCGACCACCACCTACGCCAATTGTAACAGAGTAAATGGAAGCTGCATCAGTCTGTACATCCAACTACAGGCTCACCCTGATAGTGGAAGAGAGTCATCCTCATCTGCCAATGATGATGATGAGGGGTGAGTACTGTCTTGATGGCAGGATAGTATGTGGTGGAAGGGTGGGAATGACCAGTCAAGCAATGGAAGGTCTGGATTTTGGTGCAGCCATTGCTGTCAAATTGCAGGGAGAAAAAGAGGAGGAGTGGGTGATTAGGGAGCTTCTGATACAGTGGTGACCAGCACCTTACTCCTGGGTAAGGGGTCAAAGTGCTAAATTGAGTAACAAAGGCCCAAAGTCATACAGCACAGAAACAGGACCTTCGACTCAACTCGTCCATGCTGATCAGCTTTCCTAAACTGAACTAGTCCCTTTTGCCAGAATTTTGTCCATATCCCTCTAAACCCTTCCTATCCAAGTACCTGTCCAAATGTCTTTTAAATGTAATTGTACCAGCCTCTACCACTTCCTCCGGCAGCTCATTCCATACTTGCACCACCCTCTGCGTGAAAAAAGTTACTCCTCAGACTCCTTTTAAATCTTTTCCCTCTCACTTTAAACCTATGCCTTCTAGTTTGGAACTCCCCTAACCTGGGCAAAAGACTTTGACAATTACCATGTCGAAGCCCTTTATGATTTTATAAAAACCTCCATAAGATCGCCCCTCAGCCTCCTACGCTCTAGGGAAAAGAGTCCCGGCCCACCCTGCCTCTACTTATAACTTAGAGCTTCCAAGTCTTGGTAATGTTCTTGTAAATCTTTTTGCACTCTTTCCAGTTTAATAACATCCTTCTGATAGCCAGACGACCAGAATTGTACACAGTACCCCAAATGTTGTCTTACCAATGTCTTGTACAGCTGTATCATGACATCCCAACTCCTGTACTCAATACAGTGACCAATGAAGGCAAGCATACCAAACACCTTCTTCACCACCCTGTCTACCTGTGACGACACTTTCAAGGAACTATACACCTGAACCCCTCAGCCTCTTTTCCTGACAATACTCCCCAGGGCCCTGCCATTAAGTGTATAATTCCTGCCCAGGTTTATCTTACCAAAAGCAACACCTTGCTTTTATCTGAATTAAACTTCATCTGCCATTCCTCAGCCCACTGGCCCAGTTGACCGAAATCCCCTTATACTCTTGGTTAACGTTCTTCACACTCCACTATACCAGTAATTTTGGTGTCATCCTCAAACAATGTGGCAGGGTGGCACTGTGACCAGCACCGTTACATCACAGCACCAGGGATCTGTGTTCGATCCCATCCTCGAGTGACTGTGTGGAATTTGCACGTTCTGCCTGCATCTGTGTGGATTTCCTTTGGGTGCTCCGGTTTTCTCCCACAATCCAAAGATGTGTAGGTTAGGTGAAGTGGCCATGCTAAATTGCCCCGTAGTGCCCAAGGTTATGCAGGCTAGGTAGATTAGCTATGGGAAATGCAGGGTTATAGGGATAGAGTAAGTGGGTGAGTCAGGGTGGGATGCTCTTCAGAGGGGTGGTGTGGACCAGATGGGCCAAATGGCCTACTTCCACACTGTGGAGGTTCTATTCTATACTTCTTGTATTCGCATCCAAATCGTTTATATAATTGATGAACAACAGTGGACCCAGCACTGATCCTTTCAGCACACTGCTGGCCACAGTCCTCTAGTTTGAAATACAACCCTTTATCACCACACTTTGTTCCCTACTACCAAACCAATTTTGTGTCCAATTGGCTAACTGTCCCTGGATCCTATGTGGTCTAACCTTTCACACCAGCCTACTATATGCAATCTTACTGAAGCCCATGTAGACAACATATATTGCACTGCCCTCATCTATCTTCTTGGTCACCACTTCAAAAACTCAGTCAGGTTTGTGAGACAATTTCCCACCCTCAAAGCCATGCTGACTATCCCTAATCAGTCCTTGCCTTTCCAAATGCATGTAGATCCTATCTCTCAGAAGCTCCTGCATCAACATACCCACCACTGATGATAAGCTCAATGGCTTTTCCTTGCAGCCTTTCTTAAATCTTCTCATCTGTACCTCACTTGTGACTGTCAGTGATACAAATGTTTCTGCTAAGGGGTCTGCAATTTCTTCCCTAGCTTCCCACAATGTCCTGGGATACACCCGATCAAGTCCTGGGGATACATCTAACTTTATGCATTATAAGACTCTCAGCACCTCCTCTTCTGTAATGAAGAATCTTTTCAAGACATTACTTTTTACTTCCCTGAGCTCCCTAGCTTCCATGTCTTTGTCCACAGTAAATACTGACGCAAAATATTCGTTTACCCATCTCCTGTGGCTCCATGCATAGATGAACTCACTGATTTTTACAGGGCCCTATTCTCTCCCTAGTTACTTTTTTGCCCTTAATATACTTCTAGAATCTCTTTGCCAAAACTATCTCATGCCTGCTTTTTACCCTCATAGTCTCCTTCTTAAGTGCACTCCTACACCTGCTGTACCCCTCTAGGGATTCAAGTTATAGAATCCCCACTGCCATTCAGCCCAACAAGTCCACACCGACTCTCCGAAGAGCATCCCACCGTCGGTCACCCCCCAAACACGATCCCTGTAACCCTGGATTTCCCATAACTAATCCATCTAACATACACATCCCTAGACACTACGGGCAATTTAGCATGGCCAATCCACCTAACCTGCACATCTTTAGACAGTGGGAGGAAACCCATGCCGATACAGGGAGAATGTGTAAACTCCACATGGATAGGCGCTTAAGGCTAGAATTGAGCCTAAGTCCCTGGCTAGGTGAGGCAACAGTGCTAACCACTGAGCTACCATGCCACCCGATGTTGTCTATATCTGACATATGCCTGCTTCTTTTTCTTGACCAGAATCTCAATATCTCTAGTTATCCAGTGTTCCCTACTCCTGCCAGCCTTGCCCTTCATTAACAGGAACATGCTGTCCCTGAACTTTTGTTATCTTGGTTTTCAAAACCTCCCACTTGCCAAAGATCCCTTTACTTGTGAACAGCCTCCCCCAATCAAATTTTGAAAGTTCCTGTCAAATGCCATCTAAATTGGCCTTGCCCAAATTTTGAACTTTAACTTGTGAAAGACTCTGTGCCTCCTGTGTGCCTCACAGTGCTTCCATCCGCCATTCCAACCAATCCATGCAGTCAAAGAGGAGCTGTATCTGGACACACTTCCTGCAGACACAGTCACCAGGGACAGTCTACTGCTCCCTGCTTTCCCACATCTGACAGGAGGAGCATACTGCACCACTGACTGCCATCGCTGCTCCTTTAACAACAGCAGACTTAGAAAAATAAAAATTCTTACCTTGGTCTTACCTTGTTGCTGCTCACCCTCCTCAACCAAGCCCAGTACTCACTGAGGGCCTCTCTTACATCTAACCAGCAGAACTTTGACTGCAAACCAGCCCCTCTCAAAAATGGCTGCTCCACTAATGCCTGCCTCTCTTTTATTCATGGTCACTGATGAAACTAATCAATGATAAAAGAATAGTTCTTGCAGGAGCACTGATATGTTGGCCATTAACTAATATGTCTCTAAACAGCAGCTAATGGAGTTTTGGCTTAAATTTATTCAGAGGTTATTAGATATGAATCTTTTCAAATAAACATTGTTTCAAATGTTGCTGTTGGCTGTTGCCCGAAGCTATTTGCAGAGGAATGGTCTGTGATGAGGGCCTGTTCGAGGTTGGGAAGCCAACGGCCAATGCAGTTAGCTCTGACGATGGGTGGGGGAGATAGTAGTAGTCAGTGGTTGAGAAGCCAGTGGTTGGAGGGAAGATGGTGAACAAGAGAAGCTAATGCTGGTGGGCAGCAGAGAGGACAGATTATAGCGCCGGGGCAATGCTGGAGTGCTGGTGATAGGCAGTTATTATGCAGATTGTTGAGCTGGCAAAATAAGTCCTACTCTCCCTGGCCCAAAAGGAGTGCCGTAAAGGCTTTTAACTTTTGAATTCAGCCATTTTTGTCTCCTCTCACTTGTTAAATTTTCTGAGGCCTGGGAAACATGGACAATGTGAGTTAAATATTGAATGAACATTAAAGTGAAGCCTTATTATCATTTTTAAACTTGACGTACACCAGCAGATTGGTTACCTACCTTCCATCCTGACCCCATTCAAACTGATGTGGACAGGTTCAGGGTGGGTTGAGTTTCTGTTTCTGATATTTTGATTTTAATATTTGGCCTGACCCCAACTCATCCAACATTGGAAGGTAAGATTCATTCTGCTACCTCTGAAGAGTTATGGAGGGCACATACAAAATATATCAAAAACGTAACAGGAGTTTCACGGACTCCATTTAAACTGCTTGTTAATCTTGGTCCTGAGGGAGAAACATTGCAAATGTTAAATGCCAAATATTAAAGTTCTGGCAGGAAGTCTTTGTGCTTAGCTATGTTTTTATCCCAAAGATCAAACAACTTTCTTTGCAAGAGCGGCAGGTGTGGGGTGTTGTGCTAAAACACGAGTTTCTCAGCTCTCATTCCGACCCAAACCTTGTATACCTATGTTTATGTAATGGGTAAACCACTGCTCAGTCTATCCTTGTGCAACACATGGCAGACAGCTTGATTGCCTACACATCTTTGTGCACAGTTGAACGAACACAAAATCCATCTCTTAAATCATATAAAATCTCAGTTCAGCTATACATTTTAGCAGCTCAACTTCTCCAAACAAACTCTTGAGTGAAGTCTCTGCTCTGACATTAATATCCTGGTTACACTTCCTGACACCTCAAACTTAACCTCAGATTTTAACAACTACAACAGATGGGTTAGAAAATCTATTTAAACAGGAAAGATTGAAATAATTTCCACCTTTCTTTTGAAGTACTGGTCTTACATTTAAAGGTTGAAGGTTATTAACTCACTGCATTTCCATTCTCTCAGAATATTATTTTCTCGACCTATTTCCCCAGTTGTATTGTGAATATCCTGGATCTATATGGTTGATCATTGAAATGGACAGAAATGTCCAGTCCTCTGAGCTGTCGAAGTCATTTTCACCGCTGTTCTCCCTGGTCCCCTCGAGGTGCCAACTCCCTGCTGAGGGGAAACTTTAATACTCTCTCCAGTGTCCTCTCCCAATGGCCATTGTTAATTTGTTAGTCTAAACGGAGCATTGGGTCAGAAACCAGCACAAACTGTGTAATAGACCCTAATGCCAGTCTTCATACAATGCAAATACGTATTATTATTTTTTTGAGGAAACAGCAGCATAAATAGACAATTCAGTGCATTGCTATGAGACCACAAAATTTATGCTATGATCCTAGATGATTTGCTTATAAGACAATAAGAAATAGGAACCGAATTAGGCCATTTGGCTGACATATGTCTTAACCCGTTCTCCCATCTTCTCCCCATACCCTTGATCCTCTCTCTAATGAAGAACTCATCTATCTTTTCTTTAAATAAAACAACTAAACCTTTGTAGCCCTCTGTGGTGATGAGTTCCAGAGATTCACCAGCCTCCGAGTGAAGAAATTCCTACTTGTTTCAGTTCTAAAGGGTCGTCCCTTCAGTCTGAGGCTGTGCTGATGGGTCCTTGTATCTCCTACCAGTGGAAACATCTTTTCCACATCCACGCTATCCAGGCCACTCAGTATTCTGTAATCTTCAATCAGATCCCACCATATCCAGCTAAACTCCATTGAGTACAGACCCAGAGTACTCAACTGCTCCTCATATGACAAAACCTTCATCTCTAGGACAATTTTTGTAAACATCCCCTTGACCACCTCCAAAGCCAACACATCGTTGCTTAGATACAAGGCTCAAAACTGCTCACAATATTCCAAATACAGTCTGACCGGAGCCTCATACAGCCTCAGCAATACATCTTTGTTCTTGTATTCTAGCCTCTTGAAATGAATGTTAATATTGCATTTGCCTTCCTAACTGCCAGATGAACCTGCATGTTAACCTTAAGAGAATCCTGAACTGGCACGCATAAGTCCCTTTGTGCTTTAGATTTCTGAAGCCTATTCCTGTTTCCAAAATAGTCTACCCCTCCTTACTTCCTATCAAAGTACATAGCTTCACACTTTCCTGCATTGTATTCCTTCTGCCACTTCTTTGCCAACTCTCCTAGCCTGTCCATGTCCTTCTACAGCCTCCCCATTTCATCAACACCACTTGTCCCTCCACCTATCTTTATGTCATCTGCAAACTTAGCAACACTGCCCTCAGTTCTTTTGTCGAGATCGTTAATGAATAGGTGTGGCCCCAACACTGACCCCTGTGGATGCTGATCTCGCTCCTCGTGCACCTTCTCTACAGCCGTAGCATTGTATTCCTTGTTCTGTTCTACTACCCTAATATGCTTGGTATGGTGTGATCTGCCTGCACTGCACTCAAATCAAAACTTTTCATTGTACCTAGGTACTTGTGACAATAATAAATCAAATCAAATCAAAACTCCTGTAGTCACCAGCTGCCATCCTGAAGAAGACCCCTTTATCCCCACTCTCTGACTTCTGCCACTCTATCCATGCCAGTATCTAGCCCCTAATACAATTGGCTTTTATCTTATTTATCAGCCTCCTGTGCAGCACCTTGTCAGAGGCCTTCTGGAAATCCAAATAGATCATGTTCGCTGGCTTTCCTTTGTCTAACTTGCTCATTATATCCTCAAAGATCCAGCCAATGACCAGCAACATATTTTTGTGCTTAGAGTAAACAAATGTTGAAATTTCAGGAACTTATTGAAATAAAACAAACACTTTACACATAGGATGGTTCGCGTGTGGAACGAACTTCCTGAGGAAGTGGTAGATGTGGGCACACTTACAACGTTGAAAAGACATTTAGATAAAAACACGAATAGGAAAAGTTTGGAGGGACATGGACCAGGAGCAGGCTGGTGGAGCTAGTTTAGTTTGGGATTATGTTCGACGTCGATTAGTTGGACCGAAGGGTCTGTTTCCGTGCTGTATGACTCTATGACTCTAAGCCAACATGCAAATAGGGCACTTGGCTCCTTGATTCTGCACTGTCATTCAAAGTGATCATGGCTGATCTGGCTGTGTTTGAATTTTACATTTCCGTCTACCCATTGATCCCCTCATCCAACAAAGATCTATCTAACTAACACCTTAAAATCTTCAGTGACTCTGCCTGCACCATCTTCTAAGTTAGCTTCAAAGTCACAAAATCCATTGAGAGGCAAAAAAAATCTTTTCCTTCTCGCTGTCCTTAGGCTATGTACCTTAATTTTTAAATTGTGCTCTTAGTTTTGGACTCATTCACAAGAGGAAACATCATTCCCATGTCCACTTTATCACAACTGTTCTGTATCTTTTATCAAGTCACCCCTCACTTTTCTAAGCTTCCGTAAAAGCTAGTCCAGTTTGTTCAAACTTCCATCATACAAAATCCCATTTATTCCAGGTATTAATCTAGTAAACCTCTCCTCTAATGCATTTCCATCCTTCCTTAAATCAGACCAAAACAGCACAACCACTGAATAAAGCCACAAGTTTCAATGGTCTTAAATGTATTAAAATGAGGTTTACCATGCAAGGTTACTAAAGTCATCTACAATCTCTATAAATTGTACTGTAGGTTTCTGAATTAACATGAGATACATATTAGTTAGCAGACAAACTGTGGTTAAACACCCTCTCAGACTTGGCAGACATAACAAAAACAGGTCCTCTGAACTTCTCAACTATTTCTTAGAGACGAGTGACATTGTGGATCCCTGAATTTCAGCAAAACTTTGCCTTTTTTATAACATTTTTAAGGTGAGAGGAGAGGGATTTAAAAAAGACATGACTCTGTGACTATGTCTTTGTTACCCTCATTAATTCTCCTCAATATCTCCTCAAAAAATTCAGTCACGTTAGTCAGACCTTTCTTTCTGTGGGAGCCTGGGTATGTTGAACCCCTTGAGTATCTCCTTTGAATTCTCACTGCTACAACACACTTCGTGCTGACCACTTCCTGATGGACTTGAGGTCAAAGATGTTTGTATTTGCAAATTTCTCCGCAGAGGACAGGTGTTATGGAACAGTCCAACGACTTGGAGTGTTCCAGAGCAATAAAGCCCGTCCCATCCTTTGCAACCCCAGGGGCAAGTAGAACCTCAGTACGTAGTGACAGTTGGTATTTGCATAAAGAGGGTCTATGCACAGCTTGATGCAGCCACACACAAAGGGGGCCATCAGGATGAGGGTGACATCGGGTGTGCTTTTAACCCCTTTTATCCAGAGTTTTGTACATGGTGTCCTTGTGGACTCAGTGAACCTCAGACCACCAGATGAAGTGGAAGATGGCTCAAGTGACTGCAACGAAGCAGGTTCAGAGGATGGGCCAGACCTGTGCTATGTATATCGACAGAGAGAGTGCCTCACACCTGATGACCAGGTATCAACCCACAATGGAGAGGGAGTGGTGCTCCCAAAAGATCAGTTTATGCCTCACCTTGGCAATGTGTTCTTCCCAAGATTTTGCTCACGCTCCAAACCCTCCAAACCATATTCCCAGCACTTTCAGGCAATCTGTCCAGGCGGTAAAGGAGATAAAGGATCAGTCTGCCAATTCCCAAAGAATATAGACTCGTTCTTGCCTCGATTTGCCTTGGCTCCCACGGCCAGTTCAAACAGGTTGCAGATGCTCATGAGTCTGCGCATTGACAGCAATCTGGGCAGAAAACAGCGACGTCATCCATGTGCAGGGAAGCTTTGACCTGCAGGCCTCCGCTGCCTGGAATAGTCACCCCTTAGGCTCACATCTTTCCTGATGGACTTTGCAAAAGGTTTGGTACCAGACACAGACAAGGCAGGAGAAAAGGGGCAGCCCTGTCTGACTCCAGATCTGATCGGGAAGCTTTCTGATTCCCACCCATTGATTGACACTCAAATAACGAGGTAGGTGTAGTTAGATCCAATTGCAGATTCCCTCCCTGAAGCCTATTTTGGAGAGTATGTCCCATATGTAGGTAGGTGATATCCTGTCAAAGCCCTTCTCGTGATCCTAGATGATGAGGCAGGCATCCACCCCACTGTCCAGCATGTAGGCGATCATATCCCTGAGGAGCGCAAGGCTCTCAGAGATTGTCCTGCCTGGTAGAGCACAGGTTTGGTCGGGGTGAATCACCAATCCCAGAGCTGACCTGACCTGTTTAACGATGATCTTAGACAGGATTTTGAAGTCTGCATTCAACAATGAGATTGGTCACCAACTCCTAATTTCCTCTCTCTCCCCCTTCCGCTGGGAAATGAGGATGATGGTACCTTTCCCCATCGATTCGCACTACCTACCTGCCAAGAGCATGCTGTCGTATGCCTCCAGCAAGTACTGGCCAATCAAGTCTCACAGAGCCAAATACAACTCGACCAGTAATCAGGAAGTTTTATTCTTTTCTCAGGACATTTCTCAGGCTTTGGTCAGCTCACCCAGCGATAATGACTGGTCTAGTCTCTCCCGTGTGCTGTTGTCTAAGATCTAGGATAGATGACAGGAACGCTTGGGAGGCTGCACTGTCTGTGGGCTTCATGTCATACAGTCTGACATAAAAGGATTTACTGATCCTTAAGATGCCAGACTGAGATGATGTTACTGAGCCATGTTCTTCCTTCAGGCTGCTGAGCACAGAGCTCTCCTAGTACACCTTCTGGAAGAAAGATGAGCACATCTCATCCTGCTTCATGGCGCAGACTCTGGACTGTATGATTATCTTGGAGGCAGGTCTTGCTGGTTCTTCACCTCCTGGAAATCCTCCATGACGTCGACACCCATCGTCTGCAGCAGGCGTGGGTTTTGCATGCAGCTCTGGAGTTTTCACCATCTCTCTTTTGTTGTCAGAATACCTTTGAGGATAAAGAACCTCTTGATGTTCCCCTTGACTGTTTCCCACCAGTCTGATGGAGACTCAAAGTGGGCCTAATGGTTCTCCAACCCGTGTAATCCCTTTTGAGCTCCTCAATGTTTTCTGGAGTCAACAGTTTCATACTCAGCTTCCATGTTCCCTTGCTGGCCTGTTGGTCATCCTTTAGGTGACAATTGGCCAGCAGGAGGCAGTGGTCTGAGAAGAACAGTGGATTGATGTTGGTGGATCTGACTGAGAACGTGCAAAATGCAAGCAGGAAGCCTATCCGTGGTGACGAGGCATTCCAACAATGCAGTGCTAAAGCATCAGCTTGAATTATGAGCTAAGTGTCTGAAGAATGAATTAAACCCAGAACCTTCTGACTTAGCAGTGCCACTGACTGCACAACAGCTGACACCTATAGGAGCTCAACAAATGTCTTTCAGGATATTCACTAAACAGAAAAGGCCAAAAGTGTCATGCAGCAATGACAGTACATTGACTGTCCAAGGCACTTACAGTCCGTATAAATCACGTGGAATTACCCTGCCTAGAAAAAGATTGCATTACCACATGTTCTGAGTCAGGAGGACATCGTCACCAGGAGAAAAAAAATGCAAATTTAACTCCAAAAAGAGGATGCTGGACCCAGACAAGCAGAGTGGAGCATTTTAAGAAGAGATTAGGAATGTTCGAACCTCATAGAAATGATCAGAAGGGGGGGCAATGCAAATTGCAAGCTATCGACAGAACCAATGTATCTTAGGTGAAAGCATGCTCGTAGAAGTTTCCTGTGTGCAAATTGCTGCTGGTTTTTCAATGCTAAAACAACAATTACATTTCAAATATAGTCATTGGCTGCAAAAGCATTCTGAGCCCAGAGTTATTTTAACTGATTGGCAAAGTGCCCAGGATAAAGAATTTCATAAGATCTGTTGTTCAGTGTAAGCACCAATTACTCCATACAGTAGTTCTGTTAAAGACAGATTTACAGTCCATATGGCAG
This sequence comes from Ginglymostoma cirratum, assembly GCA_024137785.1. Taxonomy (NCBI): domain Eukaryota; kingdom Metazoa; phylum Chordata; class Chondrichthyes; order Orectolobiformes; family Ginglymostomatidae; genus Ginglymostoma; species Ginglymostoma cirratum. The sequence goes on along the minus strand of JAHRHZ010000016.1, from coordinate 63,849 downwards.
ATCTTTCCAGTTAATCAGAGGATTTTCATCTCCAACTCAAAGTGGCCTGGAAAGATTTATTGAATGCTATGGATTGGATTACTGCTGTACTGGTGGAAATCTGTACGCTGGCATTTCCATGATCTGAGTCAGAAGTGTTGTTATAACAGGGATAGTACGATTTAACAAAATATTTCAGCAATATTTGCTTAACATTAAGCAACTACTTCAAAAAGTAATATTCAAAAAATAAGTTATTTGATGGACTTGAGGGCTTAAGGGCAACAGCAATATTATGTGTTCCTTCTACTCTTTTAAACTGAAAGTAAAGCCCCTTCACACTGTCGCCATCAAACATTCCAAGAACAGGTACAACACGGGGTTAGATGCAGGGTAAAGCCTCTCCTACCCTGAAAGTAAAAAGTAAAGCTGAAAGTAAATCTCTCTAGTGTTTAAATTTAAGGTAAAGCCATTGCTACCCTTTTAAACTGGAAGTAAACGGAAAGTAAAGTTACTTCGACACAGCCCCATGAAACACTTCTGACACATGGTGTTAGATACAGAGTAAAGCTCTCTAAACTCTTTTAAACAGGGAGTGAATGTCCCTCAATACTGTCTTCATCAAACACATCCAGGACAATGGCAGCAAAGGGTTACATGCAGAGTAAAGCTTCCGCTACTCTTTTAAAAAGGAAAGGAATCAGAAAATAAAGTTCCCTCAACATCATCCCGATCAAATATTCCTGGGTCAGGAACAGCACAGGGTGAAATACAGGACAAAACTCCCTCCACTCCTGGATTTCAATGACAAATGTATTGTGGGGTGTGTCTATTGGCAGGCTGCATGCTTGGAGCCTCTGCCGGGGTACTAATGCTTTTACCAGGGGGGTTTTCATAGAAATCATTATGAATACACTGGATAACAAGCATGGGGCTGGATGAACACAGCAGGTCAAGCAGCATCATAGGAGCAGGAAAACTTGACGTTTCGGGCCTAAACCCCGGATTCTCCAGCATCTGCAGTACCTTTTATCTCATGAATACACTGGACTTCACTGAGGCACTCTTCAACTCTGCAGTTCTACACGTAGCACTTTTAATACAGTGAAGTGTCCCAATATCTTCCACAATTGAGGAATGGACAAAATTAATACTGAAACACACAAATAGGTATCGTGTTAACTAAAAATGGGAAAAGGAGAAGTGCAATGTGACCTAGTTCTTGTACAGCAGTCTTTGAATGTATGCATACAGGTGCAGCAGGCAGTGAAGAGAGGATCTGATGTCTTGCTACAATTGTATAGGGTCTTGGAGAGACCACACCTGGATTATTGTATTTAGTTTTGGTCTCCTTTTCTGAGGAAGGATGTTCTGACTATGGAGGGAGTGCCACAAAGATTTAGCAAACTGATTCCTGGCATGGCAGGGCTGAAGAGAGACTGGATCAGTTAGGATTATACACAATGGGGTCTAGAGGAATGAAGGGAGCTTCATAGAAACCTAGAAAATTCTAACAAGGCTAGACACGGTAAACGAGAGAAGGATGTTCCTGATGAGCGGGGACATCAGAACTGGGGTCACAGTCTAAGGTTATGAGGTAGGATGAGGAGAAATGACTTCACCTAGAGAGTTGTGAGTCTGTGGAATTGTCTGCCACAAGAAGTAGTTGAGGCCAAACCATTGAATGTTTTCAAGAAGTTCTTAAGTTTAAAGAGATCAAATGGTATGGGGAGAAAAGAGGAACAGGGTACTGAGTTGGCTGATCAGCTATGATCATATTGAATGGGCGAATAACCTAATCCTGGCTCCTATTTTCTATGTTCCCATGTGCTGGATGTAACTGGAAGCCTAGTCAAAAAAATAGGTTTAGGTTCCGATAGAAGCTACCTACAGCTCATCATAGATTGCTCAGCACAGATAGGAAGGACCTAATAGGAACTGCAGATGCTGGAGAATCCGAGATAACAAGGTGTAGAGCTAGATGAACACAGCAGGCCAAGCAGCATCATAGGACCAGGAAAGCTTGACATTTCGGGCCTAGACCCTGAAGGATCTAGGCCCGAAACATCAAGCTTTCCTGCTCCTATGATGTTGCTTGGCCTGCTGTGTTCATCCAGCTCTACACCTTGTTATCACAGATAGGAAGGAGCTATTCCCCTAAGCGGAGAAGTCAATGGCCATGGCCCTTATATTTAACGTAATTGATGAAAGGAATAAACAGGTGTTGAGGAGATTATCTCACCTAGAAGATAATGTGTTGGTGGTTTTACTGCCAGGAGTGTACAGGCAGAAACCCCTAGTTTCAGATCAACTCACACTTCAGGCCTTCAACACTCTACTTCAACAGCTAAGGATGACAATGACATGGCATATTTCTGCCTTGTGTTCAGGGACAAATGCACAGCTCGTGGACCCAGCACCATCCCCTGTGGATCGATAGTCACGGGCGTCCAGGCCGAAAACAGTTCTGGGAGTTGCTCAATAATAGTCAGGGGGCTTACTAGATGGCATCCAGGAATTCAGGAGTAAGAAGGCCACGGAGAAGTCTGGGGATGGGCTTCATAAGTGACCGTAATAGAGGGAAATTCTAGATAGAAAGGTCAGACCTCATAGGCAATAAGAGGGGAGTTCCAGGAATTTACAGGTCACAGTTACTCTGGCCTCTACATGGGGAGGGTGTAAATGCAACAAGGGCATGTGTATAGAAATCAGGAGAGGCTGAAAGATCATAGGAGCCATTGGAACAGCAACATGAAAGCAGCACGAAGATAGGGCTCCTTTGTACACCACAGGTAGAACCTGCAAATCACCCACACCGAAACAAAGTTAGATTTTTGTCATGTCGGATCAAAAGTTAACTACACTGTCACTGCACAGTAGCTGTTACCACATGAAGAGTGGGTGGAGTAAACTACTGTTTTGTTTTTGTTTCCAGCGTGGCGTAAAACATTTTCATTTGAGGTTCCGCTATAGCCGATTGCAGTAATCAGGCCTCCACTGATTCAGTCATGCCACCCATAGGCTCACAGCCAGTGTTGGCTATCTCAGCCTGGGGGTGGACCACATTTTCCTGCAATAAAGCTGCAATGAGGTGACAGGGAGGTACTGGGTTTGGTGGAAGTAGCTGGAGGAGTAGTTGGTGGTGGTACATGAGCTGAAGAACTGGCTGGCCTTCCCCAGTGAATGGGGGGTTTAATCGATGACATTTTTTGTCAATTTCACTTTAGAGCTCTGATGAAAAGTCTAAACCTTCATGAGAATCCAGCTGTTCGGGTCCATCTCACAAAATGGTTGCCCTCTGAATTTACACCTTGCAGGAGGTGACAATGCCATGTCCATTCCTTGGTCATAATCTTGTTCTTAGGAGCTGGGAGCAGAAAGCAAGGTGGGTGGCAGACCCATCCCTGGACACTACAGGAAATTTAGCATGGCCAGTCCACCTAGCCTGCACATCTTTGGACTGTGGGAGGAAACCCATCCATCCACAGGCAGAATGTGGAAACTCCACACAGACAGTCACCCAAAGGTGGAATTGAACCCAGGTCCCTGGTGCTGTGAGGCAGTAGTGTTAACCACTGAGCCACCACGATGGGTGACTGAGATGGCTTCTCTGATAAGGGATGGGAAGAAAATGAGAATTTTGTGTTTTGTAGTTTGTTTTTTTGAAACCTACTGGTTTAGAGGCTGTTGATTGGACATACATCACTGAGTTATTTAAGTTACATTGGTTTTTGTTTCCTGAAATAAAGCGTCAAGTTTGATTTGGTCTCAGCTGTTAGTTTGATCACTTGCACATGACAAACACTATAAAAGGACCCAGCCTTTGTGTTAAATACAGATAACAATATCCGTACAACACAGTGTATTGCCATGACCCCAGTATCCCGGACGGTGGCATGATGATGGGCCTCTGGTTAAGTCCCTGTATCTGCCACAATGAAAGACACGTGCTTCCTTCATTCAGCTTGGATGCTGTCATGCCATTCTAACACCTATTCCAAATGGGGACAGTTTCTTACTGAGAACCCTGTGAGGCAGATATAGGACAGAGGAGCAAGAATAGGCCATTCAACCCCTAAAAACCTGCCCTTTCAGCATGCTCCTAAATCATGCTTGATCTTCTTTCTCACAGCAAGAACCACACTGCCAGACAGAACATGTGTTTCTTCCTCTATCCTTCATTCTAGCTTTGTGAGGGCCTCTAGCAGCTCTGCCTGGTTGTTCCTCTCTCTGCATCTCCAAAAGCTCTCTTACAGTCAAACCCACAGTCACATTATCAGCGTAGGCTTAGCCAGCGCACTGTAGTACTCCAAGTGTTAGGTACCTCAGCTATTGTTCCATCACAGCTGTGGGCCCTGGACAGATTGTGACTCTGAGCCTAATCTAGTATGTGTACCAACTGAGGAGAAGGTCTCTCTGCTGGTGGAAGATCCTGGTGAATTAACATTTCCCATCCAATTCAATACTATTGACTTGAATCGTTCACTCTGCTTTTCTCTCTCAAGATTGTGCCAGACCTGCAGAGTTTCTCCAGCATCTTCTTTTCTTTCATTTTGGTTTTCCAGCATTCATCGTATTTTGTGTTTATGTTTCTGCATGTTCAGTTGAGACTCCAATCTTCCCTGTTTAAACATAATTGACATACAATTAACGGCTAATTGTTTCTGTCTTTTTGTCTGTCTGAAACACTTTCTGAAGTTCTGTTAGAATCAAAGTCGCTATATAGATGTCAGCATTTCCCTCTGTGTTCGTAGCACTGAGCCTGAGTGACTTAGTTGATTCTACAAAGATTAATCTGCATTCAGCACTGGACCAAAGTCTTTCTTGGTAAAAGAGGAACATTTATTTGAAAAGGGAAGCCAAACTCATAGTTATCATTCTGATGGTTTCTTATTGAGAATATGGGAAGTATTCCTTTAAATCATTTACTAACTGGATCTGATGCAGCATTCCTAAATCAATGGGACTTTCCCAATTGGTGTTGAAATTCCTTCCTGAGGTAGGAGTCACAGTGTCAGTGACAGGGTACAGTGACAGGACCAAGTGGCTGCACAGACTCTCACACATCAAAGCACCTTGCAGCAAACATTCAGCCAGATACTATTAAGCTGGAGTGGATTCAGGAAGGATTTACCAGGATGTTGCCAGGAATGGAGGATTTGAGTTATAAGAGAGGGCTGTGTAGGCTGGGTCTGTTTTCAATAGAGCGTAAGAGGTTGAGGGGTGACTTTATAGAAGTTTATAAAATCATGAGGGGTATAGATAAGGTGAATAGCGAAGGTGTTTTCCCTAGGGTAAAGGAGTTCAAAACGAGAAGAGAAAGATTTACAAAACACATGAGGAGCAACTTTTTTACGTAGGGAATGGTTTGTGTGTGTGATCAGCTTCCAGAAGATGTGGATACAGTTACAACATTTAAAAGACATTCAGATAAGCATATGAATAAGGAATATTTGATGGGATATGGGCCGAATGCAGGCAGGTGGGACTAGTTTAGCTTGAGATTATTGTTGGCATGGACTAGCTGGATTAAAGGGTTTGTTTCTGTGCTGTATGACTGCATGACTCTATGATTCTTTAACCCACAGTCTCCAGTGTGGGGACCGGTGAGCCAGACAGAATAGTTAGACAGACAGCTGGAGGCGGGTGAACATGGGGAAATGTTGTTGGTGAGAAATTGAGGCATTGGTGGGTGGGAGAGGGGAGAATAAAATATTGTGAGATATCTGTATGTGTCATCAACTTAGAAGTGTTTGTGTATGTTGCATGTGATATGATATTCATATATGTTCCATATTGCCACAGACTTGGTATAGTAAATGCATAGACCTGTGTCTTTTGCAGAGAAGTATGAGTCAGTTTTCCATCAGTGAGAGTTTGTTTCCACTCTCGCTCTGACTCGGGGTTAGTATGACCAATCATTACAGGGTAAGAGAACAATGATATACCGTCTTCCTCTTTTGTATCATCACGTCATGTACAGCAGCTTCTCTTTCCCTGATTCGCTGACCATTTCAGTGTCAGCCAGAAGCAAGCCAAGAAAAGTAATTTTAGTGGCTACCATTGCGTTGTGATTCAATGGTAGTGTATCTCACACTCTGTGTTCATGAGGGGATCTATTCGAAACTGTGACAAACTGCAAATATTTTAACCAGTATGAGGGGTGTCTTTAGGGCAGTTGTTGGGGGCTGAATTTCAGGGAATGTGCGATCACATTTGGAAGAATGGACGAAATATGAATGTGATTATGAAGTCCAAAAGTGAAACAGAAAGCTATAAATATAACAATGTATAAGAAATCCATGGACAGAGCCTAGTACAAGTACACGTTTTTCTCTTCCTTTTCTGAGAACGTCTACATGATGCAATCTCTATGATTTCAGTGAAGGCAGGAAAACATTGTTCAGATTCCTGCACTGACTGATGGGAAGCTCTGTGCTGACACCTTCTGGTTTTAAAAGCTACAACAACTAAAGTCTGATCGACCTTACTTTTAGTTCATTCTTTCAAGGCCAGCAATTATTTGACCATCACTTATTGCCATGAGATGAGAAGTGAGTCATCTCGCTGAGCTACTGCAGTCCATCTAATTTAGGTGCAAACACAGAGGTGCTAAACAGGACTTTGCATCCCCTTTCACCCCAAAAGCCTCTTCTTTACCCACATCCTTACAGTAGCTTTCAACTCCCTGGGATTCTGCCCATGGGAACAACTGGACATGGCCAAGTGCAACATCCCCTGGGGTCTAGTCTCAGCCAATGGCAACCTCAGGCACATGCTCTCCACAGCTGATCTGTCACTGGGTTTTGTGGACTGTCATTATAAAAGAGGATCCCAAAGTGTTTTATCAGTACCATCATTAGTAAAAGGGTAAAGTAGGCCAAACACTCTACAATTTTGTTTTATTCATGGGATGCAAGTAATGATCAGTTTTCTTAGTGGTCAAAGTTGTGCTTTTGCAAAGCACTGTTGAGAGTAACCTTGTTGCTCACTACTGCCACAATCAGGTGTAATTGAGGCATGACTTCATTCAAGGCCATTTGGCCTGCAGTGAGTCTATATAACCCGTCTGACTTTTGACCAGAAGAACTAGGGAGTTAGTGGCTGAAGTGATGTGTACCACTCCTCCCTGCTCTTTTAGATTTTTGATTATGTTGACTGTCTCCTACATGCTTTTTCTTTAACTTGGCCTTTTTTTAAAAAATGGGTATGTTGGCTATGGTACCTTAACTGGTTCTACTGGCTTATCATCACAGTCCTGTTTATGCCTTGCCCAATGCCTGGAAACATTCCACATATTGCCCTATGTTTCCCTTTGAGAAGATCCTGGTCCATTCCAATCTGTTCTAAGGCCTAACACAAATAAATCTGACCTCTGTATAGGTTAGGTATATACATTCTCATTTTTCCACATCAGGATATTCTCCCATAGATTTGTAATCACGCTCCATAGTTACAGAGTGATTGAGTCACAGAGACATATAGCACGGAAACAGACCCTTCGGTCCAACTCGCCTAGCCGACCAGATGTCCTAAATTAATCTAGTCCCATTTTCCAGCATTTGGCCATATCCCTCTAAACCCTTCCTATTCATATACCCATCCAGCTGCCTTTTAAATTTTGTAATTGTACCACAACTTCCTCTGGCAGCTCATTCCATGCACGCACCATCCTCTGTGTGAAAGAGTTGCCCTTAGGTCTATTTTAAATCTTTTTCCTCTCACCTTAAACCTATGCCGTCTAGTTTTGGACTTCCCAACTTTGGAGAACAGACTTTGTCTATTTAACCTATCCATGCTCCTCATGATTTTATAAACCTCTATAAGGTCAGTCCTCAGCCTCCGAAGCTGCAGGGAAAATGGACCCAGCCTATTCAGCCTCTCCCTATAGCTCAATCCCTCCAACCCTGGCAACATCTTTGTACATATCTTCTGAACCCTTTCAAGTTTCACATCCTTCCTATAGCAGGGAGACCAGAATTGCAGCAGTATTCCAAAATTGGTATAACCAATGTCCTGTACAGCTGCAAGATGTCCTTCCAACTCTTATACTCAATGCACTGCCCAATAAAGGCAAGCATACCAAAAGCCCTCTTCACCACCCTGTCTACCTGGGGGTCCACTTTCAAGGAACTACAAACCTACACGCCAAGGTCTCTTTGTTTAGCAACACTCCCCAGGACCTCACCATTAAATGTGTAAGGCCTGCCCTGATTTGCCTTTCCAAAATGCAGCACCTCACATTCATCTAAGTTAAACTCCATCTGCTACTCCTCCACCCATTTGCCCATCTGATCAAGATCCCATTGTACTCTGAGTTAACCTTCTTGGCTGTCCACTACATCCCCAATGTTGGTGTCATCTGCAAACTTACTATTTTCACCTCCTATATTCACATCCAAATTATGTATATGAATGATGAAAAGCAGTGGACCCAGCACCAATCCTTGTGGCACACTGTTGGTCACAGGCCTCCAATCTGAAAAGCAGCCTTCCACCACCAAGCTCTGTCTTCAACCTTCAAGTCTATCGAAATGGTTAGTTTTCCTTGTATTCCATGTGATCTAGGATTTCACATTGTAGAAGGAGGCCATTCGATCGATTGTGTCTATACTGGCTCCCAAAAGACCTACCCAGCTGGGTCCACTCTCCACCTCTATCTCTGTAGCCCTCTAACTTCTTCTTTTTCAGCTGTATATCCAGCTCTCTTTTGAAACCTCCTATGGAATCTGCCATTCTCCATCATTTTCCCAGGCAGTGTATTCGAAATCCTAACGACTTTCTGAGTAAACATATTTCTCCTCATCTCACTCCTCGCTTTCTTGCTGACAATCTTGAAATTGTGCCTCCTGGTTACTGACATACCAAATAAAAACTGGAACAAAAGCAGAAGTTGCAGGAAAAGCTCAGCAGATCTGGCAGCATCCTTGAAGAAAAGTTCAGAGTTAACGTTTCAGGTCCGGTGACCCTTCCTCAGAACTGATGGTAGCTAGGTAGCAATACAAACTGATGTTTTCCCAGCTACCACCAGTTCTGAGGAAGGGTCACTGGACCTGAAACGTTAACTCCGATCTTTTCTTCACAGATGCTGCCAGACCTGCTGAACTTTTCCAGCAATTTCTGTTTTTGTTATTGACATACCATGTTGTGGGAACAGAATATCCTTCTTTACTCTGTCAAAATTGTTCATAATTTTGAACACCTTAATAAAGTCACCTTTTAATGTTCTCTGCTCCGAGGAGAATAAAGTCAATCACCCTAACCTCTTCTTTAATAAGGAAAGGAATTTATATTGAAGAAACCCCTATCCACTCGTGTCCTAAATTGGCAAGATTTCTTTTTACAATCTTTCTCTCCATCTTTGTTAATTAATGATTAAAATGTCTTCCTTTACACTGATTTACATAACTCCAGTCTGTTGAATTTGCACATGTGTGAGACTTGAGTTCTTCCAAAGTTACCCAAGACCTGGGGCCAACTCATGGTTCACTTGTCTCTTCCCACCTGGCTCTCCCTGACACATTCCTATTCCCAGCTGGCACCAGTGACTTGGGTCCAGATACGCCCTACTGTTCCTCTAACAGAAACTCGAGTCCCAGTTTTGATGTTTGGACTGGCACTATTGTGTTGCAGTTCCAGTGGGAGAATTGATTAGGAGCAGATAAAATAAATACTCACCATATCATTGCCCACTTTCACAATAGTCCAATAGCTCTGAGTTACAGCTTCACTGAAAAGTTGAGTTTAACACTTGCCTTTCTCTTCGTCCAGACAGGACTCCGGTTTCTTTGTTCAAATATTAACGCATGTATGCAGGGAAAATGTACACATTGAAGAAGTAATGAACAGCTCAAACCTTTATTCCAAGTATCAGAGATAAAAGGTACTGCAGATGCTGGAGAATCCGAGATAACAAGCATGGGGCTGGATGAACACAGCAGGTCAAGCAGCATCATAGGAGCAGGAAAACTTGACGTTTCGGGCCTAACCCTTCATCAG
>JAHRHZ010000016.1:36833-53471 GCA_024137785.1 Ginglymostoma cirratum | reverse complement strand
CCTAAACCCTTCATCAGAAATCATTTCTGATGAAGGGTTTAGGCCCGAAACGTCAAGTTTTCCTGCTCCTATGATGCTGCTTGACCTGCTGTGTTCATCCAGCCCCATGCTTGTTATCTCTTTATTCCAAGTACACAGGTTTCATACCATTTTACAGATAATACTACCGATTAGCTATTCCAACAGGTGATATTTTATTAACAAAATAATCATTTGCTCCCCTAAAAAAAAATCAAAAACTGAAAGAACTGTCAATGGTGGAAATCAGAAACAAAAACAAAAATTGGTGGAAAATCTCAACAGGTCTGGCAGCATTTATGGAGAGAAATCAGAGTTAACATTTCAGGGCCAGCAACCCTTCTTACAGGACAGGGTTCTGACATTTTCTAGCAATTTCTGTTATAGTTTGCTTACCCAAACATGTTGGCGCAGTTCATATTATAGGTTACATATGACTATATTATTTAATCATATTGCAACTTATACCCATGGCTATGTTACCCAATTATATCATTACATGTTCACATCCCTGAGCTGAAGCACGTGCTGGTGATTACTGAAACAAAAAATCTATACTGTTCATTGCTACTCCACCAGAAGATATTAGATCCATTTACCAATAGATTTTAAAGAATATTATAAATAGGAAGTGGAATCAAGAGTTGGTGAACTATATGGAAAATATTCCTGAGGTTTCTCGGCAACCGAACTTGTGGCCACCAATGGTGGAACAATTAAAATCAGTGATGCTCATGAATCGAGAATTGGAAAAGCTCAGATATCTTGTGGTCCATAGCAGATTAGAGACAGGGAAGGACATGAACATGAAGGAATATGAAAACAAGGACGACAAATTTAAAATTGAAGATGTTGATTAATTGGAAGCCAATGTAAACTAGATGCAACAGGGGTGATATTGAAAAAGGACTTGGTCTTAGGTAAGACCTGGAAAACAACACCAAAAGGCACCCCTTATGTGGATTAGATTATTTCCAGAAGTTAATCTATCCAAATATTGTAGCATATAAATCCCATAATCTTCAGGGGTAAATACCTTTACAGTATCAGAGACAGCATTGGCCCACTGGATTGCTTCAGTCCCAAATGTAGCTGTCACCACTCTCTGTGCGTTCTCTGTAAGATCATCCAATGCAGACTTCAGTAACATGTAGGACACATAAAATGACCATCCTGCTTCAAAAATGCATTGAATGTTTCGTGAGTTGTTGAGGGCAAGCCAACTTGGCAAAATGACGTAAGTATTGCCCCATTTCATACTTTTAATTGTATCTTGAGTTATTTCCCTTCCAGCCAGGGAAGTTGTCACCTCTGCTTTCAGATCCTCCACAGGTTTCCCTGCCCTTTTGGCCAGTTTTTGAAGTGAGGCATCATCCAGCCCCAGGTATTGACGGAAATCTGTAATTTCTTTAATCAAAATCTGTCTGTTAGAAATAAGTGAGACATCAGTAACTGGAACTGCTTCTGCTGTTCCCGCATGTATTGCCAACATCCATGTTCTTTTCTGTAACCTTTCCTTTTTCATCTGCACAATCTCTGAGTTTAGATTTGGAAGGTCCTCTTCCAAATTAAAGATTGAGGGTTTCATAGATTGAGCTATCTGATCTCTGAAAGAAAATATTTTACTTTATGTTTGGCTGCACATTTAAAAAACTCGTGTAGAGCTGTAAGGCATGAAAACAGACCCTTCAATCCAACTCATCCATGCCAACCAGATATTCTAAATTAAGCTAGTACCATTTGCAAGCATTTGGCCCATATCCATCTAAACCCTTCCTATTCATATAACTATCCAGATGCCTTTTAAATGTTGTCATTGTACCAGCCTCCGCTACTTACTCTGGCAGCTCATTCCAACACGCACCACCCTCTGGGTGGAAGAAGTTTCCCCTGAGGACCCTTTTAAATTTTTACCCTCTCATATTAAACCTATGCCCTCTAATTTTGGACTCCCCTACCCTGGGGAAAAGACCTTGTCGATTCACCCTATCCTCGATCCTCATGATGTTATAAACCTCTATAATGTTGCCCCTTAGCCTCTGACGCTCTGGGGAAAATGGCCACAGCCTATTCAGCCTTCCCCTGTAGTTCAAACCCTCCAACTCTCGCAACATCCTTGTAAACCTTTTCTGAATATTTTCAAGTTTCACAATATCTTTTTTATAGCAGGGAGACCAGAATTGAACGCAGTATTCGAAAAGTGGCTTAATCAATGTTCTGTATTGACATAACATGACTTCCCACTCCTATACTCAATGCACTGATCAGTCGAGGCAAGCATACTAAATGCCTTCTTCACTATCCTGACTATCTGAGACTCCACTTTTTAGGAACTATGAACTGTACTCCAAGGTCTCCTTATTCAGCAACAGTCCCCAGGACCATACCATTAATTGTATAAGTCCTTCCCTGATTTACCTTTCCAAAATGCAGTACATCACATTTATATAATTAGTGGAGAAGTGTAATCACTGTTGTGATATAGCCAAATATGATGGTTAATTTATGCTGGGAAAATTCCACAACCAGTAACGAATGGAGAACTAAATATCTAGCATTACTGGTGGAGAGATGTTCATAGACTGTGAACTGGAAATTCAAACCTCTTCTTCCAATAGTAACTGTGAATTGTTTCCATTACTTTAGAGGACCGATGGTGCACCATTTTAAAGCCTCCTTTAAAAGGCAGTACCTGTGACATTAAAGCATTTCCTCAGAGTTACCCTGCATATGTACTCAAGTTCCAAATTGGTGAGGATATCACTAACTGGGTGTCAACCACATAACATGATTTTAAAAAACTGACATATAAGCGATGGAGAGTTTTCTAGGAATGAAGTATTTAAAATTGGTAAAGAAATATTTCAAATTTAATCATGCTAATAGAAACCAATCTGAAATAACTACAGAAAACCTAGTATCCTGTCACCAAGTTACCCTTTATTTACACATGCATAGTATATGACCTAGCTGGTTCAGAGCTGGCTTCTAGAGTGAACAGAAAAGGGTCTAGGCCCGAAACGTCAGCTTTCCTGCTCCTCTGATGCTCCCCCATCTAAATCCCCACCTACATTCACCTTCACTAACCTCGCCTCTTTGACCTGTCTGTCTCCTCTCAACCTATCTTCTCCTTTATCCATCTTCTATCCACCTCCCCCTCTCTCCCTATTTATTTCAGAATCCCCTTCCCCTCCCCCATTTCTGAAGAAGGGTCTTGACCCGAAACGTCAACTTTCCTGCTCCTCTGATGCTGCTCGGCTTGCTGTGTTCATCCAGCTCCACAACGTTTTATCTCAGATTCTCCAGCATCGGCAGTTCCTACTATCTCTGTAACAATTTTAACCCTACTGCGAAGCCTCTTCTAAGGATGCCCACCTTAAAGAAGATACCCTCCTCTCTCCGGAAAAACCTCAGTTCATCCCCCTCCCACTGCAATCCTCTTGTACTGTCTTCAGCCCTGAAACTGCTCCCAGTTGCAAACCATTTCAACTCGATACCCCCCACCACCCCCCACCCCGGCCCCCTGCCACGCCTCGGACGACATATCCATCCTGGGCCTCCTGCATTGCCACAATGATGCCACCCGAAAGCTGCAGGAACAGCATCTCATATTTACCTTGGGAACCCTGCAACCCAACAGTATCAATGTGGACCTCACAAGCTTCAAAATCTCCCCTCCCCCAATGACATCCCAAAACCAGCCCAGCTAGTCCCCACCTCCCTAACCATTCCTCCCACCTCAAGCCCCACCCCCATCTCCTACATACTAACCTCATCCCGCCTCCTTGACCTGTCCATCCTCCCTGGACTGACATATCCCCCACCTAAATCCCCACCTACATTCACCTTCACTGGTTCTAACCCCGCCTCTTTGACCTGTCTGTCTCCTCTCAACCTATCATCTCCTTTATCCATTTTCTATCCGCCTCCCCCCTCTCCCTATTTATTTCAGAATCCCCTTCCCCTTCCCCATTTCTGAAGAAGGGTCTCGACCGAAACGTCAACTTTCCTGCTCCTCTGATGCTGCTTGGCCTTCTGTACAGTTTTGGTCTCCTTACCTCAGGAAGGATACGTTTGCCATAGAGGGAGCGCAACAAAGATTCGCCAGACCTATACCTGGAATGACAGGGCTGTCCTATGAAGAGAGACAGAGTAAATTGGACGTGTCATCCCTAGGTATCAAAGAATGAGAGGGTACCTCATTGAAAAATACAAATAATTAAAGGGATAGACAGATGGTCAGATGTGTCCTCTGGTCAAGGAGTCTAGAATCAGAGGGCACAATTTAAAAAGTGGGGGAATAACATTCACATCTAAGATGAGGAGAACATTTTGTACTCAGAGGATTAGGAATCTTTGGAATTCTCCACCCCAGAGGACTCATTGTTTAAGCCTGTTTAAGGTCAGGAATCAGATGACACTAGGTTATTGTCGAACATTTTTATTTGAAATCACAAGCTTTTGGAACATAGCCCCTTTGTCTGGTGATGAAGGGACTGTGCTCCGAAAGCTTGTGATTTCAAATATGAGTCTGTTTAGAGACTGATAGATTTCTGATTACCATTGATGTATAGGGCTAAGGGGATGGGGTAGGTAAAAGTCATTGAAGTGGTTGATTAGTAAGATCCTACCAAATGATAGGACAGGATTGATGGGTTGAATGGCCTCGTCTATTCCTATGTTCCTACATAATTACATCTGACACTGAATGAATCATAGAGAATTGCAGCTCTGTCCGTCCGAAGATGTGGAATCAGAAAGCCTTAAGTGAATGAACAGGCAAAAAACACCAAATATTCAAAATAAGGGGAAGTTGATTCTGACTGTCACTGCTGTTGTATAAGACAGTTAGTACTCAACAGGCTAACCAATATGACAAGATAAACTCCACCTATGATGGAATATAGGACAGTGTTGGGGAGGCCTGAAGCGGTGGGTGGTCATCAAGTGTTTCCTACATTCTCCATGAGTTAACTAGTGTCACAGTATTATAGTGAAAGGAAATCTGTCAATACTGCGAAGACAACCCACAGTCTCACATAGCTTAGCACTTACCTTCTCTCAGTAGCTGTCAAAGTGTCTTTCCTAGCTTTAAACCATGACAACAACTGCAAAAGAACGGGATAACAAGGTGTAGTGCTGGATGAACACAGCAGGCCAAGCAGCATCAGAGGAGCAGGAAAGCTGACGTTTTGGGCTTAGACCCTTCTTCAGAAATGGGGGAGGGGAAGGGGGTTCTGAAATAAATAGGGAGAGAGGGGGAGGCAGATAGAAGATGGATAAAGGAAAAGATAGGTGGAGAGGAGACAGACAGGTCAAAGAGGCAGGGATGGAGCCAGTAAAGGTGAGTGTAGGTGTGGAGTTAGCGAGGGGATAGGTCAGTCCAGGGAGGACGGACAGGTCCAGGTGGCGGGATGAAGCAAATAGGTAGGAGCTGGGGGTGGGGCTTGAGGTGGGGTGGGCTAGGTGGGAGGAAGGACAGGTTAGGGAGGCGGGGACAAGCTGGGCTGGTTTTGGAATGCGGTAGGGGGAGGGGAGATTTTGAAGCTTGTGAAGTCCACATTGATACCATTGAGCTGCAGGGTTCCCAAGCGAAATATGAGGTGCTGTTCCTGCAACCTCGGGTGGCATCGTTGTGGCATTGCAGGAGGCCCAGGATGGACATGTCGTCTGAGGAATGGGAGGGGGAGTTGAAATGGTTTGCGACTGGGAGGTGCAGTTGTTTAGTGCGAACCGAGCCTAGGTATTCCGCAAAGCAGTCCCCAAGCCTCCGCTTAGATCCCCCGATGTAGAAGAGGCCATAACGGGAACAGCAGATACACTATACCACATTAGCAGATGTGCAGGTGAACATCTGCTTGATGTGGAAAGTCTTCTTGGGGCCTGGGATGGAGGTGAGGGGGGAGGTGTAGGGGCAGGTGTAGCACTTCCTGCGGTTGCAGGGAAAAGTGCTGGGTGTGATGGGGATGGAGGGGTGTGTGGAGTGGACAAGGGAGTACGGAGAGAGTGGTCCCTCCGGAAAGCAGATAAGGGTGGGGAGGGAAAAATGTCTTTGGTGGTGGCGTTGGATTGCAGATGGTGGAAGTGTCGGAGGATGATGCGTTGGATCCAGAGGTTTGTGGGGTGGTATGTGAGGACAAGGAGGATTCTGTTTTGGTTGTTATTGCGGGGAGGGGGTGTCAGGGATGAGTTGCGGGAAATGCGGGAGACACGGTCGAGGGCTTTCTCGACCACTGGGGTGGGGGAAGTTGCGGTCCTTGAAAAACGAGGACATGTGAGATAACAAGGTGTAGAGTTGGATGACCACAGCAGGTCCAGCAGCATCAGAGGGGCAGGAAAGCTAACGTTTTGGGCCTAGAAAAACGAGGGGCATCTGAGATGTTCCTTGAAAAACGGGGACATCTGAGATGTTCCTTGAAAAACGAGCGTAAAAGAGTGGCATAGTTTCTGTGCTTCTACACTCCCGTCCTGCCCGTACATTTTCCTAGACTGCACTGTGGGGCTCTGGCTGAGAAGGCTCCTGCCCTGAGGCTCAGCTGGAAGTCTCTTCTAAAGGGTACGTGGGCAAATTCTTGCCTGGCCTGGGTCAGAAACAGGAATTCAGACCAAAACATTAATCACATTTTTGGTTCCCTGTATTGAGGGGTCTTGGAGAGTTACAAGGAATAATTGCCAAAACGAAAATGATTTCTACGGTAGCCATTTCCAGAAATGTATTGTGTCATTCAGGAAGAGTTTGCAACACAATCTGTTTTCAAAGCATAGCCACTAATCATCACAATTTACTCTGAGATGATTTGTGTTATCATCCTTTCACACCAACTGAAGGGACAACTGCAGTGCCAGTGAGTGTGATATCTATAAATAAAACAAAAAGGTCAAAAAACTCTCACTCTTTCATCCATAATCATCAGGCTGATATGAGAGTATAGCCCAACTCCAGTCCCATTGCCTTTCCCAAAGGAAAGGTTACCAATTTTGCAGGTGTCATTCAATCCATGTGCCCAGTACTATGTCCTCTATGAAGCTAAAATACTTCATTCTCCCTATGTCTGGAATTGGTAGAGAATTAAACAGCTCAATGGATGCTGGGTCAGTTGCAGTGGTGATTCTTTTATTTTCATTTCATTTCAGGGCCATGCTGTGTAGAAAGGGGTGAACAAGGAAAGGATTGTCTCCTGTGAAAGCAGATGCATCCTTTCCAGGTTTGCACTTTACAAGAAGTACAGATAGGGGCAAGGCAAGGATACAGTGAAGCTCTCTCTACAAGCAGAATTATCATCAGAAATACCATTGTGATTCTGAAGCAGACATTTACAGGACTTGTTTGAGAAAAGATGCCTCCTTTCTCCCCTAATCCTCCCAAACCTCTCAACTACATGTTCACAAAAGATCGTCAAGATTTAGGTTGCTGTTGCTGGAGAGAGAATGTGTGAAAATGAGGAATGAACTGCATAACCAGCACAAGAACAGGGGAATCTAAATCTTCAGATATTGCTCTCACTCAGAGGCTGGTGAACTTGTTGAGTTTTCTACCAAGAGAATAAATCACTGAATATGTTTAAGAAAGAAATAGATTTGTGGAGTCTAAAGGTGTCAATGGGTACGTGGATAGAGCAGAAGGTGGTGTTAGAATGTGGGATTAGCCATGATTATGTTGAGCAGCTATTGGCAGGTAATTATTAGCAGAAGCAGCTACTTATAGTATTGTGTGATACAGCAAAATCGAGCCATGTATTGTGTTATATATCAAAGTGTAGCCACATGTCATGTATCAAAATGGAGTATTAAGTATACAGGCATTATGGGATTTAACTGCATTCCTGCAGATATTCAGCCAGAAGTGGCTATAAGAGGCCTTTCCCATCAGCAGGGTAGGGTATAACTGATGCAGGAACTAAGTCTGGTGTGTGTTTGAATAAAATGCATTGTGAAGGCCCAAGGATAATAAATAAGGGGGATCTGGTAAACATCCTGAAATCATGGGATGACCCAAAGTTGTCTGTGGATTGTGACATGATGAACCTGATTAGATGCATATGAAATCAATTAATTATACGATTGGTTTGGACCAGTCAAAATGGGCTACAAGTAAATGTTTAAAAGGGCATGTTGCCCTTTGCTCAGTAGAGAGGTTGTCTAGAGTTCCCAATCAGTGGAAACAATAAATATAAACAATTATGTTGGACCTAAGAGTCTAGTGATTCTTTGATTGTTCAATCTCCCTTTTCAGTGATGGAGAAGTTTGAGGGGCTGAATGAGCACTCCTGTTCCAAAAAGACTTTGGCTGGATCATACTGCAGAGCTCCTCCTGATAGCTCCAAGCGTGCAACAGTAGCCCTGATTTCCTTTGCAGTAGATCTTTTCAGTTTTCATGTGATGACCTATCAGGAGTCAGCCTACTTGCAGCCCATCTTTACACCAAGGTATTTGTTGATGCAATGTTCTAATGAGTAATTAATTGCATTTGCAATGGGCTGTAACATCCTGTCTGAAAGAGCTGCAGTTGTGATGATACTATGGCTTTAAGAGGTATATTTTGTCCTCCATGTTTTTTTGGAAAAGTTTTAAGTCAGAGGTGTGAGCTGTCTTTTGAAATCCCAGAAATAAACATCTTGTGAGGTGTTTGCTTTTTAAAAGTTGGAACAATAGAAGCAGATTGGGGGTAGTAAGCTTCTGAGAACCAAGAGTTTTAGTTTTTTAGCAGCAGCAGTTATTGGGGTCTTGAAGTTGGGTTTGGAAGCTGCAGTACATTTTTCTCTGCTACTTTGAGTTTTCTCTTGGGTTTTTTTCCCTCAACTGGAGAATTGTCTGTGAGACCATCTATCTTCCCAAATTTGCTTTTTGACAAGGGTGTGTTTATTGAATATTGCTGTATTGGAATGGTGATTGCTCAGTAGCCAAATAATCTATTATTCTTTTAAGTTTTACATTAATGTTGTTGTTGTTGTTGTTGTTGTTGTTGTTGTTGTTCCAATTTCTTCATGGTTTTTATTGTATTTTAACTATAGTGTATGAATAATGTGTTTTGCTTCAAGTCTGTATTTTGACCAATTGAATTGCATCAGAAATGCAAAATGCCTGGCACTTCCCTTTAAAATGAGAGAGTTAGGAACAAAAGCAGAAATTGCTGAAAAAGCTCAGTTTATAATTCAGAAAGTTAGGAAGATAGCTCAGACCCTAATATATTTTGAGGGGACTTGGTCTGGCCCATAGCACAGGGTTCAAGGCAAGTTTGCCAAGGTTCAATGTCATGGACTACATGCATTTTATGAAAGAAACAGCAAGCCAAATCTATATGTTCATCAGCAAACCCCATCCAGCAAAGGCAATTTTCTAGCCTGTTCCAGTGAGGAAGACAGTGAAGATATAGTCAGATTTTGAGGCTTTTTTTTTTTTTTTTTTTTTTTTTTTTTTTGTTGTGATTCTATGATTGTGTAAGTGGATGAATACAGGGGTCAATGTGCAATTTATCAGCACTCAGCTGATCAATGCTAAATATCAGTGGCTTTGTCTCAACTGAAAACATATTCATTTCGATCATGATGCTTTTATTGTGAATCAAGTAAGAATATTGTTGAGATCCCCATTATTGAGGAACACAAACATTTCTGACTACAACAGTATGGGCTGTCTAGCCACATCATGCTCCTAGATTCATGAAATCAGCACAGGATGTATTTCCTTGGTTTTGTTTTTTTTTTTCTAAAGAGTCATTTGAGACATGTGTGTTACTGGCTGGCCAATATTTATTGCCCATCCCTAGTTGCCCTCAAATGTTATGGTGAGCTGCCTTCTTGAACTGCTGAAGTCTGTATGCTGTAGGCTGCCCCACAATGTCCTTGGGGAGGGAATTCCAGAATTTTGACGAGTGACAGTGAAGGAACGGCAATATATTGCAAAGTCAGGATGGTGAGTGATTTGGAGGGGAGCTTGCAAGTGGTAGTGTTCCCATGCATCTGCTGCCCTTGTCCTTTGGGATGTAAGGAGTCATGGGCTTGGACTGAGCTGTCGAAGGGCCTTTGGTAAGGTGCAAAGAATTGTAGATAGTATGCACTGCTGCTACGGAGCCTCAGCATGAGGGATGTGGTCAGATTACCAAGGGTTTGTTGAAAGAGATAGAAAATGAAATCAAGAGGTGGTGAATTGTTGGGAAAATATTCCAGATGTTGTGGCCGAGGCAACTGAATGTGTGGCCACAATTGATAGAGCAATTAACATTGGCTATGCTCATGAAACAAGAATTAGAGTCAGAGTAACAGTGGAGAAGCTCATATCTTTTGGGACCGTGGCAGATTAGAGATAGGGAGGTGGTTCACTAACTTGAAGGGATATGACAGAATGACAACTTTAAAATTCAGACATTAGGGCCCAGTTAATTAAGGTAGATTAGAGACGACAAGAGTGATATGAACAGAAAAGTTTGTGTAAGTTAAGACCCAGAAAACAGACAGCAAGATCCAAAGGCATCCCTTACATGGATCAAGTATATTGCCAGAAATTAACTTACAAAATGGGAATATTCTGGAATGGAATTTTTGTAACCTTCAGAATAAAATCTTACAATATCAGTGGCAGCATTGACTTACTGGATTGCTTCAGTCCCAAATGCGGCTGTCACCACTCTCTCTGTAAGATCATCCAATGCAGACTTCAGCAGCTGGTAGGTCACAAAATGACCATCCTGCTGCAAAGATGCATTGAATGCTTTGCTTTGAGAGTTGCTGAAGGCAAGGCCAGGTGGTGAAATGTCTTCAGCAACGTTAGCCAACATCATCCTTCTAATTATATCGAGTTATTTCCCCTCCGACCAGGGGTGGTGTCACCACTGCTTTCAGGTCCTCCACAGGTTTCCCTGCCTCTTTGGCCAGTCTTTGAAGAGAGGTATCATCCAGTCCCAGACATTGACGGAAATCTGTTATTTTTTAATCAAAATCTCATTGTCAGAAACAAAGAGGACACTAATAAATGGCACTGCTCCTGCTGGTTGGGAATATATTGCCAACTTCCATATTCTTTTCTGTAACTTTCTTTTTCTTCTCTAGTCTTTAGATTTACATTTAGAAAGTCCAGTATGTTTGTACTTTTTCCATATTCACAAGGTCACTTTCAAGGGCTTTATTTAACAGATTAAAATCATACAGATTTAATTCATAACTTGATATCAGGAAGACACTAGGTGATGGGATCCCTGCTTCTTTCAAGTTTCTGACACAATGATTCCTGATCTTCTCCAGCTCTTGCTCTTCACTAACTGTCTCGCCTCCCTTCTTCATTGATTCAAGATGATCAATTTTAGATTGAATGAAGTAGCATTTCTTCCCTGATTGCTTAATCACTTTGGTGAGTAGTGTATGATTGTCTGTCTGTGAATTGACAGGCTGAAATAATGATCAAGAAATTACATCTTTCAAATTGAAGTTCATTCAGGTGTCTATTTGCTGGGATTTCTGATCCAATTTCTGGCAGATCCCAGAAACAAACATCTGGCAGTTTGGGATGTTTGTATCCAACTGGCTCTATTGTAGTTTGTGTTGCCAACTTGAACTGCATCCTTAAGGTTTTTCTGAAGTCCACACACTGCATTGATGAAGGTAGATTTCCCAGCACCTGCCTCTCCTGTCACTGTGATCTTCAATTCTGTATTGTCCAAATCATCTGACTTCTTCTGTATCACTGGCGTTCCTGCCTCCACTCCATCTGTGTTGTGAGCAGAGTCCATTGTTTTAACCTCTTCCTGGCTGAAGAATAAGGGAACTCTGGAAAAAAAATTAACGTTTTGTTTTACCTTTTTGAAAAAAAGGCTTGTATTTATGAAACACATTGTAACATACTTGGAACCTCCTACACATTTCACATCCTTTAATTAGTAGAGAAGTATAATCACAATTGTGGCACTAATTTATGCCAGGGAGCTTCCACAAGTAGCAATGAGATGGAGAACTGTCTAACCTGCTTTTAGCCTATTGATGGAGGGAGGATCATAGATTGGGACTGCGAGTTCTAATGTTCTCCTCTTCCAACAGTAACTCTGAATCCTTTCCATCGACCTGAACAGAGCGATAGGCCCCCAATTTAAAGACTCCTTTAAAAGATATTACCTATGACATTAAAGCACTTTCTCAATGTTACCCTGGTATGCAGCCTGGGAGCGTACTCAAGTCCATAATTGGTGACAGCATGACTCACAGTGCCAACCACATAGAAACGATTAAAAAATAAGTGGAGAGTTTTTAGGGATGAAGTATTTAAAGGTGGTAAAGAAATAATTCAAATTCAATCTGTGACAAAGGTTACCACTCAAACTTATTGGACACTGCATATGGTTTGCTTTACTCTAGTTAAGTATAATGACTTCACAGCTCCATGCAGTTTTGGTCTCCCTAAATCAGGAAAGATCCGATTGCCATAGAGGGAGTGCAGCAAACTTTCACCAGACATATACCCGGAATGACAGGAGTGTCCTTTGAAGAGAAACTAAGCAAATTAGGCCTGTCATCTCTGGGTATTGAAGAATGCAAGGTGACGTTATGGAAAAATACATAACTAAAGGGATAGGCAAGGTAGATGCTGGTCAGATGCTTGCCCTTGTTATGGAGTTCCAAACAAGAGCGCACAATTTAAAAAGTGAGGAGTGACACTTGTGCCTGAGAGGAGGAGAATATTTTTTACTCAATGTTGGGAACCTTTCAAATTCTCCATCTCAGAGAGCTGTAGAAACTCACTGTTTGAGTCTACTTGAAGTTATTGATAAATTTCAGATGTAGGGTGTTATGTAGATGGGGCGTTGAAGTGCTTGGCTAATAAGATAACACCGAATGACAGGACAGGCTTGATGGGTTGAATAAGCTTGTGCTGCTCCTATGTTCTGAAATAATGTTGCATTCAACAATGACTGAGTCAGAGTTGCACTCTGGCTATCCAAAAGTGTGGAACCAGACCATCTCAAGGGAATGAACAGACATAAATAATGAGGACATGTGCAGCAACTTCAAACAGTCAAAATAAGGGGAAGTTGATTCTGACTGTCACAGATTTTTGTACTAGATATTTAATACTGGAAGGGCTAACCAATATGTCAAGATAAACTCCTCCCATGAGGAAATAAAGGACAGTTTTGAGGAGGGCTAAGGTGCTGGTGGTTCTCGGGTGTGTTCCACATTCTCCATGTGTTCACTAGAGTGTGTACAGAGTTTGATTGTTTGTGTGAACAGTCTGTAGCTACAGCAATAAAGTATTTCTACTCTTAATTTGAGACTGTTAGTGTCACAAGTGACAATCATGTATCTCTGTTATTAATAGCTATTAAAAATACAAACTTATTTGCTGTTCATTATTAAGTGTACTGACTAATTAAGATGCACAATCTTCCCAATGGCTTCAGTTGCTCGGACTGAGACCAACAAGAAAGGTTGATTGGTGCTTAATTGATCCAAGACAGCCAGATGCAAGACATTGTAACAACTGCCCATTCACTTTCTCTTTGCAAGAAGAAGCAGCTGAAGAATTGGATCCAACCTTATCTCCTAGAACTATTTCAGTTTTTCAGAGTGCAGAAGTCCCTATTCATACCAGCAAGACAGAAGAGAGCAAAGTGAATGGAATTAAGCAGTCTTTGTGGAGCTCTTGTGGAATTTAATGACAAGACTACTGTTAAAAATATGCTATTTTAGACCAGTTTCCTGCACAGTGAGCTAGACTGAGTAGATGATATAACACAATGTGGAGCTGGAGGAGTACAGCAGGCCAGGCAGTATCAGGGGAGCAGGAAAGCTGACGTTTCGGGTGGGGACTCTTCTTCAGAAAAAGGGTCTGTGAAACATCAGCTTTCCTGCACCTCTGATGCTGCCTGGCCTGCTGTGCTCCTCCAGCTCAACACTGTTATCTCTGGGTCCAGCATCAACAGTTCTTACTATCCTAGACTGAGTAGCTGTTAGGTAAGTAGGTAGCCTTGAGTGAGGAGTGAAATCATTATATGCAGCCATTAAAATGGCTGTATGGCAGGACAGAACAGAGAACAGTACCACACAGGAATAAGTCCCCTCAGCCCATCATGTCTATGCCAACAATGAGACCATTCCAATCTCCATCTTCCTGTGCATGTCTCTGTCTAAATGCTTCTTGTATCTGTAAATGCCTAATGTATCTGCTTCTACCACATCTTCCCCCCCCCCCCCCCCCCCCGCCACCCAGCAGCGCATTCCAGGTATTTACTACCTTCTGTTTTTTTTTTAAAAAAAAAAAAAAACTTCCCTTGCACATCTCCCCTAATCTTTTCCTGGTATGTGACATTTCCACTCTGGGGGGGGGGAAAAAAGAGCCCAGCTATCCACACTATCTGTGCCTTTCATAATTTTATAGCCTTCTATCAGGCTGCGCTTCAGCCACTGCGATTGAGGTGTCTCCACCAGTGCTGCCTACCCCCCTCCCTCCCCTCCACCCCCCCCACCCAAAAATCCAGAACACTTCACTTGGTGAGGCAGGAAATTCCCTCCTCAGTAATGCAGAGAATTTGCACCTGATGTGCAACACAGACAGGGCAAGGTGAGTGGACATGTAAAGCATATACATGACATTTTTGTCAGCTCACATCTTAAAACTATCTTCTCTGGGTTCCTGTCTAGGTATCTAAATTTCTTACATCATTAAGACAGTAGAGTTGCTGCCTGGTGGTTCTGTCATATCCACAGGGACTGGAAAGAGGGCCAATTATGTGATTTAGTTCCTCAAGTCTGTTTCGAAGTCATTTAATAAGATCTTGGATGATCTACAATCTGACCCCATCTGCACACCTTTCCTCCTTTCCATACCATTTTTGCTCTGAGGACACTGTCCTAGCTACTCACACAGAAATTCAGCTGTAAAGGCTTATACTCTTTCCCATGCCAGAGCCTAGGTCTGCTTTAGTCTAGGCATCAAGAAAAATGTACTTATGGGGACAGTGTGACTTTACACACGTGATCACACTAAATAATGTCCCACAGATTAGCCAATTCTGCTACCTCGGGTTCACAACGAAAGACAGTCTGGCCCAGATAGTAAACTTGATACAGCTCAAGGAAAGCTGCTACCACCTTTTGCTGACTTATGAAATATGTGTAGAGTAACATCAATCCGATCCTTATAATCAGGTCACAGGGTAGGAGACCTATGCTATCAGTGCATTGTTGTATGACTGTCAAACATGGAAAATCTACAGCAATCATTAAAGAAAGCTCAACATCTTTTAGCTTTGTTGCCTGTGTCACATTCTGGGCAGATCAATAAAGGACAAAGCCATGAAGGTGATAAATCTCCCCAAAGCCAATCACCCAAGTCTGTCTGCACAAATCTGGCAGAGGTGTCTTTACTGATTTGGGTATGTTTACAGGATGGGAAATGGTTGAGTACCCAAGGATTTTCTGTATGGCCAGATAGAGCCAAATGTCCAGTAGAATACCCAAAGGATTTCAGCAAACATAATGTTATTGCTATAAATATTATGTTTCACAAGGGCTCTAACAACTAGTTATGGGAAACATCAATGTTGCACGGTCAGCCTCAATAACAGCTTGAAGAAAAGTTGGAAAGCAGCACCAGATATTTTGTCTGTATCAATTTTCAACGCTCACCAAATTCCAAATTTTAAACCTGAGGATATGCTGATGTGAAAATCGAAAGAACAGCGGATGCTGGAAATCAGGAACAGAAGTCAAAACTGTTGGAAAAGCTCAGCAAGTCAGGCAGCTTTTGTGGATAGAATTTGGCGTTCATGTTTTGGGTCCAGTGACCCTCCTTCATATCATGAGCTGACAATGCAGAACATGTGGCTGACATATTTGTTTTTACATAACATTTTGAGCCACTTCAACATTACCTGTATTGATTCAGCATCCCGCTCAGAGATTAGCCCCACTTCAAGTTAGTAATTGCAATCATTTTACAATTAAATGCCACTGACAGACATTACTGCCTGGTGAACAACATGACGATCTCCATTTCTTTTTATGGTTTTGAAAGATCAAATTTCAATTCAAAATATTGAACTGAATTTCTCTTAGGATGTCATTGCTTAGTAGTA
This sequence comes from Ginglymostoma cirratum, assembly GCA_024137785.1. Classification (NCBI taxonomy): domain Eukaryota; kingdom Metazoa; phylum Chordata; class Chondrichthyes; order Orectolobiformes; family Ginglymostomatidae; genus Ginglymostoma; species Ginglymostoma cirratum. The sequence goes on along the minus strand of JAHRHZ010000016.1, from coordinate 37,393 downwards.
GTATCACTGAAGTGGTAATCTAGGGAAAATGGCTAATGCTGAGGTGACCAGGGGTTTGATCAAATTATGGCAGATAGTTAAATTTGGACTCCATTTTAAAATCTGAGTATAAGAGTTGACTTAGTGGTGAATGTATGATCATTGATGATTCAGTTGTTTGTTTGCTCGCCGAGCTGTTTGTTCTGTGGTGTGCAGACATCTTGTTATCATGCAAGGCAATGTCTTCACTGTGACCTCCAGTTGAAACATTGGTGTTCTGCTCCATTCTGACTTTATATGATCCTCCAGTGTGGTGGCTCTTGTCACTTTTGGTTCTGTTTCCTTAGCAGTGGTCTGTACACAGTCTATTTCTATGTAGAAAGAAACACATCTATCTATATAGAAATAGGCCCTGTATACAGACCAGAGATAGCAGGAACTGCCGACGCTGGGGAATCTGAGATAACAAGGTGTAGAGCTGGATGAACACAGCAGGCCGAGCAGCATCAGAGGAGCAGGAAAGCTGACGTTTCGGGTCTAGACCCTTCTTTCTGAAGAAGGGTCTAGTCCCGAAACGTCAG